>QNQO01000591.1:0-654080 GCA_003290165.1 Berberis thunbergii | reverse complement strand
CGAAAACATATTTTGACCTTCCAAAAGAGTAGAGTTATTGCTATTCCAAATAGACTTCTTTTCCTTCTTCCATGGAAGCTTTCTCGAGGAATAAGCCATCTGAGGCCTTTCATTGTCTCCGAATATTCAATTGGTAGGTTTGTTGATATCCAATCTGACAAGACAAATACTTGCAGATGTCCTACCATTCCCTGTGAGATTACATAAACCTCTTAACTTACTGAACTCATTCACTAGAGAAAATGTAAACCACCCTCACAATCCTACTTACGAGAAGGTTCATTGATGGGTCTGAAAGAACAAAGTTGTTAGTTCACTTGTGAAGCATCAATTGCTCCAAGGTTCGTAGAAGCAATTGAAAGAACAGCAGCTGCTAATGACGTTGCTAATAGTCCAGCATTCACAAAGGACTGCAGTGCGACAGATATTGCGGGTGGCGATCTGTGGAATCTTAGCTAGACATCAAAACTCTGAATAGATTCTAACAAAACTTGTATTTAACACAATACCCGAATCCAAAACGAGCTATAACTGAAGAAAAGGAGTGAGTACTTCTCTTACACTGCCTCACTTCAAGCTTGTTGGATGCCAAATTCAGGTTTCCTGCAACATCATTACTCTGCCTTCAGGGACAAGAACTGAGATCACCCCGTGAGATGTTCCCGCGACAGTTAATGAGTATAGCATCTTTGAATGCTCTTTAAACCTATGGTAGGGAACCTAAGATTAGTCATTGGAGGATGACTATACAAAAGAACATCCTATCTTTATATATATCATTGTATAATGTATTAGTGATTGAAATCATGCTTTCGATAATTGAATTATGGACTAGAGCATCACCATATGCACCTGCCTTGTAATTCTCCCCCCTCCAACCTTGATTGCGGAGGTCTGAAAGCCAAAGACGGGTTCTGTGAACTCAACTATCACATTTAGAATTGATTCTTTGAGACTTTGGGGGCCTTTGTAGTTAACTTAACACTAGGCTTGATAGAATCTGACAAGAAAGTTTAAACCAGTTTCCTTAATTTGTCAGTAAAAAAAAGTTACTTCTGAAAACAAAAAACTCTGGAGGAACATACCATACATGAATGCAACTGTAGAAACTGGAGAGACTGGTGTGCCTGACCTCCCAAGTATATAAGCAGATTGTAGTCTAACTATGATGATCTGAGTCTTGGATATATTCCTAAGCTACAAATCCATATATAAAATAGCAAATGTTATTTCCAGTCGATGCCATTTTCTGCTAAATACTGAAATACGAAGGGAATGTAAGGAACACAGAATTCATCACTTACTTGGAAGACAAAGCGGCGATTTGCATGAGTTTTGCCATGGATATCTATAAATTCGCCAGCATTTGCTTGTAGTACACTCAATATTTCTTTTGTTGAATTTACTACAGATCACTGAAGTCCAAGAAAAAATCTAAGTCTTCTGTTCTGTTGGTAGCTCGAATAGTTCGTGGAACTTGTTGATCACTAATTCATATGAAGGTACAGAAGTCCATAAAGCCACATCTATTGGTCTTCTATCTATGATCATGAAGAAACAAGGTATCAACAAATTGAGTGTCCAGAAATTGAATTTCTGCTACTTACAAAGAATACAATAGACGATATCATACCAAAATGTAAGAGAATAATTGAACTATTTGTCCTGTGAACCGATTTCCTGCTTGATCTGCACAGAACCTGTCTTTCAATTTTACTACAACACGCCCGTATAAACTTCCCAAGGGGAAATCAACGTCGAGGCTGTATTTAGTGTAAGGTTTAGTCATACGTTAGTGTAGAAACGTTTACTTGAGCTGGACCATCAACCACAATCTACCAAAAAACGTCTTGATCAATCACAACATGAAAAAAAAAATATATCTATGAAAGAACAATTCTAGATCAAACAGAGATCGAAGCTCACTTACATCGCCAGACGGAAGTGTTAATACACTTGAAGCCACCTAGTCCAGTGCAAGGTTCACTGAATGTAATATCAACAGTAGTTTTTGCAGCATTCGTATAATTCCTTATAGTACTAATTGAAGCAGTGGGTGGTATTGTATCTATATAAAGTCATTGAATACAGCAATCAAAATTATAGAAGCATTTTGTGTGTTTCAAATCACTATATAAAACTACATTAAGAAGGAATGAACATTCAAAACATACCGATGAACCACTTGTAAGTTGAAGAGTTTGTCTCTCCATTGCGTGTTGTGACATTAAGGAGAAAATGGTGGTGACGATTTTCAGGTAAGTTTTCAGTACCATATAACTAGCTGGACATAATTTCAGGATTTCGCCATCAAGCTGTTCAAATTCAAATAGTTATGATTAAACTAAGACAAGGTTTGATGGAAATGTTAAATCAACAAAGTATTGACTTTTAATAATCTAAGGTCCTGTTTGCTTCAAAAAAATTGAAGTCTTGCAATTGTCACAAAGTTGTATATGGATTAAACCTACTGTAAAGAATTTTATTTTATTTTAATTTTGTATCTTTTTACCAACAATTCTGGTCAGTCAGGTTTGCCGGTCATTTTTTGGTCAGGTTTTAATCTTTTACACTTCTATAGATGGTGTAAACTAGCAAACTTGACTGGCTAGACTTTAAAAAATCAACTATTAAAACTGAGCGAGTGAACAATTTCAACTAATAAAATAAGCTATTTACCTCACAATGGAGAGAACAACTACGAGGGTTCTTACATGGATTAGACCCATTTGTCTCCAAGATAGAGTACAGAAAAACGGCAGTAGAAACCTTGTTCTAGCCGGGGGAGCTCGATCGAAACGAATAGAGACCGATGATTCTATTGATTGCACCATAACACTACTAACAACCATCACCAGCACCACCACCAAACTAACACAAGATTGGTGAAGCATGAGCAGACCCATTGGAGAACCTACTCTATACTACTTCACATTCAACACAAACACGCAAAACTATTTGGAAAGGTTAGAGAAAAAAAGCCATTAGAGAAAGAGTAGTATCTGCTACTTTTGTTGTAGAAGTTCAACGGAGCAAAATAAGTGCAACCACCACAAATGCAGGTTGACAGCCAACATAACTGCTTGGTTATAAATAAGCTCACACACACATACTATACAACATTAACTCTTCTTGCCCAACTGAAACAGAGGAAATTTATTGTGTAGGTTACTGTTTAGGCAGACAGTTATGTATACTGCTTACTACTTTCATTGTAGGTCCCTTGTATACATCATTACATTGGCATTCTAGCCCTTTATTTATAACCAGATTGACTGCTTGGCCAATAGAGCAAGTGATATAGAGTCGTTCTAGGCAGCGAGGAAACGGGCGAGGGATTGGGGGGTTTCCCCTACGAGATTCACACGGACACGCATCTCGAGGGGGATGGAGGGTCACTCCCCCTCTCTAGCCCGTTTCCTCGCCATTTAGAATCACCGAGTGATATAACATGAAGGGTTTCAAATAGTATGACCGATATATCCAATTTTAGGCAGGCAGGCTATAAAGTCACATTTTAGTCCGGTTTTGGATTTTTTACATTTCTACTCCTTTTATAGATAATGGTTGTGGTTATATTTTAAAGAGAATACGTAAAAATCTAAAAACAATCAAACCTGACCAAAAAATGACTTTAAATCCTGACTGCTTAGACAAACTCAACTGATATTTATGCTGAAAACTTCAGAACAGAAGAAAATATTGGCCCCTGCTTGGTTCATGAAAAACCTACTGGCTACTACAAATGCAAATGAAGTTTTCATTTTTTAAACTCGTTTACCTTTTGATATGATTTTCAAGGCTTGTTTCGTGATACACGATTTAGTTTTATAAAAATAGTTCACTCCCACCACTGGTATAACCACAGTACCGCCACGACAACAATTAGCACCATTGTCATGCACAACGACTGCCTTCCAACACATCTTCCGTGAACCAACTACGGCCTTAAACCTGTTTTAAACAAGACACCAATGAAATAACAAAGAATCTCAATCCATATTCATATTTAGTTTTTGATAATTTTTGTAAAACTCTCTATAGCATTTAGGAGTCTGATTCAATTTCCGTGTTTTCTTAAAAAATGTCTTCAATAGACGCAAAATCCCCATTTGGTGGATCAGAAGTTTTCAATGCAACTGATATCAATTTGGTCAGACATATACAAATGTTTGGTGCAACTACAAGCTTTTAGTTCAAGTTCATTTCAGAGGGTAATGTCATTCATGAAGAACATACCTTACCTCCTCTCTTTTTTGTTGCAAGTGATCCCATCTCTTCTATGTTTTACCTTATTTAAGCACTGATATCAATATGGGATCACTTGAAATAAATGAAAACTGGTACAACTGAGGATTGTAATCCAGTTGGGCCTCCCCAAGACAAATAAGATTGTGGAGATACTACGCTACCATCATTGTTTGTAATTTAATCCCATTTGGATACACACTTCAGGGGACCAAATTTGTGGTCCAAGTTTATAATTTCATTGTACAGATTTTGTGTCATCATCTCTGACCTTTGTCCACCATGAAAGAGTTGGTTTTACCAGATAACTCATGGACCCAGAATGATGAAATCTTTCATCACGAACTGGGTGACATCCAGCTCAAACCCTAGATCTGCGTCTCATTAGTGAGATAGGGATTACTTTCTGAGTTCTGATGAGGAGTTAAGAGCATTAGATGCGAGTGTAAATGAAGAATGTGTGCGTCGAAGAACCTATGGTGAAGAATGGTAGATTGACTGCAACATGAAGACCCCTTTGGACTTGTTAGCAAAGATGGATAGGTGTACACACACCATTGAGGGTACTCTTAACGATTTTCACGGTGTTCATTCGATAACTCTTGAGCTCCAATTTTGAAGGTAATATAATCCATGATTTTCTCGGTATTTTACATCTTTTTTTATACTCAATTTCAATAGATATAGTCCATAATTTCATCCGTGTTTGTTCAATAATGAGGCTCAATTTCTTTGGTGATAGATAATCTACGACTTTTTTGGAAAATTTTAATCTAATTTTGAGACTCAATTTCAAAGGCTATAATTCATAATTTTTTTTCTTCAAAAATTTCATCTACTTTTGATGCGCACTTTTGAAAGCTAAAGTCCATGTTTTCATGGTGTTTATTCAATAACTCTTGAGTCTCGATTTCGATGGATATAATTTACGATTTTCACGAAAAAAATTTTATCTACCTTTGATGCTCAATTTCAAAGTCTATAATTTCACGGTATTTGTTCAATATCTCTCGAGTCTCGATTTCCAATGCTATACACGATTTGCTCGAAAAGTTTCATCTACATTTGATACTCAATTTTAAATGATATATTCCGTGATTTTCTTAGTTTTTTATTTACCTTTGAGGCTCAACTCAAAGGCTATTATCCACGAATTTTACGAATTTTTTCATCTACCATTGCGGCTCAATTTAAAAAGTTGTAATTCATTATTTTTCCATTTACTTTTGATGTTCAATTTCAAAAGCTATAATCCATAATTTCTTTAGTGTTTGCTCAATAATTCTTAGGCTCAATTTAGAAGGCGATAGTCCACGATTTGCTAGAATTATTTAATCTACTTTTGATGCTCAATTTCAATAGCTATAATCCTAAAATTTTCATCTACTTTTGATGCTCAATCTCAATTTCAAAGCTATGATCCAAGATTTTCTTGATTTTTTCATCTACTTTTGAGGCTCAATTTCATTGCTATCAACGATTTTCTCCTTTATTTTATCTATTTTTTTCAAAGGCTCTACGATTTTCTTGATTATTTTCATCTACTTTTGAGACTCAATCTCAAATGTTATAACCCACGATTTTCACGAATTTTTCATCTACTTTTGAGTCAATTTTAAAGGCGATTATCAATGATTTCCTCATTTCTCCGATTTTCCATCTACTTATGAGACTCAAAGTCAAAGCTTATAATCAACAATTTTCTCGATTTTTTTCATATACTTTTGATGCTCAATTTCAAAGGCTTATGTATGATTTTTTTTTCATTATACTTTTGAGGCTCAACCTAAAAGGTAACCCGTGATTTTCTCGAATTCATCTACATTTGAGGCTCAATCTAAAGGCTATAACATACAAATTTCTCAAAAAAATTCACCTGCCTAAGGATATAATCCACGATATTCATGATTTTTTCATCTACATGCGAGGCTCAAATATATATAAATATATATAAATTTTTTACATACGAGGCTCAATATAAGAGGTTATCATCCATAATTTTCTCGAATTTTTTCATCGTCATTTGAGGCTCAATCTCAAAGGTAATAATCCACGTTTTTTCTCGAAATTTTCATCTACATTGAGGCTAAATTTCAAAGGTTATCCACGATATTCAATATTTTTTTATTATCTCAAAGGCTATAATCCACGATTTTCAAATTTTTTAATCTATCTTTAAGGCTAAATCTCAAAGGTTACAAATGCACGAGTTATCCCCTTTTCATATACCTTTGAGGGCTCAATGTCAAAGACAATAATCCACGAATATTTTGAATTTTCACCTACCTTGAGGCTAAATCTCAAATGCTATAATTCATTATATTCATACGAAGTGTGTTTAAAAGAGTTTGGACATATAAGTCAAACTTACTCGTAAATATTTTGACTCGACTAATATGTCGGATCACAAAGTGTATTTAAAAGAATCTGGACGAATAAGTCAGACTCACTCGTAAATCTTCTGGCCCGACTAACATGTTGGATCACAAAGTGTGTTTAAAAGAGTCTGGACGTACAAGTCAGACTGACTCTTAAATCTCCTGGACCAACTAACATGACGGACCATGAAACATATTTAAATAGCTGGACGCATAAGTCAACTTAATAAAAAAAAACGTATAAGTCAGACTTAATAAAAAAATGTATAAGTCAGACTTAATAAAATCTTCTGGCCCAAATAACATATCAGACTATGAAAAAATTTAGTGTGGACATATAAGTCGGATTTACTCAAGAAATCTCATGACCTGACCAACAAGTCGGACCACAAAATGTACTTAAAAGAAGTTAGGACACCTAAGTCAGACTTAGTCGTATAGCCTCTAATTCGATCACCATATAGGATCACGGAGTACATCTAACAAGTCATATCAGTTTTAGACAACAAATAAGCAAGTTCGAAAGCAACCAAGACTAAACTACCTAGTTAGACAAAAAGATATACAAAGTAAACAAAGTGAAGCCATATATATTGCCTACGACTAGGTAACAAGGTTAGTTTAGGCACTGAGCAGGCTACAACTACGACAATTTCCAAAGACTCAATATACAATAAGAGACATGCAGATCAGAAAACGATCACTAAGAAGAAGATAATGAAACAAAAAACACACGTGTAAACAAAAAATATTTTCATTCATCATCTACTTTGTTACATTCGGGGAAAAAGATATAATAATTGGAGAAGAAACAACAGAGATATTCGAAACAGGGACAGACGGAAAAGGTTGAGTATCAGCTGTAGATGTATGATCAGCGGGAGGAGCTGAAACATTGTCTTCAGAAGGAGTTGGACCTTTCTCTTCAACAAATGGTGGTGGTGCTTTATCCCCACCAACAAATTTAGCCTCGAACACAACAACAACATCAGAAGGAGGAGACGATTGTTCTTCGTCAACCGAATTACTTGGCGGATCCGAAACATATCCATCATCATCGTCGTCTTCAAAAACTTGGTCCACCAAGTCATGGTATTTTGATATATCAAGACCCTCATTTGATTCCATAAAGTCGATGAGGTCAATCCAATCATTAACGACCCTCTTCCAGTCCACTGCTTCTACAACCCTCAACTTATCCGTAACCACTGAAAGCTTATTCCCGGTCAACACAAGTTCTCTTCAATAGTGGTAAGCCTTGCAGAAGCTTTCGAATTAATAGCAGCAAGCTCAGAGGTCAGCTGACAACTCGCTCCTCAGCGACCTTACGATTGGCAGAATGCTCATCAGCAGAACGCATTGCCTCGTCACGACCAGCCTTCTCACTAGACATCTCGTTCTCAACAACATCCAACCGATCACGAAGCTTGTTCATTTCCACCTCCGAGGTCTCAAATTCAATAGCAAACTTGTCTCGAACAACCTCTATTTCCTTCAACGAAGCTTGGGCAATCTCAACTGCCTTTTCATGTTCCGCATGTTGCTCCTTCAGCTCATCAGATTGGCGGAGAACGTGAGAAAACAACAATGCTTGCCCCACCATCTTCCTCTACACGACTGCCACATGATCACCCACAACCTTGTAATCTGAGCCCATTATCCCATTATAAGTGAGGTGATTCATCCCCTCCATTATAAGTTTAAGACCTTGGTTGAGGTGATCACCAGGCAGATGTACAGACACTCTCTCAACCAACTGCCTATGCCACTCGACGATGATATTACACACACTATCCTGCACGTCTATCTCTGAAAATCAGCTGAACTTTCCATCCAATTTAATACGGATCTCTTCAGGGATAGGTTCCTTCAGACCAATTTGTGGATGATGAATAGTGGGATCCAAAAAAACTTAGCCCCACCTCTAGTAGCCGATTGGACGGTCAGAACAGTAGTGATAGCAGAAGTACCACTCTTGCCATTCTTCTTCAAGGTAACAGTGGCAGGCGTAGGACGAGCAGGATAAAAGACATGCAACTCTGCTAAATTAGCAGCGCGAATTAGAAAAAGGGGATGAGGAGAACTTTGACCATGGTCAACTTCAACCTCGTCAAACATTGGGTTGTACTCGTAGCCAGCTATGGTCTTCATGCAAGTTGGATCCTTAGACACCTCCAGAGCAAGTTGTACATCTTATTATTTATGACACGAGGATCATCATTTGAACACTTGGTGAAATCAGGCACGTCGTGAGTAGAGATGAGGCTCTTTTCATGCTCGTCCAACAGACGAGATACATTTTTCTTGCTTATCTGCAGAGCTTGATTTATCTCCTCAGCCTCTCGAGCAGTAAGATGGGCCTCATCATCATCCTCTTTCCTAGATGATCTCGAACGAGGGGCAATCTGAATAGCCCCATGAGCAGAACCAGCAAGCCGCTTCCTCTTTGGAATATGGCCAGAACTAACCGCTAGCTGCTTCGACTGGATAGCAGGCCTAAGGGTCTTCCTTTTCCTAGTGGTCAAGCCAGCACCACCAGCAGCAACGGGAACATTGAAATCCTTGACTTTCTTAATGGAGTCCATTGTCCCATCAGTGCTAGCATCACCAACGCTAACAGGAGAGGCACATTATTCATCCTCATTAGAAACGATGACACGGTTAGCACAAATAATAGTTACTTCAAAAGCCCACTCCTCAAGAAATGCAGCACGCTCCGGTTCGTTCATAGTGTTCAAGCCATTACGCTCGACAATATCCAAGGCAAGGAAAGCCTCCACAGGGACTCGAGGAAGCAAGAAAAACCGATCATTGATCGTTTGCTCCTCTGCAGTCAAATACAATTTACTCTACTTCCTGGGCTCCCAGATCAATCGAAGAATGGGCCGGTTGCGAAGCTTCAAGTATCAAGAATCCATGGACGCATAAAACCAAGGCTTCGCCTAGTCCCTGTAATTGTCCCTAAGATTCCAAAAACAAGTAGAAGAACGGCGAAAACAAATGCGATTACTGTTTATTGTAAGCTCTACTACGGCGTGCAAAGTCTTATTGTTCAGAGAAAATTTAGATAAAATGGCTCTAGCCATGGTTGCAACCATCACCCTCCAGCCGTTGGGACCCAATTGGGCGGGAGCAATGCCTAAAAAATCCAAATACAACCAGAAGATCTTTGGAACCGAAAATTGAAGACTAGACTTGAACATGCCAGGATACAGTGCAATGTACCCCAGGCCTCAGATGACAAAGATTGTCATCAGTCCTAGGCAAAATAATCTCAAGATCAAACGTCAGATAAAACTCCCGACGAACATTGTCCAGAGTCCCTTGTATCGCTTGCCTAGGCTCGAAGAACACCTCGCAGGAGCTAAACGCGTTCCCACTCAAAATTTTGTTAGCAGCCATGATAAAGGAATTGGGCAAAGTAGAAAGTGAGGAAGGAAAGAAGAAACAAGCCATGATAATGGAGATAGCATAAAGAAAGAAACACAAATCTCCCCCATTTTATAGGGTTGGGGAACGAAAAAACTACTAATGGGAAGACGTGCGAGTTACGATGGTTGCATGAAATCCCAAAAATTGCGCCGAAACGAACATGCGAATGAGACATCAGAATATCAACCGTATCGACAGTTGTTAACGACATTAAATGCACTGCATAAAAAATAACGATGAAGTCGAAAAGTGAATCGCCATAGAGTTAGTGGCCACACAAACATGCCCACTAACTAGGGAGAGTAGCTCAGCTACATCAAATGAGATTTGAATCACGATTGTACACGTGGCAAATAACATCTATCACGAGGATCAGACACTCCAATCTAGGCCGAACCCAAGAGTCCTGATCCAGGAAGCCCAAAAAGACAAGCCCATTCATAAAAAAAGGCCCGAAAATGACCGTTGATAACTTATTGTAATCAAAAGCCTGAATCCAGGCTCAACAAATATCTTCTTTTAAGAGAAGAAAGTCGTTACATAGGAAACAAGTCATGGCCAGAATCACTCCCCTAAGGAAGTACCTCAATGAAGAAGGAAACCGTTGCATAACTTTTTTTCCTCATCACACTCGACATGCTTAAGTCATGCCGAGAATTAATGACAGACATTATATAAAGTAAAGGAAACATTTGACAAGAGGTATGCAAATTTAACTGAACTATACTCTGTTCAAATTGAGTTTTTTTTCCACAAATTAACTGACTTAAGCATCGGAGTGCCTTCGGCCACCAAAAAGGTAGTATTTGACAATCTAACTTTGTTTTGCACATCAAATCTCTAGGAGACAAGATTTGAATGCATCAAGGATGATTTCCATCGAGTAGAAAATTGCCCACCAAAAATACATAGATACATCTTTGTGTAGAAATGAGCCGAACTTCCTCCAGTTTATGAAGACTTTTGCCAAGACTCCTACCACAACTTGTGTAACTAGGAGTGTACTCTCAGGAAGAAAAACAGTTCAAAGGCAAGAAGTTTGTGTAGTTGCTTCATATATGTGAAATAAACATTATTTCATTGGTTTCGACACTTTTTTAGGTTTAGCAGGTGGTGGTTCCATAACTTGAACAATTTGGATTGTTACATTTACATGTTATTTTGCAGCAAAGGTAATTGAGTACAGAGGTGGTAGATAGCAACCCGTACAATAAACTTATGGAACTTCAGAGGCTGATTAATTGTTGCCATTGTTGTGTGTATTTTCATATTTCCTCTTATTTATTTATTTATTTATGCTTTGTATTGATTGAGATGAAATCATGCGTGAACTTTTTTTTTGTTACATCCTATTTAGCATTGCATTAAATATAATTATTACAATACTGGAGTCCTGCTTGAATAGCTAAATTATGAGCTTCAGAGTTTAGAGCTCTATCTGTGGCCGATACAGTAGGCTAAATGCCTCTTCAACAAGATAAACAGGTATGGGGGGGGGGGGGCAAATGAAGTGAGGTGCTGGAGAGTTAGAGGCAGAGGTTGATTGGACTTGAGTGACTGCACTTTCTAGGACCCGATGGATAGAAGTAAGACAAGCCGAAGCGTGGGTTGGTTTTGAAACCAAATGTTGTGTAAGTTTTTCTAGGTGTGTTGGAGATCGACAAGAAATTTGTGAGAGCAAAACTTGGAATTATTGAAAATACAATCATTCCGAGTACGCCAAGTAATGGTCATGAAAGCAGTAAACTGGGAAATAAGCTCATATTTGAAATTCATATTTTCTTTGGCAGATTTCCACTTGAAGTTAAAGAAGGTGGGAATGGTGGGCGGCTGCAAATGCTCTTCAGCCCAATCAATGGGAATTGAGGAGGATTCCAGAAGTGATGAATGAGTGGGCAAAGAAAGAAGAGACGAGTCAAATCCTCGTAGTAATTGTGACAGAACATACATATATCCTTGATAGGGGTGTGAGTTCTGACCAAGTTGAATATGGTGGGAAGAATATTCTAGGATATTTTCCAGATGAGGAAAAGGGAGCTGGTTGGAGCTCGAATTCTCCAAAGGTCTCTAAGGATGTTACGGTCAAAAGTCCTAGACGACACCGAAGGGGAGGAAGTGGAGCCAGTCTAGGTTTCTCTCGAAAAAGTTTTTGTGGCACTTTTGACCAAAAAAGTTTCGTTCTTATTCAAAATCCAGATAAGAGAGTCTGGGGCATTAGAAGATCTAATAAAAATGTCGGAGATATTAGTGGCCACCGGAGAGGGGAAAATCGGGCAAATCAACTTAAAGTTCCACCGAGGTATTTGATTATTTTCCCTGATCCAGAGATCAGAGATAGAAGAAGGGAGGTTCTGTTGGAAAGAGTCTAGGATGCAATCACACAAAAGAAGATCAGGTATTACCCAACAATCTTTCCAAATATCGATGTTAGTTCCTGATTGAATTTGCCAAATGATATGGCCTTTCATTTTTCAAAGTGCAGCTATATTTCCCCATCAAGCAAAGGAAGCAACAGATGGGGATTTTAGAGTCTGGGCTAAACTCTTATTATTGAAATAAAGAGTTTTCAACTGCATGGATCTGGTTGAAAGGGGGGAGGAGAATAATTGTCAAATGCTTTTGGCAATCAATGCTAGATTCTTGATTCTGGTCAAGGGAATATTTAGACCGCCTTGAATGTGGGGTTGAAAGATCCTATCCCAAGTGCAGAGATGTTTAGCCCTGCCATCAGAAGCCCCATTCCACCAAAAGTTTCGAGCTAAAATTTTCAATTTAGATGAAATTGGACAAGGAAGCAAGAAAGTCTGCATAGTACATACAAGGATAGAGTTGATGACAACCTTTATCATAACTGTCCGCCCTACTTGGGATAGAACTTTGGATTTCCAGGCTAAAAGTTTGTTATTGACTTTATCAACGATGAATTGGAAATCATTGCTTTTGCTCTAAGATAGAAGTGGGGAGAAAGTCTCATGGGCAAGGCTAACATTATCCGAGATGGAGCGACCACAAAGGAAAACCCCTTGGTTGGTTGAAATAATGTTATCTAGCAAGGGTTTAAGTAATTGGCTAAGATTTTGGAAATAACCTTGTAAATAACATTACACATACCAATATGCCTATACTTATTTGGAGGGATCGAATTTCCCACCATAGGGATAAAGGCTATGAAAGTCGCATTAAGAATGGGATCAAGTTGTCTAGTGATAAAAAAAATGAGTGACCACTTCAAAGACATCATGTTTCACTATGTCCCAATAGTGTTTGAAGAAAAAATGTGGAAATCGTCAAGACCAGGGGCTTTGTGGCTACCAAATTCAAAAAGGATATTTTTGATTTATTTTTCGATAGGAATAGCCAGGAGGGATTCATTTTGCTTAGAGGAGATCACTGAATCAAACAGAGAGAAATTATCATAATCCTGAGCTGGGTGAGACGTATTGAAGATATCAGTAAGTAGTCAATGAAGACAATTTCAATAGAATTGTGGTCACTGTGCCAGACATCATCCTTATCTTTGATTCGTAGGATGAGAGTTCTTTTGCGTCTCAGGAGGGTCAAGAGGGGAAAACAATTGGTGTTTTTGTCTCCATCTTTAAGCCAGGAGTGACTCGATTTATTCTTCCAAAACAGTTCTTCTCGGATAAGAAGCTCATTAAGTCTATCTTCTAGAACCCTAATCTTGATTTCATTGTTTGTAGAAGGATGTTCATTTTGAAAATGGTCAAGGGCTTGTTGGGTTTCATAAATGCATTCCTAAATATTCCTGATGTCTATCTTATTCCATTTAGTAAGAACAAAACTAAGGGCCTTAGTTTTAAGATAGAAATTCATGGCAAGAAGAACATGTTTTCTAGCAGACCAGGAGTTATAGACAAGATTTTTACAAAAAGGCCACATATGAAATAATTTAAACGATTTGGGACCATATTGAGAAACTTTAGTTAAAATTTGAAAAACCTAGGCATGGTCAGAGGTGGAGGTGT
The DNA here is from genome assembly GCA_003290165.1 of Berberis thunbergii. Lineage (NCBI taxonomy): Eukaryota > Viridiplantae > Streptophyta > Magnoliopsida > Ranunculales > Berberidaceae > Berberis > Berberis thunbergii. The sequence continues at coordinate 640,036 of QNQO01000591.1, read as the reverse complement.
GTATAGAATGAGCTATAGCTGAAGGAAAGTGTTGTAACCAGTCTGTAGTGACTAAGATGCGATCAAGTTTTGCTTTGATACCAGAGGTGTATTTCCTTTTGTTGTTCCAAGTAAATTGCGACCCATTCAGAGGGAAATCCATAAGGTCATGAGTGTTAAGGAATGAACGAAGATGTGCCAATAAGAAGGGCAAGGGCTTATTTCATCCTATTTTGTCTCTTGGATTTAACATAACATTCAAATCCCCTATAATGATGCCTGGTAGATTTTGTAAATTATAAAGATTGGTCATATTTTCCGAAAACAAAGGTCTAAGGGCTAGGTTTGGTTCACTGTAGATAAATAAAGCCAACCAAGAAATAATAGTGTAATAATTATGGATAATGTAATTGAAATAATATTTACACGATGAAAGAATGATGATATTAATACATTTCGTCCAAAAGAGAGCAATTCCTCCAGATTGACCTATTGTTGGTACTGAACTGCCATGTTTGTACCTAAGTCTTCGACAAAATCCTTTCCATCTTGGTAGAAGGGGTTTTGGTCTCAAAAATAAAAAGGATATCAAGTTTGGACTTATGGAAGAGGGACTTTAGATTTCGGAATGCGCGGGAAAACCCTACGCCACGTGCATTCCAAAAAAGCATCATGACTGTTTGGACTCATGCAGTATTTAAAAGATTAAAATGCATAATTTATATTGTTAAATTTGAAATCATGACCAAATTTTTTACGAGTTTTCTACACAAAATTAATTATTTCTTTGAATCAAGGGTCCGAAATAAACTCAAAAAATGAAATCACAATCCTTGGTTCTAAGTGACTAGTCAGATGGGTCGGGTAGGGCGCAAGTGTGTCTGGGTGAGTTTCAAAACCCATTTCAAGAGACAGCTGGATTGGCCACGTGTGAATTCTGTAGAGAGTGATGCTGACTTGGTGCTTGGGTCAGTGTTTGTGAAGGAGATAGAGGTTGGACAATGACTGTGGTTGTAGAGGAGTGGAGAAAGATATTAATTGTGGAGAAGGCGAGGTAAATTATTCTGCATAATCTCATTTCTTAATGTTCGGTTTCAGTTTTTCTCAATTCGAGCTTTTCGGTTATATTTTTGTTCGGTCGGTTTTCAGAAACTAATTAACACTCCTAATTGTAATAGGCATTCCTTCTCAAAACCCTATGACTGGTCATACAGTGGGCACCATAATGGAACTCATCCTTTGTCTTATTTACCCTCCTTACCTTTTTGTTCAACGCAAACGTTACTGGATGAGTAATTACTCCGCATGCAAGCCCAAGAAATGATCTTGGCCCAAATATGAGAGGTCCGTCAGCTGGATTTTTTTCTCTGATTTTTGCCTGAAGGCCCATTTTGTGGGCGTTTGATTTCACTGCTGACTTGGATTCTTTTTGTTCAAAGGAGGAAAATCCAAGCCCAAAACCAATCTCAACCTTGCAGGTCTGCTGGATTTACTGCATGGAATTGGGATGAAGGGTCATGGGGTTCCCCTTTTCCCATTCTTCACAAGTCTTACTGCGAATCATTTTGATTTCGGTTGTATTTGTGGAATGACCCGGGGAATGATTTATATTGAAGACAAACCTTTTTTTTCAATCTAAACGAAAATACTAGGAAACTTCAAGTGTTATGTCGATTTTCCTAGGAAAATACTAGGAAACCAGGCATGTTGGTTTATATGTCGATTTTCCAAGTGTTATGATTTGCCACCAACTTCAAAAGTGTATTCTTGATTCAAGTACATGATATGATGGCGCAACTTGCATTTTTTGGGCTAAAATTAACAAACATAATAAGCACATGTTGTGTTATTAGTGCAAGCCTTCCTTCAGTTCCTTTAAACTTACTCAACTTGAACAGCCCAGTCCAATTGAAAATTAAATTTATTTTTGGGTCATTTTATTTATTTATATATTAATCCATGCCGAGGGCAATATGGTCGATCCTATAGGGTTTACCAAATTGGACCCGAAAGCCACAATATTATTGCCACTTAATATTCTTGTCGCCTCCATCTCGCATGGAGACTTGCTTTTGCTTCGTTTATAAGTAACTACATTAAATATCCGAAAGCTTATCAACGGCGGAGTACATGTACTCTTAATAACCGGACGAAAACACATAAAATCTTAACTAAAGTGAAGACCAACTGAGCTACAATTCGTGGACAACGGACGTGAGTATGCTTCTTCAAATGTGCAAAATTTATTTATTTGTTTATTATTAATTTTGCAAACACGGATTGATTTACGTGAGGATAACATTTTACCATAGATCGACATCACCTAAAATTCATCCAAACTTCACATAGAATATATTTGAAAAGAACTTAGAAGTGGGTCTAAAAATGCCATAATTACATTTTAGATTGAAGAAAGTGATTTGGGCCTCTACAAGAGGGCCTATATTACGTTTGCTCTATCATCACATCCAAATGTTTGGTAGGGGAGGGATCTATATAACAAACAATTCATCATTACATTACATGTTCAACCTTATCCAATTCACATATATTTCTCCATTTTAAAACAACAAATGGTGAGCCTCTACACACCAAAATACCTGCTAAGACCTTCCTAAGTTCTCATATGATCACATTTTCAAGTTGCATATTGATCTTTGTTTAAAAAATATATAAGAAAAACGCGACAACGATAACTAATATAGGAAGGGATCGTAGAAGAGGTAGAGTGATACCTACGATGTCGTTTATAGAACTCTTCTTAACAAACCAATCCATGATTAACGCGGTTGGGGCCTTGCTAATAATAGAGGCATGTTAATTTGTGTTACTAATTAAAAACTTGTTAAATATGCATGTATCATGCATGATATCAAATGATGAACTTAACTGATAATAGTTTTTATTTAGCGTGCAGTGTATTCATCGATTATTCAAGTTTTGTAGCATTGTAATGGGCATACATAGCGCTCCAAAACAAAATGTAGCTAGCATTGGAGGTGGTAGATCATAATATGATTTGACTCAAGATACGCCTTTGGAATTTCGATGGATTAGATGGACAATATTACCAACCATAGTACATGCAATCTTACACAAGATGATAATCGAGTCCACAAGCTTTCAAAACCTGTTGTCTATGCTTGTTTAGGTTGCTTCAAATTGACATTTCTTATGTTCTAATCATGTCATCTTCTTCCTTTTATGAGATTATATATAGTTTCCCGTGAAGAGAACTTAAGGAAGAACACGATTCACATCTATCTTACAAATCTCCCATAATAATTGCTTGTGTTCTAATTATACCAACTTCAAGTTTTCATGTTCTATGGTCTCAATTTCACCGACATCTATAAGAGTGTATGAATGATTTGAAAACCCTTTGTGGAGACCCTTCACTCAATAATTCACTTTTACCTAATATTTCTAATTATTTTGTCCCACCTTTATGCTGCAAGCATGTTAAGGTTATCATTTCTTGAAGAAACCCTAAAAAATGATCCAAGAAGAAGGTGACATACTGATCAGTCATCTCCATCTCCATCTCCCACATAGAAACAGTGGTTGTGAGGAGGGTCAAACATGGCCTGACTCATTTCATCACCTTTTCATCAATTGTTACTTTGCAAATCAACAAATTAATGGACTGCATGTTTGATTTAAAATGAGGAAGAAAATGAAAGCTACAAAGCATTAAAGTTTTCTTAATCTTTGATTAGAGTTAGTAACGGACCACATTAACATGAGGAATGTTGTTTGTTTATAATGATGTGATGATGCAATTTTTGTTTGTTTATCATCAGTCTCTCTCGACTTCTCTAAAAAAAAAAGATTGTTGTAAATATCAATGAAAATATCCAGTTACTTGGCTAATAGGGTACCAGCTCAGCAGTAAATCTATGGTGGAACCAAAGAATTACAATTTCAAAGTTCGCATCCTGCCGTCGGCATCTGGAGTGGAAAGGGGTTAAGGAATAAAAAAAATACGGATAGGTGTATTTTATTTTCTTTATTTTCTTTTTTTTAAAGGCAAACGTGGTTTCAAGGATCCCAGAACAATAATACCTTATTAATCTTTGATTAGAGTCAGTAAAGGACCACATTAACATGAGGAATGTTGTTTGTTTATAATGATCTGATGATGCAAGCTTTGTTTGTTTATCATCAGTCTCTCTCGACTTCTCAAAAACAAAAGATTGTTGTAAACATCAATGAAAATATTCAGTTACTTGGCTAATAGGGTACCAGCTCAGCAGTAAATCTATGATGGAACCACAGAATCACAGTTCCAAAAGGTTCACAGCATCTGGAGTGGAAAAGGGGTTAAGGAATAAAAAAATACAGATAGGTGTATTTTATTTTCTTTTTTTTTAAAGGCAAACATGGTTTCATGGATCCCAGAACAATAATACCTTGTGGCAGGAACATATTTAAAGGCAAACATGATTTCATGGCTTAAAACCTTAACTCTGATATAATTTGCCTCAAGTCTTACCAGCTAAAAGCTAGAACATATTTATTTTAGTGATTGAGTATCTTTGTGGTCGCTATGAAGCAAATAAAATTACATCAAAGATCAAACCTGATTGTGAAAAAATGTCAAGTTCCTAGCTATTGATTTGTCATTTGCCCCATTCTTGAAGAAATATCCATTATTGGCTCTGCTACTAGACTTTTACTGAGGTTCAATATAAGCTTATGTCGCAAGTACATTCCTAGCTTAACTACCTTATCATAAAATAGATTGACTAATAGCAAAGCTAATGACAGTATAAATTACCAATGAACATCGATAACATCCTTGTCTAATCCCTATCTATCAATATACGTCACAGGAATACGATTTATCATAACATTTACCTATACTGCTAATTACCTGGATGTCTCTTCATGTACGCTAGCTAGACGTAAGATGTTGCAGAAGTTACGAAACGAATACTATCGTTTCAATAGTGTAACATCAATAAGTTTGTGTTTTACAAGCATAAGATTATGATCTACTTTTCAAAACTCTCAATAATGGGATGAAAATGCCATTTTCATTCACTGATATGCTTGATGGCTAGGTAGATCCAAACATTAATGGACTGGGCGCACCCTAAAAAAGGGAAGTGACTTTATATGTCCTAATTTTTATAATTGTAGTCCATGTAAGATCATAATAATTGAAAATGTTTTAAAATGCTTAATTTTTGCAATTCAAGACTTTTATATGCCACAAACTTAAATTATGGCTAAAAGATATGTAAAAAGACAAATATATTCATATTCCTGGATTCATTGACGTGGTGGTATTATTTATATATTCAAATTCTAGTTTCATTGAAACAAATGAAATATGGAATTTGATAAAAAAAAAATTAAGTATTTTTCATGTCCCTAGAACTCAACTGATCAATTTTTGCTGAGTAATCTGGAAGTAATAAAAAAATTGGAAGTAAAGTTATAATTAGTTTTAAGAATATGAATAAATTTTAAAAAATTGATCACTCTTTATAATTATTTTTAAACTATGGGTTGGCACTACACCAAATTGACATTTTTGTAACAACGCCAAAACAGTATCACTTTTGAAGTGTAACAATCCACCCAACAATTTTACACATTTTCACAAGCAAAATGATACAATAATTGTATCACCATAAAGAGTATGGTTATAAAAGTGATACTATTCATGGTGATCCAACTTATTGTATCATTTTTTTTTTGTTACTGTTTTTCTTTTTTTTGACTAAATTTAGTTTTAACTTGAAATTGTTTGGTGGATTGTAACATTTCAAAAGTGATACTGTTTTGATTGTTGTTACAAAATTACAAATTTGGTGTAGTGTGGGTTTGTGGCTTTTAAATTCTTGATGTGTATTTACAAGTCCTTAATCTAATGTGGGTCAATAATTTTTTCACCTAATTAATATTCCCTATTATTTTGCTTTTCTTTTGTGAGCAAGCATGGTATTAAAATCATGGCCCAAGAGAACCAAAAAGTGATCAAAAGAAACTGAGGGCCTTCTTATCTTCATCTCTCCAATTTTTATGTTCTATTTGTGGGGTTAAATCATGTTCATCCAAGCATGCAACTATTTAGTTAGCCTCTCAAATCCTTTGTAATCCTTGTTATTGCAAGGTCAACAAGGCAACATGAGAAACTTGACATCATATACTTGTATGGGGCATTTGAAAGCTCCTCCATATAATCTTTAATTAATTAGATTAAGTAACCTCAATTAATCTTATGAGATGAACATTTTTTTATAAAAGAAAAAATGTAGCTAATGATGCAAGCTTTGGTTGTTATCAGGCATGCTTAATGTTGTCTCTTTCAATCTTTTATGAAGGATTATGAATAAATTATGTATTTTTTGCAAATGAAACAAAAAATAAATGTCATCAATCACTTTTGGTTTGCTTATATTCCGTTTGGTCCTATTTATTTATTTATGTTTTGATATTTTGTACACATACTAAGTCATACTGAGCCGTATGTATAACTTTCAGAGTGATAGACTTAGAGAAAATGTGTGATTAAAGCCAAAAATCATACCTTAACCACTCTTAAAAAATCAGATGAGCCAAATAGCAACAAAACAGTCGATAACACAAATTATGATTACGGAGAGATACCTTACCTGGTGTTGCCACTTGTTCGTTTCGTGGTTTTATCAGTGTGTCGTCCGTCTATTATGTCATATTTTCAAATTAGGTTATCGAGAAGGCGACTAATTTTATCGTTTAATTATGTTTGGCACATTTGTTTTTCCTTCCTAATGGCATGTATTATGAGGTCTTCTAGATCACATAATTATATATTTGGTTATTTGATAAGAATACAGTAGCTTTCTTTGATTTCAATGATTCAAAATTCCATGATAGGTGAAGATTATCTCATTGAATTGGCTATATTCTAATTCATCTAAAGGTATGTAAATTAGGGTTTCTAGCTCAAGAGCAGTCATCCTATCCTCTAATGACGATTTTGAAGTAGACCACCCATTAGATTAAACTTTCCAATCATGGATAATGTTCTTAACTTAAGACGGATTCTTTTTTTTTTTTTTTTTTCAGGAAGCAATTAGGTGAGATTATGAACCATAACTGAGCACGCCTATTAAGAAATAATTGATGTTAATTTCAGGATGACTCACAAGGTGCCTACGTATACGAGTAGAAAAAAGATTAATCTCTTTTTTTAAACTAGACTAATTTCCCACTTAAAGCAATTACATAGGCAACACTAAAAATGTCATCTGCCTTTCATTTTCCCAATAGTAGATTTGCTCCGATTCAATTTTTACAACTAGATAGACTAAATCAGAGTAAATGTTAGTTTGTCTAAAAATTTTGATTGATTAAATAGCCTAGACTAATTCTTTTTGTACAATTGGAGATGATTTAAGGACATTACTTGATGTACACTTCCAATGGATGAAAATAAATATTATATGAAAAATAATAGATTTTAATACAATGTTTTGAATCGGTTTAGAGAGTCCGATCAGCGTCAGGGAGCTTCAACAACCTTCATCATCCTAGAAATTTTCATAATTCACCAATCGAACACAAACACACAGCCAGATAACCTCCCTAACGCTATCCTAATTACTGGTCTGGCCTGACTCTCCAAAATTTTCGCAATGTTTTTTAACATGTCTAATAGAACCTTTTGATGAGGATGAAGTAGTGGCAAAATTCCTTGTACTTTTAAGATGTCACTTTAAAATTGAAAATTCTAAGGAGCGATCCCCCAGATAAGCGAGGGTGTGCATCTCGAAAGAGATGGGTGTCGCTCCCTTTCTTCACTCCTTCCCTCGCTCCCTAGAAGGGTTCCTTCAAAATATGACCATATCATTGATTTATATGGAGGTGAAAGAAAAGTTAAAAAAAAAAAAAAAAATTCAAAATAAAAAGGAGGCAACAAACATGAAAACACTCTTACTGCCTTACATAATCTTTGTTTAAGAGTTAGTAACCGGCCAAAATGAAACTTAGATGTTGGTATTTTAAGCTAATAAAATGATACAAGCTTTGCTTTTGCCTCTCAAAATTCTTCTTAAACAAATTAAAAATGTAGTTGTTCAAGTGACCACAAAATGCAATCATGTTTGCTTAGATTAGCTAGCATTCATATTAGCTTATGGGCTGCGCAATCAAATTAGATAACATAGTCGTCCAAGTTAGCCGCATCTGTACTAGTAGAATGATTTGAGTGTAAATTAAGATCTTTGGGAAAGTCAAAATTTCCTAAAACTTATTTGATTATCGTTAGAACATTAGACATGTTTTATGGATTTTCATTGGATCCCGAAAATATAAAATGTCTTCAGTGTAATGCCATCCTCTACAAATCTTACTAACTAACTTAGCAGCCATTAGCAGTGCAAATCAAATCGTTCTGTATAGTCTAACTTAGGGTCTTTTAATATATAAACCAACATCGAAATATGTCACTATTTGGGTGGTTGAGTTAGAGATTGATGTTGGTGCTAGGTCGGAGGCCTTTTGTTGTGCCACCCGACAAAATATGATTGATATTAACATTTACCTAGCGATGTTTTCTAGTGTGTTATTCATATATGGTGACAACCCTTTTTTTTTCTATCTTTTGCGAATCAAATATTTTATCTTTGAAATAAATATATATATATACAATAGTCTAATTAATCCATTTATTTAACATGTAACTTTTGCTTTTAGTGGAGATTATCCCACGGAAATATAGCTAATCTATTTCATACACTAATTCACAATGAGAATTTCAAATCTAAAATGAATAATTTGATGGAGACTCTTGGGTGATATTTTTCCCATTATGGCAGTAAATATTGTTTCTTTTTTTGTCAAGTCATTGATAACGTTGGTGATCTAAGTAAAGCAAAGCAAAGCACGCCTCTTTTGAATTTTAAATCAATTAAAGGATGATCCATAATGCATTGTTAGGTTTAGTTGATTTGAAATCCAAAGTCACTCTTATAAGTTATAATAATCTAAAGTCCACGTAGTCTGCGCCAATATTAAGCAACGTAGCTTTATGGCTCTCGTGGTGAGGCTAGGAAACCATGTTTTGTAAATATGTTTTGCAACCATGATGATGTGGCATCCTTAGAAAAGTTTTTTACAATTTTGAGATACACATAAAATCTTTGAGGATTTCATCATTCTTTCCAAATCATGACACGTCATCCTGGTTGCAAAACATGTTTACAAAACATGGTTTCCTAGCATTTCTCGGTTTCTAATAGTCGGTTCCGTTCTACTAATCCTACGATCTCTGGGGATTCCATGCAACATGTATCACAATCAAAATTGAAAATCAGAAGGCAAACCATCCAACTCTTGAAAGAATCTCCCATATATATATATATATTGTTTACGAGTAGGAGCGTGAGTGCATGAAGGCGCGAATGAGTAAAGCTAGGGAATTGGGTTTTGCAATTAATTTTTGCAATCAGGATGATGTGGCATTATCATAGGAGGTTTTTTACAATATCGAGATACATATAAACACTTTCAAGATTTCATCATTCTTTCAAAATCACGCTACATCAGCTTGATTGTAAAAACCTGATTTTCTAACATTTTCCAAGCGAATTATATAAAAACCCACCCCTATAGATTCAAAACTTGTTATGATGGTGAAGTTCTTCAAAGCCCAAACTAGTAATTAAGTCCAGCCCACGAAGGAAGTTTCCTAAAATAAAATTTTCTGAAAAGCACTAATGATGCTTATGAACTGATCACTTTTTTCCATTCTATATACATTTTTCCACACAGAACTCTCTACACAATAAACAAACTGATAGTGTGGTTGAGTGATAGAAAGGATTTGTATTCCACCAAGTCTTCCTTCACATCTTCTTCTTCAGATTCAGATCTTATCCAAACTCATTACTTTGTTAAGCTATAAAAGGCCCCACAATCCAATAAGTTTCAGACTTGTTCATTCATCTTACCACTTATTTCCAACTTGGTCTCTCCACTTGTAACCTGCACCATCACTGTGGAAATTTGGACAGAGATTACTAATCAGGAAAGCAACTATTAAATATACGCAAGCAATGTGCTTGTTATTCAAATATGGACAAATCAGGATATGGGAAATCCTAGCACGAAATGCAAAACAATTGTTTAAATGTGGAAAAACTTTTAAGTGACACAGCTTAAACAATGTAAATTACAGAGGAACAAATACAAGCAAACAAATTGCAACCGTACTCATTGGGCTTGTCTAACGATACTTACGAATCCATGTTATATAATTTTGGCAGGTCAACTGTCGGCCAAATAGTAGGTTTGATTTGTTGTTTATGGTTTAGTTTGCTTAGCTAAGACACTTTTAATTAGCTAACTTAGTACACTAATTGCATCGTACAACATAAACTTAGTACATAAATGGTATCGTAGGAGTTAATCTTGTTGGGAGGGATGGAAAATATCGATGGATTTAGGTGAGGACTGTTCAAGCATGCAAGTTTGGCATAAACGTAAACTATAAAGCTTGTGCCTGGTTAGTACCTGTTAATTAAAATACAAATGGAATACAAAAGTAATGTAGAATGTAAAGTTGTTGATCGTATATACAAATATTATACAACGTAGTTTGACCAGAAGAATCTATGAATCCTTGTACTAGTACACAACCGTGCGCTCAAAAAGCCATCTCATCATGATGGTCAATCCCAGTGAACTTGTTTATGGTTTCGGGTCATTTTAGCTTGGAGTTCACTCATACCGCATTCTCCCTTGGCACATCACGTGTTCACGCACACTTAGTACTCGACGACGAAGGAACGCCAATGCTTACCAAAGTTCGAGATTAACCAAATACGTTAAGCAACATCCTCTGCTGATTTCCCTTCGTTTTCTATAAAACTATGTAATGTAATCTAATGAACCCTTTAAAATACAGTAGTAATTATCAGCTCCCAACACCCCATAATAATGGTCATTAAAAGAGAATTAAGAATGAGAACTAAGAATGTGAGTTGAATGAATGGCATTTTACGTTAGATATAATCCTTCATATTCAAGAAACCTAAGCTTTGGGGTTAGAGCTCCTAATCTTTACTCTAATTCCTTGTGGCTCCACTTGTCATTATGATTTTATCCTTTTGCATGTGTTTAATGTGTACAATTATGCTTGCTTCCTACTACTTTATACGAAATTTCATTGTTAAGCTAATCAAAAGTCCTATGTTATCCACATTCTATAAAGTACGCGCAAATAAAGTTAACAAGAAAATAAATAAAAATAAAAACATTTTTGTTTCATGAGAAAAAAATTTATTTCTAAAAAATGAGTTTTTTGGCGTTTGATTTTTTGTCTTAGAAATTTTTTTCCTCAGTGAAATGTTTTTCCACTTGAAGCGAAAAAACTTTGTTTATGCTCATTTTCCGAGAAATAAATTATTGTTCGATCTTTTAACTCACTGACAATTCTCTACTCAACTCAAAACCTTCAAGAGACTAAAGGAAAGCCTTGTTGAATAGATTTCTCTCTTTTCCTCAACAAAATAGAAATATTATCTCTAATGAATTTTTTTTCTTATTACAATCAAACTGTGAAAATTTTAATTATATGTTTTTATTTTTTTCTTTATGAACTATTTTTTTTACAAATAAAACTACTTTTTCTCTTTAAGTTTAGGAAAATTAGCAATGTTCTAAAGTAGAACCCGGCCAAGTATCGAGGAAAATGGCGAGAAAAACAGCAAGGAGTGTCGTCCATCCCCTGAGATGCACGCACAAAAAGTCAACACACGACTCAAGGTCAGAGGCCTTCCTAATGGTCTCAAAACTCAATGTTCCCTTTTGAAAAGTGCCCAAATGCTTAGCATCTATATTATAGGGGGAAAGTTTGAGCTCTTGACTGTGAGGACGTGTTGCCTCCATTGCATAGTCGGGCCAGACTGTACCGCTAGCATTTTTATTGTTTTCTTTGCATTGCTTTTCAACTTCAAACTTGTATTTCCATCGATCGATAGCATCGAACTAGTCTTGAGCAACATCCTTCCGAACGTTCCTCCCCATTGTAATCTATTGAATGTGAATGAGAGCTTTTACTGACTATTGTGCATTGTTATATTGTTTACAGATTGATATTGTGCATTCTCAAGTTAATATTTGTGTCCGTCAAAGTAACTACTCATAGGCTTACTAGTGAATTGGATAGCTAGTGCCGCACGGATTACTAGTCCGTGACAGTTGGTATCAGAGCCAGAGCTTGTTGAATGCAAACCAGGATGCAGGAAATAAATGAGCGCCTTAGCGCTATGGAGGAACGACAGGCCAGTCGAATGCATAGACTGGAAAGCAGAATGGACCAGTTGAACACTTTGGGAGAACATATTAGTCGGTTGGATGGACTCTTTTCACTGGCTGACAGAGTGGATTCACTGGCTGAGCACGTTGATAACTTAGAGGGACGAACAGTCGCAATGGAAGAGTCGCCTCACCCCACAGCTCAGGTGATGAGTGACTTCCAATTACAGTTGGAGGACTTATTTGCAAGGGTTGGTTTGCTAACCAAGGCCACTGGGACGACTGATCACCCTAAGATGAAAGTACCCGAGCCAAAGTCATATGCTGGGGCACGAGATGGGAAGGAGTTAGAGAACTTCTTATTTGATCTGGAGCAGTATTTTCGCGCGGTGAACCCCGAATCAGAAGAAGCCAAGGTTACCATGGCGACCATGTACTTAGCAGGTGATGCGAAACTATGGTGGAGAACCAAATATGCAGATATGGAAGAAGGTCACATCCTTATTAGAACTTGGGCAGACCTCAAGAAGGAACTCCGAAATCAATTCTTGCCTGAGAACACTGATTTCTTAGCAAGGAGGAAACTCCACACCATCAAACAGACAGGCAAAATATTCGAGACTATGTCCGACAATTCTCAACTTGCTTGCTAGATATTCGAGACATGTCTGAAAAGGACAAAGTTTTCTGTTTCATGGAACAAGCTCAGCCACTTCTACAAGCAGAATTGCAAAGGCAGAAGGTGACAGATATTACAAGTGCTATTGCGGCAGCAGAAAGGTTTAGCGATTATATGCCCATGACTGGATCCACTTCGCTCAATCACTCCACAGCTAGAACTGGCAGTACCAATTCAAGCTCAGGGTCGAATGCTCGCTCACCTCATCAAAATTGGGGAAACTCAAGTCAGAACCGAGGAAACTATAATTCTCGGCCGTCCAACCAGAATTGGAGTTCCAACAAAAATTGGAATGCCAGCTCTAGCAACTCAAATTACAACAACAAAGGAGGGCAAAACTACTCTGGACAGTGGAGACCATCTGCCCTGCCCCATGCATTATTTGCAATAGCAGAGATCACCCAACAGGCAAATGTCCATCCAAACCAGCTCTACACTCATTAATGTCACTGCTTCAAGCAGAGCCTTCTAACCCGACCGCATCGAGCTCGAACCCCACCAACAGTGAGACCTCCCAAATGGGAGCTCTACGCAAGCTCAATGCTGTCAAAGGAGAAATGTATGAGCACCCACACAAGAATGCTTTACAATACATCGACATCACTATCAATGGGTTCCCTTCCCAAGCATTGTTGGATTCCGGAGCGACAGACAATTTTATTGCCCCAGATGAAGCTAGACGTGTGGGTCTGAACTTAGAAGGAGATGTGGGTAAGTTGAAAGCTGTCAACTCTGAGGCAATCTCTATTAATGGTATGGCTAGAGTTGTGCCACTACAGGTTGGTCCATGGAAAGGAAGATCAAACTTCTTGGCCGTTCCACTTGATGATTTTAAGGTGATTCTTGGCCAAGAATTCTTCCGAGGAGCTGCAGCAGGACCATTATCTTTCATGGACTCCTTGGGGTTTTTCAGACCCAGACTACGCATTGTACCAACCTCAATTCGACCAACAACTCATGATAGACTATTGTCGGCGCTCCAAGTCAAGAGGGGCTTGGCCAAAGGAGAAGATACATACTTAGCTGTGGCAAAGCTAGAGATGGAAGATGATACTAGCAAAATTTCTGAGGAAGTTGCCCAACTTATTGCTGACTTCATCGAAGTGATGCCGGATGAATTGCCAAATAATCTACCTCCCAGCAGACTCATTGATCACGAAATTGAGTTAGTCCCTGGTGCCAAGCCACCCGCACGTAGTCCATATCGCATGAGCCCTCCAGAGCTGACCGAATTGAGAACACAACTAGATGGCTTGTTGGAGTCAGGATTCATTCGGCCCTCCAAAGCACCTTATGGGGCACCTGTTCTTTTTCAGCGGAAACATGATGGCAGTCTTCTCCTTTGTGTTGATTATAAAGCCTTGAACAAAGTCACTATAAAGAACAAATACCCGCTGCCGCTCATTGCAGACTTATTCGACCAACTTGGATCCGCCAGATACTTCACAAAACTCGACTTGAGATCAGGTTACCATCAGGTCCGCATTGCTGCTGGTGACGAATCCAAAACTGTTTGTTCTACTAGATATGGGTCATATGAGTTCCTAGTAATGCCCTTCGGCTTGACCAATGCTCCAGCTACATTTTGCACCCTTATGAATGGCCTGTTCCGTCACCTTCTGGACAAGTCTGTGGTTGTCTATCTTGACGACATTGTGGTTTATAGTGGGACTATAGAAGAACACCGACATCATTTGCGAGAAGTGTTCCAAATCCTTAAGGATAATCATCTCTTTGTCAAGAAGGAAAAATGCTCATTCGGCCAGACCAAAATTAATTTCTTGGGTCATGTTATTGGCAATGGCAAGATTCGGATGGACATGGAGAAAGTTAAGGCAATCCATGATTGGAACTCTCCTAAGAACGTGTCTCAACTACGTTCTTTCCTTGGACTCGCAAACTATTATCGTCGCTTCATAAGGGACTACTCTAAGAGAGCTGTTGCCCTGACAAATTTGTTGAAACAAGACCGAACATGGGAATGGGATAGGCAATGTGAAGCTTCATTCCAAGACTTGAAACTGGCCGTGATGAAAAATCCAGTATTGGCCTTGCCAGACATCACCAAGCCCTTTGAAGTACAAACAGATGCATCTGACTATGCCTTAGGGGGAGTTTTACTTCAAGATGGTCACCCGGTAGCATATGAGAGTCGAAAGTTGAATGATACAGAGTCTCGTTACTCAGCTCAAGAAAAGGAATTGCTAGCCATTGTACATTGTTTACGGGTGTGGAGACACTACCTCTTGGGGTCTCAAGTCCTTGTTAAAACGGATAATGCTGCAGCAAGCCATTTCCTTACTCAGAAGATGCTAACCTCCAAGCAATCTCGATGGCAGGAAAAATTAGCAGAATTTGACTTAGTATTGGAATACAAGCCAGGGCGCACTAACAATGTAGCTGATGCACTCAGTAGAAGGGTAGACCTTGCAGTGCTAACCCATACTGGTCCGAGTCACACCATCTTGGAGAAGATCAAAGTAGGCCTACAGACAGATCCACAGGCGAAGGCGATTACAGAGTTGATCAAGCAGGGCAAAACTCGACGGTTCTGGATAAAAGATGGAGCAATACTCACAACTGGTAATCGCCTCTATGTTCCGAGAACTTTGGGTCTGAGAAAAGAACTTTTGAGAGAATGCCATGACACCCATTGGGCGGGACATCCAGGTTGGAGACGAACACATGCATTGCTAGAGAGAGGGGTACTATTGGCCGCAGATACAGGAGGATGTAATGGCCTATGTTCGAACCTGCCTTATTTGCCAGCAATATAAGGTTGAAAGGGATCGACTAGTAGGCTTACTAGAGCCACTGCCTGTTCCAACTCGTCCTTGGGAAAGTGTTTCCATGGACTTCATTACGGGGTTACCGAAAGTAGAGGATTTCAGAAGTATCCTTGTAGTTGTCGACCGATTCTCAAAGTATGTGACATTTGTGCCAACCGGACTGACTTGCACAGCCGAAGATACGGCGCAGTTGTTCCTCAAGCATGTCGTGAAGTATTGGGGACTGCCCGAAAACATTGTTAGTGACCGTGATGCTCGCTTCACAGGAAAGTTTTGGAAGGAGTTGTTCAAGCTCTTGGGATCCAAACTTAATATGTCAACAAGCCAACATCCCCAATCCGACGGACAGACTGAGCGCTTTAACTCTATGCTTGAAGAATACCTTCGTCATTTTGTAAGTGCAAACCAGAAAAATTGGGTGGGACTACTTGATGTTGCACAATTCTGTTTCAACTTACAAAAGAGCTCAGCTACTCACTCCAGCCCCTTTCAGTTAGTCACCGGTCAGCAACCATTGACACCACATACAGTGTTGACCGGATACCAAGGACCCAGCCCAAGAGCTATTGAATTTGTCAAAGCCTGGCAGAAAAACATTGAAGTTGCTCGAGCCTATCTTGAGAAAGTCTCCCGTCACATGAAGAAATGGGCGAACAAGAAACGACGAATCGATCATTTTGAAGTCAGGGACTTGGTATTGGTGAAGTTAGATATGTTCAACAAGTATAAACGGACGGCTAGAGCACACAACAATCTGTTTCGCAAGTATGGGGGACCGGTACAGATTGTTGAGAAAATAGGCAAAGTCTCCTATCGCGTCAAGTTACCACATTGGCTCCGTTTCACCCACCCTGTCTTCCATGCAAGTAACTTGAAGTCCTACCATGCCGATGCCGCTGATCCCACCAGAAATGTATCTACCCGAGCATTGCCTAAGCATCCTACTAAGCCAGATCGAGAAGTGGAAGAAATCTTAGCTGACCGTCTCATCAACAACACAGGGCCGGATAGAGAGTATTTGGTCAAGTGGCAGGATGAACCTCCTTCAGATATCAGTTGGGAGCCAGACGAGCATCTACTGCCATACTTCTCAAAGCTGGAAGAATACTTGGAAAAGTTCGCTGCGAGGGCGTCAGCGAATTGAGTGTGGGAGAGTGTCAGGACTCAAGGTCAGAGGCCTTCTTAATGGTCTCAAAACTCAATGTTCCCTTTTGAAAAGTGCCCAAATGCTTAGCATCTATATTACAGGGGGAAGGTTTGAGCTATTGACTGTGAGGACGTGTTGCCTCCATTGCATAGTCGGGCCAGACTGTACCGCTAGCATTTTTATTGTTTTCTTTGCATTGCTTTTCAACTTCAAACTTGTATTTCCATCGATCGATAGCATCGAACTAGTCTTGAGCAACGTCCTTCCGAACGTTCCTCCCCATTGTAATCTATTGAATGTGAATGAGAGTTTTTACTGACTATTGTGCATTGTTATATTGTTTACAGATTGATATTGTGCATTCTCAAGTTAATATTTGTGCCCGTCAAAGTAACTACTCATAGACTTATTAGTGAATTGGATAGCTAGTGCCGCACGGATTACTAGTCCGTAACAGAATGGACCCTCCCCCTCACTGTTTTCCTCGCCATTTTCCTCGACACTTAGATTTTTTGTCTAAAGTAAAGGCATGCTAGAGAGGGTTTTCATCAATGAAAATTGATGCTCAATATGATTCCTTCCATAAAAGCCTAAAAATTTGATGCAATGAATATGAGTGACAGATGCTTTGTACACAACTTTAGAACCCAATTCTGGTTCCTCTTTTGTCCCTAATGTTAGAAATTCTCCAAAAATTGAGAAAACTAATAGGGAAATTCTAAATGTCGAGGGAAAGAGCGAGGAAACCAGCGAGGTAAACGAGGTGGCGGGGGGTGAACCGTTCACCCCCCTCGAGATGATTTCCGCACGCGCATCTCGAGGGGGGTGAACGGTTCACTCCCCGCCACCTCGTTTACCTCGCTGGTTTCCTCGCCCTTTCCCTCGACACATAGAAAAGCTCAAACTAATATCATAATGTGAAATTCTAAATGTCGAGGGAATGAGCGAGGAAACGAGCGAGGGAAATGAAGTGGCGAGGTGAGAGCCATTCATTTCCCTCAAAATGCGTGTGTTGACTTTTCTCGCACGCATTTCGAGAAAAATGAATGGCTCTCACCTCGCCACTTCATTTCCCTCGCTCGTTTCCTCGCTCATTCCCTTGACGTTTAGAATCTCTCTATCATAA
This sequence comes from Berberis thunbergii, assembly GCA_003290165.1. Classification (NCBI taxonomy): domain Eukaryota; kingdom Viridiplantae; phylum Streptophyta; class Magnoliopsida; order Ranunculales; family Berberidaceae; genus Berberis; species Berberis thunbergii. The sequence goes on along the minus strand of QNQO01000591.1, from coordinate 622,061 downwards.
TTTAGACAAAAATTATCGTAAACAATAAGGCGGGCCAAGAAAAAAAAAAAAAAATAGAATTGAGAAATCACGGCGTTGAAGATGGTCGTACATCTCGCCGCGTGATTTTGGGTGGGTGACTTACCGTGCCGTCAACTTTGTTGACCTCTCTTTCTTTCTTTCTCTCTCTTCTCTTCTCCCAGCTCATCTACCTTGTAGGGTCATCAAAGTAGCTGGCAAGGCCTGGTGTTTGAGAGCCACGTGTCAAGTGGTAGGGTCGAGTGTTGTTGCTGTCAAGGGGACAGCTTTTATTTGTCGCCCAAACTTGCAGCATTACTAACTGGGCCCCAACATTAACAAACCTTTGGTGGTAGATCTTGGTAATGTATATAGCTCACCTTTTTTATACCAATCTCCCCTGAAAAAAATGTGTATACAACATAAATACATATCATCATCTTCCTTCATCATGGGTATGGGGCATTCATCATCTTATAACAAATTTCTAGTACATTTTTGTAACAAATTCGAGTACATTTGTATTGTTTTTAGGGGAGCAAATTGAATTATTCGGGTATCGTATATCATGGTGATACGATTTTTGTATAGTTTCAGGAGTTCATTTATTTTACGTCTAGAAGAGTCAATATTGTCTACTCTAAATGTTAAAGGAAAATGTATGAGAGAGACATTTCATGAACACAATGCAATTTTAACTAAACTCTGTTAAAATTAAGGTATTTTTTCTATAAATTTATTGACTTGAGCATCGAAGTGTCTTTGACAATAATTTGACAATCTAATATTGTTTTATAGGTCAAATTTTTAGGAGACTGGATTTCAACGCATCGGTCTTTTTATAAGAGAAATTTTGATTCTAATTAGAAGAAAAACAATCGCCTCACCTGACCAGAATGACCTCAAAATTTTAGCTAAACCCTCACGATGTCACCTAAAAAATATCTAGTAGTATACTACACGTAGAAGATAACATCTTTTCTCTAATGAATTAGATCGATTTGATCCTTACCCAAACCTAATACATTAAATCACTAGCTCTCACATATCCTTCTTATGTACCACACAAGTCCATGTGCTACTACAAGTTCACTATCACATTGACAAGGTACCAAGTGCTTGTGCTTGAACAATCCTCATCATACACACAAAAGCAAGGTCTACAAACCCATACATCCAAGACCCGTGAAAAGCAGAGATGTACACATGTCCATCGATCTGTTTCGAGTCATTTTCAAGTTTTAAGGACCCCTAACTCTGCAAGATTTCCTTGGCTGACACACCAATCAAAAATTTTCAACACTTTTCCTTTGTCTACACATATGATCACCACTTTATTCCACCACCTTTGAAAGACTGTTGGGTTGGGTTTGGGTTATTACAAGGTTGTATCTATCTACGTACCTTCCCTTTAATCCAGCATGCCAAGTATGTACCTCCTCTCCCTGCCACGTGGACCCATGCACAACAACACCACCACCACCACCACCACTACCACCCTTGCAAACCACTCTTTGGTTTGAGTTGAGAGGTGATGTACAGCTCATGAGATGAAGAGATTACGTGGAAGATATATCATATTTGGGATGTGAGAAGGTTTGGTTTCTTCATCTATGGGTCATCTTCTTTTCACTCATGCAAGCCTGAAAAGAGAGAAGATGTCGAAGTCATGATATTGGGAAGAAAGCATCACGTGGAGGTGGGGTTAATTTTTGCATGTATTGTTGTAATTGTACTCACTCACTCACTCACTGCTTAAGTAACTTGGAATTTAATCAAACAGTTTTGCTTTATCGTGACAAAACTGATCTCTCTCTCTCTCTCATTTCCTCCTCTCTTATTAGCTATAGCCAGAGTTTGATTTTCTCTATTGCAGGTAATGGAAAGTTCATCACGGAGTTTTATGCCTGCCCACTTGTATATATGATCAAATTTTACATCCAATCCAATCATGTGTTTTTGTAGTGCTAATTATCAATGAATGAAACGATCAGGCTATGTGTTTTTGTAGTGCTAATTATCAATTAATGAAACGATCTGGCATTTGGTTGTGTTGGTTTTGGATTTTTATTTCACTCAAGCTCTTAAGAGTTTATACGTTCCCCAATTTTAGAAAGTCTACGCTACTAGCTAGCCATTTTTTTGTCAGGGTTGAAGACCATTCACTCCTACTCCTTTTATAATTGATATTTGTGATTATGTTTAAAAAAATGAATATAAATGTAAAAGAGTTCAACACTAACAAAAAAAAATGACTGGTTGCCCAATTGCCTAAACTTCCAATTATTTGTTTGTATAATTTTTTGTCAAATTGGGTATTTGTTATTGATTATTTTTTACACAATTAAATCTTAGCAGATCAAAAAGGAATTAATGCCAATGGGAAAATGATGACTCCCTGGCCAATATTATAAGAATTTGACATATAATAATCGCACCAAAGCAAAATAAAGTGAGTTTGGTTAATGGAATCTCATCATTCTATGGGACTGTATCAAAATTGAAGGAGATAAGAAATGAAAAGAAAAGTCAGAAATGGCAATTTTCTGCATAAATAATTCGATTCTCATATTTCATGAGAAATCTAAGAATTATGGATTTAAAAATCAACCAAACACTTTGTAAAGAATATTACATGTTTGATCTTTTTTATGTATTGGCCAATACAATATATTTTTAATGCTCCGCAGAGCTAATTGAATCACTTAGTAAGCTTGAATGAACTCAAAAAAAAAAATGCTTGAATGAACTCAAGAAAATTACGAATATATATTTAAAATATCAACAAATATTTGAAATATCACTTCTTGTTGGAATCCATTAAGTACAATAAACTATCAATATTTATTCCTACGTCATAATCGTATAAGTTTTTTTTTTTTTTTTTTTTTGTCAAACACGAAAATATTTATTAAGGAAAGAAAAGAAAACAAAAAATAAAGAGAAGCATTCCTATATCAAGAAATGTCAAGACATCATGAAAGTGTCAAAATCCAAATCCCTAAACAAATTACAAAATATCTAAACATTCCGCATAAGTTCAACTTAGAAACCCAAATCCCTAAACATTCCGCATAAGTTAAACTTGGAAAGAAAAAAACTAAGATATATAATATGTCGTTAAAAATATCCATCTCAATGAAAAGATCTACATTTTTCATGCTCACAAAGTGCATAAATATCTACATTTTTTGGATTTTACGTGCCTCATAAAGTGCGAAAAAATCTAAATTTTACATGCTCGTGACCCATAAAGTGCGATATATGTGTGTGCCTAAGAGAGCAACATGTTCTTTATCCTCTCACAAATCAGACTAGCCACATCGCATTCTTGTGACCTCTCTTTTTCAATGATGAAATTTCAAAACCTTACCTTAGCCAAAGCTCTATCTCCTGTTGATTTAATGTGCCAAATGTCCCATTCTGGCTTGCCCTCCCTCATCAATTTCTTTCTTCTTGATAAATTTCACTTTCACAATTTAATTTATTTATCAATAAAGATGTTTGGATAAATAGCTTGAAAGAAGTTATTTACCACCTAGAAAATTGGAAGAGATAAAAGAGATGAATTATTAGTGATCATTGACTTATAAATGGAACATTCAACAAGAAGAACCCCACTTAGGGTCTCAATTTTCAAGTCAAGCTAGCAACTACCTTATACTGTGAATTTAGTCGATTTATTTTTAGAGTCGTATTGCTTAGCTCAATTTTTAATGGAACAATCCATTGTTTTCAGAAGGAAATGGCATCTTGAAACCTTGCAGTTATGCAATTGTGTTTTTGGCATTAGGTTAGGTGGAATGAAAAACATTATATCTAGAAATTTATTAATTACCTTAAGCGCGTCTTAAATAGGATACCCTAAAATAAACGTTTATTGTATGGTTTTAAGTATTTTTTTTTAATTCAATTTTGCAGGCTCGGACTAAATAGAATGGAACAAATTGACTCGCAACACCCTCTTTGGCATCCGCCATTTAACCCTAAAAATAAATGGGTTGTGGCTAGAGACGCTCATTTTGGAACATAGAAAAATGACCATTTTTATTTCTTTATTAATTCATGCTCGAAAGCTATATATTGATTTTATAGGGTTAACAAAATTAGACTCAAAAACTATAATATTGTTGTCACTTAATATTTTGGTTGCATCCATATCATATAAAGATTTGCTTTCGCTTCGATCCATAACTTTCACCTTGCATGAAGATTTGTTTTCACTTTACTTTAATTCAATTCATTTAAGCAAATACATTCAATATCCAAATAACAATAACTAATACGAACAAATTGAAATACTTTGAAACCATTTATAAACTAGGAGAATCTTGAAACACTATAAAAATGAAGTTGATTGTGAAGATGCGCGAATATTAGTGATTACCTAATGCTTATATTCTGTGATAAAAATTAGATACAACAGATCATGATATAATTAGTTTTTCTATGGATGGTGTCATGTCTTCCTGGACCTGACGTGACTCAGACTTGCAAGCACATTTGTGGGTTTTATATCTTATTTACTGCGACTTGACTCCCTGCCGGCACTCCATATAATAAGTTTACTTGCCAGACTTCACATGCTCACAAAATCATTTTCACTCATCCTTCCTTTCCATTTGCTTTGCAGTTTGAAATCGACATGTTTTTGCTATTTTGAAATCGACATGTCTTTGTATATATGATCAAATTCAACCTGCTATTTATCACAATGTAATGATTTTAAAATCCACTCACCTTAGTCGCAGTAGATATGTGAAGAAAATCTACTTAGCTAGGTCATCGTGTCTCGGAGCTCCACTGAAATTAGAAATATTTTTAGCTATTTTAATATGCCCCACCTTACCATGATGATGATGATGATTCTGTCCCGCTTCACTCGTTCCTCTTTTTGTTATCTGCAACGTTGTTGATTCTCTTTCACCCATTTTCTCTTTGATGCTCCATTTCTCTATTTATTGTGGCAACTATTATTATGTTCGGGGGGTAAAGAAGTGAAGCCCCTCAGCACTTTCACTACATAATATGTCTCGAGCAACGATATTGTCTCCAACTCAAACATCCGTCATATTCGGATGTGAGATTTTTACTATGAACATGACTCAACTATTCAACTCCCCCCAAAAGGCTTTGTCGATATTTGACACACATCCAATCTTTTATTAACTTCATTTCACTTGTCTCATTACTCGATGTGTGACTAAACTTCAATTCTCGCAAACATTCTAACAATCTCCACCTTTGAGACTTGAGCTTATCCTGGCCCAAGATAAGCTCCACCTCATATCTCGAGGTTCATATGTGGGTTATTGTTTAAAGGGTATTTTGATAATCAACGTGATTTTTTTTACGATCAATATACGTTGATTGCTAGTTTGGGAGAGAGACTGCAATAATGATTAATAAAGCAGTAAAAGTAGTTTGATGGGATTCATAATTTTACATTTAAAATTAATTTTTGTCGTTTAACCTTATACACCAATTTGATTTGTCCCCAAAGTGCATATAAAAGTGTAACCTTATACACCAATTTTTATCGTTTAACCTTATACGCCAAGTAGCTGGGCACCCTCTTCAAATACTAATCAATATTTTCTCCCCAGAGTCCATATAAAAGTTCTATGAAATTCATATTTTTGTTGAAATTCACAAATCATGGCATTTATTTTATTATTAATTTTGTTTTGGCTAAACACGAAGATTTTTACGATTGTGCACAAATCATAGCATTTATGGTTGTACATTGTTTTTTGAAAATCCATAAATTTATACATCTAAATATTTATTATGTAGTTGAATACATTGAATATCTCTAATTATTAAAAAAACTAAATTACAAACTCGAGATTTTTAAGATTGCCAATTGCACATTAGGTGTACTTGCGCCTAATCTAATATTAGCTAAAATAATAGTAAAAGGGTATAGTTGCCATGCAATTTGAGATTCACCTTACATATGTATGATTTCACCTAACGATGGCATTTTTTTTTGTGGATTCCATATGTTAAATCTAATCCTAACATCCGAAATTAATAAAATTAATTAAGCCAAACCATGTCAAGATTTAGGCATTTAGCAATAATATATTCGTAAATTAGATATAAACAACAGTTTTTCTTAAGTGCACTGGTAAAGTGTCTGGTAACTTGCCTGGTGGCTATTAAACACCATAAAATTGCATCGAGATAAGTAATACCAATGCACTGAGACCAGTGCACTGTAGTATTACTCTATAAACAATACTGAAATTTAACATGTTACAATGCAGTCCATGTAGATATGCACAAAACATTTCACATGTCGATAGTAGTTGAGAACTTGGTGTTAACCCTTCCATTCGTCACCTACTTACCCTCCCATGATCAATAAACACCATTAGTACAGTTGAGTTAAAAAAAAAAATTTAATCAGAACAGAAATCTGTGAAGATGGATGAGTCACATAAATGCCATGTGAAGTGCTGCGAATTAAACGTTTCATATACCATATTTGTTCATTCTTTAATGCGTGGAGTACCAAATTAGTTCTAATTGGTGGTTGATTCATTTATGCCCAATGAAGGTGGTGACCATGCTTGTATGGAAATTTAATTGCCTTTCACTTTTAGTACCCATAAGTGACCAAACAAGTTGAAAATTTCAATATATATATATATATATAATATTTGCCAAATACGAAGATGTTTATTAAAGATAGGAAATGAAAAAAATACAAAGAAAATATTTCTATATCAAGGAATGTTAAGACACTGTGAAGGTGTCAAAACCAAATCTCCAAACAAATTAACAAGCAAAACCCATATTCCACGATTCTATAATCTCGATAAAATAGAGTTCTCTGATATGTTGAGCCCTTAAAAGATCCTCTTATTTCTCTAATTTGACACACACACACACACACTACACGAGTACGTGAGGAACCTTATGAAAAAGTTGTATAAAAAGTGGTTTTTTTAAGAAAAATCGTTAAGTTGAAATGCTATTAGTGAATATCTAGAATGATGAACAATTTTTAACTAAAAAAAAAAAAAAAAGATTGAGAGGAAAACTAGGAACGCCGCACAATACTGTTTTTTTTTTTCTAACCACGAGCGAAAAGAAATATTCGAAACAAATATCAATTTCTTTATTGTGAGTCTAGAAGTCATTAGGTGGAGTTATTATTTTTTAAAACTAGATTTAACAGGAAAAAAACAATTTTGTTTAATAACTATATACCAGAAGGTAAATACAAAAAATAATAATAGCTATGTTTTATTTCTAGATGATCGGTAAGTGAATGTTCCAAGCTGTAAAATATGATTGCAAATAGTAAACATCTAGAAGGAGATGAAATTTAAATTAGAGAGTTACATGTGATTTGCGAGCTAATTTGGCTTATAATCACGTGTTAAATTAACTATCTGTCAAAACACAAATTTAAAAAAAACAAAAAAAAAACAAATATAATTGTCTATTTTAAAAAGTTTCGAGATGGGGCATTATAGAGAAAACAAATACCTATTAGTAAGACCAAAAAAAAAAAAAAAAAAAAAACAAACAGATAACGCGTAATTAGGAGCTGTGCAAGATTAGAATGCATTTGTAGTCACAAACCACAAAAGAACTAGTGGGGTATGTTTTGGTTGCACCGAAATAGAAATGAAAATTGAATTCGTTTTCGTGAATTTAATTCTGAAGCCACCTTTTTGGATTTGGATTTCTAAAAGTAGTGGAAAAAAGTCTTATGAAAACTTGATTTTCTATTTAGTAAATAGACAATTAAATAATGAAAATCTGTCACAGAAAAAATGAATTTCATTTATTAAGAAAAATGACTAATCAAACATATTTTAAAACATAAACAAAATAAAAAAAAGTACATGTTTATTTTCAAGCACGTGATAAAAATAGTATAATTATTTGAGGTATATAGCACGTTGAAAAATTAAATACCATCAAATTTTAAATTTAAATGTTTATTTGTTCTATTTTTAAACATCCAATAAAATGTGTGAAAAAAAAAACAAAAATGCAAAGAAACAAAATTTTTACAACCAGTATGGCGAGGTGTGATGTACAAGAATAATGAAATCTCCAAAAAATTTATGCGTATCTTAAGGTTGTAAAAAACCTACTCTAATTATGTCACATTATTCTGATTGCAAAAATATAATTACAAACCTAATTCCTTAGTCTCACTCAAAAAAGAATCGACCCTTTTAAGGAGCGAGGGCGCACACTTAAAATTTTCGAAAAAGGAATACAACAAGAAACCCAGAAATTTATTATTATTATTATTATTATTTGATTGCTTCTTTGTAATGGGCTACACTTGTCGACGAAAAATTTACAACAAAAGAAAAATATAATATTTTTAGTAATATTTACATTCGAGAAGGGCAATTTGGGTTACCAAAGCGAAGAACATCTAGAAGCAAAACAATTTTTTTTTTTGTAATAGAAAAACAAAGAGAAAAATCAGCGAGTAAAACAAAGAAGAGTAACTGAACGTCTTTAGTGCTGACTCAAACCTTTTTGACCATCAGTGGAACCGCGAAATTACCTTACCTGTCTACCTGATTTTTGTTAAAAATTGTTTTTAATCCAATTTGCAAAACAAATTAACTGAATTAGTTGTGTTCTTACAACAAATTAAATTAACCGTATGCCCTTTTAATCTAGACACGGAGTAAAATTCGAGAGACCGTGGTAAATAATCTGCTAATACTTATATAATTCACTAAAAAGAAGTTTAAAAAATTAATCAGAAAATTAAAGGAACAAGAAAGAGAATTCAAGAGGACACAGAAAAAAGAAAGAAAAAGAGAGATCTTGATTTGGTCAAAGTAATTTGACTGAGTGGTAGAAGTGGTAATTCTGGTGTTTTGTAGATAGTAATTTTGGTAGTTGGAGAAAATATTCGGTGATGGCTCTTATTTAACGCCCCTTGTTCGCTTTGGTTTTCACTTTGGGTTTAGAAGAGCAGAGAAGAAAAAGAAGAACAAAGTAGTCTTCTCTCTTTTGTTGTTGGTTCAGTTTTGTAATAAAAAAATCGATAAGAATTGATAGAAATGGAAGTTGAGAAGAAGGTGATGAAGCGAAGAAGAGAGTTTGGTGGACAAGTAGTAGTACAGACTTTTGTGAGGAAGAAAGCCAAAACTGGTTCCGATTTCGGTGGAAAATTTGACTTCTTTGATGGTCTTCCTGATGATCTTGTAATTGCTATCCTCGCAAAACTCAGTTCCACTGCTACTTCTCCTTCTGATTTCGTGAACGTCCTCATAACGTAAGTTTTTTTTTTTTTTTTTTTTTTTTTTTTTTTTTTGGGGTTTAGAAGAGGCGATTTTGTAAATGAATCTAATTAGGTTTTAATCTTTCTTTGAAACAACAGATGCAAAAGATTGAACGGTCTAGGCATGAACAATCTTGTGTTGTCGAAAGCGTCTCCAAAGGCGTTTGCAGTAAAAGCTGAGAAATGGTCTGAATCTGCACATGGGTTCTTGAAACAGTGTGTTGATGCAGGAAATGTTGAGGCTAATTACACACTTGGAATGGTGAGTTTATCTTTTTTGTCTAGATTTCGTTTTTTTTTTTTTTTTTTTTTTTTTTTTTTAAGGGATTTAATGTTTGGTTTGAAAACTTATTAGAAAATTTTGTTTTAATGGTGGAGCAGATTCGATTCTATTGTATGCAAAACAGAGGAAGCGGAGCGTCTCTAATGGCTAAAGCGGCCATAAACTCACACGCGCCGGCTCTGTACTCGCTAGCGGTAATTCAGTTCAACGGGAGCGGCGGCTCGAAGAACGATAAGGACTTGCGAGCCGGAGTCGCACTGTGCGCGAGAGCGGCGTTTCTAGGGCACATCGACGCGCTGCGCGAGCTGGGTCACTGTCTACAAGACGGCTACGGCGTGCGCCAGAACATCGCTGAGGGGAGACGGTTCTTAGTGCAAGCCAACGCGCGAGAGCTGGCTTCTGTCCTTTCAACGGTCGGCTCTTGCACGCCGGCTTCATGTCCGTGGCTTGCTTGGAATCCGAACCACCGGCACGTTTCGGGTTCCGGGTGTCCGTTACTGAGTGATTTCGGATGTAACGTGCCGGAACCAGAAGCTCACCCAGCGAACCAGTTTTTAGCCGATTGGTTCTCGCTTGAAGGGAGAGAACCGGGTTCGGGGCTTCGACTCTGCTCTCATGTCGGATGCGGGCGACCCGAAACCAGACGACACGAGTTTCGTCGCTGTTCTGTTTGCGGTGCTGTGAACTACTGCTCACGTGCTTGTCAGGCGCTCGATTGGAAGTTCCGTCACAAGGTTGAATGCGCACCCATGCAGCGCTGGTTAGAAGATGACGGTAACGGTGACAGAGTCATGGCTGGTGTCGAAGAAGACGAAGCTATCGTCGCCGCTAGTTAACGGTGCCGGCAACAAAGCCCTGATGGCATACTGAAACGGTAGGATGAGATTTATGTCTTTTTTGCTGTTCCGTTATAACGTCAGTTTTCATTTTCTTCATTTTTAGGTAGTTTAGATTTTAGGAAGTCTGTTCTTTTTTTTGTAATCAAAGAGGGGTAGGAGAAGTCTTTTGGAATGTTGTGAGGGGCTTTTTTGTAAAATAATTCAGAATGGCAAAAAAAAAAAAAAGAAGAATCCAAAAGGAAAGAAATTAAATGTTTCCAACTATTTAATATTTTCTTCCATTTTTTATTATTTTATTTGTTTTGATTATATTTCTTGGGAAGGTGAAATGCACAGAGGGTATGTTTCAGTTTCAAGAGCTTTTATCATATTTAAAAAATTGGAAAATTTAGCTGGATGACATCTGTCATGAAAATAGCCCATGGACTGATATTGTGACATGTGTCCTTACAGGAATTGACAAATTAATTTCTTTTGATTTTCAAGTAAGGTTAGTTTTAATTGGGGAAGAAGGTTGGAGAAGATATGGTTCATCATTTACAACTTGTGAGGGCATTTTCACTAAGAGCACCCAAGCTTCATTTTTTTGGCGCATTTGGTATAGTGAAGGAAATGCCCGAACCCAAATAACACAAAATTTCTGGGTTGGTACCAAGTTTACATCTCGCAAATAAGTAATAAAATGCGGCTTGTTCCCTGATTCTTGACTTCGTTAGTGTCAATCTTTAAATGTTGATGACAATGCAATGGACTTTATATAACACAATTCCATCAATCACAGTCTAAAACTGTGCAATCTGCGGCCTTATATGCGGCTTTTTCCATTAGAAATGTGATCTCATGAACCAGATTAGCCGCGTCTTAACTAATCTCTCAATTAACGTTACTTCCGGGTTAAGGCACTATACTATTTACTTGGTTGCTAAACATGGTCTAATTACATTACATTGACATAATTTTTTTTCAGTTTTTGAATGGAGGCAGAGGGAATCCAAGGCAATGGGGCATTAGTGATGTGATCCAGCTCATAAAGAATTATTACCCTATTTATCTCCCCTTAAATTATCAACTTTATTTGGTCAAAAAAGTTTAAAGAGAGAAATGAGAAAGATAATTGACCTAAAGAAAAGCAAGAGGGAAGAGAATCAGAGGAAGGCAAAGGTGTGTAAGGAAGGGTGTGTGGGTGTGTTGGTGTTCACTTTGTATATGCACTTTGTTTCAGTGTGTCACGGACCATATATATTGCAAGCAAAACACATCACAGCACACTGAGAAAATATGGAGAAACACATTGTGTAAAGTGGATGGCAACAAAAGTCAGATTAGATAAGTGTGAGATGAGGATAGCATAGGAGATTCCAATATACCATACCTTGTAAGTAATGTCGTATTCTATGCGATGCGAACCACGTATGTACTGTGTATAGTACCAGATGGCCTTGTGGATGTAGTAGGGTTTGGTTATATGTTTGTGTTGTCTTTCAAATGAGGTAACAGGACCCCTTGGGGGTACCACTCTTTTATGAGGAGGGGAGAAATAGACTCTCGCGTCCGCCATCGCCGTTCATCGGGTCGGGTCATTTAGAGAGCAAACTATTTTTTAGTTGTTGACCTGTAGGTCGCACCTTGTTGATAGGTTGTGAAATCCTTAAAAACCCAGCTCACTTTCCGAAAAAAAAAAAAAAAAATCCCTTATGCGGATTATTAAAATAAAAAGTAAAAAGGAAACATGATTTTCAGACTCTAGTAGAGAGATCATTTTCCGAACGATATTGTTACTTTCATAAGGATTCATTATAGTAAATACAACTATTACTCTGCGCCATTGAGAAGCGTGGCGGCTCGCCTAGGTTTCCCCGCCTAGAGGCGCTGCACTGCTCACGCCGTCACGACACGTTCGTCTCTACGCCAGCATCTTCGTCAAGCCACGACGTCACGCTTTTGCAGAGTTTGTATTCAGTGGCAGGCGGCTTCTTTCGGCTTCTTTTTTGGTTCGCGAGAAGACATCAGGTTTCTGTTTCTTAATAGCCTCACCACAGCCGCCGGCACACAGGAGGTTTGATTGTCGATACGTTACAGCCGCCAAGGAATTTTCTTGATGTGATGTCAGGGTCCACAGCCGACATACCCCGCCCCTCGGGTCCTGGTCATGGGGAAGGAGCGGCTGCTCCTAAACCCTCTTTCGCCCAGATTTTGGGAAAAATTTTGGTTGCTGATACTGTGGAGACCCCGGTTGAAGGAACTCATTTTCGTAAGGAGGGTGCACCAGCCATCGGCATCACGGCAACAGATGAAGTACGGGGAGAAGATTTCATGGAAAAACATGTGATTGTTCTAAAATTCTCCAGTTACCGACCTACATTGGCCGACATTCGAGACTCGATCCACAGAACTTGGGGAATTTTGGGCTATTTTTCACTTGGTTTACTCAACCAACGACACGTATTGGTCCGACTTCAATCTGAGGTGGAAGCAAAGAAAGTCCTGTCGAGGGATTCTTTTCTGATTCGAGGTGTTCGCTTTAAGGCTTTCTGTTGGCATGATGGTTTCAGTTTGAAAGAAGATCCAATCTCCGTGCCTTTATGGGTAGAGTTACCTAACTTACCTTTGCATTTATTTCACCCTCCTATTTTAAAAGCAATTGTTAATTCATTTGGTGATTTTTTGCGGATGGATGATCATACTCGATGCCTGTCACGCCCGGCCTTTGCCCGTGTTTGCGTGGAGATGACTTTGGCGCAGAAATTACCATCTAGAGTGTGGATTGACAGGGCCAATAATAGAAGTTTCTGGCAAAAGATCGAATATCCCGGTTTCAAATATTGTGACTTTTGTTCTCTGATTGGGCACCAAGATGAGTCTTGTAGAAAAAAACCGGGTATTAAGGGCGGAGGGAAAGCCTCAGATCTTGGTAATGAGGAGGTGACCAAGCCAAAGGTTGAACCCAACACTATGCAACAATATGTCCCCGTTAGCAAAAAAGATAAGCCTCTCATTCTTGCAGCAGGTTCGAGTGGCCCAAAGCATAGTCAGGGGGAGGAGATTAATGAGGAAGTTGGGGAGAAGAGGCTGGTGGCCATGGATCCGGGTAAAGTGTTTTTGTCAGACAAATTTGAGTCGTTCACTGCAAACATTGGTGCAGAGGAGAGTGAGAACATGGTTCATGTTAGTGCTGAGCAGGTTCCAGAAACTACGGAAGAATGTCTCCTAGAGGCGGGTTATACAACTTCGGAGATTGCAAATGCTATTGGAATTCAAGAACAGCCGACACAACCAACAGATGACATAATCTCAGGGGCCAAGAGTGGTCTTTCCGACGACATGCCAAATGAAATTATCCGCCCGGAACATCACTTTGTGGCAAGGTCGCATGATGACATTGGAGACGCACAATTGGGGCTTCCTGGATCAGAGACACACGCTTCATTGGCAGGGGAATTAGGAGTGGCTTCGCCCCAGCCAGCTCACGGCCCCAAACAGAATGCACTCACCACCAGTCCCAGCCCTGAGTTAGAGCACGGTCTCAGCCAGACGACGGCTATGGGCACTCCACGGGTCAGGCCTGATCACGGCCCCACCCCGTCCTCGACTCGAGCAGGACAACAGTCAGACAGCCCACGTCCGAGCACGGCCTGCCCACGGCCTCCTAGTCCACGGCCCGAGGCCACGGTCAGTCCACGGCCCCAGCCTATTAATGGCCCCAACCCAGGGGACGCGCTACCTCAGACAGCACGCGACTTGCTCGCCGTTGGTGACTCTTTAGTGCTGCAAACAAAATCGAGTGGAATGTTACAGGAAGTATAGGCTGCCCCGGTGAAGCCGACAGTGATGGAACGTTTGGCAGAGGTTTTGGCCAAGAGCGCTCAATCCGCAGTAACTGGTAATTTTTCAGTGCCCGCGACAACAAGGAACGACAAGGACGGGAGCTTGTTTGATGTCGTCGTCCAGCTGTTTGAGGAAAACCGTGCTTTGCTATTAAAGAAACAATCTATGACCACTAATACACTTGATAACGCCACAGATGATAGTGACGAGGCTGCGTCGGAATCGGAGTTGGGGCCGGAATCACATGCTATTAATGATATAAATTTGGGGGCGCACTCCGATAAGGATCTACAACACAAAGTCAAATCGGCGGCCCTTCCGGGCAAGCGTCGTAAGACTAAGAGGGGTAAATCTACCTCCCGAGCTTAAGATGATGGAAAATCTTAATTTTTGGAATGCTTGTGGGGTTGGTAATAAGGCTACGAGGAGGAGGTTATAAAATATGGTGGTGGCTCATAGAGTCAGATTTCTTTATTGCCAGCATTGGTGATATGTTGGCTTTATGTATTTTGGTTTTCGGATGCGGTCCAATTTTTTGTTTGGGTTATATCACGGGTAAAGTTGTCATGTACCCCCCGTATTGAATGTAAATCAATTTTCTTGACAAGTAATAAAGGTCTGGCATTCCAGAGGTGCCCTTCCATACTGGAGGTTTAATATTAAAAAAAAAAAAAAAAAAAGGTAACAAGTGTTTCTGGATTCTGAAATTTGAGAGGTCTTGAATGGACAAGGGATGGAAACGGGTCGGATATGATAATCCATGGGGTAATTGAAAACCCCAAAAACCAATCCACTCCCATTCTAACTAAGTATGAGTTTGTCCAGGCAGCAGACTTTAAAGTCATTTTTTTTAATCAGGTTTTGGCTTTTTACACTTTTATCCTTTTTTTTTAAAAAACAAAAACCACAAATATTATCTATACAATGGGTAGAAATGTAAAAAGCTCAAAACCTGACTAAAAAGTGACTATAAAGCTTGACTGCCTATAATTGGGGATCTCAATATAATCACGAGTAAGTCTAGTCAGTTAGCCAAGATAGAACAGATCATGGTTCCATCCCCGTGGTCCTTCTGTCTTTAGCTTCTATCTTTGTGTTCCTTTTGTTTCTGTGTTCATTTTGTCTTTAGCTTCTTTCTGCCGTTAGTTTCTATTTCTGTGTTCCTTATGTCTTCTGTGTTCATTCTGTCATTAGTTTCTATCTCTGCGTTATTTTTGTTTCTGTGTTCATTCTGTCTTTGTGTTCCTTCTATCTTTAGCTTCTATCCTCGTGTCTCTGTTCCTTCTGTCTTTAGTTTATATCCATGTGTTCTTTCTGTCTTTAGCTTCTATCTTTGTGTTCATTCCGTCTTTTATCAATATTCCTTCTTCAGTTGCAGTCAAGATGGAACATATTATGCATGATTTTCTTTGGGGTTCCACACAAATCTCCAGAAATATGCATCTAGTGGAGTAGGAGAAATCTGTTGTAAAAAATCAACGGTGGTTTAGGCATTTGCCAGGTGAGTACTTTCAACTTAGCATTATTTTCTAAGTGGTTTTTGAGATTTGCAAAAGTAAATGACATGTTATGGAGATCGCTCATCATTGATAAATATCGGCGAAATATATGAGATTGAGATACCATAACCAAATACATTTTCTATGGATGCTCTATGTGGAAATTCATCTCTCGGTGTGCAAGTATTTTCTACCATCATACCTCGCTTTGCTGTGACAATGACGATCTCATCTCTTTCTAGCATAATTCTTGGTGCAACAACCAATCTCTGAAAGATTTGTTTTTCAATGTTGTTTTTCATTAGCAACCAGAAAAATGGGAGAGATAGCAATTTTTTGTCCAATGAAGATTCCCGAGATCTTTCTTTTCGGAGATCCCTCAATGATGAGGAGCTAGAGGAGGGCGCCAATTTGATACAACCATTGGATATTCAGATGCTCTCGGAGGGATCTGATAGTTTAGTGTGAAAGAGTAAAAGTGTGAGTTTCTCGATGAAATTTTTTTATGATATACAGGCTGTACCTCATTATGAGATCCACTCCAACCCTTTTTTCATTTTCTCTCACAAGAATCTGGTTTGGGTGAAAATCTTCTTTCTCAATTTTTTTTTTTGGTCAGTATTGCATGAGAAGATCCTGACTAAAGACAATTTGAAGAAGAGAAGAATCCTCACAAGAAGTATTTGTGTGCTTTGTAATGAGAATGACGAGACTCTGGGTCACTTGATGCTTCATTGCAAATTTTCTAAATCCATTTGGAGCAGTTTCTTGTCAGAATTTGGTCTGAGTTTGATGTTTCAATGTTCCCTTTTGGATTGGCTAAGTTGTTGGTCCCAAACTAATCCATCCAGCCGCGCGGAGTGATTATGGCGTAGGGTTCCTTATATGATGGTCATGTGGTGTGTGTGGAAAGAGGGAAATATGAGATTTTTTGAAGGGCTTAACAGATCGGAACACTCTATTTTTATCGAGATTAGAAAATTATTGTGGAAGATAAGTTCGACTTATAATCTATTTAGAGATTTGTTTCGCCATTCCTTGATATAGGGATAATTGTATTTTGTTTCTTTTCTTATCTTTAATAAAAATCTTCGTGTATGGACAAAAAAAAGTCTAGTCAGTCAGGTTTGGTAGTCATTTTTTTTTTTTACCAAATTTTGATTTTTTTTTTTTTTTTACACTTTTTACTCATTCTCTTTAAAACACAACCACAAAATTATAGCTAGCAAAAAATTATAGTATAACTACAAATCTGACCGTCTAAAATTATAGTATAACTACATATGACCACTGTTTCATTTTGGATTGATTGATAAGATATAGTTTTTAGTCAGACAGGGCAAATCAATTTGCCTACTGCTAATTGGGTTAATGTCCAAACAACAATATTTCCCTGTATACATTATCAAATTTGCTGCCTAACAATTATATCTCCATGTCGATTGACCAGCTATGTCAATGTCAGTGTATGAACACCTAAAAGGCAAGTTGGGTTTTTACAAGGCCCCATAACCAAGGAATGAGATTTTGCAAATTTTTGTTTTTTGAAATTACAAATAAAAAGAAAAAAAGCAAAATAAATAATTACATTTTTTTTGAAAATTTTCATAAGTTTTGGAATTTTTTTCATAAAAATACAACACAACCGATTTCAAAAATTACATATTTTTTTAGGGTTTTTGAAAAAAAAAGAATTTTTTCGTAAACTTTTTCATAGTTATCATTTATTTTAATTATTTATTAATTTTTGAAACCGCCTTCTCATTTTCTAATTTTCATTTCTTCTACTTATATATTATTTTTGACATCACTCATAATTTTCTAATTATATATTGATTTCATGTTTGTTTTATTTATTGGTATTAGGCTTTATTTAATTGTATTTTATTTTTTAACATATTTTATATACCTTCAAAATTCATTATATATATTTTATGTATCCTCGAAATTTTACATTTTTTCCGTACAAACCAAAATATTTCTTAAAATCAAAAAACCAGAGTTAACTCAAAAAACAAAATCACAATGCTTGCCCGTAAAGCTACCAACTAGCTGATACCCCATTGTCACCTATTGACATCTTAATTAGCTTTTCTGGCTTAACAAGTAAAATTGATCGGCCTGGTACACGTCATCACTTATCATTGGTACAGTGTTTGACCACCAAAACCCAGTCCTTTCTATTGCGAAAATTCTAAATGTCGAGGAAGTGGGCGAGGAAAACAACGAGGGAGGGAGAGAGGGGGTCGTCCACCCCCTCGAGATGCATGGATGAAAAAAGATGCCGCGCATCCCGAGGGGATGAACGACCCCCCTCTCCCCTTCTCTCCCTCCCTCGCTGTTTTCCTCGCCCACTTCCTCGACAGTTAGAAGTGCTCTTTCTATTGTCCCATTTGTCGTCCTCGTGACTCTCGAGTGACTGTAAAGTTGAACTCAACACACCAAACTTCTCCACTGACGATCAAAGCAAACCACATTGTAAACCAAATGCTTCGAACCTCTTTTAACTCAACAACATTTTATTAGATAAGTTAGAATGTGCATATTACATACTACATGGGATCCCAAAACTACAAAATATGGGAGAAACAGTTCATTGTGACATTCAAAAATCTATGATGCAGATTTAACTAACCTAAATTAATAGGTTAATTTAACCCACTTGTAATAACCGCAAGTGCACGGTGCCTAACTGGTAGACAACGACAAGTACGGGTCGATCCCATGAAGAAGGTGGATGCAATTGAATTTTAGAATTTAATTAAACTAATTTATAGGAAATGGGGTTACAACATTTTTAAATCTAAACTAAAAATAAATTAAAATAAGAAAAATAAAAGATAGATGAGATGGATTTTTGTGGGCTTGGACTCACCAATGAATTAGCAAAATTATTTAAATCTAAATTACTGAATTTAAAAACGAGAGGCGTTAGGGATGAGAATCCCTTGCTTACACCGAATATGTGATCGTTAAAATCCAATTAAACTTATACCATGTTTCTATCAAACATTAACAAATTATTTCAAGCAAATACGCTCTTACAAAGTATTAAGTGTCTTTTTAGGGCACACTTAATCAAAGTTTAAGTTTAATATTTTTAACACATGCTTTGAATATTAATAAAGGGTAATTTTAACTACCAAACATATCAAGTTTAATTTCTCGAACATGCAAGGTGAAAGCAATTTATCAAAATTCAGAAATAAATTGTAATTAACAATTAAGCACACAATTCGGTAAAATAAATCAAAATAACTTATACAACCCATTTAGTTTGTCAATTACTCGATGTGGTGGCACTCAACAGATCAGCAGGTGGTACAAACACGAATCCCGATGAAAATGGTCTCAAAAAGCTCTGTGGTGGTACATAGCAGAATCGAGGGTGTAAATAGCCAAAAACAGAATTTGACTCTTTCTCCTGTCCTCGCTACAGTACTGCCTCGCCCGGTCGTCTTCTCCAACGCGACAGCGGCTGTTCGCGGCCTCGTTCTCGCTCCTCGCGACCGTCCTCGACTTCAAATCGCTTCCAGAACCTACATAAGAAGAGAAAAGGTGAGGAAATACTAAGAAAACAGATGAGGAATAGGAGCTCCCTGTTTCGCGATAAGAACTTTGTTCGCGAGGAGGAGGCGGTGGTTCTCGGTCGTGGTGGTGACGGTGGTCGCAAGAGATGAGGACATGAAGGAGGTCGAGACGAAGAGAGGCCGAGAGAGAGGAGCAGAGAGTGGCTCTGTCGCGAGGCGGTTCTCGGGTGATGGTGCTCGGTCTGTGACGGTGGTCAGTGGTTGTTAGGTGGCGGCGGAAGGACAGATGGTGGATGGAGTGAAAGTTTGACGCGAAACAGGGTTGTCACGCCCCTGTTTCGTGGTGGTGGCGTGATGACGGCGACCGAGCTCGGTGGTGGCAAGGTGACTGTCCGGTGTTGGTGGTGGCGACGTGATGATTGTTGAGTGATCTGGACAGAGAATGAGTGGGAGATGGATAGGTGGTGGCTTGTGATGAGAATCACCTTGAGAGGAGGAAGAGGTTTTGATATTTTCTAATTCTTTTCCTTCTCTTCTCTTCCTCCCTCCTCATTTCTCACCCTATTATCTTCTATTTATATAAAATTATCAAGATGAATAGGGATGAAATGAGGAATGATTCATCAATGAGGGTAGGAGAAGGATTGGGCTTGGCATTAGGTTTGGGTTTAGGTTATGGATTAAGTTATGGATTAAGTTTCGGGTTTAGGTTTGTGACTGCTTTATACCACCGTTGGAATCGACTAATTGTCGTTCCTTAACTTGTCGCTTTAATATGATTTCATCGTTTACGCTCAAATTCCTACAAAGACATAAAAACGAAATAATTGCTATAAAATATAATAATCGAAACACTAACATGTATAAATTAAGGGATATATTATGTAATAATTATGTGAATATCAATCTACATTCGCTTGATTTTACCAGTTGATTAAGCTGGCATACTCTGTTTGATTCAATTCGTAAAAATGAATGAAAATGTGTTTTTTCTTGTATATTTGGTATTGTCATGCCATTAATAGTCCTAAGAGATTAAGGCTTGTGTAATTATATACTAAGCGCGATTGAATACCTTAGATTTTGAAAAACACGGGGATGGATTTGTAGTATAAGATTAGGATTGGTTTACTCAATAGCAGGGTTTCTGAATGGCTTAATAGATCGAAGCAATTTGTCTTTATGGAGATTAGAGAAATGTTGTGGAGGATGGGTTGGGTTTGTAATTTTTTCAAGGACTTGTGGTTTGACACATTCATGGCGTCTTGGCATTCTTTGATCTATGAATGATTTTTCGTGTATCTTGTTTTCCCTCTTATCTTCAATAAAAATCTTCGTGTTTGGTAATATATATATATATATATATATATATATATATATATATATATATATATATATATATATATATATATATATATAATTGATTTACCTACGGAGGGCCTTCCGGCCCTTAAGTGCAAGGAATGCGGTTTTGAAATTTGAATGCATGACACTTGCCCCAATTGAATGACAAATAATCACAGACAAAATTCAGGAATTCTAGGAGGCGAGGGACCTCTCGAGATGCGTGACATTGCTTATATCGAGGGGATGAGTGATTACACCCATCCCTCACCTCTTTCCCTTGCTACCTAAAAGGGCTCGACAAAATTTGGGGGCCTCTATTTATGAATAATATGTAACATTTAGGAGCTCTAAAATGCCAAATTTTTTTTAGGGTGCGATTGGCCAAGTGGTCTCGATTGGTTCAAGGCGGGGCTTGTACCTACAAACACATTGTCTAATAAGTATTTCTCTGATTTTCAATGATTATTATTGAATCTATTTTGTTGCTCTATTTATAGCAAACAGTTGCCTAATTATACATCCTCTGATCCATCCACGTTTGTATATAGTGATATTGTTGAGAGAAAGAGACAGCTTTGCATTATTAAGCTCGGATGATTAGGCATCCTAAAGAAAAAACCTGCTCAAACCTCAAGTGACATTTGGTCGGTCACTAAACTCTAAAGGTTAGTGTCATTTACTAATCTAATTAGATTAGATTAGATTACATATTTGTTTGATGTACCTTTTTTTGCTTGTTCCACATCAGTGAATGATGTCAAGAGTCAGGTTGTTTTGTTGACCTTCCATGTTCTAATTAACTTGTATTAGAAATTAGAATGAGGACTTATTGGTGATGAGTAAAAATTAATCTATTAAAATTGACCACACAATTGTTGTGCTTTGAGAGGATGAAGAGATAACTATAACTTGTATTTTATGATTCTCAATATGAGACATGATGTCAATTACTAATAACCTTCACAAGCTTGGATGTCAGTGGAAGGCAAAATAACAGTGTTTGGAAAACGAAGATATGGAAGAGTGGAGATTTCGGTGGTAAGAGAGAGGCGATTTTGAGGATATTTTCGGGTTTTTCGGATTTTTTCACAATCCTCTAATCCAGGCCGTTCCAGCTTATTGGGAAGCATCTGGACCTCTCATCTATAGCCGGTTTGGTAAACCCTAGCCGCTACACCTCGTTTCGGCCTGTTGTGACGGTTCCTTTTCTTCTTCCGATACGATTCAGTCGCCCACAGGTTTCGATTTCGATCCGTTTCCTTCGTGCATCTGCTCCTCTCTCTGGCCGGATTGATACAGATCGGCGGAGACGTTGTCTTTCGCACTCAGATACAGATCGGCGGAGATTGTGTCTTTCGCACTCAGATACAGCCGACTCAGATTCAGCCGATACAGACGATACGATACGATACAGCCGATACGATACACTATTTCGGAACAGTCATTCACGACATACTTTTCTCATCCTCGAAACACGCTTTCTGTGTAGTTTTTGAGGTTTTTTGGATGTAATGGCAGAGCCTGCTCCTCCTCCCACGGGTCCGGGTCATGGGGGGACCTCGACCGGATCCCTTAAGCCCTCTTTCGCTCAGATTTTGGGCAAAATTTTGGTTGATGACATAGTCGAGACTCAGGTCGAAGGTACCCGTTTTCGTAAGGATGGGGCGCTCGTAATCGGTCTTACGGCCTCTGATGAGGTCCGAGGGGAAGCTTTCATGGAAAAACATGTCATTGTTCTCAAATTTTCTAGCTACCGACCGACTTTGACAGATATCCGTGATTCGATCCACAGAACATGGGGCATATTGGGTGATTTTTCGCTGGGATTATTGAATCAACGACATGTGTTAGTTCGTCTCCATTCGGAGGATGAAGCAAAGAAAGTTTTGTCGAGAGACTCTTTCTTGATTCGTGGAGTTCGGTTTAAAGCTTTCCGTTGGCATGATGGTTTCAGTTTGAAGGAGGACCCTATTTCGGTCCCCTTATGGGTAGAATTACCTAACCTTCCTCTGCATCTATTTCACCCGCCTATTTTAAAAGCTATTGTGAATTCTTTTGGTGGTTATTTGCGGATGGATGATCATACCCGTTGTCTCACCCGGCCGGGTTTTGCCCGTGTTTGTGTGGAAATGTCTTTAGCAGAGAAATTACCTAACCGAGTTTGGATTGACCGAGCAAATAACCGGGGTTTCTGGCAGAAAATAGAATATCCAGGATTTAAATACTGTGACTATTGCTCTTTAATAGGTCATCAGGAAGAGTTTTGCAGAAAAAAGTTGGGTCTCAAGGGCAGTGGGGGCAATCTTGAGCCTGGTAAGACTGAGCCGATAATCATGCCGCCTGTGGAACCAAAGGTTACTAAACAAATTTATGTTCCGGTTATCAAGAAAGAGAAACCTCAAATTCCAACGGTTGGCCCAAGTGGATCAAAGAACAGCCAGGGGACAGAATTGAGTGAAGGAGCGGGGCAGAGAAAGTCGGAAGGCACGGTTCCGGTACAGGTGATTTTGTCGAATAAATTTGAGTCACTTTCTGACAACGGTGTGGAGGAGGAGGGTGAGCATAGGGATGTTAATGCTGAGACGGTCAACGAAAGTACGGAAGAATGTCTCCTAGAAGCAGGGTATACTACTTCGGAGATTGCTCAGGTTGTTGGTCTTAGAGTGCAGCCAACACAGATTGCAAACGACATAAGTTCCGGGGTCAAGAGTGCTTCTGTCAAGGATGTGCTGAATGACCACAATAGAGTGGCAGCGAGCGATCTTGGACCAGCTCACCCAGCATGTAGTCCAGCTAGCTGCCCGACTAGCAGTCCAGCGAGCATCCCAGCATCCAGTCCAGTGAGCGGCCCAGCGAGTTGTCCAGCGAGTAGCCAAGCGAGCAGTCTTGCATGCGGCTCTGCGAGTATTCCAGTGCGAGGTTCAGCGTGCTCTTCAATGAGCAGTCCAGGGGGATGTCAAGCCGGCAGTCCTGAGAGCAGTCCCATCCTGGCGACCAGTCCAGTTTTCGCGAGCAGCTCATGCAAGGCGAGCAGTCTAGGCAGGGTGAGTTTTCTTTGCCCTGCGATTACCACCAGTCCCACTACAGCTCACGGGATCAGTCAGCAGTTGCTCGGAGGCCAATCTGATCATGGGACCATTAAGCCCCTTACAGCTTGTCCCACGATGTCTACGGTTTGTCCCAGTCAGTCCAGGCAGGTTACGGCTTGTTCTCGACCTCCCAGTCCACTTCCTTTGGTCTCGGCTAGTCCAAGGTCCATCTCTCCAGGGGATGGGATAACGTCGGTTGTAAGTCCTGTCAAAGCAAAGCCGACAATGTTGGCCCAAATGACAGCAGTTATGGAAAAGCGGGCCCTTTCAAAGTCTGCGGTGGTCAGTAAGGATGCGGATGGGAGTTTGTATGATGTTGCGGTTCAGTTGATTGAGGAGAACGGGGTTTTGCAAAACAAGAAAAAATTACTCTTTTCTGATAATGTTGATAACGACTCAGATGATAGTGACGTGGCGGCCTCGGAATCAGACTTGGGTCAGGAGTCTCATGCGATTACTGATTTACATTTGGGTTCACACTCTGATAAGGATCTTCAGGTCACAGTCACCACGGCAGCCCTTTCGGGTAAACGTCGTAAGACTAAGAGGGGCAAATCTTCTTACCGTGCTTAAGATGATGGAAAACTTTATGTTTTAGAATGCTCGTGGGGTCGGTAATCAAGCCACGAGAAAGAGGTTAAAAAATATGGTGGTGGAGCACAAAGTCCGAATCCTTATGATTGCAGAACCGATGATTGCTTCTAATAGATCTTTGGAGATTGGCAACAAACTTCGTCTGGGTGGCTTTGCTTCAAATGACACGATTGGCGGCAAGATTTGGATTTTGTGGGATACTTCCCTCGCCCTTTCGGTGGTGGATATGTCGGATCAGATCATCCATTGCCAGGTAACTGATTATGCTTCAAGAGTTTTTTTATTTCATTTGTTTATGCTAAATGCACTGTGGATGAAAGAAAGGAACTATGGTTGAATATGATCAATTTTGCGGCCAACCATGATTCTCATTGGATGGTCGGCGGCGATTTTAACACCTACTTGCATTCTGGAGAGAAAGTAGGGGATTTGGAGCCGTCTTTGGCGAGCATGTCTCAATTCTCCGACTGCATAGAAAACAGTGGTTTAATTGATTGTGGTTTCTCGGGTCCTCGTCTCACTTGGTGCAATAACAGGCGGGGCAGTGATCGTATTTGGGCCAGACTAGATATGATCTTTACTAATTCAGCTTGGTTGACAGATCTGGGTAGTCCAAAAGTGGAACATCTTAGCCGAACTTTCTCAGATCATTCTCCATTAGTGGCATCTATGCCCACTCAAGCAAAAAATGGTTTTGCTCTTTTCCGTTTTCTTAATATGTGGACGACTCACCATGGATTTATGGATCTAGTCAAGGACACGTGGTTGACCGACATGGGTAACATGAGACCCATTGATAGAGTGGATGCCAAACTTAAACTGACAAGACGCGCTCTGATACAGTGGAATAAGACGGTTTTTGGTAACGTATTCAGCAGGATTCGTGCACTAGAAGATGAAATGCAGCAGTGGGAGACAATACTTTTGGCAGGCTTTGTGAATAACAGTATGCAGGGGCTAAATGTTAGTGCTAATTGGGATGTCCAGGCTTGCTGCAATTTACACCGTTGCCAGGCAGAGTACAGGTTAGCTCTCAAACAGGAGGAACTATACTGGGTTCAAAAATCAGGTGAAAAGGAGTTCAAGGAGGGTGATGCTTGCACTAAGTATTTTTTTGCCTCCACCATGTCCAAACAAAAGCGACGGGCCATCACTCAGATTACCTTACCTTGCGGTCGAAATATTTCGGAACCCGGTGAGATCCTTGACGAAGCCAATGGGTTTTTTTCTAATCTGCTAACTTCTCAGGGTGTTGTTAGAGAGGATGTGGATTTGTTAAATTGCATCCCGACAGTGTTGGCACCAGGTTGTTGTGAGCTTCTGGTTCAACGCCCCTCCTTGCAGGAAGTACGGGATGCTGTTTTCGATATACCTAAAAATAGTGCGCCTGGTCCGGATGGATTTACTGCTGATTTCTTTCAATTCTGTTGGGAGGTTTTGAGCATGGATATCTGGGAGGCCGCTATTCAATTTTTTGAAGGGGAGGCCATGCCGGCGTCTTTCTCGGCGAATTTCTTGGCATTGATTCCTAAAATTGACAACCCAGGTTCCTTTTCTGACTTTCGCCCAATCAGTTTGTGCAATGTGATTTATAAGATCTTTTGCAAAATCCTGTGCAAAAGGATGGTTGATAGCTTGCCTAGTTTGATCTCTCCGGAACAGGGGGCTTTTGTCAAAGGCAGATTCATTGGTGAAAATATTGGTCTGGCGCAGGAAATGATCAGAGACATTAACAGGAAGGTTTTTGGAGATAATGTGGTGCTGAAAATTGACATGGAGTAAGCTTATGACAGACTGGAATGAAATTTTTGTTGGCAGTTCTTAAAAAGTTTGGCTTTACTGGTAGACTCTGTCACATCATATCAAATTGTATTGCTTTTTGTGGCTTTTCGGTTCTGCTCCAAGGAGTCTACAAAGGTTTTTTCAGATCCACGCGGGGATTAAGGCAGGGAGATCCTCTATCTCCTTTTCTTTTCATTATTGCTTCCGAAGTGTTGAGTAGGGGTTGTCATTAGCTTTTGAAAAAGGCAAAATAGGGTACTATTATACCCCTAGGTATTGCCGCCCCGGTTTCCCATCTTCTTTATGCTGATGACACTCTCATATTTTTAAATGGCAGAACATCCTCTGTAAAGGGTTGTATGGAGTTCCTGCGACAATATTGCAAGGCCTCGGGTCAGAAAATAAATGGGAGCAAAAGTTCTTTTACTTTGGCGGACAAGGTCACAACGGAACGCATTGTAGCTTTAAAGAGTGGCACAGGTTTTCAATTCCGCGCCGCTCCTTTGAAGTATTTGGGAGGGCCTTTGTTCCAAGGTAGAGTTAAAATCTCGTATTTTGAAGATTTAATCACAAAAATTCAGGTCCGCATTCAAGGATGGAAGGCAAAATTGCTATCTCCAGGAGGCAGATTGATTTTGATCCGGCATGTGCTCAGCTCTATTCCTATTTATATTCTTAGTACCATGTGTGTTCCAAGAACAGTTTTAGCTCGGATAAAGGGTTTACTGGCTGATTTCTTTTGGGGGGATTGTGAAGGTCGTCAAAAGAAAAAATGGGTGTCTTGGGATGACATTTGTTTTCCTGAGGCAGAGGAAGGATTGGGAGTCAGAGATTTGACGGTGGTGATGAAGGCGTTTCGAGTCAAGGCTCTTTGGAGACTTCTTACTTCAGATTCTTTATGGGCTAATTTTATGAGGAGTAAATACTGGTTACAAGGCGTGGGTTTGAAAAATCAATTGGTGAAAGGTGGGTCCTCTCCGTTTTTTAAAGAGATCATGCTTGGACGAACCTTTCTTTTGAGTAACTTGATGTGGCGTATCGGCATTGGGAATATCAGTTTTTTTGAGGAGAATTGGAACATGGTGGCTTCTTTTGGGAGACCAGAAGCTTTGGCTGCCCATGACTGATGGCCTTCGGTCCATGAGGCGGTTTCTACAAATTATGAATTGGTTCCTAGAGAGCTCAGAAATTTGGCACGTGTTATTTTTGCTGATAGACTCCGTAGTGAACCCAATGGGGAGGACTCGTGTGTGTGGACTCCAAATTCGAACGGGTTATTTTCTATTCAGTCGGCATATGATTTGCTTCGGAATCATGGAAAGGATAATTCATTAAGTCGTTTCCTTTGGCACGAACATTTGCCTTCTAGAATATCAGTTTTTGTTTGGAAATTACTCCGTAGAGGAGTGCCAGTGGACGGTGAATTATACAAATGTGGAATAAGTATGGCCTCTAGATGCCATTGTTGTAAGGCGCCAAAACAGGAATCTTTGACTCACCTTTTCCTAGACGGCGAAATGGCGATGCAGGTGTGGAATCATTTTGACAGGATTTTTGACATTCATTTTCGGCGACCAGCAGAAATCTCTACAGTTCTGGCCATATGGTACCGAAGAGTTCAACGCACATCGCAAACAGGTGTGTTATTCCTTCTCACTCCAATGTTCATTCTTTGGGAACTATGGAAAATGCGATGCAAAGGTGTGTATGAAAGTGCTACCCCAAATCCAGTTTTTGTGATTTTGAACATAAGGCGTCAGTTGCGAATGGCTAATAATTTTATTATCCCTACGCAATTTAGCAGTAATAAGGCTCCCCTTCAGCTTTTGGGTTTGGATGTGATCCCTGTCAACAGGAAATCCCTTCGTATTGTTTATTGGCATCCTCCCCCCAAAGATTTTGTTGCACTTAACGTGGATGGCTCCTCCTGCAAGGATAGGGCTTCTGGCGGAGTGGTCATTAGAGACTCCCGGGGTTGTTGTGTTGTGGGGAAACAAATTTATTTCGGTGTAGGTGACCATAATAAAGCAGAAATTTTGGCTTTATGTGAAGGTCTTCGCCTATGCCTTGACTTGGGTCTCACAAAGGTCGTCATACAAACAAATTCGGATTTAGTTTGTGGCTGCTTTATGGACAATTTCCAAATCCCTTGGAATTTGGAGAACATTATAAAAGAAATCAAGTTGTTGGCAGCGACTATGACTTTGGTTTGTCAACGTATCTATAGGGAGGCCAATGCCGTAGCGGCTTCACTATCGGCTAGAGCGAGTCATGAAGCAGGAACATTTTCTTTCAGGGGGACTGATTTTCCAAGGAGATTAGCAGGATTGATAGTACTAGATAGAACTCATATGACGTATATTCGTCACGGGGACGGGTTTGCAAATTGATGTAACTCAACGAGTAGCTGCTGTTAGGATGAGTATGGGTGCGCTCTGCGGGTTTGATGCGTTGAGGATGCTGTTGTTTGCTGATGTTGCTGCGGCTACTGTTGAGGCTGCTGTTGCGGCTGATGCTATCCTGTCTGCCGAGGAGTTTGCTGATGCGGATTCTGCTGAATGTCGCTGCTGTTGCTTTGTATGCCGCGGTTGCTATTGCTTTGCTGTTGCTGCGAGTGCTGTTGCTGCGAGTGTTGTTGCTGCGAAGTTGCTGTTGCTGCTGCTGCTGTTGTGTCGATGATGCTGCTGCTGGCTGATGCTGAGCGTTTTGGATGCTGTTAGATTATCAGCGTACTGCGTGGATGCGGTGTTGTGGGTGTATGTTTTTGTTTCGGCAATCTTGGGTGAGCTCGGATTTCTATTCTATTCCTAGCTGGTCCTCAGTTTTTGTGTTTTTTTTCTATCCAGGAATTTTGCTTTAATTTTTATGTTATTCAATTTTGTGATTAAAATTTGTTTTTAGCACTAACGCGGGTAAAGTCGTAATGAACCCCCGCAATGATTTGTAATTTTTATGGTTAAATTAATAAAGGTCTGGCATTCCAGAGGTGCCCCTCCTCACTGGAGGTTTTAATTAAAAAAAAAAAAAAAAAAAAAAAAAAAAAACAGTGTTTGGAAAGTGAAGGAATAGGCAATAAGATCAATTGTGGCAATCTAGGAAATGGTTTATCATTCAAAAGACATAAATGAAAACTAAGTACTAGTACTACCCTTTGCTCAAGAGTTCAGATCAGTCATCTATATCACGGTGTAGGGATTTTCGGGTCGAATTTTTTAGGGATGGTTTTTTATATTTGAAAAGTTAAGGCTGTCGAATTCAACTTAACTACAATTGTCGTATGTAATATTTTTAGGGATGTGTTTTTTGACGTGTTTATAGTGTTGTGGCAATCCTTACTTTAGGATTATGCCTTGGGTAATTTTCTTTCTTTCATCCTTTCAATAATAATCTTTGTGTTTACTGAACACACACACACAAAAAAAAAAAAAAAAAAAAAAAATCTAAGCCAAACACAATCTTTTAGAATTTTAGAACCAGCCAAATAGAAATGGTTTTCATTTGTGTTTCTCCGGGTTCTTCTTCAAAAGTTATGAAGTCATTAAGCGGGAAGTGCCGGGTTTGGATTTAACTTTTGACTCTCATTGGAGAATAGAGTTCTCCGAATGAAAACAAACACCACCTAACTAATTGCATGAGCAATTGGTCAATGATAGTTGGTCAATGATAGTGAATCAATATTTCAAAACTAATAAAGTTGTCTTACGTGGTTTCAAATAGAATTCCATTAAGAAATGATCAAGACTTCGAGAAATTTTTGATTTAAGCTCTTGCACTGTCCTTCTAATTTATATCTCTAAAAGATTCTCCATCAAGGTGGTAGCCACTGGTTGGGAGATAGACTGAAAAGTAATCATCGAGAAAAAAGGTCATCACTTCTCATTTTTCCTAAACAATTCCTTAAAGTGAGATACTATGGTTTATCTAATACTGACTTCATCCACTACCAACTCCTGACCCATGCTAAAAGCTTTAATAGAGTTAAAAGCCTGCGTTTGTTGACCAAGTTATGAAAAAAATTGGACACTTGATCCATATGACAAGTCCAGTTGACCTTAAACTTGATCCTCCAAAACTCCCCATCTCTTTTGATTAACTTTGTTCACTCCTGATATAACTGCATTCTACGAGATCTCTCTTCGATAGTTAGGTCTCAGATTTTTTCATCAACATCAATGTTAGCAATCAGAGTATAAATATATTGAATATATAAATTGGTCTTATCCCAAACTTTAGACTTTCAAATTTTAAGGTTGCATCTAATCGTCTTTAGTTTCTATCATAAGCAGTAGCTAGGGTGACCAGAGACCACTGAGTTATTCCACCATGATTTTATCTCCTCTACTAGGATTGGATGATCAAACCAACCATATAAAAGAAAAAGAGACAAATGTTGCCACCAATAAACGAGTTTGCCAGCAGAATCGCGTGATGGTCAAAACTTACTGTTTCTTTGAGCTATTCAATTTTATCACCAAATTTAGCAATCCAATTCACCAAAGTCAAAAACCGATCAAACCAGCAAAAATAAAATGATTTCTTCAATTTGACCATATAAACTTTTCCAATTTCATATTAAAATCAACGAGCTTCACCCCATTAATCATGTGATGGTCATACCTTCCATATTCTAACTTGTATTAGAATGAGAAGGACTAGTTGGGGATGAGTAAAAATTAATCTATTAAAATTGACCTCACAATTGTTGTGTTTTGAGAGGACGAAGAGATATCTCGAAGCAAAAATAGAGATGAAAGTGTCCCACCTAAGATCATTTCATGATTCTCAATGAGACATGATTGCAATTACTAGCAGCCTTCGCATGCTTGGATGACTATACAAATGAAGACTAAGTACTACCCTTTGCCCTTTGCTCAAGGGTTCAGTACATTCATCTATATCATGGTGTAGAGATTTCCGTCGTTGGAGGAGAATAAAGTAACACATCGCCAACGGTAATTTAAATGGATGGTTAAGGTTGTGGTAGTTTAATTTTTATTTTTTAAATTCTATATCCATTGGCGGCACGTTTGTCTTTAAAAAAAACAGTAACACATCAAAATTTTAGGAATGGTCTTATTTATTATTATTTTTATTTGAAATGTTAAGGCTGTTGTATGATATGGTTGGACTTGGCTAGAAATGAATTTCTGATCCCAATTGTGTGTTAAATAACCACAATGGTGATTAAATTCAAGGGAATTCAACTTAACTACAATAGAAACTAAGCCAAACACAATCCATTAGAATTTTAGGGTATGTTTAATTAGTCATTTCTTTGAGAAATGGATAACATTTTCCTTATTATTCATATTTTCATTGTTTGGTTGTGTATTTACTGACAAAAAATTGATTATTTATAAAATTATTTTTTCATTACTCATGAAGATGATTTTAATTTTCATGTCTATTTTCCGTGCAACCAAACAGACTCTTAGAAGCAATTTAGAAAATGGTTTTCATTTGTGTCTCTGGGTTTTTCTTCAAAAGTTATGAAATCATTAAGCGCGAAGAAAGTGCCTAGTTTGGATTTAACTTTTGGCTCCCATTGGTGAATTGTATCCTTCCGAATGAAAACAAACACCACCTAACTGTGATTGCATGAGCAATTTGTCATTGATAGCAAATCAATATATTCAAAACTATCAATGTTGTGCTACATGGTTTCATGTTTAAAATTTCAAATCACATTACCAAGTCAACATGCCCCATGACTATCAAATTCAAAGGAGTAGTTGGTTGCTTTACTCCAAGAAAATGAAGTGGGATTCCACTCAAAAGAATAATGCAAACATATATTTCAAATTTCCCTTCCTTAAACATCTTCATAGCTTGATTATATGTCTTTGGTAGTTGCCTTTCCTGCTCTTCCATTGGACAGTTTTCCTCCCTCCTTGGTGAGCTTCCACTTCTTTTCTTTATATAATTATTGCTTTGTGGGAAACAGAAATACTTTTCTTTTCTCTTTAGCATTCCTTTTTTCATTATGAAAACATGGAGAAAATAATTCTGTTTTCAAAGTGTTTTGGTCTTTCTACCATTTGTAGATCTTTTGTACTGAACCCCTTTTAATACATGATTTGTAAGAACTAAGTTGTAATTCGTGTTTATGTATGCATACTTGAGGGTCCGAGTTTCATCCCATAATATGAAAGTTCAAAGGAGAAGCCAAGGGTATCCACAAGTATGCTATACAAGTAGTCAAGTAGATGAGGATTGTCATGGACATAGGGGGATATAGTTGGGGACCATGGACACATAGCGCGGGCTTGATTATGGCCATTAAGCCTTCCCATGGTATCATGTCGAGACTTGAGAGGGGTTATATGATTTGAATTCCAAATTGTGCACACGCAGGAGTAGGTTGATTCCAACTCTCTCACTCAACAAAAGAGAAAATAAAAAAGCATTAAGGGAGGTTTGAACGTGATTGATGGAACAAGTGATTACTAATAATTATTGTTTGTTAAAATATGTAGGACTTGCACTCAATATAATCAAATTTAAGTACAAGATTGATTCATCTCTTCAAGAAGAAAAATACAAGTATAAGAAAGTCAAAGATATGATACAATTTCAATATCTTGTATATGAAGTTTTAAGTTTACTGTTTCTAAAAAATGATGTCAAAGTTAATTTATATAAACTTGTATTCTGTCAAAGAATAAACAATACTAGTACAATTCTACAATTATTTTCTTTATACCTTTCCATACGCATCTGTTTTAAGAAAATTGTAGTCCCATCGTTGTCCATGTTGAATTAGCTAACTAGCTGTAATTTTGTCCTTTACAAATATTTGGAATTAAGAGCTTATATGGTTTTAAAGGTGAACTTCCTAGGGAAAGATTAAACAAATAAAATTTTATTCACTTAGAGATGAAAATGACTATGCTAACGGGTTGTAGGTCAGCTGGTTAAACTTCACTTCGGGTGATATTACAATGCCAGGATTCAAACTTTCACACATTTTCTATAAGATCACGTAAACGGGAATCTATTTTCCCCGGGTTGTTCATATGGTTAAACTATATTTATGGGCCTTGGTCTTGATCTGGGTGGCACAAGAGAACTACACTATGCTTCATCTGACTGCTCCTAGTCCTAGAGGGTTAGATTTTTGTCATTAATTTCTTGATTGTTTATTGCTTAATTTTATAATTTTCTGTGAACATGTAAGGGCACATTGTACCATTTGGGGCCTCCCATTGGGTGAGGGACATTATGTTAGGTGGCAGACACATTGCATCATTTCTACAGAATTGTAACTTGTTATAAGAGACTAATCTAAATCTGTGATTTAGCAACAGAACAAAACTACTTTGACTAACTCACGACCCAAAGCTAATTAAAGCTAAACAGTAGAATCCAAAATCAACCCACATAGCACATGAGATGGGCTCTGTATAACTTCAAATTCACACTATATCATCATTACTACTTTCTCCTGTTAAGAAAACAACAATGAACAAATAATAATTGAATCGAAGAAACCAACAAAACAATACCCAGTCCCGCACGCTACCTAAAGACCCCATCAGCCACAATATGTGAATGTTTAACACTCTCGTTCAATCGGTTCGCACGACTTTAAAATGTTTTGTATTATGGGATTTGACCTAGCATATAAGTAGATCATCTCCCTTCCGCACTCAGGTAATATGAGACTATATTTCCCTTTATAGTTCGTCCAACCCCTTTTGAGCATGTTGAATCTATTAGACTCCAACCCTCACCCTCAAGTCCGTCCACTCTAAGATCTCATACACGTGTTTCTCAATGCATGCTTACATGACATAACAAATGCAAATGTGCCATAGCTACAATGCAAGAGAGATGGAAAGGGCAACCTGAAAGCCAAACAGTCAAAAAAAAAAAAAAAAAAAAAAAAAAAAAAGAGCAAGGGTTTATAAAAAAAATCACTTGGACACGAAACAGTAGGAAGAAAACCCCACAAAGAAATTTGTATGTGTTGGAAGATGATTAGAAGAAGAAGACAGTTTTTGCTTTGTCATTCAGAAACCATAATTAATAATTGTTTCTGTTTTGGAATACATGAATATTGTCACATTTACAAAAGATCGAGATGATTATCATTCACATATATATTAACAAAATATGTAGAAGTTCACAACCAACAACATTTCACAAACTCTGGTCCTTTTCAAGTAATATATTTGTAATTATTTCACCTAGCTCATTTTCAAGTAATATAGTCACAATGGTATTATTTTCTTATTTGGTTCTTAGTTTGTGTATGGTTTGTTATATATACGACCTGTAGCCGTGTAACTTACAATTCTAAATCGACTGTGTCAGTAAACATGTTTAGGATGAGTAAACCCCAAGTCAAATTATCTAAATTGTATCCTGCCCAACTCTTGTCCATGTTATTTAGATTACGGATCATCTGTATAGTCCTTAGGAAGATAAAGTGGGACATCAATTCTTAGTTTTTACGTACTGTTGGTTGTTGAGATCGGAAAATTAATTAAGGCTAACCCAAAGTATATAGGTGGATTTGGCAAGAATTGCCTAGTTTTGACTTCAAACTTTTGTTGGTGATTTCTGACCATGAGGGAAAATAAAGGAAGACGCTAAATGTCATTGCACGATTAGTCAGTCATTGATATCGCACGATTACTCAGTCATTGATATCGATCGATTGAAAACTAAATACTATATATGTTTGTATTATTGAGTTTTATATTTTGAAAATTTCAATCAACATTACCCTTGACTCGATCAATCAAATTCAAAAGAGTAGGTGGTTGCTTTACTCCAAGAAAATTAAGTGGGATTCTACTAGAGATTTCTATGCATTAAAGGGTCAAACAGGGTGGTCTAATAATACAGAGATTTCAATTTAATTTTCTTTCTAAAGATGTTTGGTTGTTGCCTCCTTCCTTCTTCATTGGACAGTTTTCCTACCTCCTTGGTGCGCTTCCACTTCTTTTTCTTTATGTAATTATTTTGTGGAAACATAATCCCTTTCTTTTAGATCACTTTCATCATTTTTCTTTCATTATGAAAACATGGACATAAGTGTTATTGTCTTCCTAGTATTTTTGAGATCTTTCGAGCACTTAGCCCTTTATAAGTAATTTGTGCTTGAGGGCATTGAAAAATGCCAAGATTGTTTTCTTTGCATCGAGCTCAAATGAGAAGCCTAATAGAGAGTATGTATATATAAATAACTTTTTTCATTTATATAACAGTGGGGACATTTGCGCGCACAAATGCTCTGTACATGCGCAATGGGGACTGCTGTATAGACATGCAGGGTAAAATGCGACCTAACTCTGGTTGGGGACCATGGACACAATAGCGTGGGCTTGATTATGGTCATTAAGCTTCCCCATGATATCATGTTGAGATCGGTTAGGATTTGAATCCCAAATTTTTGGTATGGGCATCTATCCACAAGCTTGACAACTGAGCTTGCTAGCTCGCACATGCAGGGTAGGATTGATTTCCAGAACCCGCACCCAATTGTTGGAAAAATATTGGATAAAGATGGCATTGGCTTGGACTTTAGCAAGTTAGTTCACCATCTCCAGTGAGGTACTAGCTCAGCTGGTAGGTCTGTTTGATGGGTATCACAAGTTCAGGACTTGAACCACATCGGCAACATTTGGGTGAGAGGGGTTTAAAAAAAAAAGTTAGTTCACGATCTGTAAGGAGCAATGTTATTTTCAAACTTTTTAAAAACTTAACCTATGGAGGCTCGACATAGTATATGTCAAATGAAATGATACACCTTTCTTTTGAATCAATGGAAAATTTTACTACCATTGTTAATCCAGGTTTTGGTACCAACTTATCTTGGTCTTAGTCTTGGTCTTGGTCTTGGTCTGGGTAGTAGTAGTACATTATGCATCGTAGGACTGACCCTAGAGGGTCAAAATTTTGTCATTTATGAACCCGTCCAAGTGTCGAGGAAAACAGCGAGGGATCCCACAGGGGAAACCATCCATTCCCTTGGAATGCGCACTTAACTTTTTAATGCATGCATTTCAAAATTTCAAACACGCATCTCAAGAAAATGGACGGCTCCCCCCAACCCTGTGGGATCCCTCACTGTTTTCCTTGCCATTTCCCTCAACAATTATAATTTTTCTTTATTTAGTGATTGTTATCTAAAATTTATCATAATTTTGATATTGTCTTTATATTTTTATCTGAGCACACATTGTACCATTTGGGGCCTGCCATGGATGTGGGGATTGAGAGATTAGAGGTAATTCATTATTAAGAGATGGTACATTATATTAGGTGGCAGGCACATTGCATCATGCATGTACTAGACAATTGTAAGAGAGTACATCCAATTGTCTGATTTAACAATATTAGAAAACTACTTTGATTAAATCACGAGCCAAAGCTAATGATCATAAACAATAGAATCCAAAGTGAGAATGTCAAAAAATTGGACAGGGATTTTGCTGTTTTCCAATTTACAGTGACCGGAGACCCTCTTCTTCCTCATCCCTTCATACCTTCCTCTTTATTTACTTGCTTCACTTTCAACTATCTTTTTTGCGTTTTGTTAGAGAATAGAAGTCAATACATCCTATTGTTAGGAAAATATCTTTCAGTATTAGGAAATACATCCTATTGTTAGGAAAATATATTTTAGCATATTGTGTTGCAAGTTTTATGGGGTTAGAAGTTTTATGGGGTTAGGAAACTTTCTGATGGCTAGTGATTTGTTTCCTAAGTTTGGTTAGATTTTTTATTGTATTTTGGTTTCCTAAGTTTGCTAGATTTTCTATTTCTATTAGGTTATGTCAAAGTTAGCTCTATATAAGCTTGTATTCTATTCAATGAATAGAGAACAATATTTTCAATACAATTCTTTATCATGGTTGTTAGAGAATAGAAGTCAATACATCCTATTTTTAGGAAAATATCTTTCAGTATTAGGAAATACATTCTATTGTTAGGAAAATATATTTTAGCATATTGTAAAATAATTACTTCTCTCTCAGCGCCTCATCTTGAGCTCTGGTTTCGTCCTTCTCGCCACCTCGCTGACAGATCATCATCATTATCGCCCCTCATCAAACTCTGATCTCCGTCTCCAAGCTGTCAAACTATCACATTGTCTCCTCTAACATGAGTCAAACTCCTTCCCCTAGATCAAATCTTGCTAACTCGTCTGGGCCGCCTATTATCTGTATTGAGGAGCACCTCAAACGTAGCCTAAGGATTCCCACTCCCATCTTCACCAGGCGTTATCTTCTCTTTGACGAGGATGTCCACCTTCGAGTAGTGGTGAAATACTGTCATTCGCAACGCCTCTGTCCGGAGGTATTTGCAAAACGCATGGCATCTCAATGGGAAACTGAATATACCTTTAAAGTGAAATCCCTAGCTCCGGAATGTGATCTTGATAATGCTTATTATTTGGTTTTACAATTTTCCGACTTATCTGAAATGAACAAGGTTCTGTACACAAGACCTTGGATCCTTTTTGGTTGGCTGGTCATTCCAAAACTTCGGCAAGTTAATTACCTCTCTATAGAGTTTACTGAAATACCGACATGGGTCCGGTTTCATGAACTCCTCCCAAATAGACTTGAGGTAGCTGACATCCATCTGTTGGCAGAGAGTTTTGGAGAACTTATGGAAGTTAATTTAGCTTCCCTTCAAAATTCAAATACCCTATATATTAGGTTCAAAGTTTGGATCAATATCACTAGAACCCTACCTTGCATAATGGAAATAGATTTTGGTGTGCAATATGGGTATCAATATCTTGTTCGTTTTTGCTACCAGGATCTACCCACCTTCTGCTTTTGTTGTGGGTTCACCGGACATGGTTTTGGGAGAAATTGTCCTTTGTATTATGAGACCAGGCAACTTCTGGAGTCAGGCAAATCCCTTCACTCGGGGCGAGAATTAAACCTAGATCTAAAACCATGGTATTCTCTCCCACTTCGGTGAGATCTCAAAGGCTTCGGCATGTTCAACCACCATTGCCTAGGAACCGGCCACCTTTGACAACGACTCCCCATACCAATCACATGGTAGCAACATGTTCGTCGTCTCCCTCAAATCGGTTCACAGATAAAACAATGAGAATCTTTCGAACTGAGCCCAATAATGCACTACAGTTGGCAAGTACCAACCCTCCAACCTCACCTATCCTTAATGCCAGGGCCTCGGCAATGGATATTCTGGGAACTAAGCTGTCGATTTCTCATGAACTTCGACGAACATCTTCTTCTCTGTTCGAGAATGCTATTTTTCTGAACCCGTCTAATTGTCGAGGGAAATGGCGAGGAAAACAGCGAGGGGAGAGGGGGGGCTTCCATCATCCCCGGGATGCGGGCAAGAAAAGTCAACGCACGCATCCCGAGTGGGTGGACACGCATCCCGATAGGGATGGACACCCCCCTTCCTCGCTGTTTTCCTCGCCATTTCCCTCGACAGTTAGATTTTTTGTATTTTTCCTCGCCATTCCCAAAGTTAGCAACCCCACCTCTCCGGAGAATTTTCGCCCCATTGGTCTTTGCAATGTCATTTACAAAACAATTTCCAAAATTATGGCGAATAGACTCAAACCGTTCCTGAATTCAATTGCATCCTTGAATCAGGGAGTTTTTCTTAAAGGGAGATCAATATCTGATAATGTCAGCATTGCCCATGAGACTTTCTATCAAATGAAAATTTTGAAAAGGAAATCGCAGGGATGGATAGCGATCAAAATGAATATGGCTCAGCTTATGATCGGGTGGAATGGCCATTTCTGTTACAGATCCTTAATTAATTGGGTTTCTCTGAGGACTGGATCAATATGATTGAACAATGTATATCCACTACCTCCTTGCAAGTTCTGCTCAATGGCTCCCTTTTGCTGTATTCTAAACCTTCAAGAGGTATCTGACAAGGTGACCCACTATCTCCTTATCTTTTTATTTTGATCGCGGAGGCTCTCTCTCGCTTACTCATGAAGGCGGAATCTTCGGGCCAATTAAAAGGTTTCAAAGTCGGAAGGTAAGCTCTGTTTTTTAGTCATCTCCTCTATGCAGACGATCTTATTTTGTTCTGTCGAGCCTCCATGGCTGAAGCTCACATAGTCAAAGACATAATCCATCAGTATTGTGCTGCTTCAGGCTAGATAGTTAACTTTGCTAAGTCCTCCACTTTTTTTCAGTGCAAATGTTCACCCCAAGCATGTTAAGATGATCCACAGAATTCTGGGAACTAAGTCTTAGAGGACCACTGATAAATACATGGGATCCCCTATTCTCTTCTTGAAACATAAGTCTAAAGATTTTAGTTTCCTTCTGGAAAATATCTTTTCCTGGCTGGCATGTTGGAAGTCCAAGGTCCTATCCCAAGACGGTCAGACTGTCATGATTAAGGCAGTCCTTAACTCTATCCCAGTTTACACTATGCAGATTTTTCTTCTTCCTGCAAATCTGTCCAATCAGTTTGATGCGCTTCCTCGTAACTTTTGGTGGAATGGACATAATGACGGGAAGGCGAAACATCTTTGTACTGGGGACAAAGTCTCAAAACCTCGTCTCCTTGGTGGCCTCAATATTCCCAACTCCAGAATCAGGAATCTTGCCCTCTTGGCAAAGAATATCTGGAATGTCTTATCATCTTCGGAATCTTTAAGATCAAAACTTCTCCAAAGCAGTTACTATCCATCACAGTCGATTATCCAACTATCCCGAACCCCAACAATGACCTCCTTCGCTTGGCGAAGCAATTTTAAGGCTCTAGTTTGCATGAAGCATTTTCTCCATTACCAGGTGCTTTCTGGAAGTCGGATCAACCTTTGGTCAAACCTGATCTCTTACTCATTAACTGCGCGTTGCATCCTCCTCGGCTACGCCCCCCCCCCCCCCCCCCCCCCCACAGAATATCCAGGACCATTGGCTCAACTCTTCATCTTCTGTTCAGGAGTAGAATGCCCCACTCCTACACAACTGGTTCCCTTTACCTGTGGTTCAAAATATCCTCAATATTTGTATCAGACGCACCTCCTTGCCCAATCAACTCATTTGGAACGAGGATAATAAGGGAGTTTTTTCTGTTAGAAGTGCTACCAGATCTTTTTCCACTAATCATTCAGCTAGTACATCTGCAACACTTTTATCATCTCCTATACGGCAGAAAATCATGAGACAGATCTTGCACATCAAAGCCCCTCCCAATGCCTTTCCCTTTGAAAGGTCAGTCAAGATCTGCTTCCCACTACTGCCAATCTGTCAAGAGTCCATGTCCCTATTGACAATTTGTGCAGCTTCTGTAAGGATCAGGCAGAAGATTCTCTACACCTTTTCTTTCTATGCCTAGTTGTAAGCCGCCTATGGCTTATTTCTCTGCTGCATGTCCTCTGGCATCACCATTCCCTCTCTATAACTTATATCTGGGATGCCTTTCAAGCGATGTGGAAATTAGCAAACCAATCCAGACTTTACATTGAGGAAATGTTATCCAAATTCATAGGGATCCTCCTTTCACTACAAGAAATCTCAATAAAATTATTGCTACGAAAATTGATTTCCTTGTTAATGTTGTAGCATTGTCGACGAATAAAAAATTCATTGAAAAAGCCATAAACTTGTTACTGTTTTCAACAAAATATATTTTGTAGGAAACATTCTTTGTTAAATAAGTGGCGGGAAACATTCCCTCCAAACCAATTTCTCGCCAAATTGATTTAACAACGAAGTTATTTTTATGGCCACAAAATACTTATTCCTTGGTAATTATGGCATCATCTGGAACGAAATATTTTGTTGCTTAAGAAGACTAATTTTAACAACAAATCACTTTCCTTGTTAACGTATATTAAATCTTATTCATTTCTCTTTGGTGAGGAAATATGTTTTCCTAGACAATAATCACATTATTAGTAATGATTTGGTTCGTTGATAATGGTTGATAATTTTTTCCATTAGGTTTTTTCTTGTTAAAGCTCATTTATTAGTTTATAACAACAAAGTAATATTTCGTTGAGAATTGTCACACTATTGGCAACGTTTTTTATTTTGTTGGAAACAATATTTTTTTTAATGAAATCTTTGTAGCTATGAAATAAGATTTTGTTGGTAATTTTAACCTTGTTCGTAACAAATTGTTTTCTAAGTAAAAACTGACAATTATTTTCATGAAAATTTGTTTCTCATTAAAGCTCACTAACTATTTTATAGGAACAAGTCATTATTTTGTTGGAAATTGGTATACTCACTACAAAAATTATTTTATTTACTAACAAATTTTATTTTCCTTGTTAATATGTTACTGTTTCTAACAAAAATAAATTTCATTGAAAAAACCATAGAGTTGTCACTTTTTGTAACAAAATATATTTTGTTGGCAACTTTTCTTTGTAAAGAGGTGACGAAAAATATTCATTCCAAAACCAATTTCCCTCCAACATTATTTAGCAACAAAATACTTCTATTTCAACGAAATTTTAGTTTGTTAGTTATAATGAAGTCATTTACAATTAATTATTTCATTGCTAATAAATATTAATATTATTAACAAACATTTTCTTAGTAAATGCACTATAACACTTGTTTGTGTCTCTTCAACAATGAAACTAAATTTTCTCTAGTTAATTACCACGTTATTGCAACAATTTATTTGGTTACTTATAATGAAATTTTTTTTCATGAAATTTATTTATATTGAAAGCTCCTAGCCTCTTTATAGTGGAAAAATATCAATTTGTTGAAATTTTTTAGTAGTAGCATTGATATTATTTCATCTAAAAAATCAAATAAAATTTATTTAACAATACAACATTATTTTACTGTTAATTATAATATTAATGGTAGCGATTTATTTTGTTGCTAAATATTGATAAAATTTTCATGAACTTTTTCTTATTAAGGCTAGTTTTCTTATTTACAACAATTTAATTTAATTTCATTTCATTGGGGATATAACCAATTTCAATAACATATAGCATTGAAATGCTATAACTATTTTGTTGCTAATTATAATGGTGTTATTGTGAATTTTTTTCATTGCTAAAAGTGGTAGATACTTAACATAAATCTTATAATCGTGAAAATATTTAGTTCTAATTTATAATGACAAAATATTATATATTGGTCTCTATTATATACGTAGCAATGATTTTTTATTGCAAAAAATGAGTAATTTGATTTAATAAACTATAAAGTTGCTTCACATAACACAATTATTCAAATAGCTCAATTGGTAAATATTGCAACAAATTTTACTATAGGCCAGGAGTTCGATTCCCGAGAGTCGAGAATGAGCATTTAATATACAATTTTTTATTGAAAATAATTTCCTTGGTAATTGTTAACAGTACAACGAAACAATTTTTTGATAAAGGTAGTTACATTTTCCCACGACAATTTTCATTGAAGATTCTAAGTTTTTTCGAGAAAAAATTCATAGGTAAACAAAAGTTTTCTTGCAATAAAACAATTTGTTGGTAAAAACTATTTGATTTTTACCAACAAATTTCCTTGGTAGTTGTCAGTATTACCAACACCGTGTTTCCTTGATTTATCAATTGTTTTACCAACAAAAATATAATTCCTTGGTAAAAACCCTTAGCTACGGGAATGCCTCCACGAACCCAACAACAATTTTTTTTCCTTGTTAAAAGTTTTTTCCAACAAAATTTTTTCTTGAAAAATGCTTTAATTGTTGTAGTGTTTCTATTTGACGAATTCATAACAATATTGCTTTTAACAAGTCCAAATTTGGAGCCCCGATGTTGGTCTGCTCAATGGTTTTCCACCCCTCCTGCCGCCTTCATTCTCAAAATTTTGGATATCCCCCAAATCCTTGACTCAGCCCGTCTTGATAACTGATGCAGATTTAACTAACCTAAATTAATAGGTTAATTTAACCCACTTGTAATAACCGCAAGTGCACGGTGCCTAACTGGTAGACAACGGCAAGTACGGGTCGATCCCACGAAGAAGGTGGATGCAATTGATTTTAGAATTTAATTAAACTAATTTATAGGAAAGGGGGTTACAGCATTTTTAAAATTAAACTAAAAATAAATTAAAGATAAGAAAAATAAAACAAAATAAAATGATAAGATGGATGGAATGGATTTTGTGTGGTTTGGATTCACCGATGAGCTAACAAAAATATATTTAAATCTAAATTACTGAAATATTAAACGAGAAGCTTTAGGGATGAGAATCCCTTGCTTACACCGAAGATGTGATCATTAAAGCTTCAATTCCAATCATATCAAGTTCCTTTTAAACATTAACAATTTATCTCAAGCAATTGAACTTTCACCAAGCATTAAGTGTCTTTTTAGGGCACACTTAATCAAAGTTAAGTTTAAAACTTTTTAGCATATGCTTTGAATATTAATCAAAGGTAAATCTAACTACCAAACATATCAATTTTTAATTGAACATGAAAGGTGAAAGCAGTTAATCAATATTCAGAAATAAATTGTTGTTGAACAATAAAACCTTAATTCAGTAAAATAAATTTAATAAGCTTGAGATGGTGGCACTCAGCAAATCAGCAGGTGGGTGTGCACGAATCCCAAGGAAATGGTCCAAAACCCGCTCTGTGGTGGTACAGAGCAAAACCGGGGGTGGAAATAGCCGAATAACCGAAATAACCAATTCCCGCCCTCGCTACAGTGCTGCTACTGTGCAGCTAAGTAGCCGCTCGTCTTCTCCAACGAGACAGCGCGGTTCTCGGCCTCGTTCTCGCTCCTCGCGACCGTCCTCGACCTCAAATCATCTCAAGAGCCTGCAAAAGATAATAAACAGTGAGGAAACACCAATAAAACAGCAAAACAGAGAGAGAGAGCTGGAAGAAAACCTCCCTGTTTTTGCTTCCTGTCGCGACGGTGGTGCACCGCGGTGCGGCTCTGGTTGTGGTGGTTTTCCGGTGGTGGAGAGAAGGTTTGAGGCCTGGACGAATAGAGGACAGAGAGAGTGGAGGACGACGGGCTGTGACGAGGCAGAACAGAGCCGCGGTGCGACTCTGTTTCGCGGCCTGGTTGGTGGCTCTGTCGCGGCGATTCGTGCGGAGGTTGTGGTGGCGGGACTTGTGCGGAAGTGGTGGCGGTTGTGTGGACAGGGGAGAGGAGCAGAGAGTGGTGGCGATGGAAAAGTCGACGTGAAACAGGGTTGTCACACCCCTGTTTCACGGTGGTGACGGTGGTGGCTTGTGATGATAATCACCTTGAGAGGAGGAAGAGGGTTTGATCTCCACTTCCAATCTGTTCCCTTCTCTTCCTCCCTCTCCCATTCTTACCCTATCGTATTGTATTTATAGAAATAGGTTTGGGTTTGGTTTTAGGGTATGAATGGGTTTAGGTTTGGGTTTGGGTTTGGTTTTAGGATATGAATTGGGTTTAGGTTTAGGTTTTGTGATTGCTTTATACCA
This sequence comes from Berberis thunbergii, assembly GCA_003290165.1. Classification (NCBI taxonomy): domain Eukaryota; kingdom Viridiplantae; phylum Streptophyta; class Magnoliopsida; order Ranunculales; family Berberidaceae; genus Berberis; species Berberis thunbergii. Next base: position 577,618 of record QNQO01000591.1, on the reverse strand, counting down.
CCATTGGAATCGACTAATTGTCGTTCCTTAACTTGCCGGTTTAATCTGATTTCATCGTTTACGCTCAAATTCCTACAAAGATATGAAAACGAAATAATTACTATAAAATATAATAATCGAAACACTAACATGTATAAATTAAGGGGTATATTATGTAATAATTATGTGACTATCAATAACTCATCTTCTTTTCAATTTTTAAATAGGATAGAGACCATACACCCCCACCTCCTAGATTCAGCATCTCTCATTCGACGCCAATTAGCTTTTATTAATGACCACCCTCCACATCCCAGTTTGCCTCCCCTTGAGACCTTTCACTCGACCCCTGATGCAGTGATTGTCAATTTTGATGCATGTTTTTTTGCGCATTCCGGCAGGGTGCTATTGGAGTTGTGGATATAGATATGAGAGGCAATATTCTTGCGATGGTGTCTAGCCCTATTTGAGGGAAGGTTATAGACAATACTATGGCGGAGTTCCATACAGCCGAGGCGGCTCTTATGTTGGTGCATGCTCAAAGGTGGAGAACAAGTTCAATTTTGAGAGACTACGAACTTTATGCAGGCGACCTCCCAACAAGCTACCAACCCCCCATCTTTTGTTTTGGATTGGGCATGGAAACCTTTTTTTTTGTAACATTGATCATATGCATATTTTGCTTAGGAGCCCTTTTCGGGAGCGAGGGAATAAGTACAGTAATAGGAACCTCAACTATGAGGCACATGTCTATCTGCCAAAGCAAGGCTAGTCTATGTATGTTTTAATTTTCTTTATATAATGCATAATGCTTTAAAAAAAAAATCGATAGAATCCAAAATTCACATGGGGCTCTCTTCATTTCGTAAGTTCACACAGCATCATCATTAGTACTTTCTCTTGTTTTGTTTTTAAACAGAGAAGTAGAATAATTGAATTGATGAAACCAGCAAGACAACCCCCATGGAGCACGCCACCTCAAGACACCATCAGCCCAAAAGGATATGTGAATGTTTATCCTCCCCAACTACACCTACACTTTAATATGATAGTTCATCAGAAGTGTGTATGTACAGTACGATCTCAACTATCCAGAACAAGCTTTTTCCTTTGCTTTTTCAGTTTGCGGTTTTAAAGCTAGCCTTGCAGTCAATCAACACAACACAAGGAGCCCATCGATTGCATGAGCTGTATATGTTATACTATACGTGTCTCATCAATGCATGCTTACATGACATAATATGTGTAATTGTGGCGAAGCTACAATGCAACAAGCTAGGAGCTAGGGAATGTAGTCTAAAAACCCAACAGTCAAGTATATGTATTTTTCTTTTGTGTAAAGTGTGGGCATGCAATGCAAGAAGCCAAAGAAAAGGGAAAGGAGTTGTTACAGAGAGAGAGAGCAAACACTGATCACTTTTGAAGAAGTAGAATTGGACACGAAACAGAAGGAAGAAAATCCCACAAAGAAATTTGTATGTTTGTGTGTTTTGAAGATGATGAGGAGAAGACACTTTTTGCTTTGTCATTCGGAAACGATGTACACTTAATTGGTTCTGTTTTGGATATGCCAATACCTATAATTATAAAGAGATACGTTCATCATACACACATATCGACGAAATGTGCATAATCACATATGTGTCCAAATTTGTTTTCCTCGATATCTGATATGTAAAACAACATTAAATTGCCAAAAATTACCTGTGTAGCGGTCGAAGGCATAAGTCAGTTAACTGTTGAAAAAAGTGAACTTGGAGTGAGTATAGTTGTAATGTATTTTCGTACCCGGTGCCTCTTCTCCTTCTTTTACCTTATATAATAAGAGTAATTAATTTTGTGCATGACTTAAGCATGCATGATGCAATGATCAAGGGGGACGTTTCTTACGATGATCTCCTTCATTGAGATACGTCACTGGGGAGAGATTTCCGCCACAACTTGTCTCCTTCGTAATGTCTTTATCCTATGAAGGAAGAGATTTGTTGGGCATGAGATTTGGGCCTTTAACCTTGATTGTGGTTCGACACTAAATGCCTATTTGAGCTTTAGTGATTAGACTCCTTAACCATATTTGACTTGAACTGTATGTTCCATGTGGTTGATGATTTGTGTTACGTATACGGCTGTGATCAAAAGACTATTTGATGTATCATCAACCATAGTGATTTCTTTACAATTTTTGCTATTGTTTCCTCTCTGGCCACACATCTTCATTACATATACATTTATTGACAAAATCTACTTTTATAACGATAATGTGATTTTACTGTTCCACAAACAATGAAATTTCAATAAGTCCATCATTATTTGGATTGTCCAGAATGTTCTCCACAATTTTTTCTATTTACGGGCAAAAATCAATAGTATATGAACAATAACAATGGTTGGTTGTGACTTTCCAATAGACTATTACATTTTTACTATTTTGGCAATATTTTGTATTTCGACATTGTTCTTACAATTTTTTGATATTTACATATGACATAAACAACAGATGAACAATAACAAAGGTACTTGTGTCTTTAAAATGAAAAACACTATTATAGTTTTATTTTTTTTGACCATCTTTCAAATCCAAACTATTTACAAAACCAACACTTCTCAGACATACTAAGTATTCATAAGTTCCTAATATAATTCACTTGAAGCTCGTCAATTATTTATAAATTATAAATAAGCCATTACATCTAACTTTTGAATTTCAAATTTTGCCCTCTATTTAAATGAACTAGAATTTGTGGATGCACACGAGATCCACTACAAATAAAAAGTGTTTGACCACATGTAAATATACATGACCACATTAACAATTACTTTGACACTAGCTCCTTCACATAATCCAAATCAAATTTGCCACATTTTTTAGCTCTTTATTTACTGATTATAATTATGTTCTTAATACCTAGACATGTAATTAGGTGGCTGGATTAATTGTGGTATAGAAAGTATTAGTTTTCACCAATGCCAAAATTTTGGAGTAAAAATGAAGGCTGGAAAATGTGGAGGAAAATGGTATTGTGGCCTCTTTCCGAGCAACATGCATGGCTCTGTTCTCCCTCCCGACCATGGTCTCAAAGAGGAAAAAAAAAAGAGGTCAACAAATTTGACAGTACGGTATCTCAACCCTCACGCAAATTATAAGAGGGTTCGACCATCTTCAACTCCCGTGATTTCACATTCTCTTCGTTCATTGTTATATAATTCACCATTGAACCATCACACCTTTGGCTCAACACTGTACTATACCTTCTCTATCTTTTTGATTTCTTTATTTGTAATTAGCATGATTAGGAAGTGTTGTAATGTAATGTCCATTGATTAAATATACAAGTAAGTAACTTGATTGTTAAGTAGTCACTAAAAAATAAGGTCAATTCATATTAGTATTACATTACGCATAAGATCAAAGTCACTTTAACGAACTCTAATGTGCATTATAGATGTAACCAGGAAGAGTAAAAGTAAAGAATGGGAAGTTCAATTAGGCACATGGGATTGGTATTAACGTGAGCTTTCATTAATCTCATACTTTGATACCACCCCTTTGCTAAATGGGATTTGTGTAGAGCATTAAGAAAACAAACGATGTTGCTTAACGTAATTGGCATTGTTATATTGGTACTTGAGACCACCAGTTGTACTAATGAGCTTGAGTTGTTAATTAGCGTATGCACACGATGTTTAGGATGTGAACCTCAATTCGAATTATCCAAATGGCAGATAGAACCACAAGTTCAGAGTTGGCATTTGGAGTGGGTGGGGTTAACTGATAAAAAAAATGACTATTATCAAAATGAGCTTTGCTAAATGGCGAGGAAACCAGCGAGGGAGTGAGGTGGAGGGGGGAGAACCACTCACCCTCTTTGGAATGTGCACATTGACTTTTTCTTGTGCGCATCCCGAGGGGGGTGAATGGTTCTCCCCCTCCACCTCACTCCCCTCGCTCATTTCCTCGTCATTTAGAATTCCTGTATCAAAATAGTCATTGGGTTAGTCCAGCAAGGCTAATTCTCGTGTCTAACCTGCCCAAATAAACTAAGCCTATACTTGTATTTTGACAACTGATTAAATTGAAACCTTAAACCAATTGAGTTTTGGGCCATAGGTTAAGTATGAAAAAGTACTCTTAAACTCAATCAAACTCAAATTCAGGTTTTGAGGTTGCCAATCCAATTGCTCTAAAACTACACTTCTTGTGGTATTTGACTCATGGATGCACAATCTAACTATGAGGAGATTTGTCAGAATTCATGGATTTTCCCATCCCTTGTAGTCTGAGAATTGAACAGCAATTAAGAAGTTGCCTTCTCTAGATATCATGCATGTTTGATGGTTTTCTTTCTTGATCAACCAAGTTTTTATTTTCTTAGGCAATTAATTACATTTGAAGCTGACATAGTTGGACAGCTCCACTTAAATTGGTTCAAATTGTGGGGAAGGTCTCTGCATTTGGAGCTTTAATTTAAAGTAGTGTAATTGTTGTAAAGTCAGTCTGGCTCAGTTCATTTCGTTTTAACTGAGTTTGGCATTACGTATTGTTCCCCTTTGGCATGTTTGGATCATTTCAGGTCAATCACAAAAGGGAGAAACAAAGCAAAGGTTTCCCGGCTCCTATTCTTTTCTTTTTTTTCTTTTTTGATAATAACATATTGCATATAAATATTAGGAATATTGGTTACAGTACTGATGTTCTGTCGTAATGGTTAGTATGTGAGTTTCATAATTGAGTTTTCTATTAATAAAAATAAAAACCAAAGTCAAATGAATAGTAAATAATCTTCGAATGCTGTGATAAGGGGCCGCCAAACTCAACCCATGTCCTCTTGAAGGTGTTGTAAGTCAGCATAAAGACTAGAAATAAGCTGATCGAAATCCCCCAACAAAAAACTTGTTCTCCATTGCCGTGTCTGAATTAGAAGTAGAGCCGCCCCAGCTCCGTGACATTCAACCATGGTAATGTCCATTAGTTTACCTTTGCTTGTTTCACATTAGTCAATGATGTCAAGAGTCATGGGCTGTCTTGTTGAGCTTCTAAGTTCCAAACTTAATAGATTGAAAAGGAGTAGTTGGTGATGAGTAGAAATTAATCCATTAAAATGGGCCCACTAGCAAATTGATACGTGTTTTGAGAGGATTAATTAGAGATAGAAACAAAGATTGAGATAATTATGTGATCTCCTAAGATCATTTTATGATTCTCAATTAGACATGATTGCAATCACATGCTCGATCCATTCCAATACTCTAATGCATGACTCAAAACCGCAAAAATAGAGGCCGCTCTGAGAAAGCCGATCTGAAAGCCGCCGCTCTGAGGAAGAAAGTCGCCGCGACACAGGCTTAGAGGAAGAAAGGGGACGTTCTAAGGAAGAAAGCTGATGCCGATCCGGGACACAGGCTTCCGCCGCTGCCAGCTCATGACTACTCTCTTTCGTCTGAGCGCAGAGATTCAGCGAGAGAGGGCGCGAGATCCGATATCGGTTTCACATTGGGTAGAGTTGCCTAACTTGCCTTTGCATTTATTTCATTTCCCTCTTTTGAAAGCAATTGTGAACTCTTTTGGTGTCTTTTTGCCCACGGATGATCATACTCGATGTCTTTCACGCCCGGGTTATGCCCGTGTTTGCGTGGAGATGACTTTGGCGGAAAAGTTACCGAATAAAATTTGGATAGATAGATCTAACAATAGGGGCTTTTGGCAAAGGATTGAATATCCGGGTTTCAAATATTGTGATTATTGCTCATTGCTAGGACATCAGGAGGATTATTGCAGAAAAAAGTTAGGTCATAAGGGCGATGTGAGAACACCCAACTTGGTGAAAGAAGAGAAGACTGAGAAACAAAAGGTGGAAGCCAAATTCCTCAAGCAACAATATGTCCCAGTGGTTAAAAAAAATAAAATTTCAACGCCAGAAGCTGGCACTAGTGGTGTAAAGAATGATCAGGGTGAGGAAATCCAGAAGGACGTTGGTGCTGAGAGGCCGATGGTCAAAGATTCGGGGAATGTCATGTTGTCAAACAAATTTGAGTCACTTACGGAGACCATAGTTGAAGACGAGAGTAATCTAATGAATCATCAATTGCCTTGTAAGGCGAAGGATCCAGTCAGTGACATGGTAGAGCTAGAAACAACGGAGGAAGGACTTCTTGAGGCGGGGTACTCAGCGGTTGAGATTGCAAAAGCGAAACAAGGAGAGACAATTTCAGGGCTCGCTTCGTCCCAGCCAGAGCGTGTTCTACCAATAACAGAGCTTGCTTCGTCAGAGCAAGTCGCGTCACCAATAGTTGGTTTGGTGAACAAAACATCAAATGCTATAGATGATGATCCAAAGAAGTTGATCCCTAGGAAAACGGTGAATGTTGACCAAGCTTTTATGCAAGAATGTGATAATGCTTCAGGTAACAGCTCGGGGTCGCAGCAGAGAGCGTACAAGTATGTTTACCAATTGGAACCAGGGAGGGCGCAAGGGGTTTCGACCAAGGCTGTAGGCGGGGATGTCGGGATCTCTAGCCCAGGACAAAAGAAGAGCAGTGGGAATGTTTCTCTACAGATAAATGCAATGATTTCAGGTAGCAACTCCGGGCCAACAAAGGAGGACGCAGTAGCTGAAGATGATCATGTTGACAGTGGATTTGTCTATGGCTCTGGCAATGGTGCTGACAGTGGAGTTCACGTTGGTGCTCAGACTCGCGTTTAGAGTGGTGACAAGGTGCATGACTAGAAGGTAGGGTTTCTAGCAGATGCGGGTATTGTACAAGATGACGAAACTTTAGTGGATGCAATAGTACTTGAAGCACCGAATATAAAACATATTAACTATTTGGTTCGTAACGCTAACAGTGAAACCGAAATGGAGACCGATACCGACATTTTGGATACAATCAGTTCAGAAGAAGAAGATTTGGATGAATACACCATTAGGTCAAGAGTAGTGTCAGGTTTAAAGACAGACCAAATTCGAATATCGAAGAGATTTGATGCTACGGACTTAAGAGACATCAAGGTATATCGTCGTAGATCATCTAGAATGAAAAAAAAGTAACATCAAGTATAGACATTGATCTAAGGGTTTGGTCACTAGTTATTTTGGGTTTGCTTTGATGTATGTCCTCTGGTTCTTTTTATCGAATAGTATCCCGACTTGACGTAAAAGAATTTTCAAGTAATAAAAAACCTAGTTTTCCTTTAAAAAAAAATAAAAAAAAATCACATGCTCGGGTGATCGGAGAAAGGGCAATAAGTGAAGTGAAAGCATATAGGAGAAGCTTAATTATATGTGTTTTCAATGTTACTGGAACTAATGATAGGATTTGTAAGACACTATTCGTCATGTGATTGGCTTTAGCAAGAAGTGCATAGTTTCACTTCAGACTTTCGTGGTTGATTCCTACCTTAAGCAAAAACAAACTAATACCCTAAATGTCATTGCACGATTAATCTGCTATAAGTTCGTATTATTGAGTTTGATGTTGAAAATTTGAAGCCATATTACCAAGTCAAGATAGCCCTTGATCAATTAAATTCAAATGAGTAGGTAGTTCCTTTGCTTCAATAAAGTTAAGTGGGATTCTACTAGAGATTACTATGCATGACAGGGTCAAAACAGGATATAATGATGCAAAGATTTTCAAATTTTCTTGCTTAAGATATTCATAGTTTGATTATGTCTGTGGTTGTTGGCTTGTTGTCTCCTTTCTTTTCCATCACAGATTTCCTCCTTCAGTGGCGTGCTTCCACTTCTTTAATTTCTTTACATTACTGTGGGAAATAGGAATCCCTTTCCTTTTGTCTTTGAACTTTCATTATGAAAACATGGATAAATTAATTTTGGTTTTACTTCTTCTATTTAAATTGATCCAAAAAAAAAATTTCTAGAGGGTCTCGCTAGTAGCCTTTTTAGAAGCTTTTTTTTAAGAATAAACAAGGTTTTAAAGACCTTCGAACCTTTATAGAAAATAAATCAAGGTAAAAGAAATTACAATTGATCATATAGTTTTGTTGTGTTCGGGGGTGAAGAAGCGAAGCCCCAGCACCACCACTATATGATATGTCTCGAGCAACGATATTGTCCTCAATTTAGAGGCGGTATGGGGTTTTTACAAACGGAACTCAACTATTCAATTGCTTCCAAAAGGCCTCGTCACTTATTAAGACATATGTAATCACTTATATTCCTTACAGGATGGTCACTACTCGATGTGGGACTATGTTGAACCAGCATCTCCAACAATCTCCACCTTGACGAAATATATTGAGCCTACCCGGACCCAGGGTAAGCTCCACCACAACGTGCTATTATGCACTTCCAACTCGCCAAGCCCAAGGGCAAACCATCGGCTTTGATACCACTTATTGTGTTCGGGGGTAAAAAAGCGAAGTCCCCCGACACCACCACTACACGATATGTCTCGAACAACGATATTGTCCCCAATTTCGACACCCGCCACCGTCCGGTACGGGGTTTTTACGAATGAAGCTCAAGTATTCAATTGCTCCCAAAAGGCCTCGTCGCTTATTAAGACATTTTTAATCACTTATATTCCTCATATGATATTGGTCACTACTCGATGTGGGTCTATGTTGAGCCAACATCTCTAACCCCCGAGCACAACAAATTGGTATCAGAGCCGAGGGTTTGTTCTTTGGGTTCATTTGACGCTGTGTGAATTGGAGGTTGGTGAAAAATATGTCAGATCCGTCAACTTATTAACCAAAGATGGTTACCGCTACAGTCGGTAAATTTGATGTCGAGAAATTCAATGGAAAAAATAACTTTGGCATGTGGCAATGCGAAGTTTTGGATGTGTTGGCAAAGGAGAATTTGGATGATGCTTTGGGAGACAAGCCAGAGAAAATGAGTGAAGAATAATGCAATAAGCTTAATCGGCAAGCTTGTGGGTCAATAAGATTGTATTTAGCGAATGAGCAAAAATACTTTGTTATGAAGGAAACCCCCGCTAAGGCGTTATGGAAAAAGTTGAAAAATAAGTACATGACAAAGAGCATCCAAAATAAGCTCTTCCTCACGAAGCAACTTTTTCAGATGAATATGAACCCGAGATTACTTTGTCTGAGCATTTGGATGAGTTCAATAGGCTTATTGCCGATCTATTGAATTTAAATGAAGATGTTCCAGAAAATTACAAGGCTTTGTGCATTTTGAATTTTCTTCCAGAAGAATATGAATATCTCGTTACAACTTTGTTAAATGGAAAAAAAGAATTGAATTATGATGAAGTGGCTACGGCGTTGTTCAATTATGAATTCGAGATAAAAGATATCAAGATCCATCGGGATGCAATGTCAAAAGTATTGGTAGCGAATGGAAGATTTGAAAAGAGGAATGTTGGGAATAGAGGAAAATCACAATCAAGAGAAAAATCTGTAGACAAAAGGTTTTTGCTGAAGGAATGAATGTGCCTACTGTCATAAGAAGGGCCATTGAAGATTGAATATGAGGCATTGACAACTTCAATAGAAAAAGAAAAGAAAAAGTCAGATGCGAATGTAGTGCACAATTTGGATGAAGATGAGGATGATGCGTATTCGTTGTCTGCAACTTCAGCATTTGTGAGTCATTATAATGATTGGTTGCTTGATTCGGGTTCTACCTATCATATGTGTCCCTGTAGGGACTGGTTCTCTAACTTTAGAGAGATGGATGGTGGTGTTGTCTATATGAGCAACAATGATGAATGCAAAATTGCAGGGATAGGTAAAATCAAGTTGAAGTTGCATAATGGATTTGTTTGGGTCTTGAACGGTGTTCGCTATGTACCCGATTTGAAAAAGAATCTCATATTCGTTAGTGCTTTAAAGTCTAAAGGTTACAAGGTTTCGGTATTTGGTGGAGCTCTAAAGGTTGTTTCTGGTGCACTAGTGATTCTGAAAGCGGTTCGGAAGGGTAACTTGTACTTCTTACAGGGGAGTACAGTTACAAGGAATAAAAAAGTTGAATTTAGTGGAGCAACTTGTGTTGTTGAAGGCCCTGTGGATGTTGCTTCTGGTGGAGTTACTGATAGCTCCAAAGATGTTTGTAAGGAAACCTCAAGGGTTTGGCATTTGCGTGCAGGTAGTAAATGTGAGAAAGTTTTGCACGAGTTGTTGAAGAAACGATTGGTAGAATATATGAAGATGAACAGTATGGAAGTTTGTGCACATTGTGTTTCTGAAAAATTTGGTTTGAGACTTCATTCTAGACAAGGTGAAGTTGGTTTGTTAGTTTGAGTATGCTTTGGTATATGGCACCTTCGAGTGTATGGCGCCTATGAGCGTGTGTGGAGGGGTGAAACCCTCAATCACTATTGGGTTGATTATTTTTGTTGGTAATCAGTTGATTATTTTTGTTTGTGTTTGTTGTTGTCGGCTCAAATTTGTGAAATCTTCATCGAGGTGGAGAATTGTTGAAATACAGATAATTAAAAACAGAGTTGGAAAAGAGAACCTGATGGAGATTAGACTTGTCAGCAGTGGAATTTGTTGGCAGCCGAAATTGATGAAGAAGAACAAGCTGGATCGTTGAAGACACAGTTGGAAATCTGCTGGATTAAGCTGGAATTTGGTTGGACTTGAAGATGAGAAGAGAATGGAAGTGAGAAAAAGGTGGTGGAAGGGTTTCCACCGCCTCTTTAGGCTATAAAAGAAGGAGGGGTTTCCCCTTCTTCTACATCCTCCAAAATTGAATCTATGTGAGATTTTTCACTTGTTAGGATTTATCCCTTTTGTGGGAATGTGAGAGAGGGAAGAAGAAAGGGAGGTGTGAGGAGAGAGATATTTGTTTTTGTTTTTATTTTTGTGTTATATGCAATCAGCGTAATTGTGTGGTGTCGTTTAGACACATGTATTTGTTACGTCATTGACGTTTTGTAGTTCTCTCTATTTGTAATATTTCAATTTCACTAGTAAAGTTGTTATTTGTCGTGGGCGTAGGCGAGTTTGCCAAACCACGTAAATTGGTTGTCTTCGGTATTTGTTCGTATTTTGTTTGTAATTTTGCATTTCGACATTTGTAACGCTTTCGCGTGTAACAGTTGTCTCCATGCATCTTCTTCATATATTCTGCAAATGAACTTGGGGTGAATTGAATAAATTTTGAATCTGGGACGAGCTTCGACAAGTGATTTGCAGCTTGATTTGTTTCTCGAAAGATGGCTTCTATGTTGGAAGCTCTGAAACTTTGAGACTAGGTGACATATTTTCCTGAGTAGGAGCCGTATTGATAGTCTACAAATTTTATTTACTTTGAGAAACTATTTGTAGGTCATTTGCCTATTTATCCAAGCACCTTTTCTATACATGTTTTGTAAGATTTACAATTTTAATTTGTGCTCATATACGGAGTACTCGAGATACAAAATATCTTCCATTTTGTTCAGAGCTCGATGGAGATTAATTAGGGTACAAGTATAGTCCATGAATGCACATGAGGATTGTCATGGGCATACAAGGTTGGGGACCACGAACACAATAGTGTGGCTTGCACATGCTGAGTAGGCTTGATTTCCAACACCCTCACTCAATTAATGTTCGAAATTATTGGATCTAAATCTTAAAGTGGATCTGTCTAGGACTTACGAAGGTTTGTTCAGAGTCCATGAGGAGCAATGCTATAAAACTATGTTAAAATTTTCAATCTCTTTAAAAACTTAAGCTATGAACGAGGCTCGATATATATGTTGCATGTCAAGCAGAGGAAACTTTACATTGGAAGACCTTCTTTTGACTTGATGGACAACATTCTAATTTGAAATAACATTCTCCGCATCTATGTATTCTACATGAAAATCTAATTAGTCCAGTCGTTGTTTTTGTATACAAGCAGCCAAATGCATAATGTGATAATGTAACTTCACGTCACACAAACATCATTATAAAGGAGATTTGAAGACGAAGAAGATGAATTGAACTGAAGAAACCTACAACACAAGTACACACACTCACAGCCCACGCTACCTCTCAGTTCAAGAATTGGTTTTGAAGCATGATCCCCATGGCAGTCATCCACCACAAAGGTTAGATGAACTGTGCATTTGCACTACACGTGTTCATCGATCAGTGTCTGTTTTTTGCATGACATAAGAAGTGTAAATTAATGTGGCTTTAGGTACAATGCATTTGCATCTGAGAAAGGGATCGTGCAACCTCCAAACCCAACAGTCAAGTATGTTTTATATATGCGTAAATTAAGTGAAATATCATGCAAGAAGAAGACAAGCAAAAGGTGGAAGAGTTGTCGTAAAAAGAGAGAAATTTTGAAGAGTAGACTTGAGCAAAGGAGATACGGAACATATATATATTATGAATGAAATATATACAAAAAGGCAGACACGAATTAGCTGGAAAAATATATCCACACATAAAGACATAAAGATGAGAAAGATTGGTTTTGCTTTGTCATTGAGAAACAATATTTGGTTATGCTATTGGAGATCAATACATGTGTACTTAATGTTGTCACATTCTGATGACTTTGAACCTCCTCCAGAAGAGATAATTATTGCCATATATATTTAAACCTCCTCTACAAACATTTCTTTTTCATTATTATATCATCTAAAAATGTTAATATATATTATATCATCCTTTGCATCTTTATCAGAGTTGCATGGTAGATTCCGAGCATCAAATGTAAATGGAGTGCTTAAAAAAAAATCTGCATGTGTGCTGCGTGCACATAGGTACTAATAATCAACCAAAGCTAGTACGATTGATCCATAATAAAGCTTTTGTTTTCAGTGAAGAAGAAGTGGTTTTGAAGCCTAATTGATCATACTAGATGAGCTGTATACTGTGTACTACACGTGCCACTCAATACATGCATGCATGCATGCATGAGGTAACAAGTGCAAATGTTGCGTAGTCTACAATGCAATTAACAAGAGTGGGAAAGGAGAGCTCGAGTGTTTTGTTAAAGTGAGAGCATGCATGCATGCATGCAAGAAGACAAACAAGGCAGGGGGGAGTTGTTAGAGAAAAAGCAAACACCTTTGAAAAAGTAGACTCGGAAGAGAGGGAAAGGTCATGGGTTCGAATCAAGTCGACAACATGTTTATTAGTTTATGGAGTGTTAACCTGTTATGATCTTTGATAGGTTATGGAATTCTGAAAACCCAGCCCGCCTTCCAAAACAAAACAAAACAAAACAAAACAAGTAGACTTGGAAGGAAAGAACAGATATCAAATACGGAAAGGATGTATAAAGGCAAGGAAAAGGAAAACCCCACAGAGAAAGAAATTTGTGTTCAAAGATGAGAAGTTGTTTGCTTTATTATGAAAAAACTACAATTTTGTTGGTTCTGTTTTTGTACTACATACATGCATGCATTGTGTACTCAATGTTGTCACCCATTTTTATGACTTTGAACCTCTAGAAGACATGGAATCGAGAGGATGATTATCCATCACATATATACATATTGACAAATACGCGTAATACCTCTAGCCACACACAGCTGAAGTTATGTCACAGTGGAATTGTCTTACTTGGAATTTTGTGTATGGTTTGTTACGATTCGTGCTAACTTTAGAGCAACCACAATAAACCATAAGCCAAGAGTTTAGAAGCCAAAATACAGAAGGTAATATATTTTTAAGTGACATGGTAAATTTAGAAGCCGTACGCGTCTAAAGTCTTACAAATAATTATGGAAAATACGCATAAATGACTTTGTCCTCTTCATTGCCAACAACATGCATGAGTCCTTGCCCTTGCGCACCACCATGTGGCCCTCCACCGCACTAATAAAAAGAAGAAGAAGAAAGGGATCAGTGTTAAGATTTGTGGAGTATGAATATATTTTAGTTTACTTGTGTTATGTTAATTTGGAATTGCATGATTAAGTGATGTAAACAAGAAATGAGGCTGACAAGCACTATTTCCCCTAAGAAGTTCTTTTTTAAGTAGAAATCTTTAAAGTTACTCCAATAGAATCTAATAACAAAGGAAGAGTAAAAGTAAGGAATGGGGAGTTCAATTAGCTAGGCACATGGAATTGGTGTTAACATGAGCTTTCATTAATCTCATTCTTTGATACCACCCCTTCGCTCAATGGGATTTGTGTAAAGCATTAAGTTAAGAAAGCAGAGGATGTTGCCTAACGTAATTGGCATTGTTATATTGGCACTCGAAACCGCCAGTTGTACTAATGAGCCTAAATTGTTAATTAGCTTATGCACATAATAATGTTTAGGATGTGAACCTCAATTCAAATTACCCAAATGGTGGATGGAATTACAAGACTAGGGTTCAATTCATTCTGCGGCACTTGGGGTGGGAGGAGTTAACGGATAAATTTAAAAAAAAAAAAAACTAACTATTATCAAAATAATCACCCCATTTTTGCAACAAGGGATTGAAAGGAGGCTCTGAGGCGATTTAGAGAGTCTGAGGGGCACATTGGTCATATTGCCTGATCTTTCAATCTCAGCCGTCCCATATTTGTGGGAATCCATCCAAGCCTTTGATCCTTGTGGCGGCTCGGGAATCAAAAAGAAAACCCTAGGCGGCTCCACCACTACTAGCCGGCGTAGCTAGGCTGCAAGGGTTTTCAGCCGACTCAAGGCTTTTGCCCCGACACGACGACACTGGCCGACACGCCGACAACTTGGATCCGATCCTGTTTGGCCGAGATACGGACCTGGGTTATGCGATTGGGCCACTGTGACGCGCTGCTCGATCTCCGTCACAGACGCTGATACGGTACAGCCGCCGTTCTGCGAACCTATACGATACTGTTACTGAGATACGGTACTGTTAATGATTTTTTGACACTGGAAACGAACTGGATGTGATGTTGGCGCCTCCTGCCGCCACCTCTCCCCCCATGGTGGGGAGATCTGGTAAAGGGGGAACCGTGAAAGGATCGGCTAAGCCCTCTTTCGCACAAATTTTGGTGACCGACATTGCGAAGACTCCTATTGAAGGCACTCGATTCCTTAAAGAGGGAGCTCTAGCAATTGGCATTACGACAACGGATGAAGTCCGTAGGGAGGAGTTCATGGAAAAACATGTGATCGTTTTAAAATTCTCTAGTTACTGCCCAACATTGAAAGATATCCGAGATTCGATTCACGGAACTTGGGGAATTCTGGGCAATTTTTCGCTTGGATTACTCAATCAACGACATGTGTTAGTTCACCTTCAATCGGAGGAGGAAACAAAGAAAGTTTTGTCGCGGAATTCCTTTTTTATTCGTGGCATTCGGTTCAAAGCTTTTCGTTGGCATGATGGCTTTAGTCTGAAGGAGGACCCGATCTCAGTGTCACTGTGGGTAGAGTTGCCTAAATTACCTTTACATCTATTCCATCCCCCCATTTTAAAAGCAATTGTCAATTCTTTTGGTGGTTTTTTGATGATCGATGATCATACTAGATGTCTATCGCGCCTGGGCTTTGCTCGTGTATGTGTGGATATGACTTTGGCGGACAAGTTACCAAATAGAGTATGGATTGATAGGGCCAATAATAGAGGTTTCTGGCAGAAGATAGAATATCCAGGTTTCAAATATTGTGAGTTTTGTTCTTTGACAGGGGCATCAGGACAGTGTTTGTCGAAAAAAGCTAGGCATTAAGGGCGGTGGCCAAGTTTCGGAACTAGGCAATACTGAGAAGGTGGTCAAACCAAAGGCCGAAAATACTACTTTCAAGCAACAATGTGTTCCAGTTATCAGAAAAGACAAATTATCAAACTCTGAAGTGGGTGTGAGTGGAGCAAAGAATAGCAAAGGAGAGGAGATTCCAGAGGGAGTCAGGGACAAACGGCAGGTGGCCATTGTTCCGGTAAAGGTGGGTTTGTCCAACAAATTTGAGTCACTAATGGACCATATTGAGGACGATGAGGGTGCTCAAGCGGACCTACAAATAGTGGATCAGAAAATAGATCATGACAAAGTCGGGGTCAAGCAAGAATCTACGGAGGAATGCCTCCTGGAGGTGGGGTATACAACTTCAAAGATTGAAAATGTTATTGGACAACAACAAAAGCCGCTACAACACGAAGATGATGTCAATTCGGGAACAAGGAGCAACCGTTCTAAACAGGTGGCAGCGTCGCAAGTTGCGACAATTGACTCAATTGGCGAGATTCAGGTTGGGCAGGTTGCTTCAGGGTTGCACAGAGTTGAATATACAACAGAGGAACAGTCAGGGCACTCGGTTTTGTCTCAGCCAGCGATCCAGTTGCACAAAACAGAGGAAGTTCCGCCTCAGCCAGGCCATACCAGCACCAAAATAGGGGCCTTTCCGCCCTAGCCAGGGCTCTGCACTACAACAGAAGAGGTGTCTTACCCCAGACAACGTCTGTCGCAGCTGGAGATCCTTCTCCCGTACTTGAATCGGCCAACATTATGGTCGTTCCTCGAACTGATTCTCATACGAAGCCGCCATTGACTGCTGAAATACAGGAAGCAGGCTCTGGAACAGTGCAACAGTCAGTACAGGAAGGGTTGTCGGATGTACACGCGTTGCGAACACAACCCGAGGTCATTGGGAGCTTAGCACCTGGTAACAGCCAGGATGTACGGGTTTTGCCGGAGGGTCAACAAGTGCAGGAACCCTCGGATGATCTGTTTCAGTCTTTGGTCAGGTTAAAGAGACATTTTGACAAATACGCTATCAAAACTTCCCCGGATTATAAAAGAGTCGGAGACAACTTGAATAAGGCTATATCTTTGTTCAAAGAAAATATGCTACTTCGACTGCAGAAATTGGATATCAGTGCACTTGAAAGTACTAGTGAGGATAGTGATGAAGTCAACTCAGAATTTGAGCTTGGTCCACAGGCAGCGAACAGTGATTTGGATTTAGGGGCTATGTCAGACGGAAAGATAAATAAGCGGCGCCACACCAAAGATACCAAATTTTGTCCCCGAAAATCCAATAAAACTAGGAAAGAAAACAAAAGGTACAAAGACTGAGTTTGTTTATTGTCTATTCTTGTATTGATGAATCCTATCTTTTGTGATAGTTTGTTTCGGTTTTTTAGTTAACCCTATAGGGTCAGTCATGTAGCCTTCGGGCATGAATTTTTAAATGAATAAAATGGGTCAACATCCCAATTTGTTAAAAAAAAAAATAGTCATTGGGTGAGTCAAGCAAGGCTAATTCTCATGTCTAATCCGCCCAAATAAACTAACCCTATACTCGTTTTTCGACAATTAATTGAATTGAAACCTTAAACCAATTAAGTTGTGGGCCATCAGTTTAAGTGTGAAAATACCCATAAACTCAATCAAACTCAAATTTAGTTTTTGAGGTTTCCAATCCAATTTCTCTAGAAATTCACTTTTTGTAGTATTTGATTCATGGATGCACAATTTAACTATGAGAAAATTGCTAAAGGCATACCAGTTGAGTTGGTAGAAGTGTGGCGGATGGAATTACATGTCTTAGATTCGAAACCCGACTGACAGCATGAGATGGGGAAGGTTAAGGTAAAATAAATAAATAAAAGAACTATGAGGAAATTTAATTCATAGGCTTTCCATCCCTTGTAAAATGAGAATTTAACAGCAATTAAGATGTATTTTTCTTGGGTTGGAACTTTAATTCAAAGTAGCTAGTGTTGTAAAGTCAGTCTGGCTCAGTCAGTTCGTTTTCACTGACTTTGGTATTAGTTATTGTCACCCTTTGGCACACTTGGATGATTTCTGGGCAATCACAAAAGGCAGAAACAAAGAAAAGGTTTCCTGCCTCTCCTAGTCTTGGGACAAACACTCCATATATAACACATCCATTGTGTGTATGCTAAGTGATCTTAAACTTGATCCTGATAATTTGTTCTCCATCTCTTGTATATACATTCTCATACTTTTGTTGCACCATGTAATATGTGAAAAGTTTCAAGCAAGAGTGTCACTCGTGTAATTCTATTTTGAGCATGTCGATTAAGTACATATTGTATAAAACTCTAGCGTATAAAACTTGTTCAAAAAATACATCTAGCTAATTAATAAACAAAGTTATAAAACTTATTGCTGTAAAACGATTATAACGAACAGTTGCCTGAGTATACATCTTCATCTAAAAGGCCATCCATATAATTTACTTATCGAGAGGAAAAGACAGCTCTGCATTACCACAAACAAATGAATTAAGTATCCTAAAGGTCATCCATATAATTTATTGATGCTTCATGTAGCTTTTCTTTGCTTGTTCCACATTAGTCAATGATGTCAAGAGTCACAAGTTGTCTTGTTGAGTTTCTAAGTTCCAACTTATTAAAATGAAAAGGACTAGTTGGTGATGAGTAGAACTTAATCTATTAAATTGCCCCCACTAGCTAATTAATATGTGTTTTGCGAGGATTAATTAGAGATAGAAGAACAAAAGATTGAGATAATTATGTGACTTCCTAAGATCATTTTATGATTCTCAATTAGACATGATTGCAATCACATGCTCGGGTGATTGGAGAAAGGGCAATAAGTGAAGTGAAAGCGCATAGGAGAAGCTTAATTATATGTGTTTTCAATGTTAATGCAACTAATGATAGGATTTGTAAGACACACTATTCGTCATATGGTTGGCTTTGGCAAGAAGTGCATAGTTTCACTTCAGACTTTCGTGGTTGATCTCCTACCTTAAGCAAAAACAAACTAATACCCTAAATGTCATTGCACGATTAATCTGCTATAAGTTTGTATTATTGAGTTTGATGTTGAAATTTTCAATCCATATTACCAAGTCAAGATGGCGCCCTTGATCAATTAAATTCAATTGAGTAGGTAGTTGCTTTACTTCAATAAAGTTAAGCAGGATTCTACTAGAGATTACTATGCATGATAGGGTCAAAACAGGTTATAATGATGCAAAGATTTTCAAATTTTCTTGCTTAAGATATTCATAGTTTGATTATATGTATGTGGTTGTTGGCTTGTTGTCTCCTTTCTTTTCCATCACAGATTTCCTCCTTCCTTAGCGTGTTTCCACTTCTTTAATTTCTTTACATTACTTTGTGGGAACTAGGAACCCCTTTCCTTTTATCTTTAAACTTTCATTATGAAAACATGGATATGATCAAAGTCACTTTAGCAAACTCTAATGTGCATTATAGAGATGTCAAATTCCTTTGCTTTAAGGCACATAACTATCTTAATTTAATTAAGACTACTACAAAAATGAACGTCCGTTAATTCGGAATTGCATGATCATGTGATGTAAACAAGAAATGAGGCTAGTATTTTCCCTAAGAAATTATTTGAGTAGAAATCTTTGAAGTTACTCCAATAGAAGCTAATAACCAGGAAGAGTAAAAGTAAAGAAAAAAAAAAAAAAAAAAAAAGAGAGTAAAGAATGGGGAGTTCAATTAGGCACATGGAATTGGTATTAACGTGAGCTTTCATTAATCTCATTCTTTGATACCACCCTTTTGCTAAATGGGATTGTGTAAAGCATTAAGTTAAGAAAGCAGAGGATGTTGCTTAACGTAATTGGCATTGTTATATTGGTACTCGAAATCACCAGTTATACTAATAAGCCTGAATTGTTAATTAGCTTATGCACATGATAATGTTTAGGATGTGAACCTCAATTCAAATTATCCAAATAGTGGATGGAATCACAAGACCAGGGTTCGACTCTGTCAGCAGCATTTGCGGTGGGAGGAGTTAACGGATAAAAAAAAATTAACTATTATCAAAATAGTCATTGGGTTAGTCAAGCAAGGCTAATTTTCATGTCTAATCCGTCCAAATAAACTAACTATACTCGTTTTTTGACAATTAATTGAATTGAAACCTTAAACCAATGAAGTTTTTTTTTTTTTTTTTAATTTAAACCTCCAGTGGGGAGGGGTACCTCTGGAATGTCAGACCTTTATTACTTGTCAAAAAAATTGATTTACAATCAATATGGGGGTACATGATGACTTTACCCGTGATATAACCATATTTTTTAACCTCCTCCTCGTGGCCTTATTACCAATCCCACGAGCATTCCAAAACATAAAATTTTCCATCATCTTAAGCACGGGAGGAAGATTTACCCCTCTTAGTCTTACGACGATTGCCCGGAAGGACAGCCGATTTGACTTTGTTCTGTAGATCCTTATCGGAGTGCGCCCCCCAAATTTAAATCATTAATATCATGTGATTCCGGCCCCAACTCCAATTCCGACGCAACCTCGTCACTATCATCTGTGGCGTTATCAAGTGTATTAGTGGTCATTGATTGTTTCTTTCTTCGCAAAACACGATTCTCCTCCCATCCTTGTCGTTCCTTGCTGTCGCGGGCACTGAAAAATTACCAGTTACCGTGGATTGAGCTCGCTTGGCCATAACTTCTGTCAACTATTCCATCACTATCGGCTTCACCGTTGCAGCCCCTACCTCATGTATCATTCCAATCGACTTAGTTTGCGTCACTAAAGAATCACCAACGACGATCAAATCACGCGCTGCCTGAGGAAGCACGTCCCCTAGGTTGGGGCCGTGAAGAGGCTGGGGCCTTGGACTGGGCGTGACCTGTGTCCGTGGACTGGGAGGCCGTGGGCAGGCAGTGCTCGGACTGGACGGGCTGGGGCCGTGAGTAGGCTGGACCTGAGGAGACACGAGGAGCGTGGTCTCACTGAGACCGTGAGCTGGCGCAGGGCTTGGACTGATGGTGATCGCAGTGCTTGGACTGATGGTGATCACAGGCTGTTTGAGGTCGTGAGCTGGTTGGGGCGAAGCCACTCCTAATTCCCCTGTTAATGCAACTCGTGTCTTAGATCCAGGATGCCCCAATTGATCGTTCCCAATATCATCGTGCGACCTTGTCACAATGGTATGTTCCAAGCGGATATTTTCATTTGTCATGTCATCGGAAAGACCACTCTTGGCCCCTGAGATTATGTCATCTGTTGGTTGTGTCGGCTGTTCTTGAATTCCAATAGCATTTGCAATCTCTGAAGTTGTATACCCCGCCTCTAGGAGGCATTCTTCCGTAGTTTCTGTAACTTGCTCAGCACTAACACATGAACTGTGTTCTCACTCTCATCTGCATCAATTTTTTCAGTAAGCGACTCAAATTTTTTTAACAACACCACCTTTACCAGATCCTTGGCCATCGGCCCCTTCTCCCCAATGTCCTCATCCATCTCTTCCCCTGGCTGTTTTTTGCTCCACTCGGGCCGACCGCTGGTGAATTTTAGCTTTTTTGAGAACGGGTGCATATTGTTGCTTTATAGTTTTGGTTTCAACCTGTGTCTTGACCGCCTTCTCCGCTTTACCGGAATCAGGACCTCCTCTACCGCCCTTAATACCAAGCTTTTTCCTACAAAATTCCTCTTGATGGCCTATCAAAGAACAAAAGTCGCAGTATTTGAAACCTGGATATTCTATCTTTTGCCAGAAACCCATGTTATTGGCCCTGTCAATCCAAACTCTATTTGGTAATTTCTCCGCTAATGACATCTCCACACATACACGGGCAAAGCCCGGCCGCGTGAGGTAGCGAGTATGATCATCCATCCGCAAAAAACCACCAAAAGAATTCACAATAGCTTTCAAAATAGGGGATGAAATAAATGCAAAGGTAAGTTAGGTAACTCTACCCATAGGGGCACCAAGATTGGGTCTTCCTTCAAACTGAAACCATCGTGCCAACGGAATGCTTTAAACCGAACTCCACGAATCAGGAAGGAGTCTCTCGACAGAACTTTCTTTGCTTCCACCTCAGATTGAAGTCGTACTAACACATGTCGTTGATTAAGCAAACCCAGTGAAAAATCGTCCAAAATTCCCCATGTTCTGTGAATCGAATCTCGAATATCTGTCAAAGTCGGTCGGTAACTAGAAAATTTGAGAACAATGACATGTTTTTCCATGAAAGCTTCACCACGGACTTCATCCGTTGTCGTGAGTCTGATTGTTGGTGCCCCCTCTTTACGGAAACGAGTACCTTTGACTTGAGTCTCTGCAGTGTCATCCACCAAAATCTTGCCCAAAATCTGGGCGAAATAGGGCTTAGGGGATCCTGTCGTGGTTCCCCCATGACCTGGACCAGTGGGGGGAGGGATGGCGGCTGGCGCTGACATCACATCCAGAAGACGTGGAGTCCCTGACCCAGCAGAAACAATAAACACACAAATCTGTGTGTCGGATATTTGTGTCGGCGGCTGGATCGGAGCGGCGTCCAGATCGTAACGGCGGCACGTAACGCCCTTTGATTGAAACATGATACCAAAATTAATTAACTTCCAATCAAGCAACTCGAATGGCGTGCTGATGGTTGTGTCATGTCAGCGCGTAGGAGTGCAGCGCTTCAAGGCGGCGCAAAAGCCTTGGCGTCGGCCAAAAGCGGCTGGAAAACTAGGGTAGTCCCAAGCCGCCACTTAGTTCAATGGTTCAGATGCACTCCAACAAGCTTGGGACGGCTAGGATCTAAAGATCAAAGATTTCAATCTGATTCCCAAAAAGCCCCTCAAAATCGCCTCAGAGCTTCTCTCTACCACTCTTTCAGTAAAAGTCTCTACCTTAAACCAATGAAGTTGTGGGCCATCCATCAGTTAAAGTGTGAAAATACCCTTACAATCAAACTCAAATTTAGTTTTTGAGGCTTCCAATCCAATTTCTCTAGAACTACACTTCTTGTAGTATTTGATTCGTGGATGCACAATCTAACTATGAGAAAATTGCTAAAGGTGTACCAGTTAAGTTGGTAAATGTGTGGCGGATGGAATTACATGTTACGGATTCGAACCCGGCCGACAGCTTGAGGTTGGGAGGGTTAAGGTAAAAAAAACTATGAGGAAATTTAATTCATGGGCTTTCCATCCCTTGTAATCTGAGAATTGAACAACAATTAAGATGTAGCTCTCTCTATTATATATCATGCATGTTTGATGGTTCTTTCTTGATCAACCAAGTTTCTATTTTCTTAGGCAATTAATTACATTTGTGTCAAGAACACAAGTTAATAATACAATTGAAAAAGTATTCTTATATTAAATGTTTTTTCTTCAAGCTTACATTAAATCATATTTATACACAGAGAATACAATGAAGGAGGAAAATAAGAAGGAAGAATAATGAGGAAATAAGGAGGATTCTAGGTAATGAAAAGAGGGAAAGAAATATGAGAACAAAATCCATAAATATGAAAACAAAATCCCATAATTCTAACATTCTCTCTCAAGTTGGAACATGGATATCATACATGCCTAACTTGTCTAAAGAGTCGTCAAACGCCTTGATAGCTACAGTTTTAGTAAGGACATCAGCTAGTTGATCTTCAGACTTCACAAACGGAAAGATAATAATTCTCGCTTCAAGTTTCTCTTTGATGAATTGTCTGTCAGCCTCTACGTACTTTGTCCAATCATGTTGAACCGGATTATGAGCAATCTCAATAGCTGATGTATTATTATAGTACATATTCATTGCATCTTTGGCGTTAACACCTAAATCCATGAACAAGTTTCTCAACCAAAGTAACTCACATACCCCAAAAGCCATTCCTCTGTACTCAGCTTCTACACTAGATCTTGCTACTACCGATTGCTTTTTACTTCTCCAAGTCACAAGGTTTCCTCCTACAAATGTGAAGTACCCTAAAGTAGATCTTCTATTGTCTGTTGAACCTGTCAATCTGCATCAATATAGCCTTCTACCTTTAGGTGATTATGTTTGGTGAAAAGTAACCCCTTACCTGGAGCAGACTTCACATACCTCAATATGCGTTCCACAACATCCATGTGAGGTTTACGAGGATAATGCATAAATTGACTCACTACACAAATCGCATAAGCAATATCTAGCCTGGTATGAGACAAATAAATTAATTTCCCTACAAGCCTCTGGTACTTCCCTTTATCAGTAGAAGGTGCATCCAAACAATGAAATAATTTGTGATTCTGCTCAATAGGAGTATCAACGGGCTTACATCCAAGCATCCTTGTTTCAGTTAATAGATTGAGAATGTATTTATGTTGAGATAAGAAAATACCATGTTTCGATCGAGTTACTTCAATCCCCAGAAAGTTTTACAAGTCACCGAGCTGTTTCATCTCGAATTCTGAGGCCAAGTGCATGTCGTTGTAAACTATCAATCTCATCATGATCGTCACCTGTCACCACCATATCATCAACATAGATAATTAAAGCAATAATTTTACCCTTCCTATGCTTTAAGAACAAAGTATAATCAGAGTTGTTTTGTTTATAGCCAAAAATCTTCATTGACTTGGTAAATTTACTAAACCAAGCTCTTAGAGATTGCTTCAATGCATACAAAGCCTTACTGAGTTTACAAACCATCATTGTATCTGAATACTTCGTTACACCTGGAGGAGGATCCATATACACTTCTTCAGCAAGATCTCCATGTAAGAAAACATTTT
Source organism: Berberis thunbergii (assembly GCA_003290165.1). NCBI lineage: Eukaryota > Viridiplantae > Streptophyta > Magnoliopsida > Ranunculales > Berberidaceae > Berberis > Berberis thunbergii. The sequence goes on along the minus strand of QNQO01000591.1, from coordinate 553,319 downwards.
TTACATCGAATTGCAAAAGTGGCCAATCTCGATTGACTGACAATGACAAAAGCACTCTCACCATATTAAGTTTGGCAACCGGTGCAAAAGACTCTAGATAATCAACCCCATAAGGCTGTGTATACCCTTTTGCAACTAGGCGAGCTTTGTATACCCATCTACATCCCACAATTTTTTTTCCTTTAGGTAAAGGCACAAGTTCCTAAGTAACATTTTTTTCAAGTGCTGTCATTTCTTCTGTCATAGCTTTGGTCCATCTAGTATCTGCTAAAGCTTCCTGCATTTTACTAGGAATGGAGACAGATGATAATTTCAGTACATAAGACGCATATGACTTAGACAACTTTTGGGAAGACACATGATTACTAATGGGATATCTAACTTTGATTTTAGGGTCAGGTTCATATCTAATAGGTGGTATGCCACGGTTAGAACTGGGTGGAATGTGATATTGAGACTAAAAATCAATACTATCATCAACAAGAGTAGGATTAGAAAGTATCTCTAATGGATTTTCAGAAGAAGATTGACTCAGTGGTTCTGGTGAAGTATTAAGAGACGATGTACTATCATGGAGTGGATTTGCTTCAAAATTGTAGGTGTCGAGCTGTCTTTGGCCACCAAAGGATGGATTTCGAGAGTACCTTCGGTTGTTTAGTTATTGGGAAAATATGAATTCAAAGGAAAAAAAAGATCCAAGTCTTCATGATAAAGCACTTCATCTTGATTCTCCCTCTGAAGTGATGAATCAGTAGTCAGTGGTGTGTAAAATAGTTATTTCTCATGAAAGACAACATCCATGAAAACATAAAATTTTCTCGAAGAAGGATGATAACACCGATAGCCTTTCTAATTCATTCTATACCCAACAAACACACACTTCAAGGCTCGAGAATCAAACTTAGTACGTTGATGTAAATATAAGTGAACATAGACTACACACCCAAAAACCCGAGGAATTAGAAGAACAACTGGGGGAAGAGTACAATGATCAGAAAGAGCATCCAACAGTCTTCTAAAATTCAGGGCTCTAGAAGGTGTGTGATTTATCAAGTAGACTATCGAATTCAAAGCCTCACCCCACAAATGAGACGGGATATGACCTCCAATCAATAGAGATCGAGTGACATCCAATAAATGCCTATTTTTCCGTTCTGCTATACCATTTTGTTGAGGAAAGGAAGAGCATGTTGTTTGATGAATGATACTCATCGAATGCATGAACTCCGTCAATTCTTGTTTGAAATATTCATCCCCATTATCAGAACGAAAATTTTTTATTGGAATACCAAATTGTGTAGCCACCATCTGATAAAAGACGAAAGACTGTGCAAACATCACTCTTGTGTTTCAATTGGTAAACGCATGTCATCCTAGTACAATCATCCACAAATGTAATGAACCACTTCATCCCATTAGAAATAGAAAGCGGTGCCGGACCCCAAACATCTGAATGTACTAATGCAAAAGGAAGAACTATTTTTTTATCACTCAAATGAAAACAACACGGTGGCTTTTTGCTATGACACAAGTTTCACAAATAAAATCTAAGACACTACACACATTGAATAAATATGGAAATAATCTCCTAAGATACTAAATGAGGGTTGTCCTAGTTTTCTATGCTATAACCAAATCTTTTCTTTTTGCTTGTCAACCATGTTTTCATTTACCAAGTGGGCTTGTCCTTCTCTATTAGATCATTGGAACCCATCCTCTAGATAGTACAATCTGTCACTTTGTTTACCACTGTCAAACTTCTCCTTGGTATGGATGTTTTGACAAACACAATGAGTAGGAAAAAATAGAGCAACACAATTATGAGACTTGGTTAACTGATTAATAGAGAGAATGTTGCAATTTAGAGAAGGAACAAACAAGACATCTTTGATAGTTAATGTAGGAGATAAATGGACTGTACCAACTCCAAGAATTGGAGATTATACACCATTGACATTAGTAATGGTAGTTTTGTAACACCTAGAAGATAAATAACTTAACCTATAACAATCACAAGTCATATGATCCGTTACACCAGAGTCAATTATCCAATCACTATTTCCAGTAAAAGATGAAAGCTTACTAGTAGGGTTAGACGTACCTGACTTGGCAGCAAATCTGGTAGTTGTGGTTAGATTCCATTTCGGATTAGATTCATACACCTTAGAACTGGACACCTGAGACACCTTATTTCCCTTTGGATGCCAATTCGGATATCCATGGAGTTTGAAACATGTATCCACCACATGATTATCACCATTACAGTGAGTACACTTTTGAACACCATTGGTTGAAATGGGCATTTTCCGAAAAGCCATTACAGCCCCTTTACTGATCATTCCTCCAAGCATATCATCTTGGCGATTAGCTTCGGCACAAACCATTGCATAAACAGTTTGTATGTTTTGAAGTGGTATAACAGCAAGTACACGACCATGAACCCCATCTAAATGAGTGTCCAGACCAGCCAAGAACACATACACACATTGGGAATTAATCTTTGGTGGTATACTTTTCAATATCATTGGCACACTCCATAGTACAATGCTCAATATCATCGAATTTTTGCAATAACTTTTGTAGTTTGCCAAAATAAGAAATAACAGAACCTCCATTTTGACAGACAAAATTACCTCGCAATATAATTGATATGCCTTTGATGCATCCTGATTAACAGAATAAGTTTGCTTGACTGCCTTCCATATTTCTTTGGTCGTAGACAACCAAAGAAAGAGATATCTGATATCCTTTGTCATCTCATCAAAGAGCCAAGATTTAACCAAACAATTATCATCCTCCCACACTTCATACTCCTCCGATTTAGTGTCTTTTGGAGTAGCCTTAATACCCGAAATAAAACTCCAACGTCTTTTCCCACAGATTTTATTCTGAGCATTCAAGGACCACTCGATGTAATTAGTACCATCCAACCATTCTGGAGTAATTAAAACAGTAAGTTCAGTATTCCCTGTTAGATAATCTTCACCACTATTTTTTTAAATCAATCATAGTGATATATAACTAAGAAAGAACTATCGCAGTGGAATAAACGGTATAATATGATCAGAAACAATAATCGAGAACATGAAACCAAATTTTGACTCCAATGATGAAGAGGAAATCAAAGGAGGTCTGATACCATGTCAAGAACACAAGTTAATAACATAATTGAAAGAGTATTCTTATATTGAATATTTTTTCTTCAAGCGTACATTGAATCATATTTATACACAAAGAATACAATTAAGGAGGAGAATAATGAGGATTCTAGGTAATGAAAGAGGGAAAAAAATATAGAACAAAATCCATAAATATGAAAACATAATCCCATAATTCTAATAATTTGAAGCTGACATAGTTGGACAACTCCACTTAAATTGGTTCAAATTGCGGGCAGGGGCGGATCTACCCTCTGGCTAAGGGGGTCAATTGCCCCCGTTCTTTTAAAAAAACCACTAAAGTATTCGTATTTTCCATATTGCCCCTTTAAATTTGTAGGTTGTCCTCCTCACGTTCAATGATGCATTTTAAATCTTTTTATTATAATTCCATGCGGCCGCATTCAAGAAATTTCATGGACGTCTCCTGGCTCCGCGTCCGACGGATATTTATGACTCCCAACTATTGTTACAAATGAACCAATTTTGTGCCTAATCTGGAAGCAAATTGTCACGCTCTATACTAGATTGATCGATGACATGTCCAATGCGGAAGCCTCACATTTCGCTTGCTCGTGACAACAATCGGTATGAGAAGCTAATAATTGAATAAGGTGGAGTTGTGCCACTGCTGAAATTGGTGTAGTTAAATAGTTGTGTATTGTTTACCCCCCTTTATCTGCAATCCTGACTCTGCCCCTGATTGCGGGAAATTTTTAATTTACACAGATAAATTCGTTGGAACTTTAATTCAAAGTAGTATTGTAAAGTCAGTCTGGCTCAGTCAATTCGTTTTAACTGAGTTTGGTATTAGTTATTGTCTCACCCTTTGGCATGCTTGGATGATTTATGGGCAATCACAAAAGGCAGAAAGAAAGCAAAGGTTTCCTGCCTCTCCTAGTATTGGGAGAAACACTCCACATAACACATTTGGGTTTGAACTCATGACCTAGTGATACCATCCATCAAGCTCTAATCATCGAGCTGTCATGCCTTTGACAATTTACTTATAGTTTATAACTTATTATCGAGAGAAAAAGACAGCTCTGCGATACCACAAACAAATGAATTAAGTATCCTAAAGGCCATCCGTATAGTATACTTGTTTGAAGCTTCGTGTAACTTTTCTTGGCTCGTTTCACATTAGTCATTGATGTCAAGAGTCACAGGTTGTCTTGTTGAGCTTCTAAGTTCCAACTTATTAGAATGAAAAGGACTAGTTGGTGATGAGTAGAAATTAATCAATTAAAATGCCCCCACTAGCTAATTGATATTTGTTTTTTAGAGGATTATTTAGAGATAGAAACAAAGATTGAGATAATTATGTGATCTCCTAAGATTAATTGATGATTCTTAATTAGACATGATTGCAATCACATGCTCGGGTGATTGGAGAAAGGGCAATAAGTGAAGTGAAAACGCATAGGAGAAGCTTAATTATATGTGTTTTCAAATGTTAATGCAACTAATGATAGAATTTGTAAGACACACTATTCGTCATATGGTTGGCTTTGGCAAGAAGTGCATAGTTTCACTTCAGACTTTCGTGGTTGATTCCTACCTCAAGCAAAAACAAACTAATACCCTAAATGTCATCGCACGATTAATCTGCTCGTATTATTGAGTTTGATGTTGAAAATTGCCATCCATATTACCAAGTCAAGATGGCCCTTGATCAATTAAATTCAAATGAGTAGGTAGTTGCTTTACTTCAATAAAGTTAAGTGGGATTCTACTAGAGATTACTATGCATAACAGGGGTATAATGATGCAAAGATTTTCAAAATTTCTTGCTTTAACATATTCATAGTTTGATTAAATGTGTTTGGTTGTTGGCTTGTTGTCTCCTTTCTTTTCCATCACAGATTTCCTCCTTCCTTGGCGTGCTTCCACTTCTTTAATTTCTTTACATTACTTTGTGGCAAATCGGTACCCCTTTCCTTTTGTCTTTAAACTTTCATTATGAAAACATGGATATATTAATTCTGGTTTTTAAAGTATTTTGGTTTTATTTCTTCTATTTAAATTGAATAAAAAAAATTTCTAGAGGGTCTCGTTTTGTAACCCTTGTAGAACCCTTGTTTTGTTAAGAATAAACAAGGTTTTAAAGACCCTCGAACCTATATACAAAATCAATCAAGCTAAAAGACATTACAATCAATCATATAATTTTCTCCATGCATCTTCTTCATATATTCCACAAATGAACTTTGGGTGAATTGAATAAATTCTGAATTTGGAACAAGCTTCGTCAAGTGATTTGCAGCTTGATTTGTTTCTCGAACGATGGCTTCTATGTTGGAACCTCTGAAACTTTGAGACTAGGTGACATATTCTCCCAAGTAGAAACCTTGTTGATAGTCTACAAATTTTATTTTCTTTGAGAAACTATTTGTAGGTCATTTGCCTAATTTATCCAAGCCCCTTTTGTATACATGTTTTGTAAGATTTACAATTGTAATTTATGCTCATACACGGAGTACTCGAGATACAAAATATCTTCCATTTTGTTCAGAGCTCAAAGGAGATTAATTAGGGTACAAGTATAGTCCATGAATGCACATGAGGATTGTCATGGGCATACAAGGTTGGGGACCATGAACACAATAGTGTGGGCTTGAATATGATCATTAAGCTTTCCCATGATATCACGTTGAGTCGTTGAGATTGGTTAGGATTTGGATCCAATTTTTGGTATGGGCATCCATCCACAAGCTTGACAACTTTGCTAGCTAGCTAGCAAGCTTGCACATGCTGAGTAGGCTTGATTTCCAACACCCCCACTCAAGAATTGGTTTTGAAGCATGATCCACATGGCTGTAATCCATCACAAAGAATAGATGGGCTGTGCATTTGCACTACACGTGTTCATCGATCAATCCATGTTTTTGCATGACATAACAAGTAATGCAATTTGCATCTGAGAAAGGTAACGTGCAACCTCCAAACCCAACAGTCAAGGATGTTTTATGTGTAAATTAAGTGAGATAGCATGCAAGAAGAAGACAAGCAAGAGGTGGAAGAGTTATTGTAAGAGAGAGTGAGAGAAAAGTTTTGAAGAGAAGACTTGAGCAATGGAATACGGAACATATATTATGAATGAGATATATACAAAAAGGTGGACACGAATTAGCAGGAAAAATGGCCACACATAAAGATGAGAATGATTGGTTTTGCTTTGTCATTGAGAAACAATATTTGGTTATGATATTGGAGATCAATACATGTGTACTCAATGTAGTCACACTCTGATGACCTTGAACCTCCTCTAGAAGAGATAATTATAACCATTTATATTTGAACTCCTCTACAAACATTTATTTTTCACTATATCATCTAAAAATGTTACTATTATATATATCATCTTTTGCTTCTTTATCAGTGTTGCATGGTAGAAAATATGTTTTTGTATATCCAAGCTTCAATTGTAAATGATGTGCTAAATAATAAAAAATAAAATCGGCATGCATACTTAGTGTTGCATGCGCATATATAGGTATTAGTGTTGTAGCTAATAATCAAAAATGAAAAGTTTGTACGATCGATCCATAGGACCATAACAAAGCTTTTGTTTTCAGTGAAGTGGTTTTGAAGCCTAATAGATCATACTACATGCTACTCTATACATGCATGAACGCATGAGGTAACAAGTATTGCAAATGTTGCGTGGTTTACAATGCAACAAGAGAGGGAATGGAGAGCTCGAGTGTTTGTAAAAGTGAGAGCATGCATGCAAGAAGATAAACAAAAAGATATGGAGGAGTTGTTACAGAGAAAGCAAACACCTTTGAAGAAGTAGACTCGGAAGGAAGGAAAGGATATCAGATACGGAAAGTATGTATAAAGGTAGGGAAGCCCCACAAATCAAAAGATGAGAAAAAGGCGTTTGCTTTGTTATGAAAAAACTACATTTAGTTGGTTCCGTTTTTGGACTACGTACATACATTGTGTACTCAATGTTGTTATCCATTTTGATGACTTTGAACCTCTAGAAGAGATGGAATCGAAAAAATGATTATGCGTATTTTCGGGGTTTGACCGTCTTCAACTTGATGATTTCGCTAACTTCCCAATGTTCTTCTCTCCCTGTTGCTTGTTATTCAAAACATTCTACTTGTTTTCTTTATTAGTAATTCACATGATTAGGTAGTGTTGTAAGATTTCATCTTTCTAACTAAATATAACAATTAATGGAAGTATAGCTTGATTATTATTATTGAGTTACTTCACCTCTACTGATGCAGCCATGTTAGCTCCTCATGTTTTAATTACTTGTACGAGTGTAATATACAATGGCAACAACAATATGGCAGTCTTGACGATCACAAAAAAAAAAAATGAACAACAATTTAGACTTTAACATCTTATAGTTAACTGCAGAAATGGATGGATTGCCAAAACAAAACAAATGTGCAAGGACAATATGGCGTAATACCTGGTAGCTAGAGAGCCTAGCCAGCTGAAGTAAAATTTAAGAGCACATGCAATGGAGGGTTAATTAACGCAAGACTTTATTAATCTCATTCATGCTTTAGTAGTTGGTAAAATAACTTGGTTTTGTGCAAAGATGTTATGGGAGAGAGGATGTTGCTTAACGTTAATATCGTTGGAACTAGACACCAGCAGTTGGATGAGCGAGCAGAGTATTATGAGCTTGTGCTCATAACGTCTAGGATGAGTACACCCCAAGCCAAAATTAAGCAAAGTAACAATAAGATGGTTAAGAAAACAAAGCTCCTACTAGCATTACAAACCTCTTCTGGACTGGAAATTTATCAAGGTTGGACAAATAAATCTCACTTGGAACACCAGTACCCTATTCGGATTAAGATATTGCTCTCTAATCTCTACACTATTTGGTTTGGGTGGTTTCTTGACCAATCAAGTTTGTACTCCTCGAGATCACTCAGTCTCAAACTCCTCAATCCCTTCCAGTACCCTATTCGGATTAAGATATTGCTCTCTAATCTCTACACTATTTGGTTTGGGTGGTTTCTTGACCAATCAAGTTTGTACTCCTCGAGATCAATCAGTCTCAAACTCCTCAATCCCTTCAACATCTAGAGCACGCCACTGCTACTAAACCAAAACCAAGCAACATTGCAAACCTCCACCATATAAATGCTTTGCCCCACAGAATGAAATCCCCGTCCCCAGGTTATTCATCTCTAATGAAAAGGTTAAAACACCTCTAGGTTGACACAATGTTACCTACATTAAGACATTGAACAATTGCATAGCAAGTTAATCATCACCTTGCACTAAGTTTTCTTCCAGATAACCCTGTTCCTGTGTTCCTCTGGAACTCCAAGAATCACAGATTCACTTTCAGATGACTACTTGTTCCTTTGGAACAGCAGGAATCACAGATACAATTCCATAATATTTCTTAAAATATCGAAAGCATATCAAGTTATGCAAACACCAAATCCACAAGCACTTGTAATAAAAGCTTCTGTATATAAGAGCACAAGTGAGCATATACAGCAAAAATGTACTTATATATCAATCAGTCGAGGTATCTGAAATTTTACCCAACAAAAGAAGTAAAACATATCTTTACAAATTCGACATTGCGTATGGAACCAAGGTTTTACTCTTCCTTACCAGCAGCCTCTGCTCCCTTTAATGCTTTCCGTATCTTTTCAATGGGCACCAGAGGAACATAACTGAAAGCTGTGTAGCCCTTCTTTGCCATGCTTGAAATAACACTGTTATACTTTTCTGACCAATGAGCAGCTGTTGGTAGCGCAATCTCTGCTACCATATGGACAGTAGGCACCTGGTTGAACAGATACCAGGTCTTAACTGCTTTCTCCTTGAAGAGCTGCACATATTTGTTAGCAGCATCCGCTGCCATCACAGCCAAACCTTTTGTTCGAACCTCTGCGACTAGTCTCTGGGCCAGCTGTGCGGTTTTCTGAGTTATGCTCCATGCTTGACTACCAACCTGCTTTACCAAAGGAGCATGCTCACCAATTTTTTTCTCAGCTTCATCTACCTACAAACATACGACATTTGAGTGAGCTATGTTTTATGTAATTTAAGTACTGAATTCGAAAATCTAAGAGTCTTTGCAAAGCAAGGAAGAGCATAGCTACTATCAATATGTCTAGACAGTGTTCTAAAAAACGCTAGGCAGCGAGCTGAGGTCTAACGCCCACAGGACTAGGCGAGGGCCTAAGCGGTTATTTATTTATTTATTATAATTCATAAAAATTGAGCATAATAACATATAATTCGTATAACCTTCTATGCATAGCTCTTATAATTTTTATTTAGATATTGGCTTATTTGCATTTTACAGCCCAAAAAACCTTTTAATGATTTGAAGGCTGAGATTCAAAGTTGAAGTATACAAATGCAATTAAAATCTGAGGACAGAGATTCAAACTTTCCATTAGCCGTTAAAATAATATGCCTCTACCACCACACTATCCACTTCACCACCAATTACACTCACATGTGCTTCTACTACTATATCTATATGTTATTCCATTGTAGATTAAATATTTGGAGTAGAAAAGTGTGTGCTAACCCAACTTTTAAAGTTAAGCTTGAGTTGTAGGTCATCTTCATCCTCTCTCAAGTCTGTTCTATTTTAGGGAGCAACATTAAATTCAAATTTATTATATGGGGTTAAGTTACAGCCAATAATTTATTATATGACGGCAATTAACAACACTTGTTTGATTGTGTTTGAAGTATGCAAGATTTTGAATGAATGCATGTAAAACATAATGTAAATACATTATATGTTCTTGACAAGCCAGTTCATTGGATGTACCTGTAAAACACAAAAAAAATTATTATACTTTCCCCTTTATAATAAATTACTGGCAGTAATTTAATTCCATATAATAAATTTGAATTTAAGAATGCCCCCTAAACAAAACAGGGTCTGCGATAAGTTGAAGATGACCTACAACTCTCAATAAATGTCCACTGAAATGATGAATGAAATTAGCTAACTTGACTTACCTCTATAATGGTGTTCTAAACTAAAATCTATAGATGAAATATCTCAGTTCTAAGGTTTGTGTTACCTTTATGTAATGAAACCCAACAAAACCCTAACTTCAAAACTTGGATTTGTTAAAGCTTTCCCACTTCAAATACCTTTGATCTACAGTAAAATAACATGTGAGAAACTTGAATTTCATGGGAAGCTTTTAACTTGAATACTTTTGCTCAAGCAAACCACTCTTTCATCTTCTCCATGTTTAATGCCTCTAATTTCCATCTGGGTATGATCAACAAATGTAATCCTTGGTCGTCCACGTGTGTGGTTCAAGTAACGAACGGTTGGAATCAAAAGGTTTTCACATCGTGCGTGATATGCACGTGAGGGGTATTTTCGTCATCCAAAATGGACAAATGATGACACGTGAGGTGTTTTAACAGTCAATGCACGTTGGTTGCTAGTCATAGGAGGTAAATGCAATATGATAAATAATAGGGGGTAAAGCAGGATAAGGCATTTATAATAGGGGCAAATGAAAAAAAAAAATTCATTTAGGCTCCTCTTGGTATACGGTAAAAGAATGCATATGCAAAAGTTTACGACGGTTACATAAACTTAGGTGTTTGGTTGACTTTGCGAAAAACAGTTATTGGAATTTGAATTCAGGACCTCCGCATTTCCTAGTATAAAATTTTGCAAAACTTTGTGAAACAAAATCTCCCGCATTACTTTGCAAAACTTTCATCATCTCCTCGAGAACTCTCATCTTCTTCATAAACACCCCAACCTCCACCACCTCGACAACTACCATCGTTGCCAATACCACAACCACCCATAACCATCACAACCACCACCAACACCACGTCACTATCACTGCCGCCGCCACCTCCACCACCACTGCCATAGCATAATCACTACAACCAACACCACCTCACTATTACCACCTAAATTCATGTCATCACGTGCCACCACCACCACCACTGCCTCTGCCATTGCCATTACCACTAACATAGTCACCTCTACTGCCACCACCATAGTCATCGCCACCACTATAACAAAACCATCACAACCACCACCACCATAGCCACTACAACCATCACCACCAACTCCACGATTACCGCTACCATAGGCCATAGCATACTCACCACAACCACCAATACTACCACCACCACTACTATAGCATAATCACCACAACTACCACCACCTTCACTACTACCATCGCCACAACAACCATAGCCACTGCAACAATCACCACCACCACCACCATTTTAACAACCATTGCCACCACCATCATTGCTCACATTCGCAATATTACAACTACAACCATAATCAACATCACCTACAATCACTTGTCTAATTTGCATAGGTTTTTCTTAATTACTACCAAGCGTCCATAAAGTAATGCATTGCAAACTAATGCATATGCTTCAATTTTACAGTGTACCAAGCGAAGCCTTAGTACGTTTACTAAATATTAGAGCCAATTAAACCCAGGCCCAATAGTAGATTAGGGGTAGACTTGGTTTTTCTCGAATTAAGATATAATGGTATAATAGGCCCAATAATACCTAGTAGTACCCATTTGCCTTGCAAAGGAAGTAACTGAGACTGACTCTGAAAGGATGATTTGATACTATCTGTTAATTTAATTTCTCCTCTTTCTCTCTCTGTTTGCGATCTCTGAAGAACAACACAACATATTTTTCTCTGTGATCTATACGATTGCTTCTCCTAGTGGCTTTGAAAGTGACAATTGGTTGTGGTTGGCGTTGGGGTTGGGGTTGGCTCCGCCGCCCCCTTCTTCTCCTTATCCCTCTCATCCAACTCCTTCTTGATCTCACGAACCAAACGCATGTAAGCTACTAGGTTCATAACCAATCTTAGTGGCCATGGCTGCGAGAATGGTCCTCTATTTCAAAGATTCAAGATTGTTGCTAGATTGGACGTGCAAAAATAGAGAAAATCAGTGTCACCCCAATCGTGATTGGGGGTTGAAATCTACGATGGCGGAGGCTTGGTTGAGAGGTAAAGCATTGTATCGTATTGAGTTATGAGACGTGTGATCACACATCTAGCAACCAACCCAACAAACGAAGGAAATCCACTAAGTGGAGCGTGCGTTATACTGTCCATATTTTTTTTTTGTTTACTTCGCTCAAAGTTAGATGGACTGGCGATGATTTAACTCCACATTACCAGGTCTGACGTCTCCGGGTATGCATATCATTCCAGTTGGTGTAAAACTTAGGAACTCAGTGGACTCGGGTGAAAAGACCAACCAAGTATTACCGAGCAAATGGCTTTGGCACTTTTTTGTCTCGAGAAACAAGCAACACTTGTGGCTGCAAATACGGCGAACAACAACAAGCAAGGGTTGATATGGATGGGGGATGGTCCACCAATGCCAATATGGGGTCTGTGATATGGCCGGGAATTTCGAACAATTAACAATATTGCTAACTCAAAGCAAGTGTATCACCTTGTATATTTTTTTTTTGTTGAGGTTTGCTGAGAACCAGAGAACCTTGTTAATAAAGGGATGCAGGTGAACTCGAAACATCATCGAGAGCTTCTTAAATTTCAATGAGGTGAAGGTACACTAATCAGATCTGCATAACTAAAATCCGGTATTCTCAACAATTGGAAACCTGTTATTCTAAATCATATAGGAGCATGGCTATGGAACATAATCCCTAGACCTGTGTGGATCTATGAAAAGAAAGAAATGGTCACATAACAATCTAAACCTCTCCAATGTCCGACTCCCCTGACTTGTCAAACCAAATCAAATCTGTGGCATCGGGCAAATGCAGGAGTTGATTAGAGGGTGTTACTTTGTTAGTTGGATTCCCCTTTGCTCTTGTAGGTGAGACAGGACTCAGGAGCTCACCATGGCCATTTCCTTCATCTCTGATAACTTACCTTTGTTAGTGTGACCGAAAGTAAAACAGTAAAATAAAACAAAATACATCAATTCCACTACATGTAATGAAAACGAAAATTAACAAATTCCTTACGCACTGATAGAACAAAAAAGGTCTACATACCCCATTAGATGATGCTAACCACACTCTTTCTGTCATATTTCAAATAATATGCATCTCAAATTAGCTCTTGCCCTTGAAAATCCCACCATTCTCTTCCATGAATGCCATTTAATGGTACGAGGGTTTCTAGGCTACAACCATTTATGAATAGTGGGAAGACTGTGACACAACCAACTACTAACCCACTAATTCAAAGAGTGATAAAGTTCCACTTATCAATAGTGGTAAGATTGTGACACAGCCAACTACTAAGCCACCACTTCAAAGGCTGACAACAGGTTTGACCACTATGAAGTCCGCCATAAATCCATCCTGAATGTCTCTCACAAAATTCAATGGAACAACAAAATAATCCCTCAAAAAGTGAAGAACTTATAGTAACACTTGTCAATTAAGCGCTTGTCAATTAAGCTTCCCATACATATAGTCGACTCCTTATTACCCGTCCAATACACAAACATCATAACATCTACATACTTAAATTTGAATCGAATTCAACAAAGCTAAGATAACCCAACCAATATGATAGTCAAACTAGTAACCTAGGACAAGAGTAACATATTTGACAAATCCATTCAACCAACACCTTCCAAGCAGTCTACTAAGAGACTAATGCGGATCCCACACCCAAAACGTCTATTCAACCCACCTTCAAGTCCAATACTGCGTTTAACTTCTCATAATAAATCACCTGACCAATCTACATCTATCCAACATGGGAAATGATGCAAGAAAGCAATCATATACACCCAAAAACCCAATATGTAGAGGGTGCATGAGATCACCTTCATCCACATACCAAGAACCCTTCAAAGAATATCAAAGCATACTAGCATTTACTCTAGACCTCAGTATGGTGTTTTGTTTTTGGTTCAATGCTGAAAAACAAAAGTGTTTTCTGAAATCATCTCAGATACGAGGCAAAAAAAATATTGTTAGCCTTGAAAAGGGAGCAAGGGAGCACATTCTGTACAACTATATATGCTGAGCGTGGTATTTTTATATTTTATCTGGTTCAATGCATAAAATTGATATATATTACTATACTCAAAAAAATTATCTATGGTAGTAAAAAACATTATCTTCGCATTCAAAATAATCTAGCATAAAGTTTCAATCGAATGCCTAGGCAAACATGCATTCCATGTACAAATTCTAGACTGTAATATAATTACGTAAGAAATATCAGTACCCTTTGTTAATAAAGTTTGAGATTAAAGAAAGCAGTATGTATTCAAGGCAATTAAGAAGTGATTAATCGGTAAATTGGTAAAATAAAATAAAAAAACCACCAATTACTTAGCCAATGAATTATTCAAACAATTAATATAAAATTTGTAATGCTCAGTAAGAAAAGATTAATCAATCGAAAATTAACCACCGATTTAATATCATAAAGTAGAACCTAATAAAGAGCATTACATTCACTTATCCTAAATTATGCCACTTTTTTTTTTTTTTTTTTTTTTTTTTTTTACTACCATAATCTCGATGAACTTGACGACCATTAGAAAACTCATACCATGCCTGCTCTTCCCTTGGCCGAAAAGCAACAGTGAGCAATTAAAATACTTCTTGTTCCAAACCATTTAACAATAATCTATGCATCACCAACTTAGGAAGAAAACACAGCCATGAACATAAGTAAATTAAGAGAGAAATTAATTCAATACCTTAAAAATCATCCAAGTAAAGTACAACCCTCTAAGCATACAGAAGATTCAAGTAAATTAATAATAAATAAATAAATAACCCTAAACTAATAAATCTGATTAGAATGCAAGAAAACAAACGAAAGACATCAAATTTCAATTCATGCAATTTAACTCAAAGAAAAGGAAAGAAACAATACCTTATCATCCAAGAATACGAGAACCTCGTTAGGCACGTGTTTGAACTTCTCGTAAACAGGTCCAAGAACACTCGTCACACCTCCCTCAACAGTTCGAATTCCAGATCTCAAAGATCCTGATTTCTCAGTCGCAGACGTGTACAGATTAGACACCAAAACTAGGGTTTTCAGTGCAGCAATCTTCACAAACCCTAGATGCTTCAATTCTTCATTTCTCTTCTCCGATTCAAACTATACAAGTAACACAACAATCGCAAAATCAATCAAATTGAAATACAAAATACATGAAAAAAATGAGATAGATAATTGAGAAGACGAACTAACGGATTTGCTTGCCATATTGTTTGATTTCCGTTTGAAGCGACTTTGCGAAAAATTGTGTAGTGAATGAAGCGAAGGTGAGAGTTTTTAAGGGGTTTATATGGAGGAGATGAAGGGAATGGAGGGTGGAGATGAGACCAGGTGTCGAGATCGGATGAGTCGATACTCAACGCTGTCGTTTCAAAATGTCTATCTGGAAGTTTCGGCAAATTTGGTCCGGCTTCGTTGGGCACACGCTTTCTCTGTTTTTGGAGAGAGAGATCCCTCTACCTAGCAGTCAGGAGAACCTTCTCGTGTGGTGTAAAGTGTAAACAACCTACTAGAGAAAGGAGAGATGGGCTTGGGCTAGTACTGGTGGGTATCCGGTCTTATGCTGAACGGTAGGCCCAAAATAACATTGTCCTTTTCATACTGTCCATGCAAAAACCGCCTTCTCTTGTCGCGTGCCCGGATGAAAGGTGGCAGTTTTTTTTTACCCTCTCCTCGCCCTCTCTTTTTGAATTTGGATTTAAAATTTTTATTTATTTATTTATGATACATCAAATAATCCAATCTCTTCATCTATTTCAAGGTTTCATAGATTTTATGTTTAATGTTGATGATACATCAAATAGTTACCCGATCGTGGCCATACACGTGGCGCAAACCATCATAAGTAGATATGATTGTTACAAATAACATAAGTCATGGCGGAAATCACTCCCTTAATGACGCATCTCAATTAAGAGATGATCGTTACAAAATATATAAGTCATGGCTTTAATCACTCATCCAATGGACACATCTCAATTATGAGAGCGTCGTTGCGAATGAGATAAGTCATGGCGAAAATCACTCCCCCAGGACACATCTCAATGAAGGAAGAGACTGTTATAATAAACATCCCCCTTCATTGCGTCATTCGAGCTTAAGTCATGCACATAGTTGAATGCACTCATTATATAAGGTAAAGGAAAATGTGTGAAAAGGGGACACTCCATCAATGGTATACATAAATAACAAAATTATACTCTGTCCAAGTTCATTCTCTCCCACAATTAACTGACTTAAGCATCGGAGTGTATTCGGCCACCAAACAAATGCTCTAAGTCCGATAGAAGACATACTCGATAAGAATCAGGTCTGACAAAAGACTAGACTGACTGGAGACTAATCTACAGGTCCGACAAGAATCAAATTCGCAAGTCGGATAGAAGACTAGTCACACTTACTTCATTTGGTTCGAACTCACGCAGTTTGATCACAATGATTTCATCTAGTCCGGACTCATGTAGCTGACTACGATGATTTGTCAGATGACTTCATCTTGTACGAACTCCTGCAGTTCACTACGATGATTTGTCAAATGACTTCATCTGGTAACAGACTCACGCAACTGACTAGGATAACTCATCACACAATCGCATCTAGTCCGAACTCACGAAGTCTGACTACGATGATTTGTCACAAAAATCTTCATATTGTCCGAACTCATGAAATCCTACTACGATTACTTGTCACAAAAATCTTCATCTGGTCTGAACTTACGCAGTCCGACTCTAATGATTTCATCTGGTCCAAACTCATGCAGTCCGACTCCGATGACTTCTCACACTGAATTCACAATATGATTACAGAAAGTCATCATGTCGCTGCTCAAGATCCCACAATTGACATGTTAGTGGCCACACAAGCGAGCCCACTAACTAGGGGGAGTAGCTGATGATACATCAAATTGTCACCCGATCGTGGTCATACACGTGGTGCAAATCATCATAACTAGATATGGTTGTTACGAATAAAATAAGTCATGGAGGGAATCACTCCCCCAATGACACATCTCAATTATGAGAATATCATTACGAATAAGATAAGTCAAGGTGAGAATCACTCCCCCAAGGACACATCTCAATGAGAGAAAAGACCATTATAACGTCTCCTTTCATTACGAAATTCAAACTTAAGTCATGCACATAGTTGAATGCACTCTTTATATAAGGTAAAAAAATTACGATAAGGGGACACTTCCTATCATTGGTATACAAAATAACACAATTATACTATGTCCAAGTTCATTTTCTCCCACAGTTAACTAACTTAAGCATCAGAGTGTCTTCGACCACCAAACATGTGGTATTTGACAATCTGACCTTATTTTACAGGTCAAATCTCGAGGAAAGCAGATTTGGACGTATCAATTGTGATTTTCTTCTATTTGGTGTTTTCGTTTTTTTTCTCACTCTGGATGATTGATCAATACCATATTTTATGGAAATTTGTGGCTTTAGGAATTTGTGTTGGGTTGAGAAAAGGCTTGATCGTGGGCTCACAAAAGTAAACCTTTAGGAGAGTCTCGATCAATAATAGCAACACTGAAAATGTTGAAGATAGGACATATCTCCTTCAAGACTATATTTATGCCCGTTGCTATCCTTCACAGCACAAGTTGCGATTAATTGTGATGATTTTAAAATATATATTTTTTCCTAATTGTTTAAAATTTTAACCGATTTTGACCTATTACAACGAACCGATTTTATCGTGCCAATGAAACGGAAAATACACTAGTTATATAACAAATCAAAATAATGTTTGAAGTTTGAGATAAAAGAGGTTGAGATTTAACCAAACATAAAGATCTATCAAATCACAAAGAGGGACGTCAGAGATTTTTTTTTTTTTTTTATTCCCCAACTAACCATCACATATCTAAAAGCTCATATTGAATTTGGGTGCCAGAAACACGAGGATTTCCCTAGTACCTATACAAACCTCAAATTTGTTTTAAAATGCAACTGAATTCTTCAAAAAATACATGGCAAAATCATTGCAACGATGCTTACAAAATTTTGGGCTTCAGATGAAAATACAAGGGCCAATACAAAAAAGGCCTCTATTTTTTGGGCCTAAAAGTTTGGGGCCAACACAAAAACCTCCTTCTGTCGTGGTGTGCCCTGATGAATGGAGGCAGTTTTTCACCCTCTTCTTTTTAATTTGGATTTAAATTTGTTTTCATTTTTAAGTTTTACTTATATTGATCGCAGTTTCCTCGTCTCGATCACAGTTTCCTCATCTCTCCGAAGGCTACATGACTGACCCTATAGAGCTAACCAAATCATATCCGAAGGCTACAATATTGTTATCACTTAATATTTTGCTTTCGCTCCGGTTCATCGCTTCCACCTTGTATGAAGATTTGCTTTCACTTCGCGCCGGTCCAGTCCATCTAAGCAGCTGCATTTAATACCCGAAGACTTATCAACGACGGAGCACATGTGCTCCTAATAATCGGGTGAAAACTCATAAAATCCTAACTATTGAGTCTCGAACCCGCGACCTCTCACAATAAGAGTGTCCGACCAACTAGGCCACAATTGGCGAACCTATTTGGTCGTTTGTATTTTGATTTGAGTTTTTTTTTCACCCTGGTTGATTGATTGATACCATATTTAAAGCAATTTGTGGCCTTAGGAATTTGTGTTGGGATGAGTAGAGGCTTGATCCTGCTGGACTCATAAAAGTAAACCTTTAGGAGAGTCCGGCCAATAGTATTGTTAAGTGTAAATAAAAGAACAACTCATGTTGTTAGTCAGTTACGTAGTCTGTTAGTATAAATGGTGTTAGATAGCCAAGCACAAATGTTGTTACTGATATTGTTAAGTTGTTGCAAGTGTTGTCTATATAAACATGATCAATGTACATTTGTAGACAGATATGAAATATAGAAAACATTGTTCATTCTCTTAGTTTCTCAACATGGTATCAGAGCCATATCTGTTTTCATTTTCTTTTCTTGTTTGTTTTTTCAATCTTCTTATTGTTTTCAAGCTTTCATAGTTGTATCAATGGTGGATTCAACATCTTCAAATGTTGCATCACTCACAACTTCAGCAATGACAAAGCACAAACCAGTTGTCTTTACTCATGTTTTATCTGTCAAACTTGATGAACACAACTACTTGTTGTGGAAACAACAAGTGTTGGCAACAATTAGAGGCCATAAACTCCAGAAATTTATTGCCAAAGGTTCATCTCTACCTCAGTTTCTATCGGATGAACATCAAGTAAATGGAGATGTCAATACAGAGTTCATCAATTGGGAGTAGCAAGATCAACTTCTCTTTTCATGGCTTCTTTCTTCTATGACTCAACCGTTGTTAACAAGGTTAGTAGGCTGTGAAACTTCTGAACATGTTTGGAAAAATCTTGAAACCTACTTCAACTCCCAACTTGTAGCCAAAATCTCCCAGTTCAGAACTCAATTGCAGAGTTTCAAGAGACCTTTCCATCAATGACTACTTACTGAAATTGAAGTCTATCATTGATCAATTAGCGTCAATAGGACCATTCCAAGAGATCATATTAATGCAATCTTTGATGGCTTACCACAAGCATATGACACTTTTGTAGTTTCAGTCGGCTAAAGATCTGATGCTTATAGTATAGCAGAGATCGAGTCTCTGTTGCTTGCTCAAGAGACAAGAATTGAAAGACACTTTAAAGATCTTGATATTTCTAGTTCTATAAATGTTGCTCACACCTCATACAAGTCATCACCAAGGCCATTTGTCTCTAATTCACCTAGAGGTGCAAGGTATCCATTCAACTCATACACTCAATCAACAAGAGGAGGAGGAAGATTTGGATCTGGGCGAGGATTTAAGCAGTCTGGACATCAGTTTGGTAAACCTCAATGCCAAATATGTGGCAACATTGGTCATCTTGCTGTCAAATGTTATCATCGGTTTGATACCAATGTGTCAAATTCATGGAATTCTACTCTACAAAACTCGTCATCCAGCACACCTTCTCAGTCAGCAAATCTAGCATCTCGCCATGCTTATTCCGCTACTTCTAGTCAGTGCATTCATCCAACTTGGGGTTCCTGACTCTCAGATGCCAATACAAACATATGGTGTTTCTTCATCAGTTGATCATCGATGGTATCCTGATTCTGGAGCAACTGATCATTGTACTCCTTTTGCTCAGAATTTGGCAACTTCAGTACCATATCATGGTAATGAACAACTTCATGTTGGTGATGGATCTGCCCTACAAATTCAGAATATTGGTCAGTCCTTCTTACACTCTTCCAATTTGTCAAGAACTTTGCTTCTTAAGAACATACTTCAAGTCCTTAAGCTAACTAAAAATCTACTTAGTGTTTCAAAGTTTGCTAGAGACAATGGAGTATTTTTTGAGTTTCATCCTGACTTATGTTTTGTTAAGGATCAGGTCACCAATCAAGTCCTTCTGGAAGGCAAGCTTAACAAGGGTTTTACGTGTTTCCTTCTATGACTTTTACTGCCCGAAATTCAATTTCTTTGTCATCTGCTACAAGCTCTTCTGGTGGCAATCAAGCAGCTTCAGTTCATACTGCTACAACCACTTCTGAGTCTCCTTCTCTTTTGAATCTTTGGCATGCTCGCCTAGGGCATCCTTCGTTTCCTCTTGTGCACAAAATACTTACTAAATGTAACATTCATGTTTCTAACAAGAATAAAGAATTGTGTTCTTCATGTTGTTTAGGAAAAATACACAAGTTTCCATTTTCTTGTTCTTTTACTGTATACAATAAACCCTTATAACTAATTCATACTAATCTGTGGGGTTCTGCTTCCACTGTTTCTTCTAATGGATATAGGTATTATATTCATTTCATTGATGCCTATAGTAGGTTCACTTGGGTATATCTTTTAAAGAATAAATCTGATGCATACTCTACTTTCATTAAGTTCAAGTCTCAGGTTGAACTAGAGTTTGGTCTTCCTATAAAATGTATTCAGTCTGATTGGGGAGGTGAGTATAGATCTTTTTCTAAGTTTCTATCTCAGCATGGTATTTGTCATAGGTTGGCTTGCCCCACTACTCATCAGCAAAATGGGATTGCTGAGAGAAAACACAGACACGTCATTGAGTCTGCGTTAACACTTATTGCTCATGCTTCTCTTCATATGAAATTCTGGGATGAAGTTGTTAGGACTTCAGTCTATCTCCTCAATCGAGTTCCTTCTTCTGTGTTGCATGGCCCCTCTCCATTTGAGATTCTCTATAAGAAGTTTTCTGATTATCAATCTCTCAAAGTCTTTGGTTGCTCTTGCTTTCCAAATATCAGACTATACAATGCTCACAAACTTCAATTCCGGTCAGTTGAGTGCACCTTTCTTGGGTATAGTCTACAACACAAAGGATACAAATGCTTGTCTCCCAATGGTAGGATTTATATCTCCCGAGATGTCCTCTTCAATGAGCTTTCTTTTCCATACTCTAAATTGCAATCGCATTCTTCAGTGTCTACTTCTTCTTCTCCTGGGTCCATTCCAGCATATATACTTTTGTTTCCAGCTACTACTCATGTCAATAAAAGTCTTATTGCTAGTACCAGTCGTGGTCCTCCTTATAGTCCAGTAGTCTCTTCTGCTAATCCCAGTGTTCCTATTGATATTACTGATCCTCATGGTACGAATGTTGTTCCTAATGGTACTCCTACTAGTGATCCTACTGATGGTTTTATGGGTGTTATTCCTACCTCTGCGGGTCTTACTGATGGTCACACTGGTGCTCCTACTGATGGTCACAATGGTGTTCTCACTGGTGGTACTACTGATGCAAGTGTTGTCTCTACTACTGCCCTGGTCATCCGATGGTAACTAGATCCAAAGTTGGCACTTACAAGCCTAAAGTGTATATGGCTTCTACAAAACCCTCTAGTTTGAATGAGGCTTTGGACACACCCCATTGGCTTCTACAAAACCCTCTACTCAGAAATAATACTTGGTCCCTTGTGGATCTTCCTCAACACAAATCAGTGATTGGTTGCAAGTGGATTTCCAAAGTCAAGGAGAATCCAGATAGCACAGTTCATAAATACAAGGCTCGTTTGGTGGCTAGTGGTTTTCAACAGGTGGCTGGGTTTGACTTTGATGAAACCTTTAGTCCAGTAATTAAACCCACTACGATTAGAATTGTGCTTTCAAAAGCTATAACATTTGGATGGCCAATCTTACAGCTAGATGTCAACAATGCATTCTTAAATGGTGAGTTGCTAGAAGAGGTTTACATGATGCAACCTCCTGGTTTTGCTGATCCTTCACAACCCAAGGCTGTGTGCAAACTTGCCAAGGCCTTATATGGCCTAAAACAAGCTCCTAGAGCATGGTTTGATAAACTGCGGCATACTCTAATACAGTTTGGTTTTACATCCGCCAAGTCTGACTCTTCTCTATTCGTTAGGCACACTCTTCCAATTTTTCTTCTGGTTTATGTAGATGACATCTTGGTCACTGGTGCAAATCAGTCTGATGTTTCTCAGTTAGTCAAGCAGCTACACTCTAGTTTTTCGTTGAAAGACTTAGGTCATGTTCACTATTTTCTTGGCATTCAGGTTCAACACACTGATAATGGTTTATTCCTATCTCAAACTAAGTATGTTCATGATCTTTTGTGTCGCGCCAAGATGCAGTTTGCAAAGTGTTTGCCCACTCCTATGAGTAGTAGTGAGAAGTTGTTTGCTCAAGGGAGTGATCATGTTCAAAATGTGCATCTCTATCGCAGTATAGTGGGAGCTTTACAATATGTTACTATAACAAGACCAGAAATTGCATACTCTGTTAATCAGGTTTACCAATTCATGCAAGCTCCTCTTGAATCTCATTGGAGAGTGGTAAAAAGGATATTGAGATATCTTCAAGCCACACCCACCTTTGGACTTCAGCTTGCATCTGCTCCTTCTTTTAGGTTGACTGGTTTTTGGGATGCTGATTGGGCATCTGATCCTAATGACAGAAGGTCTACTTCGGGTTACTGTGTTTACTTGGGTTCTAATCTCATCTCCTGGTCATCCAAGAAACAAAGTGTTATCTCCAGAAGTAGCACTGAGGCTGAGTCTAGGAGTTTAGCCTTAGTTACAGCCGAACTTACTTGGCTCAATTCACTCTTTTATGAACTTAAACTGCCGTGTGCTACTCCTACTGTCTGGTGTGATAACAAGAGCACAATGTTACTAAGTGTTAATCCTGTTCTTCATTCGAGAACCAAGCACATTGAGTTGGATATATTCTTTGTTCGAGAGAAGGTGGCTTGCAAACTTCTTCATGTTCTTCACATTTCTGCAACTTATCAGATTGTTGATATCTTTACTAAGGCACTTGGCAATTTCGGGTTTTTACTACTGCGTGACACACTGACTGTTGTTGATAGCTCCACACTCAGTTTGAGGGGGGATGTTAAGTGTAAATAATAGAACAACTCATGTTGTTAGTCAGTTATGTAGTTTGTTAGTATAAATGATGTTAAACAGCCAAGCACAAATGTTGTTACTGATATTGTTAAGTTGTTGCAAGTGTTGTCTATATAAACACCATCAATGTACATTTGTAGACAAGTATGAAATATAGAAAAATTGTTCATTAGTTTCTCAAACAAGTATGATTAGTATCAACACTGAAAAAGTTGACGATAGGACATATCTCTTTCGAGACTCTATATTTCTGTCCGTTGCTGTCCTTCACAGCACATGCTGAGACAAGGGCTGCTAAGACTAAGAGCAGAAGAAGCTGGCATTTCAAAATTATTAGAAATCGTGTCATATAATTGTGAGGTTGAAGGGTGCATGTATGGGAGATCAATTAAAGCGAACTATATAGGAATTGAAATGGTCTCCCATTTATTATCGTCCATTATTGAGTGAACTATATAGGAATTGAAATGGTCTCCCATTTATTATCGGCCATTATTGGTTGAATGTCATTTTTGAAATTGAGTACTACATTATGAGAACAAAATCAATATGTGAATTGTGAAGTCTCTATCTTTAGACCTGAGACTTCAAAAATTTTCTCCGCCATCGAGGCCTTTTTAACGCAAGTTCGGCCCAAACTAGCAACCCTAAGTAGAAAAAGGAAAAAAAGACATCTCTCTTTCTTTCGAGACTTGAAATCCCTCCACTTCCGCGGCACTTGAGTTTATCTTGCAGTGATGAAATCTGAACAACAGATCTTAATCTGATTTCAAGAGCAAATTCATACCTTGATGAGTCGACCAACGTTGGCAATGGACACAGAAAGGCGTCCAAAGATCTCACCCTCCAATGCATTGCAAGCCAAGAGGATGCCATTTGCATCAGTGAAGATGGGGGAAGAGAAACAGAAGCCATTCGATTTCCTACGCATCTTGTTTGAAGGATGTATAGCAGGAGGTGTTGCTGGTGTTGTAGCGGAGACAGCTCTGTACCCAATTGACACAATCAAGACTCGTTTACAGGTTGCTCGTGGAGGAGGAGAGATTCTTCTAAAGGGTCTTTATTCTGGACTGGCTGGAAACCTTGCTGGTGTCTTACCAGCTTCAGCAATTTTTGTTGGTGTTTATGAGCCTTCAAAGCAGAAATTACTTAACTTCTTACCTGATAGTCTCAGTGCTTTAGCACATTTGACTGCAGGTGTTCTTGGAGGAGCTGCTTCTTCTCTTGTTCGAGTGCCCACTGAGGTTGTCAAGCAAAGGATGCAAACTGGGCAATTTAATTCTGCTCCGAATGCAGTTCGATTGATCGTAGCGAAGGAGGGTTTTAAGGGGCTCTATGCAGGATACGGGTCGTTCTTATTGAGAGATTTGCCTTTTGATGCTATTCAGTTTTGTATCTATGAGCAACTTCGAATAGGGTTTAAGCTGGCTGCACGTAGGGATTTGAATGATCCTGAAAATGCCTTAATTGGTGCTTTTGCTGGTGCTTTGACCGGAGCTATGACAACTCCTCTTGATGTTATTAAGACTAGACTAATGGTTCAGGGTTCTGCGAACCAATACAAAGGTGTCGTTGATTGTGTACAGACCATTGTTAGAGAAGAAGGACCTCGTGCTCTCTTGAAGGGCATTGGGCCAAGAGTGATGTGGATAGGTATTGGTGGTTCGATTTTCTTCAGTGTTTTGGAGAGGACAAAGCAAGCATTTGCTCAAAGGCATCCTGGAAACGAAAAACCCGAATAGATCAGGCACATTTTATGCAATCTGAATTCCTGTTTTCTGGAATTCATTCAGTCTTTGAATTTAATCTTTTGCTATTCATAAATGAAAAAATGTGCAATCAATTTTTTCTGTCTTCAGTTCTGTTAGAAATTTCTTTTTAATTGATTTCTGAAATTTTTAAAAACCAAAATGAAGAATCATAGAGCAAACATGAGAGAGATCTTTAGAGCTACACTGTAATTGTAACTAGACAACCTGATCAGGAGAGATAAATTTGGATGTTTAAGCTTTGAGTTTGAAGCTTAAACAATAATCCCATCAATTCCAACTTTTTTATGGTTTATGTTCTTATAAGCTAAGAAATGGAGGCACGAGATGAAGAGAATCCAGTAAACCACCAAGTCAGGTTGAGGTATTTTACTTTCCTAGCTATGGCCCTGTTTTGATTCTATTCCTAAAGGCAAGAGACTTGAGTTTTCAGCCTCTTCGTGTATTGAAGGATGGGCTCCTCTACCTGCCAGAATAATCAAAAGAGGAAAATGAGTTAGCAGTTACTATACCAATGATCATATTACCCTGACATAATACCATTCTACACAGATGCAAGGGCATACCGTGCTTGCTTTTCTGGATTGCTTGTCTTGAGTGGAACGATTGCATACAATGTTGTCAACCTCAGTATAGTGACTGATCTTCCCATGTCTCCCATCATTCTCTTTACCTGGAATTCCACTCTCCCGTGAAGCAATTGATTGCATCTACATAGACAGATGTTTATTAGTTATTACCAGATAATCATAGTCTATCATTTCCAGCTTTTCAAATAGATGCCTTTTGCATTCAACATAAGACCCAAGTGCATAGAAGTCCAAACCAACCTCAACCCTGCTTACGGGTGAGTTGCCACTCTGCTCCCGCATCTTTCCTGTAGTCTTGTCATTCCTAACTGAGCTATTTTCATTGGTATCAGCCCTTCCTCCGGTGCGTGTAAGGTCAGAACCAATTGAGTGGAAGCCACCACAAGTAGACATTTCATTGCGGTTGCTCCCAGCTGACCATTTATAGTGCTCTGAGTTTTAATCTTTAGATTGATAAGAACTAAAAAAACCCAATATTACACATACCAGTTTTCACTTCACAAATCTCCATTGCCTGTTTGAAATAAGATAACTGTGAAGGGAGAACTAAAAATAAGAATCACAAACAAACACTGCCATGATTATATTATTACCGAAGGTTTGTCCTCCAAAACTTTTTTAACCTCAAGTAGCTTTTTGGCAGTCACTTCAGAGTGAATGACACGCTTGCCTGGAGAAAAGGTGATTTAGAGTTCTCCCTGGTGTATAAATTTATGTGACAGTTCAGTTTTCAAGGCTGATAATAGTTTACCGAGCCTTCGGCTGCTCTTGCTGCTATCAAGGAATCCATCCTGTGCCATCTTATCGATCATTTTTCGCACTGTTGCTTGGTTGGCTTCGCCTTCTAATCTAGTCTGAAGCTTTGGTATGGTCACATAATCCATTGGAAGAGCATGATACAAGGCCTGCATTACATCTTAGGTCTTTAGTATTGTGCATAACCTGAAACGATACAAGATGAGATGAACTGAATAAATAATGTACTATGGAAATAATACTCAAACTCTACCTTCATGTACATGTAATCTTCCTCTTTCATTTCATGAACCTTGTCATTCAAAGGAATTTCTTGTGCTTCCATCTCTTCCTTCACATTGCTCAAGTGGGACTGAATCTCAAGTGTGACATCATAAACAAAGTTAGTTGTTTTAACTAAAAGAAAGCTGGGAAAATAGGTTACTGAAAAGGAATCAAACCTTTCGATTGCTAATGGTATACACGTCCCCTTCAGCTTTTAATAGCAGGCCATCGCTTACCAGTTTGTCCATGATTTCTTTGAAAAAAAAAATGAAAAAAAAGGTCAATTTAGAACATTATGGTTTAGACTCATCCCGCTGATCAACCGTGTTACTAACAATTCCTCATCCTGTTTAAAACTTTTCTGCGAGCTGAAGTTCTCCCTTTACCTTCAGTCAAAGTCTGCAATAATACAAAAAAAGAAAAACACTGTTAGAAAATTAACTAGTATTTAAGAAGATTTTCAGTTGATCAGAATATAACACATCCAATGGGGCAACTTCGTAGATATATGATAAACCTATATCTTCACATACATAAATGGTGAATAGCTCAGCCGAAATTTTGAGAGAAAAAAGTTTGTACCCACAGGAAACCAGTAACCACTGGCTCCTGGTTTGCTTGTTAAAGATGTTACTCATTTAGCCCACACTTCACAGACCAGTGAAATTGCAGCCCTCCATCAAGTGGACCCACGCATGAGAACTACAACTATTTGTATTCGACCCCTTTTCATTTGAGAACTAACAATTCAAACTTCAGAAATAGTATGGTAGCTTGATATCAAGAGCATGGTGAAAATCTCAATTTAACAAAAAGTAGTAACCATTGTAATAGATCCACTCAATAATAAGCTAAGCGTTCTTGATAAAATGGGATGAGAAGAGTCAAACATAACAAGCAAACTGCATTGGATCCGTGTAAGCAAGTAGCAAACCAAGTCTCAATTGTATAGACCATTTGGCATGGCAGGAAACAAAATAGGACAAAGAGTAAACATAAAACTGATGATTATCCTTACCACTGAGATGTCTGGGAAATTTGAGAGAATATCGGTGAGTTCAACAGTGTCAACATGGTGAGAGTTAATCCAGTCCCTCACACGGGCTAACTGCTGCTCATCCTCCTCTGCATCTTGAGTATCTGCAACAGAACGAAAGTGCTGGAACAAGTTAAACTTTACTACAGTCAAGCGCCCTTCCCTTTTTCCAGTGTCCATAGACCACGAAAAAAGTTTGGATGAAGGGGGCTATAAAATGAGAGCCACATGAACTTTTACTTTGCTACGATTTAGAAATGAAATTTTACCTTCATCAGGGAGACCATTACCTTCACTTGGTTGTCCATTACCTGCACGGGGATCAATACTTCAACTCTCTACTCTATTGAAATGGACAGATGATGCAAGCTGTTGTGTTTGCATCAATAGGATTCAATTAAGGAAAGTAAGTGCTCACCTATAGGAGCCACAACAAACTCTTCTCCTTGCGACTGACCGACCTGATATTCAATGTTAACATTAGTATCTTTCATCCTTAAAACACCACCTTGACTCTGTTTCAACTATCTGTAAGATGTGTTTCATGAATGAAAACGGTGATGAAGGTGCCCATGAGAATCCCCAAATATTGCCCATAGGTACATCATATTTAAAGTTGGATCTTACCTCACTATCAGAATCTGAAGAATCACCCGTATGTGTAGAATCCCCTCCGAAGCTTACCTCTTCATCATCTTGCATATCATTATTCTCATCTTCACATGGATCCAGAACACTCTTGACCTGCAAATTGAAAATGTAACACCTCATCCAATCTGACAGAGAATTAATGGTCTTTGACCAATCTCCTTTCACATGGTTCCTCTCTTACCTTGAGAGCTAATACCAAATGCTTACTATTTACGTTCCCAACTTCCATTTTAAGAGGATTTTTACTCCATGAATGATTAGCTTCCTGTTCGGAGCAGCTTCTGAAGAATGGAGGCTCGTAGTCGATCGGCTGCAATGCTATCAACAGTGTTACTATAGAATGCCAGTATAAACCTTCAACTTTTCCAGTGCATGAGCATGATTAAATGTTAAAACAATATTCTACAATGATGCATAATGTAAAGCATTAAGATGAGACCCAATTGTTCATCTGCAGCATGAGTTATTAAAGCACAGATATACACCTCTACACTTCCTACATTGTTCTAATCTTTTAAGATTTTTGGATTGAAGACAAGCATAATGCATTGACATCAAGCAAGTTTTATCAGTTATCAAATACTATTCTTCATTAACTTTGAACAGGGTAGTTATCAAAGGTCTTCCTCTGAGATTTATGGAACATATGTATATGTTTGATGGCAAAAACACAGACCTAGACCTATATACCAAAGAAATACAAAAACAGCTGAACATGCAAACTGAAAATGAACGCAATTGCCAATGGTGTTATGGTCGAGTGGTTAGGGTTGTGTGGGTTTATCTCCCACGTCCTAGGTTCGAGACCCGCTGGCGGCATGGTTACTTTCTTATGGTGTTGACCTGTAGGTCGCACCTTATTGATAGGTTATGGGATCCTATAAAAACCCAGCTCGCTTTCCAAAAAAAAAAAAATGAACGCAATTGGTGATTTGTACCCCCCAATTTAAAGTCTAATTTTCATACTTTCAATTTGAAGCATTTCCTCGTGCACTTTATGCATATAGCACTAGGGAAAGCTTGCTTTGAATTGACCACAAGGGATTTTACCATCGGCACTATTAGACATTTCTTTTCTTATGATATGTAGTCTAGGATGTTTGAGTGTATAAGAGTAAGAGAAAGTATATGAGGTAATATTATATCTAAGTGAACTGGATTAAACAGAACACTTTAGAAAGAATCGTCAGACATCTAATGCAAAAACACAAGCATACCGTCACATCATCGTAGTAGAGAAGCTTCATCAAAATGGCACGCTGAAAGACACAAATAGAATGTTTTATCCATCAATACAATTCAAATGGCATCAAACTCTTACAGAAACTTCAGCACGAATCGATGAATTATTTTACCTCTCCTGGCATTCTATCCAGAGTTCTCATCAACTGAACTAGTGTCCGGACCATTTTACAAGCAGAACTCCTACAGACTCACATTCTTTAATATGCATGGCTAATTTTCTACTTTTAGAAATAAAGAAAGACAACAAGGATATGATAAATATAACCAAGATCAGTGTTCATAAAGAAATTTAAACCTCATTTGATTTGGAGTAACTTCTGCAGTGGTATTAGACTTGAATGTTGCTCCTTGTTTTTTGTTTCCAGTGCGACTGATGTTCATTGAAACCTCCTGACTATCGGAATTAGAATAACTGAAAGAGACTGATTAAAAAAAATCTTCA
The DNA here is from genome assembly GCA_003290165.1 of Berberis thunbergii. NCBI lineage: Eukaryota > Viridiplantae > Streptophyta > Magnoliopsida > Ranunculales > Berberidaceae > Berberis > Berberis thunbergii. The sequence continues at coordinate 523,006 of QNQO01000591.1, read as the reverse complement.
GTCAACTTAAACTTTAGAGTGCTCTGTGAAAATGAAGTAAACAAAAACTTGAGAAATCTGACGGTGATGGCAAAACAGAAGTGCCTAAAACACATGAGCTGCAATTAACGCCTTTAACCTAGATAGGTGGCATATTAGCCAAAAACGTATAACATCATGCTGCTGTTACTACTAGTGCGACATTCTCCACATAAAACATACCATTCTATAGAAAGGTCAACTTACAGGCATATTCTTCAATCATTGGGCCTTCTACAGTTTCACAAATACAGAACAGAAGTGTCTTCAGATACTTCTTTTGCAATGCATCATAAACACCTGCAAAATCCAAAAGAAAACACTAAAGTAAGATTGCATCTCAAGTGAATTTGTGACTGGAGACCTCCATAGAAACTAAATTTGTGCACCTTTTTCCATCCAATCGATAAGTCTACGCGACTCAGCATCCATAGGCATGAGCTTCTTGATCTTCATCTCTGAGATTACATAATTTAAGAAAACTCGAGAGCTAGTCTACACGTTTTCATGGAATTTGAAATGGAAGCTACAAGAAAAGCGCTCACCTAGTGCAGGCACAGATTTGTCATTGAAGTATTTCTCTGGAAAAAGACCTCTGATGTAACTAATGTTGAATATCGCAATACGAAGCAGGTTCCTCGTCTGTTCACAACAAAAACAAAAGAGAAAACGAGATCAATTACTCGGAGCAAGTTATTCACACTTCAAACAGTAAACAACAGTATTTTACTGCAAACGATCAGGAATTCAACTCTATTCTCGAGAAATGATCAAATGCACATTAAACTGGAGTCAAAAGTCAATACAACTTCTACAAAGAGAGAGAAAAAACCTAGATCTAATGAGACTCTTCTGATACTCATCAAAAGCCTTCCAACTAGAAATTCAAACAAATTATAATAGATATACAAGGAGTATCAGTTCAAGTACAAATTCATAAACATAAATCACAGTTTAGTAACTCTAGGGAGTCACTTTTGGGCCATTTTTTGGTTTTTTTACACTTTTTTATTAAGCTTATGGAACAGAAGAGATGGAGATATATTGTTTAATTTCACTGAAATTGATCCAACATCTGGAATTTCAATACATTTAACCAAATAATCTACACAACTAAGCAATCTGGTACCATAATCAGATAAGAAACACAGAAATCGCTCATGCACAGAGATCCCATCAAAATCAGGTAAGAAAAACATAAATCTATCATAAACGGAGAGATCTCACTAAAACATGCAAGTGTTCATAGCTAAACTTCAGTGAAGTTCTGCAAAAGCAAAATTCACCCAGAGAAAACGTTCGAATAGATGGACATCTAGAAATTTCGGTTCAATTCACTGAAATTTGATCAAACATCTCTTGTTTCTTTACATCTAACCAAACAAACTTCGTCGTACACAATCTGATTCTGATACCAAAATCCGGCGAGTAACACAGAAATCACTCCTAAACGAAGAAACAAGAACGATCGCTCATAGATCGAACGAAAACAACGAAATCGAGAACGATCGGAAGAGATTTCAACAAAACGAAGATGAAATTACGATCGAAACGTACCAGAAGCAAGGAATCCTGTTCGGTGATCTCCGCTTCCTTCAGTTTCTGTGCGACAACCTGCAATTGAAGAAGAAGGAGAAGAGATCAAACAGTGAGTAATAAGGAAGAAACGAAAAGAAGAAGAAGAAAGAGATCGCGAAGGAAACAATCATCGCTCACCATTTTCTCTCTGGTGATTTGAAAGCACAAAAGCTTTTGAGAGCTCTACTGAACTTCCCCAAAAATTTGAACAAAAGAAGTAAGCAAAGCTTTGGCGGGACTGAAGAGCGGAGAAGTGTTGGTATTTATAGACCTGACATGACTACTGTTTTGGGGGTGTTTGGATGTAGGTCCAACAAACTTTCTGGAATCAGGATGGTTCAATGAGGATAAGTTCAAATTTTGTGGAATTGGGATGGTTTAGAATGGATACTCCGGTTCTAGAAAGGATACTCCGGTTCTAGAAATTTCGTTATTTTGTAAGTCTACTCTAACTAACTCTGGTGTAATGATTGGACATTTTGAATTTTGGGTTTCAAAAGCAGAGAGGCAGAATTGGCAGTGACACGGCACCAAGTACGTTATCAAAAACAAGAATGGGACAATGGAGACCCTCGAACTGTTTGGAACAAAATATTGGTATAACCCTATACGAAATAAATGTGCGATGCTAGAAGTCGCCGCGTGAATTTCATGGTAATGATGCAGTGAGTTCTTTTTATTTGGCATTTTTACAATTTAAAAAGTACTCAATTTCACCCCCAATATGAATTTTATACCATATTACAATACATATTTCATTGTAAATTATTTTAGTGTAATTACTAGAAACACACATATATATTTCAAGGTCGATGCATCTCAAGTAACCTCTTCCAATTTGCACATTCACAAACCAACTCCGTAAATTGTCTAGCATTAATCATTTGGCGAGCTTAAGAGTTCATCTGGACAACCAAAAGCATCATTGCTTTGGGTTTGCCCAGCCGCAGGCAACCGCAAACCATGTACCACACGATACATTTATTTATACTTATTGATGGCACACGCCACACCTTTTTACAGTAAAAAAGTTCAAATCAGACTCTATTGCCAAATACTCAAAAGGATTATAATTGACAGTATCAATTTGTCGATACAAACCACTAACTAAGATCACTATAATCACCACTACCAAAAAACCACTAAGAACAACTACGTTTATATCTAACATGTCACAACAGCATCAACTTACCAATAACTGTGAAAATCCATCTGCTTATATTTTCAAGTTATTTCAATGTCTAGACAACAAGATCAATCTCATATTTTCTTATAGAAACGGAAAAAAACAATTCGATCACTAAAAAGGGACATGGAGACAAGTCTAAATTACAAGGAAAAAAACAGCAATGTCTACATTTATCACAATGGATGTTAACTTCTGAAGGGATCAACTTTATCAGAGTTTAAAGATGGATAGACAGCTGCCTCTATCTTCTCCCGCAGGTTGAACTTTTTAGATATCAAGGGGCGCACATCTTCAACTCCGATCATGGTCTCCAAAAATGGTAGTAGCAACAGCAATTCATTATCTGAGCGATCATCAAACCAACTCTCTATGGGCACGCCATTCTCCACCTGGAAACCAAAAGCCTGGAAAAGGAGGCCAAATTTACATTTCCAAAAACAGAGTTAAGAATTGTTCAATGACAAAATTCAGAAGCAAGATTAATGACATGCTTAACAGTCTTGCAGGAGTGATCAGTAAATGTTGATACCATAGAGATGTGTGGGATATTCTAAATTTCTAATAACAATGCAGACATGTAACTCAAAAGTTGTCCTCAAGTCAGTAAAATTCGTAGCAATGATACCATATTTTTTGTTCTGCACCCAACCTCACAAGTTACTAATCTCTGCCAAAATCATACCCAAAAAAAAAAAGGAAAAGAGAGGAAAGAATTAAAGTTGTAAGTTGTATTTAATGCTGCCGTGTTATGCTTCATAATTGCAAACCCAGAAGTATTATTGGTACAATTAGAAACGAAACTCACTATCTAATCCTTCAAATGTACATAGGTGCTTGTTTTTTGTTCACTATCTAAGAAGTGGTCCGCTTTGAGCAGATGTTTGTTTTTACTTCTAATCAGAACCAAAAGTTCTTAATCGATTCTGATCTACCAGGATCATATATCCTGGAAATATTTCGTTGAAGTAGATTTGAGAATTCAGAGAGGATCTGCTGAATGAAATTAGCAGATGGTCCAGAAGGGCAAAACATTTGGGAACACAATATTTACCACTTCCTACCAAATTCTAATTATATATTAAGGAATACTAATTAGCCAATTGATAAAACATGACATGCATCTGTAGGTTTGGAAAAAAAATATTGGAGCAAAGGCAGTTATGAAAGATACCTGCGGAGAGTTGTCTACAATGATTACATGTGCAAGATCACGCCCAAGAATTGACAGATCTTTGAGGTAATTCCCGTCAACAAAAATGCATGAATCACGATATACTCGGTGACGAAATATCCTCCTCTTGGGATCCAATACGTTGAGAAGTTGTTCAGCGTATATACTTTGACTGGCAGTAAATATAGTAATTTCGAAGAGGCTAGCAACTCTCTCCATGAAGTCCATTAGATGAGGACGACAACGGACATATACTGTATGCTTCATAAGGTTAAAGTTCACTGGGAATGTGAAGTCGGCATCATGACAGGGCTCTAATGAAGAATGAACCAAGGTCTCTGCAAAGTAAACTATGTACATTAATACCTCATCAAAAATCTGTTTCATGATCAAATTGCTGTTCAAACTAAACTATTGTAAAAGTTCAGTAGCAATGTAGCATATCAAACTATTTCCAATCATCACTAGAGAAACAAAACAAGGAGATCACAAATGCAAACCATAAATGAAGTCTAAATCCAATGACATAAAGCTAAACTCTCACAGATAGGAAAGACTGCTTCTTTTTAATAACATCCAGAAAATAGCAAAACACTAAAACAGAGACTACAGGAAAAATAAAGAAGCAGAATTCCTTAAATTAATTACCATGGTGGAAAAGACTTAACAGCAAAACGACAATAATGAATGATAAAGTATAAAATTTGTCAAATCTTAACGCATACTAGAGAGAGAGAGATTTAGCAGTAATAACATGTATCGTACAAAGATGAAGTTCAGTGGTCTCTTACCATCCAAATCCAAAACAAGAGTTGTAGAAGGACATCTCCGTGTTTGCTTCGGAAGCAGCATTGGTCGATATGTAGGAACCACTGTTGATAAGTTGGGTAGGTTCTTTATAAACAGAAATGGATCGAAATAATCGATTTCTTCATCATCATCATCATCAAAACTAGAATCTGTTGACATAGAATTTGCATTTGGCTCATCAATGCACTCCAACTTTGACTGTTGCATTGCATAATAAATGGCAGAAACTTCAGAAGAGAGGTTGGTCTCAAGGTTGTCAACATTATAGTCAGAATTCACAGCAATTGTATCAGGCCGAGACAGCAGATCATAATTCTTTGACATATCAATTTGCTGAGATTGCACACTCAAATCCACATCCATCTCACTAGAAGGTATAGTAGCTGCTGCTTCTGCATGCTGGCAAAAATTCATTTGATCATCTATCACCATCTTAAGCAGAAGTGACTAAACTCATAAACTTACCAACCTGTGATTTCTCAATTCCTTTGTCACGATAGATATCCTCATCTGCAGCCCTAAAGTACTTAAGGAAATCCACTGCACACATTTGATACGTAATTAGAGGTATAATAAGCACTTAATAAAAGCAAACATGAAAAACACCCATCATTTAAAAGGTAAAACCAGCAGCCATGTAAAGGATACATTAAGTAAGTTTGTGAAGACAACAACAAATTTCTAACTGCTACCAAAAGTATTGCACAATCTAGAGGCATGAGAATAAATCAACATGGACTAAAGAACACGAACAATTTCTTTCTGAGATTTTAAACACTGATGCTTGAAGAGAACCGCGGAATGCAAACTAGGATATATGTTGTTATCAATTTACAAAGGAAATTAACAGCTTAAAAGTGAAAACAAAAAAAAAGTTATAAAAGTAAAGTTCAAATGTGTTTGAAATCCTTGCAGTCCTTACAGGGTCATGAATACAAAAACAAAGATAATAAAACATTTAAGCATGTAATAAGAACTCACTTGGAAAACAAAAAATGTCAGTAATATTACCTCCAACTTCTTTAGAAACTTGAAAGGAAGGAGAGAATATGGTCTCCACTACACCATTAGCAGCTCCATCATGGCAACCCTGAAGATATTGACAAGATCAGGAAAAAAATTAATAATAACAATGAATCACCACACAATATTCAAATAGATGAATATAATTGTCGAGATTGGGGATTGAATTGCAAGGAAATCAATCATGTGACAAAGGGAAATCATTACAGTTTGGAAAGAATTAATTGAATATTGACTTTGTTTTTTTTTTTATAAAAAAGGAATCTATTTCCAGGGAGACACTTTCTACAATATATAATTGTACTAAAAACTACTTATATTTCATGTAGATAAGTAAAAACAGAATTAGGTCAGCCAAGATTCAGAGTGCTCTTCTTGCGGATAATAAGAGAACAAGGCCTAATGCAAAATCTCAACAGCTTCTGGTTGATATTCTCATATTACTATAGCTCAAATGTGGAGACTTGACATTTTTTAGGACAACCAGAAGTTCAAATACACGCATGGAATTCAGACCATGATATCCAGTCTCAAGCAAAAATAATTACTGAAACAATGTAAACAGTATGTCCAAGTCACCTAAACAGGTTCATCATAACTCAAATCGTATTCCACATTTCAAGGACAACATAGATTAACCATAAACTTATGTGTTTTTTAATTTTATAACTTTTATCGTTTTGCCACATTATCCAATGGCACCATGTTACAAAGATGGCATGCAACGTTTACTTTCTCGTGAATATGATAAAAAGACGGTGATCATCATGTACTCTAACAATTTATTTAATTTTGGATTAATTACAGTATAGTTAAATTTATTTGAATTTAAATTTCGTTTTTTTAAAATATATTATTTTCTAGATATTTTAGGGTGGGTACGATCCTCTTCTTCTCTCGCGACAAACTTGATTTGTGACAGAGCGTTGTAGCCATTTGCTCCGCCCAAACCTTCCTTTCTCCTTCCTCTCTCTCCCTTTCTTCCTCGTTTGATTTCAACGCTAGAAACAGGGTTTCATAAAAGAGAGCTCAAACGGGATGTCGACGGTTGTCCGAGCAGCCCAGCTGTGGTGTTGGATGACGCGTTTGAAGGGAGTAACTCCACATGTAGAAGGGGTTGGGGATTGGCCGGAAAATTAAGTGTTTCAAACAAAGAGGTCGTCGGCATCATCCTCGAGTTGCGATTGCGTGGGCGAGAATCAATTTGCATTTCAGTGACCCTGCAGCACTGATTAAGCCAATCTTCGGCCTTTGATCTTTGTCAAAGACGACCAGGCTTGCGTAGGACAACTTTCGGAGAGTTTCCGTAGGAAATTTGGCTTCATCAAAGTGATCGACGAACCTGCGTCAAAAGTAAGCAATTTTCCATTAATTTGCCGGACTGTTCCTTTTCTCTTTCGCAATCTTTGAACCGATTGCTGACCGTTTGAGATTATCTTTGCAATTTTAGGTGCCTGGAGTAATTTCAATGGGATTTTTTCCGGGCCAGTTTTAGAAGCTTTCAGAGTCGCAAATTCGATGTTCCGCGAATTGAGGGCTTAAACTAGTAGGACCTAGGTTCAGGAAACTCATTTCCACTTAGGTGAGAGACTTTTCTTAAATTTCAGTTTTCCCATAAATTTTCTAGAGTTTTTTTATCAGTCTTCAAAATCGGAAATTTCCATTAAGGCATTAATATTATGTTTTTTATTGGTTATTATTGAGATTGAACTTTTTATGCTCGTACGATATTCGAAATATTGCGGCGGTGCACCTATAACATAACAATTTGAAATGACGCATATTGCCATGTAGCATAGAAATCTACCATGTTGGAAGCCACATTTTGCATAGTTGCATGATGGCTAAAGGGGAATTAAGGATCATTATATTTGTTGTTGTGAAATGGCATAAGATCGCGACTGTAAAATTGAGCATCCGTGGCATGTAATAGAGAAGTCATGTGAACATTTCAGTTATGGTGTTTATTCATTTACTTCAGCATTTGACTTGCATCGTTTTAAACTATATTTTTCCACAACTCTAGTCAAATGAATATGCATATTGTGTTTGATGCATATCAAGTAGATATGCATGTTGTGGCAATGCATATTTAGGAAAAGTGAATACTATGTTGGTTGCATATCAGATGGATGTGCATACTATGTTTAGTGCATATTACGTGTTCAACAATAGGAACCCATGTAGTAAATGTAGATGACAGACCTTTCGCGATCCAGAACCGATTTAAGATTAAGCAGATTAGTCGGATTTAATCGATCTACTTTTTCAAATTATGCATTTTTATACTCTCACTAATGTAAATTATAATAAATAATATATTGACAATAAATATTAAGACAAGTATTATAGAACAACAAAAGTCATATTATGTAATCATGCCTAAAACATCATACAGTATAGAGCAACAACTATCGCCACCCAACTGAACGACAACCACCACCCAACAAAACAATCCCAATTTATCACCAAAAACGGTGACTCACCGATTTCTCACTGATTAATTGGTGACCACTAAATACCTAGTTCTAATCAATCTACCCCCGATTTACACTAAATCGCCGTATGAATAACCCAGCTAGAAACTAAGTGAAACCTTATTAGGTAATAGCATCATGGCCTAAAGAACGGGGTTTATTTTTAATCGTGTTGAATGTCCCTGACGTGCGCTATACTTTGTGATGGGGCCGACTATCGGTCTTTCGTGGCAATATGTATGTCTTAGAGTAGCACCCTGCTTGGGAACATGCTAGGAGTGGTATTGGTGTGTGTATAGATGCATGCAAGGGTGAGACATGTTCGGCACAGAGGTGCGATTGTAGAACAATATATGGTTTTGAGCTCATACTGCATCTCATGTGCATATTTCTCATAATTGAGTAATTAAAATGAAAAGTGATGATGCATCGTAACTCATTATCATTTGTTTATCTCTCTTATTTGATATTATGCCTTAATCTGGGAATATATGTTTGGTTCTCATACTAGCTAGTGCTGACTCATTTGCTTGTTTTGTGCAAATGGGTGTACCACTACCTAGGTGCGGGTGTTGGTGTTGTTTGTGGCGGTGCTGCTAGAGGTGTCGGGTAATCGAGTGGTTGTCTACGTGGTTGGACTGCTGAGAGGTAGGTTTAACTCTGAGGTTTAGGATTTGCTTTAAATTCTATTTTGTTATGTGCTAGCAAAGGTAAGCATTGGCAAGTAAAGTAAGTGTAAATAAGTGTAAATTAGAAGGAAAGAATTTTAGTGTTTTGGAGTCGCTACTCAGTTTTCTAGGTGTCTCGGTAATCGGGCTGTGACATACACCTATGACGTGTCAGTCGTGCTAGCATATTTACTACAGCTTCATAAACAGAAAAGGAAAATTGCTTGAAATACATAACAAATTTGAAAAAGAAGTATAAAATTTATGAACAAATAAATAAATATTGTACGTCAATATGCACTGTAATGAGCAACTCAATCACCTTATGATCAACTGCACCGTCAACTGCATCAAACCCTGAGAATACATCGGGCTTGTCACCTGAGAATGAGTGGTCATTACTCAAATTCTCTGCAGTTACAACTTCTCTTATTTGCTTCAGAGGAAACCCAGCTGCATATTGAAATGGAAGAGCAACAATTTACTTCTATTTAAGACAAGGAAATGCTTGTTCCTAATAATGCAACAGTACAAGAAGTCCATCTCTTAATTATGAACTTAAAGGCATTAAGTTTCACTTTCACATAAATATTCAAATTCTTCCTTTGCAAAAATAAACAAATAAATAAATAATACCAGAGAATGTATCGTACCAGACTTCTGTTTTCGAGCGGAGGAAGTGATCAGCTCTGTGACTTTCTTTTCTGCAACTTGAACATTCTCAGACAATTTTCTTTGTTGTCTACTAACTCTGGGACTGGCATGCTCCCTAGCAGTTTTTGCTGAAATTTTCTTCTTGGTTTGCATATTGGCATAAAAAATTAAATCTTGAAATACTGATTGGCTGTTTCACCAACTGAATAATCTCAGATCAGATAACTAGGTTGTATCTTCAGGTTTCATACCCTCAATAGTCCCCAAGAAGCATCCATCAATCTGGATTCCTGAAGAGAAACAACATCAAATCATTAGCAAGAAATGCATACATAGGATGCAGAAATCACAAACATTCCAAAAAACAGAAGTTGCAAAAGGAAATATACATGCAATACAAAACGCGCAATCACAGCACCAGCAAATCGTCAGAATCATGTAAAAAGATGTTGGCAACAAGATATTGGGCACTGAGACATCAATAACAAATTAAGAGATCAAATAATCAAGACACAAGAGCAGTATCCGTGATCTTCCTCCATCCCTCCCTATATACAGGAAGGTTATTTGGAATTGAACATTATTTTGAATTTCAAACAAACTAGAGTTCATAACCAAAACAGGATCTCAAAATACTTTACACATGAATGATTCCATCATGGACAAACCATCCACCCATTCAAATAAAATCCTAAAATAGGCATAGTAGACCCAACATTCAATTTGGTTAGACTTGTATGTCCCTTGAAGAAAACTATTTACACATTATAGAAATGTGTGTAAATTTTCACATTTTTTTAATTTGTTAAAATGCCGCCTTTGTTGCCTCAATTATAAGTAGGATAGTTTATTTCAAGTGTGAATCTTCATAGCAAAGCATGCCACTTTAATGTCTTCAGGGTCACAATGGGAAAATCCACAATATGCGGTCAATGTTAAAATTAAACAGATTTGAGCTACAAATCTTAGGGCACACTCCCTAACTAAATACACGAGGAAACACTTGCTGCTTGCTAGTCTAATTACATAACTTTCCCAATGTGAACCATTATTATCTTTGCAATTGAGCAGCTTATTTTTAATTCTCAGGATAAGCGCTACATGCTCGTGAATCATACCCTTGGAATCTATCTTACTACGAAAACAAAATTGTTAAATCATAACTGTAATTTTGTCTATTTGACATATTTGTTGACATTGTCAAGGGGGTCTAATGGAACCTCATGTATTATTTACTTCTCAAAGGGTTTAACTTATCCCCTGGCAGTGATTCAACATGTTCTTCAGTTAGCTTCTTTTTTGTTATGATGACTATTACTCTTGCTAGATGAAATGCGTAATCTCCTTTCATTTATAACAATTCAAATTTTGCCAATTAGAAGGAATAAGAAACACAACCCCAAATTTAGTCAACCGGGATATGCAATACAATCACATACAAACCAACATAAAGTCTCGACATCATTTTCGAGGAACACGAAGCATCATTCAGTAATAACCCCTTGAACACATGCAAATCAAAATTCTTCCGAAGAACACGTGTCTGCAAACTCAAACAGCCCTCAAACAGAAGGTTTCCTCAAATGAAACTAAAACCCTAAACCTCCAAATCCTTCTCAACGCAGCTACATCCACACCGTAAACTCTACCGCAGAACAAAAATTAACAACAATCACAACAACAAGAGCGATCACAAGAACCAAACCAAAAGAACTAACACTAATGCACGAACTGCTTTAGCCAGTAATCACACAAATTACCACTCAAATCAGTAACAATTTCACCATCAGTGACATCAGCGACACTAATCAACCACTAACAACAAATTCCAACTCAAACTCAAACAAACAATCTTACAACAAGCTCTCACCTTTCACCAATCCGGCTCAGCAGCTCCTCCTCCGCTCGATCGATCGATCAAAGCAACACTTCACCAAACTCTCGAACTCAGTCGATCCAAATCGGCACAAATCGAAAACCCTAATTTTCAATTTCAGTGAAGAAAATAGAGAGAGAGAGAGAGAGAGCGACGATAAGGTTTGGTTTTCCCTCCAGAGAGACGAAAGAGGGAAAAAAAATTTAATGAAAACGCGTACTCGAAAGTCGAAATAATATTTTGCTTGTCTGAAGAGAGAGATAGAGAGAGCGTAATTTAAAAACATATATTTGTAACCCTAGTTTTTCGCGACCGTACATAAAGTAAATACATATCTTGAGGATGATCGAAAGCTCTAATTTTTCTTGATGGTCTAACAGTTACGAGGGCCCGTACAGATTGGAGGAGAATTGTAATGAGGGGTGGTTGTGGGCTTTCCAGAAATGGTGAGGAGGGACTGAAATTGAAAAACATGAATATTTTGGAGTCCGCCAGAAGACATGCTTATTTGAAAGTTTTTGAAATTTTGAAATCAAATTTGAAAGTGAGGTGGACTTCTCGAGTGAATTTGAATTCCATGCCAATGAAGAGATTCTTTTGTGGGGGAATAATTAGATCGGTGGGGTACATGTGATTGAAAATGGGCCTGTCTAAGATTAAGCCCAAATTTTGGGGTGCCCTATTTCATAATGATTTACGACAAGCAAATATTTGTGACATGAATATTTATTGAAAGTTATGCATTGTGGTAAATAAGTTACCCGGTCGTCTTAAGATTTGAAGGTCATACGTTGTTGTTGCAACTCATGGAATGGTGTTGTCAAAGATGTTGGCAAGGCTTGAGAGTTTAACCTAGAAGAAGGCATGCATTGCAAGGTCCTCGAGATTCCGCTAGGAGATATCAATGACCAATCGAGTTGAACATGAACTTTGCTAGGGAACTAGGATTTTACAATTAGGATGAAGTGTTGTCACAATCCTGAAAGGTTTGCGTGTACCATGAGAAATGCATCATCTTCCCATACCGTATCATATCAACCTGATTGCAAAATTCTGATTTTCAAGTATTTTCATTTAAACATTTACAACTTATGAATTCATTAGTGTATTATCAATGTCATTAGCACAAACACTCACTTTACATTTATTGCATACATGTGCCTCCAATATGAGTGTTGTGTGATACCTTTAGCGAGTCATTTGTTCATGCTTTCGCATGTCACTTTGTTGGGAAATGTATAACTAAATTAACAGTATGATTCAAACATAAATAAGTTTTGCAAGATTTTGACAAACTTTGCTTTATTTTGTCAACATTTAAAACTTGTGATGACTTGTAACAGCGTGTAAAATTATTAACACGCCACTCCTAGTGCAAGTTATAATATTGTTAGCAAATCACAACTTAAAAATTAGGTATTTTACCAAACAAAAAAAACTAAAAAATTAGGTACACTTAAAGCACTTCTAAGATCAAGTATGCAAATTTAACAAATGGATAAATTAACCTCAAACCGAACCGAACACCATAATTCAATATCACCATTGCTTAGGAGTGGCCACATGGTGGATTTGGGCAAATTCGTCCACGTCTCACCGGGATTCGCAGATCCCCAAATCAGCTCCGAATATTCGTTTATATATATATAATTTTTTTTAAACCATCCTTGCTCTAGACGGATTAGACGATACTGTCCCGCCCCGGTTAACTATTTAATTTCAAAAATATAACTGTAGAATAAGCATTAGGGAAATAATAAAATGTAGAATAAGAAGATTTCATTTCTCCACAAGCATTATCTATTGCATTACAATCGTTTCTTTTTATCTTCTCTACTGGCGTTTTTGTGGTCATCGTCCAGAGCTAATTCGGTTCGTTTGTTTCATATCAGGCTGGCTTGAAACAAAATTGATTGAAGAAGAAAGTCGTATATTTCCAATTTGGCTAGCTCGAAGCAAAATCGACTTAAGAAGAATAAAATAATACGGGAAGAAGAATAAGATAAACGGATCCTATCAACAAAGTAAAGTATTTTATTATCTCGTCATATTAGCAAAATAACCGAGATGAACCTATATGCTAACCGAGAAATAGCGAAAATGGAGAAAAAATGATTGGTTTAGAAAGTAGAAAGTGAAGCTAAGCAATAAACAAATGTGTCCAAGGGAGGCCTTGTTGATCCGAAGAAGCTTGTCGTTGAGCTGAGTACTACGGAAATTTGCACCTTCATCTATGAGTTTGATAACATTCATCCAATCTGCCGTCACCAAGTAAAAACTTTATGGCTTCCTCTCAAAATTTAGAAATGTAAATAAAGTGAAGAGGCAAAAGTGAAATAGGCGAAAGTGAGTGAACAAAAAGCGGAGAGTGGAGTGTGTCCATCTGTGAAGAGTTTTTTAGCCTTAAGGTTCTCTTAAGGGCATACGGTTATTTTAGTCAAATACCTTATATAAACGAAATTCGCGAGGCAAATATGGCCAAATCCGTATCTACCCCAAATCCATGATGGATACCATTTGGAACCCTGAATCCGGCACAAAATCCGTTTAAAGAAACCCAAATCCGCCCCAATTGGAGGGAGTGGGGTGGATATCCCCCCATTGCCAACCCTATTATTGCTCGACAAATTATGATAGTTGTGGGCATATGAAAGATTGAAACATACATTTGTTGGAGCAAGCGACCAACATAGCATCATTGTGCATGTTTGTAAAGTCACGAGATTACCTATTGTATTATCTTTGTCGATGGTACGATCAAACTCTTTTCTCTTGTAGCGTGTAATTGTGCCTTCGGTATGCCGCCTTTTTAGTTGGACTGTGCCTACGACGCACTCCCCAAAAATAGTATTTTGTTGCTATGATATGAGTCATTAGGTAGGTTGAACACGATATGGGTGGTGTTATATATATAACCTTCTCCATTGAATTTATGTTTATATATATATATATATATATATATATATATATATATATATAATACATTTCCTTTTAATAACTTTTTATTAAAAAAAATATATTGTTATAAGCAAGAGTCTCGTTCACCAATAATATACTCTCTTTTGTTGCAGTGGCACTCTAACAACTTATTAGGGAACTACAAAAACTATTGACTTTGCTGAAGCTCTTCTGTCACACTTTCGATCCTCGACTTTCTTCAAGTGAAGGATCAACATTTCTTAATTCTCTTACAAATATTCAACAGTCTTCGTGGTCAAGGTAGTTGACGCAAATTTGCGGAGGAGACTCATTTATGGCGAATTACATGATGCAATTATCACATTCACATTCTCATCAGTTAGCATTCTTGAATGAGCTTTACAGTCTTCGTGATCCAGGTTGGTGATGGAAATTTTCGGAGGAGTGAGTCACTTTTGGCAAATTACACGATGCATTCGCATTCAGATCCTCAGCTAGCATTTTTGCATGAGACTTGTAGAGATGCTATTGAGATTTAGGTGATACCGGTCAAAAATGCTTATCAAATATGTAAATGTAATTGTGGCTTGCAGACTCCACTGGAAGAGTTATTGGAGGCTGCATAAAAGAACCGTTCTAGTGATAAGATTATTTTCCTATGCATATGACTATTCGGATTTGGACAAATAGTGAACAAACTTATCGTTATCTTGATTTTAGATTTATTTGACTTATTGTATTTGACATTGGGTCTGTTTTGTAAGGGTATTTTTGTTTATGAATCGGTAAAAGCGAGTCAACTGAGTTTATCATGCTATTTGAGACCTCAACTTTAAATAGCTTTCAAAATGGACTACAAACTCAACTATAACTAGGGGTGGGCAAATGGGTCGAGGATCCGCGGATTTAAACAGGACCGGACCGTTTTGCTCTAAACGGTCCGGATTTAAATTTTGTATTTTTAGATACGGTTCGGATCGGTCCGGATCCGTTATAAAACGGTCCTGTCCCGGTTTTTATTTTTAAAAAAACAACGGTCCGGGTTGGACCCGTCCGGACCGTTTCAAATCGCATTTAGTATAAAAAGTAAAAACCAAAACCTAAACCTAAAAAAACCCTAAACCTAAACTCTCCACCTCTCCTCTCTCTGTCTATCCTATATTTGTCTCTGTATCGAATTCGAGAAGGGGAAGGAGATCTCATCTCCCTCTCCTCTCTCTGTCTCTCCTCTCTTTGTCTCTGTATGACTGTATCGAGAAGGGGAAGGAGATCTCCCTCTCCTCTCTCTGTCTCTCCTCTCTTTGTCTCTGTATGACTGTATCGAGAAGGGGAAGGAGATCTCCCTCTCCTCTCTCTGTCTCTGTCTCGAGAAGAAGAAGCCGCAGTAGGCCAGTAGCCGCGAGACCAAGAAGAGGAGGAGCAGAAGAAAAGGTAGAGAAGCAGCAGGAGATCTCATATCTGTCTCCTCTCTCTCGGTCTCTGTCTCGAGAAGAAGCAGATCTCCTCAAGAAGCAGATGATATCTCCTATCTGAATCAGTAGGATCTCATCTCCGTCTCCTCTTCAGATCTACTCCTTCCTCTTCAGATCTACTCCTTCCTATTCAGATTGATGATGGAGTGCACCTTCCTCTTCAGATCTACTCCTTCCTCTTCTGTTGATCCATGAAGGATGATGATGGATGATGATTTCTGTTGATCGATGATGGATGATGGATCGATGATGATTTATGTTGATCGATGATGGATCTGTGGCGAGGAGATCTTATGGATCGATGATGGATTGTTTGACTTTGATCGATCGATTGATCTCTTATGGATCAATGATGATTTCTGATTTTCTGTTGTATGCTTTTGTATGATATTTATGATCTTATGTTTAATCTGTATTATGAATCTGTTCACCAATTTTATTTTATTTTTTTTTCTGTTTAATTTGGATCGATGATGTTATATTGATATGCTTTGTATGATTTTCTGTTTTAATGATTCAATTTTTTCTACCCGTTAAACGTAAATTAATTAATCATTAAAATTGTATGCTTTTGTATGATTTTTCTGTTAAATTTTTTTTCCTGTTTTATTGATATATCAATTTAATATATCATTTTAATGATTTTCTGTTTATCTGGAACCATTTTAATCTGTACTACGAAGGCATTTTTTCTTGATTCAATTGGAACCGTTTGGAACCGGAACCGAACCGTTCTAAACGGTTCGAGTTAGGTTCGGTTCCAATTATCAAAGATGAGGGGATCCGGACGGACCGGATCCGTTTAAAATGTAAACGGTTCGAGTTAGGTTCCTTCAATTTGGGAACCGATCCGGACCGTGCCCACCCCTAACTATAACAATACTATAAAACCATGAAAAATCGTTATAGAAGCAAACAATGCAAATAAATAAAGGTTAATTGCACTTCCCCTAAAACATATAGTCAATTCAGTTTTGCCCCCAATTAACATCCATATTGCACTTTCCCCCGACAGACTAACAGTCAACGTGCCTTGACTGTCAAGGCACGTGCTAGATTCAAAATGGTCATATTTTATTGCCCAAAATACCCTTTAATTATCTAAAGGCTGATATTCAAACTTGATGCAATTAAAATCGAAGGCCTCAATGAGATTCAAACTTCCACTAAGACGTTTGAATAATCCGCCAACTCCTCATTCACTACCGCACCGTCTTCACTTCACCATTAATAACTTTCACATCTGCTTCTACTACCACATCCACATGTTATTTCCCTATAGATTAAATATTCAAGCATCAATAAGTGGAAAAGTTTGTCAAGTTTTGTGTAACGACCCGATCCACACAACAACAATATTGTCCGCTCTGGGCCCAACCGGCTCACACAACTTTAAAACGCGTTGTTACTATTGGGATCCAACCTCGCACATAAGTAGCACATCCCCTCCCGCACCCAGGCGATGTGGATTATGTCCCCTTTTGTAGCTTGTCCAACCTCTCCCGGG
The DNA here is from genome assembly GCA_003290165.1 of Berberis thunbergii. NCBI lineage: Eukaryota > Viridiplantae > Streptophyta > Magnoliopsida > Ranunculales > Berberidaceae > Berberis > Berberis thunbergii. The sequence continues at coordinate 505,644 of QNQO01000591.1, read as the reverse complement.
CCTATTGGGCTCCAACCCTCACCCCCATCCTCAGGTCCGCCCACTCCAGGGTCTCACAGTTCACCCCCCTTAGGGCACAACGTCCACGTTGGCACACTTCTGGCTGGGTCAGGCTCTGATACCATTCAGTAACGACCCGATCCGCACAGTAACAACATTGTCCGTTTGGGCCCAACCGGCCCGCACGGCTTTAAAACGCGTTGTTACTATGTGGATCCAACCTCGCACATAAGTAGCACATCCCCTCCCGCACTTAGGCGATGTGGGACTGTGTCTCCCTTTGTAGCTCGTTCAACCTCTTCCCGGACTGTTGGGCCTATTGGGCTCCAACCCTCGCCCTCAGGTCCGCCCACTCCAGGGTCTCGCATTTTGATGGCAAGCTTGAGTTGCAGCTCGTTTTCATCATCTGTTAGGTTAGCTCAGTTGCAGGGGGCAAAGTTAAATTCAAATTTATTTTAAGGGGTTAAGTTATTGTAAATTAACAACTCTTAATTGATTTTCTTGCAGATCTCATGGTTTCACAAGCACAATCAAACAAGTGAATAGGAGGTTTCAAGTAGGCAAATTTTGTAAAGGAGTACATGTACATTGGATGTTAGAGCTCGATGTAAATTCATTTGATGTTCATTGGATGTTCTTGCAACAGAGTTTGATGTTCTTTCAACAATGTAAATTCATTTGATGTTAATAGCACATTGTAATCAAATGCCTTAACATCAATGTAATTCAATTGACGCAACATCATTGCAATTCAAAACCTGACATAACATTTCAATAACATTTAGTACCTAACAACCTTAACATTCAGTACCCAACAACCTAACATAGCACTTTCGATAACATTTGTAACATTCAGTACCTAACAACCTTAACATTCAGTACCTAACAACCTAACATAGCACCTGACATGGCAACCTGAAATAGCACGTTCAATAACATTCAGCACCTGAATTTACAACCTGAAGTATACCATACCAACAAGCATTCACTACCATTTAACAGAACTTGCAACCAACACAGATGTATATTTAGAGTACTATACCAACACAAGTCTTGACATAACACAAGTGCATCAGTTAGTGTACCATACCAACACAAGCATTCAATACCATCAGAAAACACATAATGACAATGTCAATAAACAAAAAAAAATTTGTCTTTCAATAACTGCTTTCACCAACTGTCAAATTGTCTTTCACTAAAATGAGAATGTCAATATGAGTTACCAAAAGGAGTCACCAACTATCTAAGGTCATGTCCAGGGCCCCTAGGTATCAAATTGCTTTGTCCCCTTGCAAATAGAGTTTGTCCCCTCTTTGCTCCTACTATTCCCATGCTAAAACATTGGATTAACTGGTGGCCTCATTGGTGGAGGCTGAACTCCTTGTGCAAAGGGCTGAGTTGTAAACATGGTACTCTGATTGTTGTGTAAAATTTGAGCTGTAGGCATCTCAGGTTGAAAGTTTGGTGGTTGTGGAGGACATGTGGGCATTTCCTATGGAGGTTCACTGTTTCCTCTTCCACTAGTAGTCCTTGCAGCATTTGGTTTGTTGTTCCTTGCCCTCGTGCATTTAGGTCTCTTAGATGTCTGTCTATCCTCAGCAGTCTGCTCCCTATGAGGGTTTCTACAAGTTCTACTATTGTGACCCTCCATTCCACACTTTATGCAACTCCTGTGTTCCCTGTGAAACTCGTCTTCATCTTCATCTCTTATTCTCTGTCTCTTAGGTCTCCCTGGACCTCTTTTCACTAGAAGATGCAATACTAAGTAGGGGTGGGCATTTAGGACCAAACCGACAACCGGACCGATCGGGTCGGTTCAGATCGATTTTTATTAATTATAAATGTTTCGGTTTTAAAAACTCGGCCCGAAAGTTTCTGGTCCGGACCTCGGTTTCTATTTCTAAAGCCCGTCGGGTAACCGACCCGGCCTGGGCATGAATAAAAAGTAAAACCCTCAAAAACATTTTGTGTTGTTGTTTACTGTTGATTTAAATGTCTTATGTACATGACTTTGCTTATAGAAGCTAAACTTGAGTGATCTCTTTACTACAAAATTTGTCAAGGTAGTGGGATTAAAAAGTGAGTAAATGAGTGATCTTGGCAAATGAATATTGAGTAATTCTACCTGTCGAGGAAATGGGCGAGGGAGGGTGGATCGCACGTGGGCCAACCTTTGTTTAAAAAAAAAAAAAAAAAAAACGGGAAATCTGAATTTGGAGGAAACTAAATAGGGAGATTGTTCCCTCCCTCTCCTCAAATCATCTCCACACAGAGAAGAGACTGAAACTCTCTCGCAACAAAAGAAGACCGAGAGAACAAAAAAAGACCGAGAGAGATGTGGCAGGCTTACTCTTCATGCTCGCATCCCTACATAAGGTCCCTCTTTCGATTCTTCTCCCACAAAATATAGGTTTTCTCCACCCCATTTCCACCAAAGTCGACCAAAGATTCCCCAATCCTTTGGGTTTTCTCCAAGTCCACCAAAGATTTTGGGGGTTTTCTCTAAATACCAACTGGTAAATCCTTTGAGGAAAGATCTTTGGCTTGTTTTGACCGAAAAATTCACACCCTACTTTGAAGCATCTGAAACCCATGGCGAAGACGAAACCAGGAGTGAATAAGGACTTGGAGTTCTATACCATCCACGAAACCAGCAAGACCGTGAAAGGTTATGTTTATTTGAGCTTTTTTTTGAGTTTCTTAATTTTGCATGTTGTTTGTTTGATGAAATGATAGAGTGATGAGTTTTTTTGAATAATTTATGAAATTTGGTGGTTTTGAAGTTAGTATGAGTTTATTTGTTCTTTTATTTGCATTTGTATTTTGATATGTCCAAGGAGTAGGAAATCCTAGTAGTGAGTCTGTTGGTACATCCATTGAAGTTCAAACAAGCATGTTCTGTTGAAGTTCTTGCAGTTCAAGAGGAGAGAGCATTAGCTCAGCGCCGATTGCAGCAGAAAGCCCGATCTCAAGTGTCCAAGCTGAAAGTAAGACAACCTGTAGTCAGTTAAATCTATCATCATTTCATGCTTCACTTGTGAAAATTGTTTCATTGCTGAAAAATTCGATATTAGAAAAATCCCACTTCAGATTACACATATTACCTAGCATGTTCTTCTGCAGGAAGATTGGGATGACAATACAGTGAGTAGCAACATATCGAAACTGAGAATCCAGAACAGATTAGAAGCATCCACGAGGCGTGAAAGAGCTATGGCTTATGCATTCTCTCAACATGTATGGCTAAAAAGAAGTCTTAAATGAGAAAGCCAAGTTAATGCTAATTATGGCATAACTTTTTAAGTGTTTGTATGATCTGTTATCAGCTAAGGATCTGTTCTAAGAAAAGACCAACCTAGTCAGAAACATCTGAGTTCAACATGGGTTGGAGTTGGCTAGAACGATGGATGGCAACTCGCCCACCTGAAAATTTATTGGTTGAAGACTGTATGAGCAAGCAGCACGAACCCATATCTAGAGATCGAAGATCTGGTCCTACTAAGAAAAACTTTGATCTAGTTGCAGAAGAAAATGAGAGCTGTGGATCTAACAAGGTACCTATTGGAATTGAATCTCTAACGTCTACTACATTGGATGTGAAAAATGGCTACAAACCAGTCAAGGACAGGCTAAAGGCTGCAAAAGTTGTTTCACGTCCTAAACTGTGCCTAGCTACCAATACTCGACACAGTTCACAAAGGCGGTAACCTCCTTGATACTAAACACACTTGAGCATTCAAGTTAAGAAGTTCTACTTTATATCCGCCAGTTTTTTTTTTATTAAGATTTCTCCTTTTCATAGGTGAACAAAAACGATGGTTCGAAGGAAGATGAAAAGGATGGGAAACACAAGCAAACTCTGCAATCACAGAGCATTGAAGTAACTAAAGACGGAGATGCATCGCCCCGAACCATGTCATCCTCTGAGCAGCAATAGCTACAAATAAGAGCTTTCAATCTGTCAGAGGAATTGTTCCTACAAAGAAAGTATTCTCCAAGAGGAGATAGCTTAGCTTCTAATGTGTTATAGTACTATTGTCTTGTAAATCTGAAACCAAAATATTTTTGTTGACTGCCGCTTTAATATAAATAAATATATATATACATGTTCAATGCAAAAGCTCTGGAAATTCATGCAATTCGATATGAATTTTTCAAAAAACGAAATTATTTGCAACACTAAAAACAATCACAAGTTCACTAAAATTGATGCTTCCAGGAAATAGGATAATTACATTATCAGAGAGAACGGAGAAGGGAAAGCTTCAGCTTTCAGAAGAATACAATTTCTCAAAGGAGCCAATCCCTATGGTAACTAGTAGTTGATACATTTCAACTATTGAAAACTATCTAAATTATGAACAATGTGAGCATAAAATTGAAAACATAAGCAAAAATATTTCAAATTCAAAGCAAGGAAACATAATGAAAATGTTGCTTGAGAAGCTAGGTTCATCATTTATATCAAATATTCAGAAACAACGAAAAACAATTTCGTACTCAGACACTTGGTACATGGTTTTGCTGTAAAATACAAAGCATTCTTGAAACATTACTGTTTTTCTTCTCTGCAACAAGCTTCAGCAATGACCTCTATAACTTATACATATTTACAGCATAATGCCTTGTTTGACATCTAACACCTAACAACAACAAATCAAGGTCGAAACTGATGCTGATAGATCGTATCATCCTCACCTTCTGATAGATTTAACTGACTACAGGTTGTCTTACTTTCAGCTTGGACACTTGAGATCGGGCTTTCTGCTACAATCAGCGCTGAGCTAATGCTCTCTCCTCTTGAACTGCAAGAACTTCAACAGAACATGCTGTTTGAACTTCAATGGATGTACCGACAGACTCTCTACTAGGATTTCCTACTCCTTGGACAACCTCCTTTGCATCTGTTTGTTTGGTACCTATATTTCGCGTCCTGACCTGAAATTGAAAAACCAAATGACGAAACAAAATAAGAACACCATTCAAACGACAAAAAACATAAATAAAAGGCAAATTTTCTTCTCTTACGATATTTTGATAGAGTGACTTACCATAAAGCCTCGGAAGGAAGACTGGATAACAATTGTTGCATTCTCTTCGATGGATGATAAAGCTTTTTCTTCATTTATTTGCTCTTCCTTGACTTCAATTTCGATCTCTTCATCTTTCCAGTCTTCCATCACGGGTTGACTTACGGTAGCCTCTGAACTTCTAACAGAAGCAAATCCTCCTCTGCAAGAACTGAATTGAATTCGTCTCCACACAAGTACAATCTAACATAGCTCCATCTCCTCTTGTCACTCCCATAACTCCTCATCTAGTGACACCAAGTAGATAGCCAAACAACAAGATCTCCTACTCAATTATGAGCTTACAAATTAAAAAGGACAACCTTCTAGTATTCACTGAAACTCATAAACTACTTACAAGAAGTAACGACTTCGGTAAGAAACATGACATATCAAAGTACAAATGCAAATAAAAGAACAAATAAACTCATAAACCACGTTCTAAAGTATCCTTCTTCGTTGGTTTGGAAAACTTAGTGGGAGCACCCAAGCATTGGACTTGAGGGGATGAACAAATAAAAGACATCATCACCACAAAATTAAGGTCATCTTGAAATCTTCAACTACTAAGACAATTCATTAGGTGCCCACAAGCTTGTTGATCCCTTTCCAAATACCCATATACAACAAACTTACATACAATTTCATCAAAATTTATTTACCCCATAATTGCACTAAACCGTAAGCAGCTTGAGCTCCTCATTTTCCTTACCCTCACTCACTACACACTAGATCGCAGAATAGTAATAGTATAAGTAGTGGTAGTGGACAGTAAGTTAATGAACTAAGTCCATCCTAAGCATGGACAATAAGTATAAGCAACTTGAAATCTTCAGACTAAATCCATCCTAAGCAACTTGAAATCTTCATACTAACTTCAAAACCACCAAATTTCACAAATTATTCAAAAAAAATCATCACTCTGTCATTTCATCAAACAAACAACATGCAAAATTAAGAAACTAAAAAAAACTCAAATAAACGTTACCTTTCACGGTCTTGCTAGTTTCGTGGATGGTGTAAAACTCCAAGTCCTTCTTCACTCCTAGTTTCGTCTTCGCCATGGGTTTCAGATGCTTCAAAGTAGGGTGTGAATTTTTGGTCAAAACAAGCCAAAGGATCTTTCCTCAAAGGATTTACCAGTTGGTATTTAGATAAAACCCCCAAAATCTTTGGTGGACTTGGAGAAACCCAAAGGATTGGGGAATTTTTGGTCGACTTTGGTGGAAATAGGGTGGAGAAAACCTAGAATTTGAGGGAGAAGAATCGAGAGAGGGACCTTATGTGGGGATGCGAGCATGAAGAGTCAGCCTGCCACATCTCTCTCGGTCTTCTCTTTGTTCTCTCGGTCTTCTATTTGTTGCAAGAGAGCTTCGGTCTCTTCTCTGTGTGGAGATGGATTTGGGGAGAGGGAGGGAACGGTCTCCCTTTTAGTTTCCCCCAAATTCAGATTTCCCGTTTTTTTTTTTTGAAACAAAGGTTGGCCACGTGCGACCCATCCCTCCCTCACCCATTTCCTCGACAGGTAGAATTACTCATGAATATTGGAGGAAGAAACCTTTCTATTGTTTGCACGTGAATTCTTTCACATCAATCTGGATTTAAATGTCTTATTGTTACTTATTTGGGCTTTATCAATTTTGCAAGGGTCTGTGTTGAGCACAAGCTTTACAATTGGGGGCTTTATTAAACTCAGTTTGGACTTTGCTCTTTTAATCGAGACCTCGGTTAACCGGTCACCTCGGTCCGGTTTTGGGCCTCATATTTACGGGCTTAAATTCGATTTTTAGTGTTTGGGCCGGTTATTCGGACCTACCCAGCCTTAATACTAAGTATCTTGGCTGCCACATAAAAACCCTAATCAGACATGGAAATACTAACTAGTTTTTGAGATACTAATCAGACATGGAAATACTATACACAAGAAATGAAGATAAAACTTACTTAATCCCATTCACGCATACTTCTTATGCTCACAATGCCCCTAGAGTATGCTTTCACATAGGCCTTCACATAATGATAGGGGTTGCAGTACTTGCATTAAATGGAAATATGTATATAAGCAATCATATAAGCAATGATAAAACTACTTACTATGCTACTGAGGTCTTTGATTGACTAGAGTCAAGACTCCATGCATACATATGACACCTGTGAGTTCCCACTGTCTAGAGTGTCATTATGCTACATCGTGATGAAGCCATCACTGGACCCAAACATCCTGAATTAGTTATTCATTTCACAGTACTTGTCAACAAACTTTTGAGCCCTAGGTACTAACCCATTGTCTCCCAAGTGTTGTTTTTCACCCTTCTGTCATACGTAAGCCTCGTGAAAAGCATGTGATAGTAATTAATGAGCTTGTAGATTGGTTTGTCCCTTAGGTGAATGATTCAGTTATTGAAGTTTTCACTAAAATTGTTAATGATATGCTCTGAGCATAACCTAGTGTCAAAATAGGTTTTGCACCAACTCTTCACATCCCTATCAACCAGCCACTGATGAGCCCTTGGATTAGCTTCCTTAATCTCTTTCAAGTGGGAGACACACTCAACCTCTTTGTATGTCCTCGCAGCCTTCCAACTTAGTCTCATCAAGAAAGTCCCACCAAAACCCGCATTCTTGAACTTCTTGCACATATGCTTAAAACAAAATCTATGATATGAATATGGAAACTGCTACTTCACTGCTTCAATCAAGCCTTTTGCTAGTCAGAGATAAGGGTCAGTTTCCCTTCATGCATCTCAATTATGTTCGAGAAGGTGTATCGAGTCTGATAACATTTTGACTGGCAAATGTAGATGGCCAATGGAAATAGACAATTGTTGTCATTCAAAGGCATGACTGACAAACAACAACCCTCATATTTTGTCTTCAGAAAACACCCATCCAAACCCACCAAGGGTCTACACCCGTGCTGTCAACCAAGTAGATTAGTAGAAAAAGCCAAACACATGCCCGTGAACCTTTGATCTTCATTACTTGTTGAGTATGTAGCAATGTTTCCTGGGTTTGTTGTCAACAACTCATGCAACAAGAAAGGGGCCATTTTGTAACTGTCCTCATAGCTACCAACTATTTTTGCCATCAATTTCTGTTTTGCCCTCCACCCTACATGGTAGTTGACTTCACTAGTGTTCTCCTCCCATGTTTGTTTCACAAGGGAGTCAGATGTGATTGATTGGAAGTGAGTATTAAACATGGCCTCACACTCCTTAGCAACAAACCTAGCATCAACCATAGGGTGCTTCCCATCAACAATCCCCAGACATGTGTGTTGTTACCCCATGGTCCTAACATTGATGGTGTGCTCATCTTTGTTTATTGCTGCATAGCAATGTTATTTGCATTTTTCATCTGTACACTTAACTAAAAGCTTGTCAGGATCATTCTTCTTAAGCCTCATCAAAAATTTCTTTCTTACTGCATATTTCCTCAACCAAAACCTAGCATCATCTATTGTGGGTCATTCCTTCCCAACCTCCAAGACCCATTCCTCATCCTCATGGTGAGCCTCATGATTACTCTCATCACCATAAACATTCGCAGTCTCGGCCACAAAACCAACATGCACACCTAGAGGTGCCTCGTCTTCAGTGCTATGGTCTGAATGGTACTCCTCTTCTACTGGAAGATCTCTAACTCAGCAAACTCAGATCGACCTGCTTCAAATGGACCAGGTTCAGATGGACCTGGTTCAGATAGACATGCTTAAGATGGACTTGCTTCCTCAACAGGTCCTAGTGGTATTACATCAGGTAGGTCTTCATCTAGTTCTTATTCACTCAACTCATCATATAACTTCACTTTTGTCTTACTTGACTTTATCCATTTTTTCCTACCATATTTCCTCGGAGAGTACCAATCATTAGGTTTACTCTTCATTGGGGTTGGAACCTTCCTCTTGGTCCAAGGCCTTTTGGCCCTGCACTTAAGCCTCAAATGAATTTTTTTAGAGGGGTGGGTTGTGTTACAGGGGCAGGGTCTACATCAACTATAGGGGGGTCGAAATTGGTTCAGGCTCCATTACACTAATCCCAGGAGTGTTCCTTTCATTTACTCGTGCTGCCACTTTAACCTCAACAAACACATGCAAAACATCATTGTCATCAATGTCTGCATGGGTCCAAAAACACATCAAGTCTTTATCATTTGCAATGTCCATCCTCACCCCAATTCTCCACGTAGGTATATGTTGTTCCAAGGGTTAAAATGTGCTTATGTGGGTTGTGGATAGCTTCAAGGATGCTCTTATTTAACTTATCCCAATTCAGGTAATCCCTATGCACTTGTACAAACTCTATAGATAACCCATATTTATAATCACTAATCTTCCACAGACCAGGGATCTCTGCAATCTTGTTTCACTTTCCATTGTAATGGATCACTAAGTTTTAGACTTCCAGTTCTTGGATGCTTCAAGGATGCTCTTATTTAACTTATCCCAATTTAGGTAATCCCCATGCACTTGTACAAACTCTATAGATAACCCATATTTATAATCACTAATCTTCCACATACCAAGGATCTCTGCAATCTTACTTCACTTTCCATTGTAATGGATCACTAAGTTTCAGACTTCCAGTTCTTGTCCTCACTTACCATTGTTGCAAATACACAAACAAAACGAAATCATACCATTTTCACTGATGCAAACAGAAGACCGAAAACAGACAAACATAACAAAATCATATCATTTTCAGTGATGCAAACAAAACAGACAAACAAAACAAAACTAAACCACACTAAATCATGCAATCAAACCTGTATAGTAAACTGAAAAAAAGAAGACAAGTACAACACTAAACCACACTAAATGAACACTGTTACTGATTCATGGAATCACCAACCACTAGCAACACTAAACCAAACTAAATCACTTTCAGAAACAACATTTTCATTGTAGCAAACAACAACCACCAAATAAATAGTAGAGAAACCTAAATTTGTGCAAATGAACAAAATACTAACAAAATCATACAATTCACACCATCCATTCAAACATGCATTACATATAGAAGCATCAAAATGAAAACCTAAAATAGCAAAGAAGACTTACAATACATCATGCCAATGAACAAGATGAGGTTTCACGTCATTTTCAGTGTCTGAAGGAGTGAAATCTCGCCTAAGATTTGGTTCCTTATTGCTTGGCATCTGACTGAAGAAATTACTAAAATCACTAAATGAACTGCAATCGTCCCAGTGTATGCTAGAAGCGGTGCTCCCATCATCATCGCTGTTACTGATTGTGATTTTGACACTGAAAACAACCTTATCCCCCTTCTTCGTTTTGGGTTTCCTCTTATTCGTTTTGGTATTACGCTTATTCATTTCGGTGAGAAATCAAAGAGAACACAGAAAGAAAGGAGAAACGAAACAGAAATAACTCTTCAATGGTACAAGCTGACAGAGAGTAAACCCTAGCTGTCCACGTGCCTGGTTAAGGTAATAGATAGGGGTGGGCACGGTCCGGATCGGTTCCAAATTTGGAGGAACCTAACTCGAACCGTTTAAAATTAACGGATCCGGTCCGGTCCGGATCCCCTCATTTTGAACATTGGAACCGAACCTAACTCGAATCGTTTGGAACGGTCCGGTTCCTACGGTTCCAAACGGTTCCAAATCTAAATTGATTATGTTTTACAAATCTATATGAACCACATTATTTGCAAACTAATCTTAAACAAACTTCTCTAATCAACTTATTAATCAAAACATGAAAACTTCAAAGCCAAATAAACAGAATCAACAGAGTGCAGAAACAAATCTGATATACAGTTGAACAATCAAACTGAACGAGAAACCTAAAAGAACCAAACAACGCGATGGTGATGATTATACCTGAGTGAAACATGAAGGAGAAGTGAGAGACATGGGCATATGAAACAATGAGTGGACTGTAATGCTAGCTAAAACGCTTCTCACTTTCGAAAATGGGTTGACCTTTCACAAGGCAAGTCTCTTACCAACCACTTCCACCATAGAATTCCATAAATGTTTGCTCTGAAAGACAAATCAGAATCTCAGATCATCCAAATTGCTAATATCTTGCTATTTTGTTGGGTAAAGGGTATTTCCATTTTTTTTCTTTTTTTCTTTTTTTGCACTAAAACTTGTGTTTTATAGGAAAATGATATCATCTTCGCCATGGTATAAGGTGCAAATTCTGTGAATCAGAAGAAATTTAATCAGGCTAAATCAAACCTGTATTTCAGGTATCCATGATCTTTCAAACCAGATGTCGGAACCATTACTCTTGAATGATAGGCTTTGTTGGGCAGATCCTTGGGATTTTGATGGGTTGAGTCAACAGATGGCGACAGAGAGAGATCTCGCTGAGGGAGCTGCTGCTTCTTCTCTTCGACAGAGACAGAGAAAGGAGAGGAGAGGGAGATCTTGGCTTCTTCTCTTCTGATGGAGAGGGAGATCTCGGCTTCTTCTCTTCTGATGGAGAGGGAGATCTTCGACAGATCTCTTCTTCGACAGAGAGAGGAGAGGAGAGGGAGATCTCCTTCTCGAGACAGAGAGCAGAGAGAGGAGAGGGAGATCTCGCTGATCTCTTCTTCTCTGCTGATCTTCGACAGATCCCTTCGAGTACAGATCCCTTCTTTGACAGATCCCTTCTTCGACATAGAGAGGAGAGGAGAGGAGAGGAGAGGGAGATATCCTTCTCGAGCCAGAGAGCAGAGAGAGGAGAGGGAGATCTTCCCCTTCTCGAGTCGAGACAGAGACAAAGAGAGGAGAGACAGAGAGGAGAGTTTAGTTCTTTAGGTTTAGGTTTAGATTTTAGGTTTATTCTTAGGGTTTTATAGCAAATGGGATTTGAAACGGTCCGGACGGGTCCAACCCGGACCGTTTCGTTTTTAAAATTAGGAACCGGGACCGGACCGTATCTACAAACTTATAATTTAAATCCAGACCGTTTAGAGGAAAACAGTCCGGTTCGAGTTGAATCCGCGGATCGTCGACCCGTTTGCCCACCCCTAGTAATAGATGGTTGGGATTGACATGCTATCAAGCACGTGAATGACATTTTTGTCATGCAAAATAGGAAGAATGGTGGCACGTGACGTGTTTAACAGTCAAGGTATGGTGATTGTTAGTGTGAGGGGGAAAGTTCAATATAAATGTTAATTGGAGGCAGAACTGATTTGGCTCTATGTTTTAGAGGGCAAAGTGCAATTAACCCATAAATAAATAATAAACAAATGAATAATCCGAAAGAGATGAGAGTTCACGGGTTGCCTCCTTCATAAAGGAAGGAGAAAATTAATGTTTCGGAGGTCCCGGACAAAACTTGTGCTTGTATGTAAGATAAGAAGGTACGATGACCATTTTGATAAATACGTAAATGTATAAAGCCAGATGATGGTACAGTGAAACAACAACATGTGATCAACTAGGGTATGAAACCACGACGTGTGATAATGACTAGGAGTAGCAACGGGGCAAATTTGAACGTCACCGTCCTCGGCCCATGTTTGATTTGCAACTTTCTACTTCAACTTGAGCTGAAAAAAAGCACCGTTTTACTTGATTTTAATGGGGACATAAAGATTGAAGGTTCACCATGGACATTTTTGTGGATGTAGTTGAACACAAACTAGAAGGACACATGGAAACATCATAGGGTTTTAATAGGCACTATGAGGATGAATCGAGAAGTCTTCTTTCATTTCATATTAGGTCGTAGGTCAATTATACACCGTCTGCTGTGTCGAGCGATTGTTATATGTGGAAAGCAAAGCAAAAGTCCTTTTGCTTTCATGCTTTGGGATTTTGTATGATTGAATAATAAAAAAGAGATATAGAGATGTCTAATAAAGCCGAAACACTAGGGACATGTCTTTACCTGAATGTACTAGTTTGATAAACATAAGTTCCTTTCCACCAAAACATACAAATTGCTTTTCTTCTCTATTTAATATCTAAGAGGCATACTTAGTTAAACAATTGATTAGTGATGATACGAAAGTAAATTTATGAGCATATTCGCTATGAAACTATTAGTGTAGCAAACAACTTTGCGAGATTATTTCCCAATTTAAAAAAGAGTGATTCTACACAGCGAGAAAGGAGTGAGGTGAGTGAGGTGGTGGGAGCCGTTCATCTTGCTCGGAATGCGTGCGCAAAAGTCAATGCACGCATCTCGAGTGAGGTGAACGGCTCCCACTTCCGCCACTTCACTTCCCCTCGCTCATTTCCTCGACATTTAGAATTTCTGTTTAAAAAATGTTGAACTGGATCTGATTAATTTTTTTTTTTCAAGATTTGAAGGAAACTTTCCGAATGAATGAACGATTATGTTCAGTTCATCACTTTTTATTAATATAAAAGTTTGGGGATCCTTCAAAGTTCAAACCTTTGCTTAGCTTTTCAAAAGAAGAAGGTATAGTTAATTGCAGAGAATTGAGTTTGCGTAAAAGATTGGGTAAAAAATCCATGAATACTTCTCAAAAGCTAGCGATGATTCCTATTCATCATCTTCGCACATCCATCGGTGTTAATAACTTGGTGAAAGCCACTATATAATCCGGATTAATTCCTCCACACACCAATGTTAATCCATTAATTTTCCTCAAAAGCTTGAGTTAATAAAGAAAAGTTAATTAGTAAAGCTTAGTTGTAACAAAGGTGCTTATATATATAATCCGTTCATCTTTATTTCCCATTGTTTTCTGGATCAGTTTTTCTGAACAATTACATTTAACACTTGAGTCAACTAGTGATGGAAGTTGCAAGTAAAAAAATCATAGTAACTCAAGATCGAATGAACAAATATGCGACCTAAAGTCAATATCAAAGATCACCTGCTAAACATTTTTTCAATATGTGATGTAAAACCTATGTTTATGGCTGGAAATCGACATGCAAGTTGTTGTCTATTCCAAGGTTGTAAAGCAACTCCAACATGATGAACTAAAGTTGTAAAGCAAACAAACAATCACCATCAATTGATAATTAAATTCCCATTCATACAATTTGTCCAAGGTTTATCCAGTCCACCACTATGGCTAAGCATATAGTGCGCAAAAAATCAAGACCACGCGTGCACCACCATATACAAATTAATCCAACATGTCATGTCATTTTAGCACAACAACTTCGATAATAACTTAACCTCACAACATGTCATATTTAAAATTGCCATATTTAAAATTACACAGTTGTAGTGCTAAGTAGCTCCCACCATTGTCGACTAAAAAATCACTATGATATTTTGTTCTTATCCTTAAATCATTCGATATATCCACATTTGGAATAATGTTGTAAGAAAAATAATAAGTAATAAACCTTTACAAGCTTAAGCTGTTAGCCTGATAGGAACTACTACTCATGGATTAATTCTGAATACGAAGTTATTTATTATTTCAATATGAAAACAAGATATATTATATTAGGCATGAAAAGCTAACTTATGACAGTGAGGTGAAAATTACCTAAATAATATATAATCTAAAAACACTATATAAGAACAAGGAAAGATATTACAACATTAATAAGGTTAACATCATGGAGTCGTAATACGTCTAACTGCATGCGATTTCAATGGCTTCTTCATCTCCAGCGAGAGGCGGAGACATTCAGAGAGATCGACGGGTTGGTTTGAGGACCAACTAAATTCGTGGAGAAGCTGGGCAAGCCACAGATGAACTGTGGCTAAGCCCAGTGCTTTACCTGGGCAAGCTCGACGGCCAGAACCAAATGGAGCAAGTCGGAGGTCAGAACCCATGATGCTGACCTCCTCTTCTATGAACCTTTCGGGCCTAAAGGCCCATGGGTCCTTCCAAATGGACCCATCATGTGTTATTGCCCACATATTCACCATGGCTGTTGTACCAGTTGGTACAAAATACTTGTCGATGTGCACGTCATGCACTGCAAGCCTGGCCCATGATAATAATGGGCCTGGAGGATGCATTCGTAGTGCCTCCTTCACTATGGCTTGCAGATAAGGGAGGTTTGGAATGTTCAAGTCTCGCACTTGCCTGCCATGGCCAATGCACCCATCAAGTTCTTGTTGAGCTTTTTCTTGGATTTCCGGGTGTAAGACCATCCTTGCCATGATCCATTCCAAAAGAATTGCCACTGTATCAGTTCCCCGAAATATCATTTCCTGTATCACACACAATTTATAAAGATGAAATACAAGACATAAATTGACACAAAAACTCTCTTTTATATCTCACAAAAGCTGACACTATGGACTTACTAGTTAGTACAAACAAAAAAGAAGAACAAAAGCACCGAAAGTATTGGTGTGTGTTTCTTGAGCTTATGGTTAAGCTTGGTTTATTCTAAACTTTTACATGAGTGCCATCATGGTCAACCTCAGTGCCTCTTACATGTGAGATGTAAAAGGCTGCAAGAATAATTTAATAAAACCAGTGAATCAATTGAGGTAATACGTGCGAGTCTATAAGAAACCTAGCTATAAGTAAAGCTGAAGTAAACAAAATCTATCAGGTTGGAATAAACAAAAGAAAGGAAGGTGATATTTTTTGTCATACTTATATCTATTATTGGATTGGATTCCAACCAAATCTAACATTGTGTCTCACTTTCCACTATTGGTTTCTATAATTTAACTAAAAAAAAAACTTCAGTTTATAAACACTATGCAAAATATAGGTAGAAAGAAAGAGTGGGAGATTATACCCATAGCACTGCCACCATATCAGAGTCCCTTAGTTGGTCTTCTTCAGGCAAGCTAAGCAAAACACTGAGGAAGTCATCTCTGCCTTTATAGTCTCCTTTTGTTCTTCTATCTTTGATAATTTCACCTACTAGTGTGGTGACCTTAAGTGACAAGTTATGGCACCTTCTCTTCACCCCATAGAAGTCTAAAAATCCCAAAGGAATATGATCTTCCCAATTGAAACTTCCAATAAGGTCATACCCTTCTTTAACCATCAACCCTAACTCCTCCCTTTCAATACCTAAACACTCCCCAAAGACACTTGATACAACATTACTCAATGAACCCCTTTGTAGCACTTGTCTTAGTTCTACACCCCCTTTTGTTTTCATCTCACCCCATACTATTTCCATCATCTCATGGGCAATATGTTGTCGTATGCCTTCAAGGTTCAAGATTCTCCTAGGAGAAAACATGAAATTCGCAGCGATACGTCTAAGGTGTCGCCAGTATTCCCCTGAAGGGGCGAACCCAATGGCGCGTTCAAACATGAGTAAATGTGCCGATTGTTTCATCGGTCGATCAACAAAAGCTGACCCACATAATATCTCCCTTGCAGTATCCGGATGGCTACTTATGATCACTCTAGTACTACCCAAACTAAATGCCATGAGACGAACGGCATCAAACCTAGCCGACATCGATGCTAGTTTTCGATGTGCAAGTGCACCCATTGATGGGATAGTTCCCAATATAGGCCACCCCATTGGACCATTGATTTTGGGACACCCTTGGATTGGGTTCCTCCATGCCAAGCCTCCAGGGACTAACCAAAAGTTAGAGAACAGAGAGAAGATTGAAGAGAATGAAAATAAAAGTACATAGAGATACCATGAAATAGGGTTTGTGGATCCAAAGAAGAGGATGAAGAGGAAAAGAGTTGTTAACAAGTAAGTTTTCATTGTTAACTAGTGTTGCGCATACAATACACAATACAAGAATGAGGAAGGACTTATGTCATATCAATAGGTAAGACTAGTAGTGAGTGTGGCAGAAAACAAGTGGGAGGTTCCCTTCATATTTATATAGGTGAATGGGGTTAGTTTAATTAACCATGGTTAAACAGTACGGAGAGATATATGTGGTTGTTCTGAATGTTAGCGTATGTACGGGTATCAAATGAGGAGGCATAAATGGAGCAGCACCGTGTGTTGAAAATGACATGTACTAAAAAGCCCCATAATTTACAAGTGGTACATTTCATGGGGGATTTTTTAAAGAAAAATGTAATACATGGTATGTATCTCTAGTCCCTAGACCATTACTAGGGTGAATGCACGTGTCCTTCCATCTATTTGCACAGAAATAAAAAAGGTAGTAAGTAATATCCTGCAGAACATAGTGCTTTCTTTTGAAAAGCTCTGTCACTGGGGTATTGCTTGAAGATTTGGAGAAGATATTTGGCCCACCCTTTTAGATGGTATTGCTTGACGAAAATGGTGTGAAAAATAAGAAAAATCCTTTACTTTTCAAAGAGAAATACCCACTCTGAAGTAATCATCCTTATTCGATTTGAAACCATATATTCGCAATAAAGTTTGAAGTCTGTCATCATAACTCAGCAGCAGGCTAGACTTAGGTCATCACTCATTTCTATTTTTCCATCACAACAACAGTTATTGCTGGGCTGTGAAATTCTAAAGAGCGAGGGAGGGAGGAAGGAAGGTGGGCTGTGGGGAACCTCCCTCGTTCCCTAGAATCACTCGGGTTGGGGGGAGATGAGCTGGAATGGAAAACTTACACTATGCAGTGAAAATGATTATTTTATTGGAACACTGAGAGCTGGCAAAAGTGCCAAAGACAAAACAACAAGATAGGACATTTTGTATTTCACCTACTGCTGTTGGGTGGTACATTCTTGTCAGTCTAGGAATCACCCATCATTTCAATCTTCAAGCCTTACAAATGTATTTTCTTACAAGATTGGACACCATAGATATTAGATAAGTTCTCTTCTATCGTCTCTCACTTCATTAAATTATAAATTAAATCAGTCAATATCTCTTCATAAATTAAATTACAAATTAAAACACAGGTCACTTTATCTCTCTCTCTTCACTGAATTATTAAAAATTAAATCACAAATCACTTATCTTTCATTATTTATTAAATTATTATAAATTAAACCACATTTTTTATTTATTTATTTTTATCAAAATCTACACAATTCAACACACATATCAAAAAATTCAAATTATTCAAATTTAATAAAACACACATTTCTAAGTAAATCTAACGATTCAAATTTAATATTACACTAATCTCGAAAAAATGAGCTAAATTTAATGGTACACACGTATCAAAATAAATCTAACGGCTCAAATTTAAAAGTACAAACATCTCGATCCAAATTTAATAGTACATACATGTCAAATTTAATTAGTACTCATCTCAAGAAAAATATATAATTCAGCACATACCTTGAGAAAATCTAACAATTCTGCCCACATCTAGAGAAAAAAATAGATGGTTCGACGCTCATTTCGAGAAAAATAAACAATTCAAATTTAATAGAACATACATCTCTAGCTAAATCTAACGATCCAAATTTAATAATACACTCATCCCAAAAAATGAACCTCATGTGCATCAATTCTAGCCGTTAGATCGCTTTTTAGAGCAATCTAACGGTTCTCCTCTCTCTCCATTAAATTACAAATTAAATCTCTTTCTACACATTAAATTACAAATTAAAACACAAATCACTCATCTATCTCTCTACTAAATTATTACAAATTAAATCACACATCACTTATTTCTCTCTCTCCACTAAATTATTACAAATTAAACCATATTTTTCACCAAAATGTACACAATTCAACACACATATCGAGAAAAACTACTTTTATTAGGTTCATTTTTCTTTTCTTTTTTGAAATTTTGTTACACTTTTACCTCTTTTATGAATAGCATTTTAATGAGAATGGATAAAAAATACAAAAACCCCAAAGATACATAAATAAACATTGTAACCATTGAATCAAGTCTAACCACTTGAAAAGAAAATAAGAGCCTCCGTGATCGCAATAAACTCCAAAAGCCTCCGTGATCGACAACTCAGAAGTACCAACATAAATGAGTGAAAATAACAGTCTCTGTGATCGCAATGACAACTCAGAAGTTTCAATGTAAAACCATTGAATCAAGTCTAACCAATTGGGATCGGATTGAGGGGGGTCATGCACCGGAAGCACTAATCATGTGCACATTTATCAGCCGTCGGATTAGGTCTAACCAATTGGGATCGGATTGAGGGGGGTCATGCGCAAAAAGCACAGGAGGACATCCTATGCACATTTCTTAGCCGACGGCTCAAATTCATGGATTTCAAAAAAAAAAAAAATTGAATTTTGAAATTCATTTTTTTGAAATTCATGAATCTGATATGTGCGCAGGAAGACATCTTGTGCTTTGTGCGCAGGATCCCCCGGACCCATTGGGATCCGCCTATGTGATCGCAATGAAAACTCAGAAGTTTCAATGTAAAACCATTGAATCAAGTCTAACCAATTGGGATCCACCTAAAACAGAGTTCACGTTAAGCACGTAATACTATGAAGAGATAGTACAAGGTACTAACAGATAGTACAAAGTACTAAATATAGCTGTATTTGAAGACGCATGTGTCAAGTACTTCTCTATTCACGCCTTAAAAAAAAAAAAAAAAAAAACCTAACATTCCAACCTGTAACTATGTCATGAAGATTTCTACGCACCGACCATTGCAACATTCCAGAAACACACCCAAATATAATAGTATTACCAAATCTCGCAACATTAGTTAGTTATGTATCATAGCAAGAGGCAAGACTTGCCCACAAACTCTGGAATTCGTTAGTAACCACAAACATTACTTCGATATCATCTAAAATTGTCATTCACTAAAAAAGCATTAGCACACCAACGTTCCTAATATTTTCACTCGGTGTTAACTCCAGTTACTCCCAAGAGCTTAACATATTAGAGAAATCCCCTGAAAAATTATGGAGAAGGAAGAAAATAAAATGCACATACACATTAAAAAAATAGTTTGTAAAAAGATATGTAAATCCTACATCAGCAAGCGTATAGGCACATTTGGTTGGATTGGTGGACAGGCAGATCAAATATTTTGCGTGATACACTTCTTGTACCATTACCACAAGGTGGAATCTACCCTACACTAGATTAGTACTCTGAAAGATTCCCCCCTATCAGAGGTTTATCTCATTCACAGATGTAAAAATTTAATGAAAACTATACATTTTTATTCAAGACATACTATTCAGATACAGATATTTTCACTAACTTCTATCTTCATAGCTACCTACAATGGGTGGGTAACAACAATCATCTCTGATGTTAGACTTTCTAATTCTAGGGTTTTACTTTTTTCGACAATTCAATACCTAATTCAACGGAAACAAATCTCAAACCACACATTATAATATTTAATCAATATCTATAGTTGATTCAAATACAAAATAATATAACCCTGTCACAATCTGATAGTCAAAAAGATAACGGGATAGTTTATTTTTCTCCTTCAGGAAGCCCCTGATCATTTTTAATCATTGCATTCAATCTCTAGGTCGAACTCTACAATACCTAAATCTCTGCTGACCACGACCTTGATCTACTTATAACTTTTCAGCAAGATTAGGACACTTGCAATTTGCGTCAAATCCATAATCAGTATGATAAAAGACTAAAACCGGGCTATAAACCATTTTATAGTTCATGAAAAGAAATGACGTCCACACATCTGTAAACCCACTGAAGTTCACTTTGCCATTTGCAATTTTTCGGACCACATTCAATCAGTCAAGAACAGCTAATTAATAGTTTAATACCCAAAAAGTAACACTTCAAGCATATCCAACCCAAATAAGTGAGTAGCACCTAAAATCCCCCCACCAAATCTGCATTAATCTGCCTTGCAGTTTCGGAGACTGCACATAAAAAATCCCGACTGTAATAAAAACCAACAATTCATAGTTTTGCCGCCGACAGATAGGGTCCAAAAATATACTGTCAAGGAGTAAAAATGTCTTCAGGGTAGATTTTTTTAGAAGCATTTCATCAAAGAATTAGCTCCCTCTAGAATAGTGTTGACTCATCTGAATCTCCTCTACGTAATCATCCAATATTATTGTCCATTAATGTATTCTATAGACGGTTGAGGACAAACTAATCCACAAACAACATCCAATAATAAGTGAGCGCGTATACATTCACTCATCTAAATTTTTTTCAAAAGATTTTAGATGTTGGATAAAGAGGTCGCTACTTTTGCAAAAGAATGGATCTAATACATAAAAAAACAACCCACTTCTGCCAAGAATACATGGGGAGAACCCTAGCTATTGGAGAAGAAAGCACATAATGGACCTCAAAAGAGAACTATAGGCCAACAAGATCATGAGGCTCACAACCAAGAGATCAATGGAGGCTCACAACCAAGAGAATACATGAGAAGAATCAAGTGGCTTTCTTAAAGAGATTTGGCAAAAGAAGGTTGCCTTCGTAATAAAAAAAATGTTTCCCCTCAACAGACCCTTCCAGAATGCACCTCTAAAATAAAACCAAGAAAGATAATCAAAGTGGACAATGATGTGTTAATCCTCCCAATCTCAACTTTAGATATAACTATTTCCACAACTCACTCCCCCTCACAATACATCCATACTTGTTTATTAATGGCAAGGTGTACAGCGCAATTCCCCCACCATACAAACCACTTCATGCCAATAAGAGAAGAATACGTAAGTGAGAGGGCCCGGAGCTATATACTCCTTCAATTATTCAGATGGTGTACTGTTCACATGGACAAGCCACCATGATCAATCACATTGTCCATATGTTCCAGATTTGTTTATTATGGTGAATCCTGCGAGCCACTAGAAGGTTCAAATAAAAACGGGCAGATTAAAGAACTTGTACTTATTTGCCTTCCCAATCAGAAACACACAAATCAGCAATGAAAATAGTCTAAAAATTCAAGAGTAATTTTCCTTCTATCATAATTTAGCAAAGATGCGGAATTAATCTAGAAAAGGGACAAAGAAACCGAAGATAAGTTTCAAAATGTAAAGTAAATAACCTGTCAGAGTAATCCGGTGTCAGATGCAATAACAAGAACATGTCAAATATCTAACTAACAACTGCATGAAATAGAATTTACAGAAACAACATTGCCAAATTTGCAACGGACCATATATTTTAGTGAAGAAAAGTTAACAATTGGAATTGCGACATCATTTCCCTAGCCCCGACCTACAACTTCAAAATTTTAAGCTATAATTAGATGAATCATAGATCAATCCACACTTAATTCTTCTAATATTCAATTCAGTATTGATATTGCAAGGCATGTGAAACCTTGTGCATATCAGTTCATATGAATGAAAAACCAAAATCACAACTAAAGAACTGGGTTTCACCATGAAAAGTAAAATGCTAGAGAATTAATTAAACAAGTAGGTGGAAACATAATTAAAGCTAAGAAAACAACCCCTAAAAGATTGAGTGGAAACAAAATCAAAAGCAAGAAATCCAATGCTAAAAAAGGAAATAAAGAATCTAACACAGCCAGGTCCATGAGGAAGAAAGCTGATTGCAGTCACTTTATTCCACAAAGCATCCACTAAAGAACATTTTCTTTTGTTTCTGCATGATATTTAGTGCTAGATATGCTTTAAGAAACATTAGCAAACCTGAGAATTTCTGGCATCCTAGATGCCCTAGCTTACCAAGGAAATTCATGAGCAATTAAGCTTTTCAGCGCAGAAGAGATTCTAATTATTCCAGTCCAGATACAAAACTATTTAAGGGTAATTGGCAGTGTCTAGATTTCTTTCCATGAAAAATACACGCCGCTTTCAGCCACAAAAATAAGAGGGAAACACTTAAGACCCACACACACATACTAAAACTACCAAAAACACATTAAACACCAAAAGACAGTTTCAAAGTCACTCTTCACACCAGAAACACATAAAACACCAATAGACAGTTGCCAGGTCACTCTTCACATAGGCTGAATAAGACGATTCGTCAGAGAAAAACATATTATAAAAGACAATAAAAATGATCTAGAGTGGGGGGACTACATATGTGCAACATAGTGATATAATAAAAAATCTTGTGATACAAGTCCATTCACGTGAGATACTACAAACCTTACCTAGAACATGTAAGGTTTCTTGATCTTATTCTTCATAAGGGGGATGGTGAGAAGAATGCTGAAGTTTCTAATGAAGATTAGAATTTAAGAATGAAATTTTTTTTGGGGGTTTTTTTCCCTTCCTTTTTTGGTCGACATATAAAAAAGTCTCACTCCATTTACACCTCGAATTAAAGGACGAAATTTGCATGGGAAGATAAAAATATTCAACAACGGGATGAGGAGGAGAATATTGAAGGTATTAATGAAGATTAGAATTTAATGATACTATTTCATTGATAATTTAAAAGATCTAGACAAAACCATGGCACTGGAGTGTTGCACCACAACCGTAACTTACATACTACATACTACTAGTAGCATCACACTCAAGCAACAACACCCTTAAAACTCACTAGCATTTACTCAAACAACCCTATTGCTAGATCAGCCACAATCTCCTTTTAGACATTAAATCAATCAAGGAAATCCTGGACGTAGCACAAGAATCTAATAGATTATAGCTTAGGGTATTTGTCAGGGTCATGCTTACCTGGTACTGGAAATGAGACGATACGTGAAATGGGAACAGATTCAGGATACGTTGGTTTCTATGGTATGGTATTGAAAGGGGTAGGCATGATCGATACAATGTTTCAAATCACAATAGACAAATTATTTTAATTCAGTATGATATTTCAAAACAATGTTTATTTTATAAATATCCATATATTGAAATAATATAAACAAAAAAATATGAATATCGACGGTAAAAATTAGTTATAGTAAATACGCAAACAATCGACAATAATTTTCAAAAAAAAATGATATTTGTGCAGTCCAATTTTAATACAATTAGTACCTAGGATTATGATTTATATTTTAATACAATTAGTAGTTAGGATTGTAATTTATTTATTTTAAAGATGAAACAGTTAAAAGTCTCGAGGCATTTTTAAGACTCATGCCTTATTTTCCAGCAGTTAACTCTTGAAAACATCAAGAACCCAATATCTTTCGCCTCTACTTCAGACCCAATATATTTCCCTTTGTCACTCTCTATTTCCATCCCTACATCATTTTCACATCTCTCTATTGCTCTTCTACCACTTCACTGATGTTGCAGGTGGCTCTAGTTGATGTTCAAAATAATTGACAGTTTTCGTATCGACGTTGATCTAAATATTCTCCTTAACAAAATCTATCCATCCAATTCGCCGACATACAACTACTCGGTGCACCCAATTCAAAGGGGGTGAGCAAATTTGGCAACTATAGTCATGAGATTAATGCCCTCATTGATTAAAAATATAAATGACCAAAAATGGATCGCCACAGATTTTGTCTCAACCCCAATTAGCTTGGAGATAGTCATAAGATGACTCCTTACTGTAAGTAAATTCCACGCCCCACTATCACAAAGTTCAGAATTTTCTAGGGAAGGGTCATTAGAAGTGATTTATGATCCTCAGTGGGTTTTAGGGCTTCACACAAGCTGCACCTTATTAGTGATTATCAAATCTCTTTTTGCAAGATTGATTTATTGACAGTTTAAAACAGATTCCTACTCAAACAAACTTCCATTAAAGAATTTGTTTGATTAGAAATTTGACATAGGAATGTGCTTAAGCCAAAAGTACGTATCAAGAAGTGATTTATAAGGTGGGATATGTGGGGTTTTGGTCTCTACAGCTTAACACTCAAATTGTTGAACTTCATATGTTTCATCAATGATTTGTTTCCACAACGCCTTCTTTTAATTACCAACCCACCTCCTTGGTTCTTTGGTCTATAAAATATCCCACCGTATAAGATGATATTTGAGTTGTTTAGGAACGAGAGCATGATTGATATACTAGAGGTGGTAGTCTTTAAGAGTAAGATGTCTTGCCCTTGACAAATATTTTCCCTTTGAAACATTAAGGGTGTTTTTTTATTGCAGTTTTCTTAAGAAATATATTCTTTTTGCCTCGATACGCACGTTAAGGGCGTTTGATTGTATAAATTTTAGTGGAAAATTTTCTTTTAAACACTTCACTAGTAGAGCAAAACTGTCACGAAAACCATTCCATGAGATCTATTCCTACCTTGCCCTAGGAATTGAACCCAATAAGTTTTCTCATCTTTCAACCACCTTTCGGGGGTCAACAACATGGATAAAAAAAGAGGCTCTCCATTGAAGTTGTTGTTGCCACCGCCGAGGAAAATTGTGTGGATTTGGAACCACCACCAAATCAACATATCATCGTCGTTTTTTCCTTTTTTGTTATGGTCTGTCTTTTTACGCGTCAGCTGTGCAGTTAAAATGCGTTATAACACCAATATAACTCTTAACGGGGATGAGCCGTTACGTTATAACATTATTACGTTATGGTATCACAGCTTCGATATAACGACATTATATGACCGTTACTGAGATAAATGTTTTTTTCAATAACCCCGTTTTAACGTTTTGTTCTAATACATTTAAAAAAAAATCATTTCATTCTCGATCGAACGAGAACCCTAGACTCATAGGAAATAAGGACTTGAACTAGCCGTCACCAATCAATAGAGAACCAGACCTCGCCGTTTGACAGAGAACGAGAGTAGAAGAATGAAAAAAATGAAGAGTCGATCGCACTCTCATATGAAGGGAAAGTGTTTTTTTTTATTTTTGAATTTAATGTTATGAACATAGTTTACTTTTTTTAATTTATAATACATTAATACTTTGTGGGAAAATTAAAAATATATTTAAAAAACTATTAAGTTATATACTGCTATATCTCGATATATCCCGTTATAACCTATAACGTTCTTGGACCGTTATGAGTCTGTTATCTGTTTTAACTGCATAGCGCATCAGTGCAGCCACAAAAACCAATGCCTATTTCCTCTTTTCTTGGCCCACCTATGATGGATGATGAACAATAAACCCACATTGTTGTTGAAGAGAGCTATACCGACTTCATCAAGAAGGAAAGGGTTCTTCTCATTGGTCAGTGGTCACTGGCTCAATTGTTGTTGGAAACGGAGGTCACTATAATCATAGGCTTGGTTGAACACCATAAATCGGTCCATCAGTTTTAACACCATGAATCAATTGATCAAAATCCCTTGGTTCAAGGGTTAATCTGTTTTGGGGATAAACTTTAGCTTTACTTGTTGGAGATCATTTCCATCAAAATCTCATTGATTGTGTAAAGAAAAAATTTCTATGCATAATTTAATTTTGGAAATAAACTTTTTTGTAGATTTGGGATGATTTTGTTAAAAAAGTGATTTTGGATTTTGGTTACATGGGAAATCTTTTGGCAATCAAACACACTCATAAGAAAAAGTGATGTTTTTCTTTTTCAATGAAAGAAAGGAAAAGGAAAGAAAATGTTCCTTTCAACCCTTTCCTTTTCCTTGCAATCAAACACACCCAAAGATGAGATAAGATTCTTCCTATATATTGCATCCCAAGCTCTAATTTATTTGTAGTTGCTACCTAAGGGAAACCTAGATATTCTGTAGAGAACTACGCCACTTCACATCTCAAATGCGTCCAAACACTTGGATCTTAGGCACCTCTCCCACTGGATACATAATTGTTCTGGCAAAGTTTACAAAAGGACCAAACAATACCTCATTTACAAAAGCAACCCTTTGATCGTTCCAATTCGAAGCCAACAAGGTTCCACAAATAACATTATATCATCCACATATAAAGGATTTGTTGATCACCTTCATAACACTGAATCCAGATATTATTCATCCTACTAGCATGGAGTGATATTATTCAAGCAGTCAATTTTTTCAAAGTATATATTTTTAAAATTTAATCAGTCAAAGATTACACAAATAAACTATCAATCAAAATAATGTAAATTTGTAATTATATAACTTTACTAATTATCTGCCAAGCTACTTAAAAAGAAACTAAAAAAAATTGTAGAGTGTTTTAACCGCCAAGCTACCAAGACAAACATTCAAAAGCAAAATAGATGTCAGACTTAACAAAAAAAACCAACATACCTATCCCACTAACCCATGAAGGTAAACCATATTAATTTGCATCGAAGATATTTCTAGAAGAGCCACTTTGTACAAACAAAAATACTCCACATCCAGAGGATTATGGCAATATACTCTAGGGCAAAGAACAAAAAAAGTTATAACTCAAGTGCGTGAAAATTGTGTGGATTTGTCGCATAAATTCATAATCACAAACTTCCAAAAAAATTGTGAGGTTCAGTTATTAGTGTTCTCAGTCAGAAGGCTAAAAATGTCAAATACACGGAAAGACGGAAGTTTGGCATCAACAACAAGCTGAAACCAATTTGTTCCGACAACAATCAACTGTTTCACCAAAATCCATATCACTACAAATAACCTCAATCAACAAGCTCCCCTAATCCATATGAATTCTACACAAGAGGGAGGGGAAGAGGGGATGCCGAGAGGGAGAGGAGAGGAATGAGGGAAATTAGAGTTGAAGTGGTACACACCTTCTGATTTGGTTTGAAGAAAGGGATGAAAAGATAGAAAAATTGGCATTGCCGTACAGAGCCAGAGATCTAGTCATCGTCATACATAGATCAACTTTTCTCTTCATATTGTTTTTCTTCTTCTTTGTAGGATTTAGGTTGGGGGAGTGCGGCTTGCGAATGAAATGTGAATTTTGAGTTTATATTTTTTATACATAGCAATAAATCAGCGAGTCGACTGGGCCGATTAATCGATGACGGTGTCCGCTAAACCCCAACCGATTTCACCCAATTCAATTCGATCGAACACCGAATTGGGATTAATCAGCGATTTTTTGCCGCATTAATAACTTAGACTAGCATGGAGTGATATTATTCATCCTACTAGCATGGAGCACATCCGAGTTAGTATCTCACCAATCAAAGAGAAAAAGATATAACAGTCTACTTGCCTAAGGAAAACCATTTACATCTCCGAGTTAGTATGTTACCAATCAAAGAGAAAAAGATATAACAATCTACTTGCCTAAGGAAAGCCATTTACATCAACTGAAAAAGTTGTTAATTCTAAGGATAGTATAGATCTAACCTTTAAATTTGTTGCACATGGCATAACCTAGAAGAAATGTGTCCAACAATACCAAATTTACTATACCAAAGCTTTAGAAAAATCTATACTGATCATCAAACCAGCGTTACCTGATTTGATCTTGAATCAATCAATTCATTAGCAATAAGGGAGCAATCTATAACTTTAACCGTTGTGAGATTATCAAACCGACCTTCCAAGAACGGCTGATGCTTGGATGAATCTGTCATTTGAGATGGAGCACATGTGAGTTAGCACCTCACCGATCAAAGAGAAAAGAGGAGATAATGGTCTCCTTCCCTAAGATCACGAGTAGCTTTAAAAAAACACAAGGAAAGCCATTTACATCGACTGAAAAATTTGTTAATTCTAAGGGTGGCAGAGATCTAACCTTTAAATTTGTTGCACATGGCATAACCTAGAAGCAACGTGTCCAACAATACCCAATTTACTATATCAAAAAGCTTTAGAAAAATCTATACTGATCATCAAACCAGCCTTACTTGACAATCAATTCGTTTGCGAGATTATCAAACCAACCTTCCAAAAACCGTTGATGCTTGGCTGAATCTGTTGTTTGAGATGGTCCTTTTAATTTTTGAAAGTAAGGAGGGACACATTGAGTTTCAAATCCACGAACCATTTCCTACTTAAATAAGCAATCACTTTTAGGGATGGCAATGGGGTAGAAAAGCAGCCCTCGGGACTTATTCAACCAACAAATAAGTTAACCCAAAATTTATGCAAGGCCACTAAAAAGCAGGCCCATGTTGTAAGTGGACTTTCCCAGTCAAAATGCAAACATGGACTCTACCCCTAGTATGACTTCCCACCAAGGATGCACGGATACGGACACGCGTGTCGTGTCGGACACTGACACGACACGCCGACTCGGCAATTCCCCAAAAACTATGACTCGGGGATACGTCGATATGTCATAATATTTTTTTAATAAGTCATAAATATAAATAATAATCTAATAAAGTGTCTTCCTAGAGTGCCATGAAAAAGATGACACTGTTACAAGAAGAAATATAGTAGAGAAGTAGAGGAGAGAATAAGCAAATGAGATACAAATAAGAAACAAAGATTAAGAAGAAGCATAGAGGTATGCTTTAGTGGGTTTTTGCTTTATTTGTCTTAATTCACAATTGAATTAGTCATTCACTTCAACAACCATTATATTACGTGGTTATTTGCAAACATCTAAAAGTAAAAAATAAAACAAAGTTGGTTTTCGAGTCTTGACTGTGTCCTGACCAAGTTTCGAGTGTATCGGAGACATGACCTACACGTTGACTACATTGACCATATGTCTAACACCTGCCGACACGTTGACCAAGTGTCCGACGCGTGTCGGGGGCGTGTCGAACGAGTGTCGTGTGTCGGATACGTGTCGGACTCGGATACGGCAAGTTTTCGAAGAGTCTGTGCTTCCTTGCTTCCCACACATTATCCCAATGCCACAAAAAGTCAGGGTGATCTTTGGTAGAGGCCCTTCAAAATGAAAAAGTTCACCCTTAAAGGAACTCCTTTGAGCAAAAAAATCTTGTTGCCAAACATAGAAGGAAGATATATGCCTATGTAAGAAGCAAGTTGAGAAACCAACTGCTTATGATGGCTACTCTCAACTGAGAATTTCCAAGATTTCCCTCCACACCCAATCATCTTCATCATCATTGAGCATAATACCCTGCAAGAGTTCCTGCGGTTGAAGTAGGTCGCGCGGTACCTCATCTTTGATGCCTCTTCCTGAAAAGCTCAATCCCAGTTACTAGAATTGTTTTCCATTCCCAAGAAGAATTCAGAAATAACTCATGTTCTTCCAAGAGAAATATTGCACAGAGATCTGAACTGAGCTTTTAGAGTTTTGAGTGTCCAATCAGGTAACTTCCCTAAAACAATTATATACCCCTCCCAGTTTCAAGTTGATCTCCTTATGAAAAGCAAGTTGCAAGTTCATTGGCTCTCCACCAAGAGCAGTCATATGGGGCAGAAGATTGATCAGAATACCAACCTCTATGTTGTAAACTATGTCCCTTGGAGAATAGAACCATAGGGATCCTTCCTCTGTACCAAACCTCCATTGCAATTTGGATAAAGGGGCTTTGACTGAAATGTTTGATTCCTCTAATTCCCAAACCAACAATACTCTTTGGCTTGCACGCTTCCTCGGAGCTGACTAAGTGAAGGTATTTGGCACAGCTGTGACTTCCCCAAAGAAAAGCTTTACAAATTTTCTCAAAAGCATTGGCCACAAACATGGGTGTGGAGACACGACATCATGAAGACAGGAATGCTAGCCAAAGTACTCTTAACAAGGGTTAGATGATCTAATCTAGGATTCTGTCAATGGTAGCTTCCCAAGCTTGTCTACTCTTGAAATTTTGTCCCAAAGGCATCCCCAAAACATCTGGTTGGAAGTCTTCCTTCACTAAAAGTCAGAATATCCACCAACTCACCAAGATGGTTCACCTCTCCTACAGGAAACAAACTTGATTTCTGGAAATTAAAAGTTACACCTGAGGCCACTTCAAACCCTAATAGAAATGATCGGCAAGCTTTGAACTGATCATGACAAGGGCCAAGGAATAGGATGGTGAAGTGCCAGAACAGAGGTGCCCAATTCATTTACCTTAATGAAATGAAGTTGATCACCTTGAGGATCACTTCGTTTCAGTGAGAGCTTCTCCCACCAAAGAGGAAATGAGAGAAGACAAAGGGTATGCTTGTCAGCTTTGAAAAAACCATGACGACAGCCATTGATCTTCACAGAAAAATTAGGAGTCTCGAGAAGGGTACTAACCCAACTCCTCCATCTTTAAGTCTGGTTTCTTTCACAACATAAGTAAAAAAGTTTTGAGTACCTTGGGCAATGTGGGATTATTTTGTGAGCAATAATTGAGACAAACTTACTTTTGTTTGACAAAATTTTGTGCAAGATCCGCCTTTTTAATACTATTGGCCTGCTTGTTTAATATAATAATAACAATAATAGTAATGGTAAATATAATAATAATAATAATAATAAACTTGCCAGGGAGCAAAGGTAGACTGGCTTGGTGATTGGTATTTGTGATGGGACTGACGGGTCAGATGCACATCAAATTTGGACCTCAACGGTATTATTATTTTCCAAACTAGAATCTCATATTTTTTGGGGGAAATGTCTTAATGTTTATATGAGCCACAAAGTGTGGAATTAAAATTTGTCAACATATGCAAAACAGAAAAACGGAAAAAGGATATCAACAATTTGACACCACTAGCATGTTATCACTCATCAGCAACATCCAAGTTCCATTGTATCTAATATATATATTAAACGTCCCTAGAAGTCCTGATTATTATCATCTCGCCAACATGAAACACAAAGTTGGTCTAAAATTTTAAACATATAACTATAAATAGAGACAATTATTGAACAATTTATATGTGAATCTGTTACAGGCACCATTAACTAAAATTTGGCAAAGAAAATGTTGTCCTTTCAGAACCAGTCAAGCAAAAGGAAAACACCACTGAAGCAAAATCGACAAATAAATAACCATATATATTGCTCAAATTTTACATAGCTCAGTAATAACCAGGATATATTTCTACCTGCCAGGAAAATTCTAAAACACTCATCAACTCACCTCAAGGATCAAGGACAATTTAAGTATTCTTATCTAGGAGGTGGTGGAGGAATCTGAGATTTTGCCATCCCAACCCATGTAACTATGCCAACTGCAAGGATTATCCATCCAAATATGTCGTACTTGAGATCACTGTTTTTCTTTTTCTTCGAGGCCTGAAACAGAGAATAAACTGCAACTTAAAACTAGGGCACTTTGCATGATCCAGAAAATGTGATGGAATAGCACATCAAAGAGAATCATATAAACAGTAAATTTACAGGATGGGTGGAGTTGAAGCAATGAAAATGCAACATATTAAGATAAAGACAATAACCCCAACATTCACAATTACCCTTTATTTATATATCTAAAGACGCAGTTATGCATGGGTATGTCATCAACAATTCAGTCTGGTCTTTTTATTTTTATTATTAGTTAGTAGGGGATAGCTAAAATTGAAAAAAATTCTGATTACATGTGATTGAATTCAGAATATCAAACCTATGACTTTGATATGGTATAATTCAATTTGAAAATGCAATTTGCAAATGTGCTTTGATGAATTATTAAATTTATTTCAGAATTAGACATCATGGATCATACAAGTTGGATTCCATTTGTAATTTATACAATGACAATATGACTGAAAATATTTTCTATTTTAACTTTTTATTTATATACTACATGTTTTAGTTTATTTAAAATTATATTATTGTGAGGCTTACACTTCATGCTTAAGGCATTCACGTCACAACTCACGCTTTGTACAACGAGCATTTCAGGTATAACATTATGTACAAGGAAAAAGAAGGTATTTTTTATCAATTAAACAAGCAATGATATAACAACAGATAAAATCCAATGCAACTTTCTAGCAAAACTTTTGTATCAGGAAAAAGAAGGTCAACATACCTAGTGTTACTACTTGCTTGACTATGTGTAGAGAAGAGAAATACATAATAATTAACATGAAATTTTTGTCATCATCTCACGTATTCCTGTTAAAGATAAACTTCAGATTCACGAAAAACTTCACCTTTGCATTTGAAGAAGTAGAAGATCCTCCACCTGCTCCCTGCGGGCCAAGCCCATGTTTATGGATCTCCATATGCAACTCAGGAACCTAAAACATATGTTAGTGATCCAACTTAGCTTGCATTAAAGTTAATAATGACAATATTATATCGCCTATCAACAAATTTGAAACACGCTATGCATGTGAAGTGTGCAAGGATGAGTGGGTGGACAGGTCAATGCATGAATGCCCATCACATCTTAAAAGTAAAAGGGCATGCATACAGAATGGTGGAAGAAATTCAAAGGACAATACAAGGATTTGTAGACTATTTTAAATGCAACAAACTAATAAACAACTTCAAGTAATAACAAGCACATTTGTCAACAGAAATCAGTATGTCCATATTTGCACCAAACCATAAGATCTAATTAACAATGGAGTGAGTGAGTTTGCTTTCCCACTAAAATGAGTTGGTATGAACTTTAATTATTTATTTTTTAGAGAGACAAACATTTGAAGGAAACAATGAAAGAAAATCATGAAGTACCGGATTACAACAATACGAAGTCGAGAAACCCCAATATGCTTCCAATTAAATATTGAGTACAAATTACCTTGACGCTAATACAACACATGTACCAGAGAAAATCCAACAACTATGTTGTCTGATCTGGCGCTGTAATGTCATTGCAACAAAGTCGAACTTTTTGCAAGAAACTGCTTCGTATAACAAATTTTCGTCCCAAAACTAAATTTCACCTCATAGCATTGCAACAGGCGTTTTTAGCCACCGCGCGACGATTTTTGTGGAGGCAATAACCAATTTTTTAAAATTATTTGTTACTACTTATTTTATTTGTACATTAAAGTTTAATTAACAAATAATTAATGTTTTAGTAAAACTAATTTAAATATAAATACAACCCAAAATACCAAATCAGGCTTATTGCCCTAAATTACAATACATTTTTGTGGGAACACTAAATGTTTGTATTTGTTGTCGTCGCAACTTTTGCAACAGAGGTTGGCGCTTCGCCCACTCCTGTTTCATACAACATAGCCGAACACAATGGAGGGGGATAAAAGAAAATACTTTTGTTCCTTTCTCGACAAACCACATAATCGTCACAAAAGCTTGTGATATCAATAATGCAACACACTTTCAACGGTATTGTGGAATCACCCAAGGCACCCCACAAATGAGGGAAAGATGAGATTAAATAGAGTTATGCACGATAAAGAAGTGATCCAATGACTCCAATCCTTCCCCATGCAACACAACACAAGTCCAGACCATGCCCCCTACTAGCTGTGGTATCTTGAGTGACAATGTGGTTCCACGACTCCCCACCCCAACCCATTAACACAAACTGAGAATTTTTATAGGAGCTCCCTTCCTCCAAGCAAAAGAAAGGTAGGTCTCGAGTAGGATTAGGACCCATCCTACTTTATGGTCATGAGCGATCATGCCATGCAATTTGTCATGGCAAAACTTGATTTTTTTTCCTAACATGCACAACACTTTAAGAAAGTAAATATTGGATAACTCCTCCAAATGCTAGTACCATACGGCCAAGTAGGGTGATGCGAGAGTCACCTATTTCCACCTGCACCCCATACTTAAATAAGTTTTATCCAAGGCTGTCCACTTCCTTGGTGTACCTCTAAAGTTGCTTACAGACGTGCTAAAATTTTCATTTTTTAAGGTCCTAATCTTTGAACCTCCCTGATCTTTAGGCAAAGGGAATTTACATCACTCTCTTTCCGACTACAAAGATAGTTTGAGAAAATTTGCTTCATCCTAGTGACAATTTGAAATGGGAACAAGGAAATGGTAGTGAGGAATACTATTAACATACTTCAATCAATGTGAGCCTACCACCCTTAGGAGGCAATCCACCTTTCCACAAAGCAAGCGGGAACAATGATATGAATTTTGTAAAATATAAAACGGGTGCATCGAAATAATCAATACAATACCTAGACAACCGCCAAAACAATGCCAAACCACCATGAAGCCCACTCCCATCAACAACAACCATTACAATTATGGAGCCATAACCATAGTACCAGCATGACTACATCCTTCTCCACAATAACAAACAACAAAACTAAGGTGCAAAATTGTAAACCACAAAGTAAAACACACACTGTTAATAGCAAAGAAAACTGTAAATCAGCGTGAAAACAATCACCATTTGGTTTCGGTATAACCTAGGCAAAATTTATCAAAGATCTCAAGAATGAAAAAGTACCTTAGAAGTCATCTCCAAGGACTTGACGTAAAGTTCATTGCTTGGCTCCTACAAGATAAAATTCTGCTCCTAAGCTTCTTTAATTACACAACGACCTCAATAAACAACTGAGATTTAAAAAATTACCTCATCCACTGCTTGTTGAAAATATACAGCCGCCTTATCAAACATAACTTTCGCCTTTTCAGCCTCAGGAGTCAGAAAACCATTAGAAGTGTGTGCATTCCCCAAACACCAGAGACACTCATGCTTGGTAGGATTGATCAACAACGCTTCCTCCAATTTCTCAATAGCATCTACAAGAATAATAAACCAAAGCAAACTATGTGAGAATCCGTCGTTCATTAAACCCTAAAATTAACAAGCTTGGTAAAAAAACAAATACCGCTAATCATCTTCTTCGATTCGGAAACATTTTGGAACTGCGACAGCTCAAGCAGTGCTCCTCCCCACCTCGTAAGATTCTGTTCACATAAAAAACATCAACATCGAGAGAACAAAACAGGTGATCAAATCGATTCATCTATAGCAGCATTTCATATAAACCCTAAAAGAAGTAACTAATTCATCGAGAACATTGATTCTAAACCCTAATTAGGTTTTAGTGAAGTTGATAAAGAAATCAAACATAAAATGAAATCAGGATATCAAACAGAAAGTAAAGCGGATCAAAACGAAGGAGTAGAGTAGAGTGTGATACATAAACCCTAGAAAACGAAAAGAAAGGTAGAAAGGAGAGGTGAGTATACGAACATCGGCATCGAGAGGGTTCTTGGCGTAGCTCTCTTCGGCGGTCTTGCGAGCGTGATCGAAGAAGAGGAGACGATCGAAGTCGCTCTGTTGCATATCCATCTCTGCGATTGGTGGAGACGGAGGTTTTAGAGGTGGAGGTTTTGGAGAGTGGTTTTGTAAAGGAGCTCTCTGTTGGTTGGTTGGTTGGTTAAGCTATTAATACTCTCGCGGACGCAAGGAGGGAGGTGGAGTGGAGCTTGCCGCTTGGGGCTTTGTTTTAAGGGATGCCCTAAAGTTAAACCCCCAAGAGAGTCCCCCAACGCTTTAAAGGAAAAACACACTACTCTTCACTCCACAGCATCTGCGTGACTAGGGATGTACCCGACCACCCGAATCACACTTCTCTAGAGTAGTGCGCCTTCACATACCTACGGCATCTCACCCAGGTCGGTGGGTCATGCCTTTGGCACTTGACACAAACGAAAATAATTGGTAATCTGGATTTTACAACCATGGTGCCATTGCGTGATTCGGGAGGATTGTGTATTTTTCAAGATATTTGTAAACCTTTTCAGATTGTGAACATCACTCTGGTTGTAAAGCTTGGTTGTAAAATCCTAGTTCCTTAGCAAAGTTCCGACACAAATGATTCTTTCTCACAATCCATGTTATTGGCACGACCGTCCATTTTGGTGGATGTTCATCATCCTTTTGGCACAATTACTATAACATGCCTATAACAACATATAATTCACCCGTGATATAATATTGGATAATCTGGCCTATTTAACGTGAGTTCCTAGTGATTTTGTGCATCTTCAACCTAAAATTCAAGTTCCATGTTTTGCCCTCCCCAAATTAAACAATTCTCGTCCCATCCTCTCCCTCTCTCTCCCCAATTTCTTCTTCGATTTCTCTTCTTCTCTTTCATATATCTCTTAAAAGATCTATCTCTCCTTCTTCTTCTTCTCTTTCCCTCTTCGTCTACTTGCCTTTGTCTGGAAAAAAAACGCCACTAAAACCCTTTCCCTCCCCTTCCCCTTTTACGCCACCACTCAACCACCCACCACCACCATTCTCTGTTTGCCGAATCAACCCTACCTCCACAACCACGCCTCCCACCACTATTGTTCTCTCTGTTATAAAGTTCACCTACCACTGCCGCCCGCCCCCCTTAAGCAACTTGGCCCAATATTTGAAGAGAGAGTGAGAGAGATTAAAGGAATGAAGTGACTGAAGTAAGAAGGTCCAACCAATGCACACGTGCTGGAATTGTCAATCCACCTAGATTCTTTCTCTTTCTCACTTCGACTCCTTTTATCTTAAATATCAGACACAAGTCATTAGGATTTATTGAGTCAATCAATGGCACACTAGCTTCAAGCAAGCGAATCCAAAAGTAATTATGTTATTCAAATCACCCATGCTTGCAGTAGCTTTGCCAATTGTAGTTGGTTTCTTAGTTTTGTTTTATCAATTCTTGATTAAGTCATCATCTCCTCCTCAACCAATAAGTGTTTGATGAATTTCTTTTGTGAAAGTAAAAAAAGTTTTCTTTGTATTCAAAAGATGACTTCATCGTGTGTTTTTTTTCAGAGACTATGGAGCAAAAAAGAGCAGATGATGTAAAATGGGACTAATGATAGACTGCCCTTCTATTTGGGAATTCTAGGTTGCTTTCTATACTATGAATTGTTGCTTATTTAGTAGCTTTGCATGGTGATTAAGCACATATAGACATGATTTTGTTTCAGGTTTGTTTTCGATGTGACAAAGGGGAGATCTCATTATGGTCCTAGTGAAGGTTACCATCATTTTGCTCGTAGGTTTGCTCTCTTTAATTGATTAATAGAGTTGGAAATTTTGTTATTCAATAATAATTTTTTACTTATTATTGAATTATTGTAATAAAAAAATACTAAATATTCGCACGCGCAGAGTGCGTCACACCGTAGTTACTTAGTTATATTTAAATAATTAAGCTGATCCATTATAGCCCAAGTAGAATTAGATAAATCCAATTAGGAATTAGGTTTATGTTTTCTTTTATTTAAATAGGCATAATCAGAAGTTGTAATCAATTTTGGTTGAATTTGTGAAACTTTGTTAATACAAATTTGGACGGACTAGTTTGTTAGCCTCCGCTGAACCTATCAAGTTTGGCATCAGAAAGGTAAGATCTTGGAGAAAGATGTTGCGTGAAGTCACCATTGATTGGGTAAAACCACAATACCAAAATTCTTTCATGCCCAGCTCATAAGGAAAATTCCAACAGACATAAATATTCCCTACAAACGGCACATGACATACAAGCCTAACCACATTGACATTCTCACATAAAAAATTATTGGAAATGAAATTCAACTATATTACACAAAACTCCAAAATATTGCAACAACTCCACTTGTCAACCTTCGTCCTCATATTCACACACCATAAAATACACACAAAACATAACTTATTTACTAAACACCAAAAGCAAGATATACAAAACACCTTACAAACCTTGGAAATAACTAGGATCTACTTCTGCTTGGCTTGCTTGACAAAATCGCTTCTAACGTCTGCACTCCAATAAAAGTACATCCATTTGCCACAAACAAAGCAAAATGGGTCAGCTAAAGCTGGTATGAGCAAATTAAAAATCAACAGCAAATAAAACATAAATATAATGATCCACATTTCAAGATACATCAATATTTACCTTACATCATACTATACAACTTATTCATAATGCACCAACCATATGATCAACTATTCATATTGCACAAATCATTTGATCAGCAAAGGCAAAACTTTTTAATAAATCAATCCTTTTCAAATGGATGCATATTTCCATAATCTCTTTCACATATCATTTTCTCAAATTCTCACATACTCATTTTTAAATCAGATCATACCATTTTCATATCACGACTTTTCCTGTTTCAAAACATATCATACCATATTTTATTTATGTCATACTTTGTTTCAAGACATGTCATTTTTCTACTGATTCTTAGGAACTCCCCATTGTATCATGTGAGTCAAAACTCGTACAATGATTTAATTTTCCTTTCGAAGAACACCCTACATAAAATGACTTAGACCGTGAATAACCTATCACACAAATCCATATGCTGAATGTGTCTCATCCTGACATGCCTCCATACATGTACCAATACCCACTTTGAGTATGTATGCATTTCAAACAGGACGTCGTCTTTAAAATGCACACTTCACTTCAAAATACTGGACACACATACCAAATCACAAATACAAAATTGTGTGCTGGAAGAGGACTAAGTCCGCATTCTTCCCCTGACCCTTAGGAATACTTCACTATATCACGCGAGTCATGATTCGTATCTTGGCTTAGTTTTTCCTTTTTGATAATTAGACTTTACTCCCAAGGAACACTTCACTATAGCACACGAGTCATGACTCGTGTAGTGGCTTAGTTTTTCCCATTTGGAAACAGGCTTCGTACAACTCATTCTGTATTGATTATACAAATATCAGAAATCAAGGCCTCCATGGCCATATTGTACCACTCTGTACATTTCAGATGTCGGAATACGATATTCATATCAAATTCAAAATTTCTCAATACTTATCCAATCCTATCATTTTCATAGTTCCATTTAGATAAAACTTAGTTTTTAAATACCACAATCACATATGATGCACAATGATTCAATAATAAACAGTTTACCTTGATCCATCGGACGAGAAACTCAATTTCGCACTGCTGCTGAGTCGTCAGACTTATCTACCAAGGGACAAGGCAGGCCCTCCCCGAAACAAAAATCCATTTTTTTTCGGGACCTACGTGTTTGAATGATCATGAGCTCACATGATCCAAGAAAGCCAAGGGTAGACAAAATGTCATCAAACCCTTATGTTCAATCCCAGTATTTTGTTGTGTGCGAAAGGGTATACGATAATTCGCAAATCATTGCGTTGTGAGACTGAAATACATCACGAAGTCTTTGCGGATTTTCAAATCAATAAAATATGGAGATTAAAAAAATTAGAAAAAATAGGGTGGTTATGAAGAATAACCCTAATTTTCCCAACTCTTTGGAACAAAATTTGCAATTTGCAAGTCACAATCC
This sequence comes from Berberis thunbergii, assembly GCA_003290165.1. Lineage (NCBI taxonomy): Eukaryota > Viridiplantae > Streptophyta > Magnoliopsida > Ranunculales > Berberidaceae > Berberis > Berberis thunbergii. Next base: position 465,961 of record QNQO01000591.1, on the reverse strand, counting down.
ATCGATTTTTTCAAAATCAACAAATTTGTTAAAAGCCCTAGCCCCCGATCCAAAAGCAGAAGAGAACAGATAAAATAAGAAATCGAGTAAAGGGGATAGTATTGTGATATTCACGTAATTATTACATAATATATCCCTTAATTTATATATGTTAGTGTTTCAATTAGTATATTTTATTCTAATTATTTCATTTTCATGTTTTTGTAGGAATTTGAGCGTGAACGATGAAATCGCATTAAGACGGCAATTTAAGGAATGATCCATTGGTTGACTCTAGCGACGGTACAAAGTAGAGGGTCACATATCTAAACCTAACCCAAATAAACCTAGGTCCACCTAATTTAAGTTAAGCCCAAACCCAAAAAACTAATCTAGAAACCCAAGCCCGAGGAAATAAGAGAACTCTATTTAGGTCTTCCCCATTTTCAGATAAAGCTCCCTTCTCTCTTCTTCCAGGTTTCTTTTCTCTTCCTCTATTTTCCAGCCACCACACCAATCCACCATGCCGGCGATCCTCGCTCGATATGAGAACCGGCAGTGCGATCATTCCGCCAACACCACCTCACCTCGCCAACACCACCATAGCCACAGACTTCTTCCATTCATCCCCTATTTTTGTCCCCCTCAATTGCACAAACTATTCCACCATCAGTCGCCACCTCACCTTCCTTCCTCGCTCGCTAGGGAGACGCCACACCCTATTCCATCGTAGACATCATCACCTCCTCACCTCCCTGTTCCTCGCAAACAACCACACACACCACTCCATCACCTCGTCCCCTGTTTCGCACACCCAACAACAACCGCCACCATCTCCATGTTCCTCTCATCATCCCCTATTCTCACCGTCACAAGTAGCGCAACACAACCACCGTCGCCACCACCCTGTTCCACCTCGCGACAGAGCCGGACAGACCATCCACATCACCGAGCCTCGCCATCACCGCCTTCTCTCAGCCCTCCTTCTTGTTTCCTCCTTTCACGACCACCATCGCAAGTGGCACACCAGCTCGCACACCACCACCGCAACAGGAGCAGAAACAGCGAGCACCGCCCCTATTTTTCTCCCTCATTTTTTTGTTTTCTTTCGTGTCTCTCTCTCTTTTTGTTCTTCCATCTCTCTCTCTTTTGTATGTACCGGCGACAGTCAAAGGAATAATGAGCTCGCGAGGAGCAAAGACGAGGCAGCGCGAGGAGAGCGACTCACTGGGGACGAAGGCGCAGGAAAAGTTGGCGGGAACCAACTATTTTTTCAAATAGTTAGCTATTGGCACCCCGTGACTTATTCAGATCCACCACAATGAATCTGCATTATCTCTCGAGATGCGTGTTCATGCTGAGATGGATTCCACCTACACCAGTGTTGTGACCACCGCCACCATAATCTTCTAGACCCCTCGCTGAGCCGAAGATGAAACCACAGGGTTTCCTAGAGTTTGTTGTATTTGAATTTATTGTTTTCCATATACTTGAACGTTAAACACAGTTGATTTATGAGTTTCAATAATTTGTTTTCACCGATTATATCCGGATTAATTATCTAGACTAGTCGGTAGTTAGAAGTACCATTTATTGATATTCAAAGCTTGCTTTTATCAATTAATCTGAATCTGTGATTGTGTGTGCCGTAAGAATACATGCAATGCTAGGGGTTTAGAATTAGTTAAAATAAACTTGTGATTGTGTGTGTCATAAGAAGACAAACAATGCTAGGGGTTTATGCCTTTGCTGAAATCAATTGCGAACTTAGATTAATCTTTAGGTTAGTCATGTTAATTCTTGAAAATAATAATTGGATTACACAAATCTCGAAGAACCTGTGGTAGATTCGATGTTTCGGTCCCCTCTCTATCATCTTATCAGTTTAATTTTAGTTGTCAATTTCATTTTTTAATTTAGTAATTTTCATATGTTGTAACCCCCAACTTTAAATTAGTTCAAATAAGTCTTAGAATTTGACTGTCTCGTCAATCCTCTTGGGATCGACCCGTATTTGCCACTGTGGCAGGATTGAGTTGAAACTTTCGCGTCATTTCCCGCGGATAGGTTAATCACCATCTATTTTAGGGCTAGGAAACTAGGCCTTCACTATTTAAAATTTGTAACAAGATAATTATCTAGGACTGGTGTGACGCTCATAGGAACCCTCTTTGGATGTTTGATAGCTTAAAGTGGTCGAGTGAAGTAACATATCCCATCTGGGAACAGTTCTTAAACTGGCATTTCACTTTGAGCTAGAGAGTAGAAAAAAGGTAAGAGCAATTCTGTAGTGGTGGATTGATAGGAAATTACCGTGCCTCTCCCATGGTTAGGTAAATTGAATTGAATTTCAGCCCGCATTCATTTTGTTTGTGCATCATTTAGGGGGTCCTGTTGTTTTTAATTTTTTTAGAGTTAGGTCAACTTCATGTAGCCATAGGCTTGCATTAAATAAAAAAATATTTAAAAAAAATTGAAGCCTGTTTAGGAGTGTTGACTTTGAACCTTCGTTATCCAGTAGTTTATGCATACCTGGGTGCGTGATTCTAAGAATAGACTTATTTGACAAGAATTCGAGGAGTTATTTGAAGTCCCCATTACCTATTTAGGTTCATCACCCTTGTCCACTGAGATGGCTGAGGGGAAAGCATTTAAAGATTACTTCGCCCCTCTTCCCAGTAGTGCTCTGTCTTGCATTGTCTTACCTGAGACAAATGCAAACAGTTTTGAACTCAAACCATCTATTATTCATCTGCTGCCTTCTTTTTATGGTTTTGAAAAAGATGATCCTTACCTTCATGTCAAAGAATTTCTTGACATCTGCGCTACCCTGAAGTACCAAAACTTTTCTAATGATTCAGTATGTCTTAGGTTATCTCCCTTTTCTCTGAAAGAGAAGGCGAAATCATGGGATGTATTGTCAAGAAAGTTCTTGACAAAGCACTTCCCCATTCATAAAACGAATGCCCTCTGATGAGATTTATCTAATTTTCAACAAAAATAGGGCGAACATTTCTATGAATGTTGGGAAAGGTTCAATGAGCTCATTGTCAGGTGTCCCCATCATGGATTCCAGAAGTGGCGGCTAGTTCAATACTTCCAAGATGGTTTAACCCCTCAAAACCGTCGTATGATTGATGCCACTAATGGTGGGTCATTAATGAAAATGAGTGTCAGTGAAATTTGGGAATTCTTTGAGACGCTTTCTGAAAATTCTCATCAATGGGATTATTCGATAAAGGAGTCTGATAGGCGTTAGGGCAGTCTATATGAAGTTAGAAATACATCTGTTCAACCCCATTTTGCCTCAAAGTTAGAGACGGCTGTTATGACTATGACTTAAAAGATAAATGCACTTTTGAATTTGAGTCAACCTGTACTTTTCGCAAACGCTTCATCTGAAGTTTGTGCTGCATGTTCGAGTCCTGGTCATTCAATAGCTAATTGTGACTTGCAAAACGATTATCCTGCATACTATGCTGAGCAAGTCAACTCTTTTAATGCGATGCAGCGACCTGGCAATAATTTGCAACCTAACTATTGCAATTCAGGGTTTGCCAAACATCCAAGTCTCTCCTGGACCCATGGCCCACACCAAGAGGGGCCTGTTGTTTTCTCCCAGGTTTCTCACGCTTCTAGCCCTGTTAAGCCCCACCTTAACCAAGTTCTTCCATCCAACACATCAAGTTTAGAGGAAACGGTTAATCAATTTTTGCAGTGCTCAGAAAGTATAATTGATTAGCATTCTAAGGACATATCTGAGTTGAAAGCAACGACTCAACACCAATCTCAAGCCCTCAATAGACTTGAGATAGTTGTGAGTAAGATTACTCAGTCTTTTTTGGAGAAAGAGCCAGGGAGATTTCCTATTTAACATGTTCCAAACCCAAACGGTCAATTCACAGTTGGTAGTACATTTGAGTCACACCATGAAGATGTCCAATCTATTACTACCCTTCGGAGTGGAAAACAGGTTGACAATTGGGTACAAGTGTCTGATTCGAGTGTCGTTGAATCTCCGTCTAAGTCAACGCAGGTTGCATCTCCATCTGAAAAGGAGGCTGATAAAGCCTCATCTTCTAAAGATGCGCCTCTTGACTCTGACCCCACTTAGACATCTTATTTTCCCAGGGCACCGTTTCCATCACGGTTAGCTCCGGCAAAGAAAAGAACAAGTGTAAACAACGTAATGGAAATTTTTAAACAAGTTCACATAAATATCTCATTACTCGATGCTATCAAGCAAGTTCCTAACTATGCCAAGTTTTTGAATGATCTTTGCACACAAAAGCGAAAGCTCCATGTGCAAAAGAGAATCTTCCTCACCGAGCAAGTGAGAGCTCAATTATTCAACACATAACCCCGCCTAAGTATAGGGATCCTAGTTGCCCGACTATTTCTTGTATTATCGGTGATCATCTGATAGATAAGGCATTATTGGATTTAGGGGCAAGTGTTAATTTATTGCCATATTTTGTTTATGAGCATTAGGTCTCGGTGGGTTAAAATCGACTAGAGTAACACTGCAATTGGCAGATCGGTCTGTCAGAGTCCCCCGTGGTGTTATAGAGGATGTGATTATCAAAGTTGAAAATTTCTATTACCCTGCGGACTTTATAGTTCTTGATACACAACATGTTCACAATCCCTTTAGTCACATTCCAGTTATTTTGGGTCGACCATTTTTTGCCACATCCAATGCCATTGTTAACTGCAGGAATGGAATTATGAAATTGTCATTTGGCAACATGACTGTCAAACTCAACGTTTTTAATGTTAGTCAACAACCTCCCAAGCCCGAGGATGTTTGTGAAGTTGACATGATTGAGAGTTCGGTGGAGAATTCCTTATTGCAGTCTGTATCAGATGATCCCTTAGCAACATGTTAGTCAACATCCTCTCAAGCCCGAGGAAAGTGAATGCTTTGCTTGATTCAGCTCCTATTATGGATCAGGGTTACACATGGAAGCCTAAAGTGGAACTCCTTCCACTCATTGAGTCAAAACTGAACCCTTATGCTGATACTATTGGGCTTTCTGACCCATTCCCTTTTCCGCCCGTTCATGATGACTCATTTGACATATGTCCTCCTAGTGACTTTTATATGAAGTTTAATTCTCAGTATTCTTTGGAGAGAATACATCCCATAGGTAGTGTTGATTCCAGATTTGGGGGTGTTGTTGAGTTGTCTAGCTCATCATCTTTGTGCAATTCATTTTGTTATGATAAACATGTATCACCTGATATATCTATGAACATACCTCTTTCCATCCCTTTAATAGTGACTGACGCTACCTATGTGGATCCCTTGTTTTTAAGGAATGATTTTAATTTTGACCATCCTATTGTGCAACACATTCAATATTCGGATTTGACACCATACATAGGATGTATTTTTTTTAAAGTAGGAAATAGTCACTTGCTGGATATCCATGTTGGTGATGACTTTCTGCTCCAGATCCCTATGACTTCTTTACGACCGTGGGTTTGTAGGCATTTTCTCTATGATTTTGCATGGCGTCTTCGTCATTTTAGGGATGTGTTGGTTTTTGTTGTGCTGCATGTAGGTGTTACTATATGTTGGACGGATCCTCAACTTTTTCGGTTGTTGCTATATGATCTAGTCCACATCGCGGACTAAGTGTTTAGGTTTGGGGGAGTGTTTGCTATGTGTTATTCCTCGTCATTTCATGGTACATCATTTATGAGGAAGAATTAATGTCGGGCTGACGACGTTAAACCAAACGCTCATAGGAGACAACCTAGCTTCAGTTGTGTCATTGTGGTTAGTTTGGATTGATTTTCAAGTTCTTTCTAGTTACATTTCACTCATACTCATTAGCTCCGTAACAATTTTGACTTACAACTAATACATTTAATTTTTTAAATGTTTTTTTCATTATTTCATTTGTAAATCTTTTTGTGTCCTGTATTGTTTTTATCAATTTATTATTATGAGTCCACAGTTCTTATGTTGTTGAGTGTTCATTGGTGGACGGTTTCGTCGAAATTGGTAAAAACTTCTCATGTTAATATCACTCTAACTTTCATATTTTATTTTTCCTGCATTTATCATGATCATCATTTTATACATTAAGGACAATGTTTGGTTTAGGTTTGGGGGCGATGTTTATGTTTGGTTTAGGTTTGGGGGAGAGGTTTATGAGTTTTTCTACATTTTTCAAAAATTTTGAACTAAAATGTATTTCACAATTGATTATTGTATTCTACTCAATCTCCATTGAATACATAATTAATTATGATTGTGTGAAAATTTTTGGATTTGAAAATGCATTCAAAATCTAAGTTCATTTCTGATATTCACATAATTATTGCATAATATATCCCTTAATTTATATATGTTAGTGTTTCGATTATTATAATTTATAATAATTATTTCGTTTTCATGTCTTGGCAGGAATTTGAGCGTTAACGATGAAATGGTATTAAGGCGACAAATAATTGGTCGATTCTAGTGGTGGTACAAAGCAGAGAGTCACATATCTAAACCTAACCCTAGTAAACCTAGATCCACCTAATTTAGCCTAAGCCCAAATCCAAAAATGCTAACCTAAAAACCCAAGCTCAAGATAATAGAACCCTATTTAGCTCCCCTAATCTTAGAGAAAAGGATCTCTTATTCTCTCCTCTTCCACAGCCCCTCTCACCTCATCTCTTTTCCAGCCACCACACCACCCTGCCGGTAATCCTCGCTCGATAGGAGAGCCGGCAGCGCGATAATACCGCCATCACCACCTCCTCCTCGTCCTCTACCATCAGCCGCCACCTTCTACCATCCCTCTCTCTGTTCCATCATCCTCACCGCCGCCATCCACCGTCGTCTCTCTCTCTCTCAGTCACTAGCACCCAGCAATCATCACCTCGCCACCACTAAGCTCCGCCTCCACCACGATCAGCCACCCCGCAACAGACCCACAACCGCCACCACTGTGAAACAGGGACGTGACAGTCCTGTTTCACGCCCGAATCTTCACCGTCCTTCAACCCACATCATCCATCACCTTCATCACCACCTCCGCACGAGTCCAACCACCACAACAGGCCGCGGGAACAGCCGCGACAGAGCTCGCACCCGAGCGGAAACGGAGCGAAAACAGGGAGTTTCCTCTCCTGAATTTTCTCTGTTTATTTGGTCTTTCTTCACTTCTTTCGTCTTTGTAGGTTCTAGGATCACTCTGAGGTCGAGGGAGGTCGCGAGGAGCAAAGAAAACCACCGCGAGAGCCACTGTCGCGCTGGAGAAGACGACCGGACTGTAGCAGTACTGTAGCGCTACTGTAGCAGAGGCGGGAATTGGTTTATTTGGTTAGTTGGCTATTCACACCCCAGCGATTTGTAAGAGCCACCACAGAGTGCTTTTGGCCAGTTTTCTCGGGATTCACGTTCGTGCAGAGATGATTTCCACCTCCATTGACGTTGTGCTCACCGCTACCATGACCAGCTAAACCATTCGCCAAGGCTACGATGAAACCATAGGGTTTCCTAGAGTTTGTGTATTTAAATTTATTGTTTTCTTTATGCTTGAACGTTAAACACATTTGATTTATGATTTTCAATAATTTGCTTTCACTGATTATATCCTGATTAATTATCTAGACCAGTCGGTAGTTAGAAATACTCTTTGTTGAAATTCAAAAGTCTGATTTAATCAATTAATCTGAATCTGTGATTGTGTGTGCCGTAAGAAGACACGCAATGCTAAGGATTAGGATTAGTTAAAATAAATTTGTGATTGTGTGTGCCGTAAGAAGACACACAATTCTAGGGATTTATACCTATGCTGAAATCAATTGTGAACTTAGATTAATCGTTAGGTTAGTCATGTTAAATCTTGAAAACAATATTTTTGATTACACAAATCTCAAAGAACCTGTGGTGGATTCAATGCCTTGGTTTCCTTTCTCATATTCTTTAAAACTTTTTATTTTGTTTTTAATTTGATTTTTAGTTTAGATATTTTAATTGCTGTAACCCCAATTTAAATTAGTTTAAATAAACCCTGAAATTGAATTGCAACCACAGTCCTTGTGGGATCGACCTGTACTTGCCCTTGTCTACCAGTTAGACACTGTGCACTTGCAGTTATTAAAATTAGGTTAAATTAACCTATTTATTTAGGTTAGTTAAATCTGCATCAAGTTTTCATTTCCAATGAAGAGGATGTGCTTTCAAGTATGCCTGAAAATTTTAGGAATGCACATTTACACTTGTCACGTTTATAAATCAATAGGAAAACATATGGTTTGATATTATCTTTAAGTTAAATATATTTCATGATATGTTTCGACTCGACCACTCTTGCACTATAAGCCAAGTTAGCATAATTTGAAGTTAATCAGAAAGATATTAACTAGAAAACCTTAGAATAATAGTGAAGACTTAACCCTTGTGAGTTTTGAGACATTCTATTTTTCTTGAGGGTTATTAAATAAACTCTGACTTTTCTTGAATATGCATTATCTCATTGATGATCTCATTGTTCTTGTTTCTTTTATTGATTGCTTTGAGAATGATGTTAAAATTGAATTATTACACTAGAACTTCTTGGTTTATTTAGTTGAGATGTCATAATACCGATTAGAGCTTAAGAAGTGATATAGGCATTTTTTTTTCTTTGAACCGTTCTTTAGCCTTTTATCCTACCTAGTAATAAATATCCGTTTGCAGCCCTTTGAGCCTTTAAATAAACTTTTCTTTGCTAACCCCATCTCCATTATCCTTAGCCAATGTCTATGAGAATGTGTATGGTTGATATATTTTTGGAATGGGCAAATCAAAAGAGATGAAACTAAATCTTCCATGAATCCACGGGACTGAAATGTTTTATTGTGCAGAAGGGGAAAACATGTAAAAAAAAAGATTGATGCTTCGAAAAAAAAATGAAGAATTTCGAAGGAAAAAATTAATGGTGTACAACATTGGTTTATTCTTCATATCCCAACGCGTTTTTTTTTGGAAATTGAGCGGGGGGTTATAACGGACCCCAAACCGCGAAAAAAGAAAGAAGATTACATTCTGATATAACTTTTCCCTATCCTATCTTCATATACAATTTTTTTCAGGTCTTCAGTGAAGGAGCTTGTCGTTATCTCAATAAATTTGAAACCAGAGAATGTGCTTGCTAGTAAATCAACTGCTCGGTTAGCTTCTCTATATTCATGCTTGCAGGAGAACTCTTCTAGTTTAGATAGTTCAGCTCTTATCTTTCAGACAGCGTGCCTAAATCAACTGCTCGGTTAAATCAACTCTTCTAGTTTAGATAGTTTAAATCAACTGCTCGGTTAGCTTCTCAAGAAGCTGGTTTGGGAGTAGTGAGGTAAGAGAATACAGTCGTAGAGTCTGTGCATAACTCTAATTTCTTGATGTTATATTTCATAGCTAGAGTCAGTCCTGAAAGAACTCCCTGGAGTTCATGTTTAACGACTGACTGGCCAGGGCAGTCCCCAATACAACCAACTATTGGTGCTCCTGTTTCATCCCTCAGAATTGCACCGTAGCCCCCTTTGGTTCCATGCAGAGGATCATCACGTCGATAGGAGCCATTAGTGTTGAGTTTGTGCCATCCTAAAGGAGGCTTCGTCCATGAACATTGTCTAGGTAACGTAGTGCTCAGTTGAAACTCAATGTGCCAGCGGTTCATTAAGCTTCGATTTTGCATCGTATCCTCAGCTTTCCAAATGCCCATACTGAATTTGAGCCTAATGTCCATCTTTATGTGCTTTACAAGGCCTGCCACAGTTCTGAATTTGTGCTTATATAGGCGTGTGTTTCGTTCCGTCCAGACATGATAAATAGTGGCGTTCAATGCCACCTTTTGCAGTGTGACAACAGCTCCACAACCCCGAAAATGTTGGATACGCTACTGTAGTTCCTCCTCCCATCCATGGATTAGTATAGAGAAACCCATGTGGTTCAGAATTTGTCCCCAGACAGCGCCTGAATAACTACACAAGAAAAACAAATGGACTTCGGTTTCAGCTTCATAACCACACAAAGGACAAATATCTTGATGAGCTTTGCCCCAGTTATTCAGCTTACGCAATGTAGTCAAAGCTTTATTAGTCAGCAACCAGGTTATAAAATTGTGACGAGGGATATTGTGTTTGAACCAGATCACAGGAGCCCATTGGACTTTGTTCTTCCTCTTTCTGATTGCATTATAAGTAGCTCTAGTCTGAAAGGTACCATTAGTACTGGCTCTCCATACCACTACATCAGCTGTGGAGCAATTAAGATCAACACCACCTAGCTTAGTCACAATATCAGGAAGTCTGTGCTCAATTCTGGGAGGAACCCACCATTGTGCATCTCTAATAATAGCCGCAACTCTTGCATTCTTATGGAGAATGGAGTCATATAGGAAACATTGTGGAAAGTGATGGTTCAAAATACCTATAGGGTGCCATGGGTCCTTCCAAAACAGTGTATCTTCACCATTACATATCGAACGATGGAGTAATGTGGCCGCCTAAGCCCTGCAGTCCAGTATCCGTTGCCAACACCAAGAAGCCTCACGAGGGTGAGGCATCAACCAAAAATCACGATGTTTAACTAGGTGCTTCCATGTCCATTGAACCCAGAGTGTGTCTTGCTTTGAAATGAGGTTCCAGATGTGTTTCAAGTGGGCCACTTCGTTTCCTACACTGTTATTGCGAATACGCAGGTCACCTTCACTTACAGGATAACATATAGTTTCCCAGCTGACCTTTGCCTTTTTCCGTGGTGAATCACCACTAGACCATAAAAAATTACACAGAATGACATTAATGCAACCAATTGTTTTCTTTGGGAGTCCATAACAAGATGTCCAGTACACGTGCATGCTGGCTAGCACAGATTTGATCAAAACCAATCGTCCAGCATAAAAGAGTGTTTTATTCTTCCATGAGTTCACTCTCGTCCTTATTCTTTCAAGGAGAGGGGTGCATTGTATATGAGAGAGTGTAGATGAAATCATGGGTAATCCAAGGTATTTAACAGGTAGTGGTTCAATCTGGAACTCCAAGTGAGTGCTAATGTGCAGCTTCTCATTACTAGAGACACCAGCTAGGAAGAGAGAGCTTTTGTCGTTATTAACCTCTAGTCCTGTGCAGACCTTGAACTCATGCAAGGCATCAGCTAACGCTTTTGCAGAAGTACTATCACCATGAAAGAAGGCAATAAGATCGTCAGCGAACCCAAGGTGCGTGATGATCGGGTCATTACAACGATAATGAAGCTTGTAGCTCCCTTCCTGCACCTTCTTCCTTAGAAGCACATGAAAAATCTCCATAACCATCACAAACAAGTATGGTGAGAGAAGGAAACCTTGAGGAATACCACGTGAGGCATGTATATAGCCCCTAGGGGATCCATTGAGGTTAATAGAAAATTTGGGGGTAGTGATGCACTCCGTCACCCACCTTATAAATTGCATAGGAAATTGAAGTTTTCCTAGTAGATGTAATATAGCCTCCCACCTTAGCCGCGCACCTAGGTGGACCATGGTCCCGATGATAGTTGCGAACAAGTTCATGTGCCAGCATAATATTATCTTGAATGTGTCTGCCTTTAATAAAGGCTGACTGCGAAGGCTGCCAACATGTTTATTAAATGGTGTATCCATTCTTAGAAAATTTTCTTGTATCCTTTTCTATTCTTGTTAGCCAAAATTTTAACCTCATTACAACCTAAGAAATACCTAATTGATCTTAACTAAAGGTCTAGTTCATAGATGTGGAGACTAAATAGACAAGAATTATGGCGTATGATTCAACATTCTCAAAGTAATTGATATTCATGTCCATGAGATCATATTCATTTCAATATTTTAAAAGTTTGTTTTTCATGATTATTATATGTGAGATATTTGTGTTTTCATAATTTATTCTCTTTCTCACATATAAACTGAGTGATAACTAACCAATCTCTGAGTGACAATAGAGATTTGTAGTTGAAGCATATTATCCAAAGGTTATCTAGTTGTATATTTACTAAGAAAAAAGAAAGTTATGTTGATAAGGCTATGCACACACACACTTCGAGTTGAGAATAATTGATGAAATTTATTTAACATTTGGATACTATTAAATCGTTGTTAGACTCGTTGATATATTATTCTGACGATGTTAATTTTTTTATGAAAATTTTGGCAATTAGATTATTACTCTGAGGATAATAGATCGAGTAACCGAGTTACCATGTTTTGGAAATTTATTGAGTCATAATGTTTGTGGGTAACATTTATGGAAACCTTCACGAGACTATAACTCGTCCACTAGAGGTGATCTAATGGTTTAAAGCCTTGTTGCACGTTTAAGGTAAGTGCAACCGATGATTCCAGCGAAAGTGAGTTAGAATTTTATTTTTATTGTTTTGTTCGAGGACTAGCAAAATATACGTTTTGGGGTATTTGATATTCACGTAATTATTACATAATATATCCCTTAATTTATATATGTTAGTGTTTCAATTAGTATATTTTATTCTAATTATTTCATTTTCATGTTTTTGTAGGAATTTGAGCGTGAATGATGAAATCGCATTAAGGCGACAATTTAAGGAATGATCAATTGGTTGACTCTAACGATGGTATAAAGAAGAGGGTCACATATCTAAACCTAACCCAAATAAACCTAGGTCCACCTAATTTAATCTAAGCCCAAACCAAAAAAACTAATCTAAAAACCCAAGCCCAAGGAAATAAGAGAACCCTATTTAGGTTTTCCCAATTTTTAAATAAAGCTCTCTTCTCTCTTCTTTTAGGTTTCTTTTCTCTTCATCTCTTTTCCAGCCACCACACCAATCCACCCTACCGGCAATCCTCGCTCGATAGGAGAACCGACAGTGCGATCATCCCGCCATCACCACCTCACCTCGCCAACACCACCATAGTCACAATCCTCTTCCATTCATCCCCTGTTTTCGTCCCCCTCAATTGCACAAACTGTTCCACCATCAGCCGCCACCTCGCCTTCATTCCTCACCCGCTCTTCGTCACTCGCTAGGGATACGCCACACTCTGTTCCATCGTAGACATCATCACCTCCCTATTCCTCGCAAACAACCACACACACCACTCCATCACCTCGTCCCCTGTTTCACACGCCCAACAACAGCCGCCACCATCTCCATGTTCCTCTCATCATCCCCTGTTTTCACAGTCACAAGTAGCGCAACACAACCACCGCTGCCACCACCCTATTCCATCTCACGACAGAGCCAGACATACCGTCCACACCGCCGAGCCTCGCCATCTCTCGGCCCTCCTTCTTGTTTCTCTCTCTCACGACCACCGTCGCAAGTGGCGCACCAACTCACACACCACCACTGCGATAGGAGCATAAACAACGAGCACTGCCCCTATTTCTCTCCCTCCTTTTTTGTTCTCTTTCGCGCCTCTCTCTTTGTTCTTCCATATCTCTTTCTTTTGCTGGTACCGGTGACGGTTGGAGGAAGAAGGAACTCGCGAGGAGCGAAGACAAGGCAACACGAGGAGCGCGGCTCGCTGAAGACGAAGGCGCGGGAAAAGTTGGTGAGAACCAACTATTTTTCAAACAGTTGGCTATTGGCACCCCGTGACTTATTCAGAGCCACCACAGTGCATATGCACTCTTTCTCGGAATGCGTATTCGTGCTGAGATGGATTCCACCTACACCAGTGTTGTGACCACCAGCACCATGATCTTCTAGACCCCGCGCCGAGGCAAAGATGAAACCACAGGGTTTCCTAGAGTTTGTTGTATTTGAATTTATTGTATTCTATATACTTGAGGCTAAGAAAAATTAGGTCTTTATAGAAAACAATAATGAGGCTAAGAAAAATTAATGGTGTACAACATTGGTTTATTCTTCATAGCCCAACGTGTTTATTAAATGGTGTATCCATTCTCAGAGAATTTTCTCGTATTCTTTTCCATTATTGTTAGCCAAAATCTTAGCCTCATTACAACTTAGTGATTGGTACTCTCCAAGGAAAGATGCTAGTTGTGCCAAGAAAGGAACAAGGGGAGGGCTAGAGTAGTAAATAAAGTAACAAGAAATGGATAAAGTTAAGTAAGACAAGAGTGAAGTTATATGATGAGTTGAGTGAATAAGAGCTAGATGAAAACCTACCTGGTGTAATACTACAGGGACCCGATGAGGAACCAACTCATGAACAAACCCAAGGCTAGCTGGGAGGTCCATTAGAAGTATGTCCATCTGAGTTTGTTGAGCTAGATGATTTTCTAGTAGAAGAAAAGTATCATTCAGGCCATAACATTGAAGATGAGGCACCTCCAGGTGTGCATGCTGGTTTTGTGGCTGAGACTGAGAATGTTTATGGGATGAAAGTTGTCTTGAGGTTCACCGTGAGGATGAAGAATGGGTCTTGGAGGTTGGGAATGAATGGCCCACAGTAGATGATGCTAGGTTTTGGTTGAAGAAATATGCAGTAAGAAAAAAGTTTTTGATCATATTTAAGAAGAATGATCCTGATATGCTTTTAGTTAAGTGTACGGATGAAGACTGCAAATGGCATTGTTGTGCAGTAAGAAACAAATAAGGGCACACCATCAGTGTTAGGACAATGGGGTAACAACACACATGTCTGGGGATTGTTGATGGAAAACACCATATGCTAGATGCTAGGTTTGTTGCTAAGGAGTGCAAGTCCATGTTTAATACACACTTCCAATCTCCCACACCTGATTCCCTTATCAAAAAAAACATGGAAGGATAACACTGTTGAAGTCAGCTACCATGTAGGGTGGTGGGCAAAGCAGAAACTGATAGCAAAAATAATTGGTAGCTATGAGGTCAGTTACAATATGACCCCTTCTTGTTGCATGGAGTTGTTGACAGCTAACCCAAGAAGCATTGCTACATGCTCAACAAGTAATGAAAATCAAATGTTCACATTCCCGTGTTTGGCTTTTTCTGCTAGTCTATTTGGTTGGCAACATGGTTGTAGACCCTTGGTGGGTTTGGAGGGGTGCTTTCTGAATACCAAATATGGGGGTTGTTGTTTGTCAGTCACAACTTTGGATGGCAACAATGGTCTGTTTCCATTGGCCATCTATATTTGCTAGTTAGAATGCTACCAGACTTGGTACACCTTCTTGAGCATAATTGAGATGCAATTGAAGATGCATGCAGGGAAGCTGGCCTTTATCTCTGACCAGCGGAAAGGCTTGATTGAAGCAGTGAATCAGCTCTTTCCAGATTTAGATCATAAAATTTATTTTAGGCATATGTATAAGAACTTCAAGAAGGCTGATTTTGATGAGACTTTCTTGATGAGACTAAGTTGGAAGGATGCTAAAACATACAAACAGTTTGAGTGTGTTTCCCACTTGAAAGATATTAAAGAAGCTAATCTAATGGCTCAAAAGTGGCTGGTTGATAGGGATGTGAAAAGTTGGTGCGAGACCTATTTTGACACTAGGTTATGCTCAGAGCTAATCACTAACAATTTTAGTGAAATCTTCAATAACTAGATCATTCATCTAAGGGACAAAGCAATCTGCAAGTTCATTGATGACTATCACATGCTTGTCACGAGGCTTATGTATGACAGAAGGGTAAAAAGTAGCACTTGGGACATCAATAGGTTAGTACCTAGGGCTCAAAAGCTAGTTGACAAGTACTGCGAAATGAAAAACCAATTCAGGATGTTTGGGTCCAGTGATGGCTTCATCACAGTGTAGCATAATGACACTGGTGATAGGTTTAGAGTCAAGACATCTATTAGATATTGTGACTATAGACAATGGGAACTCACATGCATCATATGTGTGCATGGAGTCTTGACTCTAGTCAATCAGAGACCTCAGTGGGTAAAGTAAGTATAAGTTTTCTCATTGCTTATATAATTACAGCTTATATATCATTGTTTATATACTTATTTCCATTTGAAGCATGTACTGCAACCCCTATCATTCTGTGAAGGGCTATGTAGAAGCATACTCTAGGGGCATTATGAGCATAAAAAATATGCGTGAATGAGATAAAGTAAGTTTTATCTTCATTGCTTGTGTATAATACAATCCTTTGCTTATTTCCATGTTTGATTAGAGTTTTTATGTGGCAGTCAAGACACTTAGTATTGCCACCTCTAATGAAAAGAGGTCCAGGGAGACCTAAGAGACAGGGAATAAGAGATGAAAATGAAAATGAGGTTCACAGGGAACACAAGAGTTTCATAAAATTGTGGAAGGGAGGGTCGCAACAGTAGAACCTGTAGAAACCCTCATAAGGAGCAGATTGCAGAGGATGGACAAACATTTAAAACACCTAAATGCATGAGGGTAAGGAAAAACAAGCCAAGGGGTGCAATGACTGCTACTAGAAGAGGAAACAGTAAACCTCCAAAGAAAATGCCCACATGTCCTCCACAACCACCAAACTTTTAGCCTGAGATGCCTACAACTCCAACTTTACACACCAATTAAGTACCATATATGTTCACAACTCAGCCCTTTGCACAAGGAGTTTGACCCCCGCGAATGAGGCCATCAGTTAATCCAGGGTTTCAGCGTGGGAATTATAGGGGGCAGGAGGGGACAAACTCAATGTGCAAGGGGACAAAGCAGTTATAGACCTGGTTGGGGGGGGGGTGGAGATGACCTGCATATTGACATTTCCATTTTGGTGAAAGCAGTTAGTGAAAGACAATTTTTTTGATTTATTTACATTCTCATTTTGTGTTTTATGATGGAATGTTATCTCAAAATTATGTCAGACTTGTGTTGGTATGATACACTAACTGATACACTTGTGTTGGTTGCAAGTTCTGTTTAATAGTATTAAATGCTTGTTGGTATGGAACACTTCAAGTTGTTAGGTACTGAATGTTATTGAATGCTTGTATTTTTGCTAAGAAATTCAGGTTTATGCAATTCAGGTTGTTAGGTACTGAATGATATTGAATGTCAGACTTTTTGATGCTTGTAAATTCAAATTTTTGCAAGGATGTTGTGTCAGGTTGTTTATTGATGCTTGAAAGTGTTACGTCAGGTTTTGAATTGCAAGGTTGCTTATTGATGCTTGAAAGTGCTATGCAAGTTTTGAATTGCAATGATGTTGTGTCAATTTAATTGCATCGTGTTATATCAGGTTTTTGCAATGATGTTAAGGCATTTGATGTGCTATTAACATCCAATGAACATCAAATGAATTTACATTGTTGTAAGAACATCAAACTTTATTGCAAAAACATCCAATTAATTTACATTGTGTTTTAACATCCAATGTACATGTACTCCTTAGAAAAACTTGCCTACTTCAAACCTCCTATTCACTTGTTTGATTGTGCTTGTGACACCATGAGATCTGCAAGAAAATCAACTAACTTAGCCACTTAAAATATATTACTGGCAGAAACTTAACTACTTAAAATAAATTTGAATGTAATTTTTCCTCCTGCAACAAAATTGACCTAACAGATGATGAAGATGAGCTGCAACTCAAGTTTGCCATCAAAACTTGGCAAACTTTTTCACTTATTGATGCTTGAATATTTAATCTACATTGAAATAACATGTAGATGTAGTAGTAGAAACAAATGTGAGAATTATTGGTGGTGAAGTGAAAACGGTGGTGGTGAAATGGAGACGTCGGTGGTGAAGGAGGAGTTGGCGGATTATCCCAACATCTTAGTGGAAGTTTGAATCTCAGCCTTCGATTTTAATTGCATCAATTTTGAATCTCAGTCGCTTCAAATCATTAAAGGGTATTTTGGGCAGTAAAATATGACATTTTTGAAGCTAGCACATGCCTTGATAGTCAAGGCACGTTGACTGGTAATCTTTGGGGGAAAGTGAAATATAAATGTTATTTGAGGGCAAAATTGAATATGCTATATATTATAGGGGGAATTGCAATTAACCCTTTATTTAAATATGACTTATTTAAATATGACTATTCTAGCATTTTGAGATGCAAATTCATTAATTATATTGTTGTAATCAATTTTTTTCGCCCAAGTCACACTCAATAGACATCATAGCTAATCCATTTAATTTTTCTTGTGACATGGTGGACCGAAGATACGATTTTATCAACTTCAATTTTGAAAAACTTCTCTCTGTTGAGGTTACCGTTACTGAAATAGTCAACAATATTCTATTAGCGATCCATGCATTTGGAAAACCATCATCCATTGTTTGCAAATGATTTATTACTTCAATAAGTTTTTTTTTTTACTTTTTTGGGTAAGATGCTACACAAAACTTTTAGTTTTAAAGCTAAATTCCTTGCATCAATATCATAAAGATTATCATGCTTCAAAAAGCTCTCAAGTTTAGTGCAATATGAGGCCACACTTTCATTATCAACGGATTGCAACTTCTTTAAGCCAAGCAAAAACCCAAAAGTCTCTCCATATAATTGAACTTGTTCAAACCTACTTCTAAAAGAAAAAATAGATTTATCTCTGCAAACATCCAAACAAAACAATACATATAAATATAATTTTAAAAAAAAAAAACCCACTAGTACTATATAATCTTTGTAACTTACCCTTTCTCTTTCTTTAGTCAGTGACCTTTTCTTTATTCTCATGTCAACTCTATTCAAATCCAAAAAGACAAATCATTTTATTTACGAATCACAGTATAGAAGATGAAGTTGGATTTATCGAATCAGAACAAGGTTTAGTATTTTAGAATTAGAGAAAATAAAGAAATAAATAATTAATTAGATAGAGAATTGGAGAAGCGGATGGCATGGAGAAGAAGAAGATGAGTCACAATCATTAATGAGCGTTTTTATGGCGTTTATTCGTTTGTGTAAAGTAGTATGTGTTTTATCTGTTTGTATTATAAATAAATGGATTTGGGGTTAGTATCCAGAGACACATGGTCTTGATGACCCAAATCCACACCCGATTTATAGGCATTTAGATGTAATCTATGTAACGGCTGAGATTACACAATAAGTTGACTGAAGATATTTTTCTAAATAGATTGATTCAAATACAATTTCTTGGGAACTAAATCTTAACATTCTTTTCAAGAAACCATTTAAGCTTGAATTCCAATTTGCCAAAAAATAGGGTGAAAAACAATAACTGCTCATGATTGAAAAGTATAGGAAGAATATATCAGTGGTAGGAAGAAATTTTGGTTTCCATTTTAGTGGAAAGATTGTATCTAATTTGAATCAATTTATTTAGAAAAATTGAAAATTTTAGGGGTTGTCGTTCCGTCCCTCGACCCTTAGCAAAACTCTAGAAAAATATATCAAACAAAGTTATTACAAAATCTCAATCGTTAAGTAGATTTAGATCGAAAGACCTATAAATCGGGTGTTCCGAATTTGGGTCATGAATACGTGTCTTTGAATCCCAACCCATGAATTTTTAGGTTATAATTTAATTTTGAAATATATATATATATATAATTTAAAAATATAAGGCCCCTTGGAAATGTGGGCCACAAAGGTTCCATATAAGTTGTGTCTCCCAGTGCTAAAGATAGTTTTATAGCACACCACGTTCATTACGATATGGCAATATGACCTCGGATTGTCTATTGTCATAGTTGTATTTTTTTTTTCTTCTAACACATTAAAGCCATATTGTAAGTTTGTAACCAAAAGAACTGAAATAAATCTAACAATTTGATGTATACTAATGGAATAAGTTCTTTTCTACATACAGATGAATGGATGAAATTCGTGTTTTGTTTGGTCTGGTTGATTTGATGAAATAACTACTAGAGATTATACTAATGACTTGAGATCATACTTAATTCAAATCTTATTATTGGGTATGTAAGCAGAAAAATAGTATATGCATGCATATATTAGTTGCATTCTCATGTTTCTTCTTACTGCACCTTTGGCTCAAGTTGACGGATTTGAAGAGGTCCAAAGAAGTTTACATTCCTGCATAAATGGGAATTGGATAATCATCTTCAAACAGGAGGGGATTGCGCGGTATCTTCGATTACACTTAAAATCTATATCATTGTAAAATACACTAATACTAAAATAAAAACTGCAGTTTCTGCCCATGGTTGGTGATGTTCTTGTGACGTTTTGTTTGGAGATGGTACCTTTTGTTCGAAAATTTGAATATATTATGTAGGGTTCACTCTTGATTCGGAAAGGACCTTTGTCCATGTTGTATTTTGTTTTTTTGGCATGAAAACCACAAATAGCTTCCTGTTTAGTTTACCAAAAAAAGTAGTGTGTGGTTAATTAACATAATTGTGGTACGATAATTGGGACCTTTGATTGTCATTAGAGATGACAAGGTGTCTGGTATGATTGGGTATGAGTTGGGCTGCATATACTACGGGAGGTTGTATAGCAGACCGCATTTCACTCTGATATGGAGATGGGACCTTTGATAAATTTGCCATAGTTTTATTTTCATTTTTCTAAGTATGAAAACCATACTGTAACCAAAGAACTTGAACAAATCTACAGTTTGAAGTAGGATTATTCATACTAAAAAAAAAAAGTTTAAATTTTTACGTAAAATTCACGATTGTTTGATACAAATGACTCACTGAATAACAACATAACAGAGATCACCATGTTCAATTTTTTTTCTTGGTTAAAAAAAAAAAGCCAAACCTACCGTAAATTACTTTGCCTCTGATTAGTGTCTGAGGAAGGTGTCTAACACGTAAGTGCAAATTCTATCTCTCTCATTTTTTTTTTTTTCTAAATTTACGAAGAGATGGATAAAATTGACATTCACGTGTGCTAAACACCCATCCTAATCCACTAACCAAACACGAGGACCAAATAGATTCATAATAGATATTTGTTGCAACATCAAAACAAAAGGCTTCACTGTTACTTTGTCAACTTCTGCTTCTGCACCCTTGATTGGAAGCCAAACACCAATGGTCACTCTCATTCACCACACATCTTTGCGTCAATTAGCTTCTTATCTTCTTTGGTTTCTATATTGCCAAGTCCAACTAATAATTAAAGACAAATATAATCTACTAGAGCACCCACAAACATGATCAAAGTTAACTCATAAAGTGAAAAACTTTGAGTGCATTTGATTTGATTTCAACCTAACATTCAAATTTTCCATGTTTCAAAAAAATTAGATCCGTTGAACTTGAAAAATATGATGAGGTGTTCCAATAATTTTTAATGTGAACACGTAAAAATAGTGAAGGTGATAGTTCTATTTGGATTACGTCGAGTAGGTTTGGCATTAAGGTGGCTGTGATTTTGGTCCATGTTTTAGGAGATTAGGACTCATGGGATCATCATCGACATTTTTATGGGGGGTCACATGTTGCCACCACAATTTAAGGTCTTGTGGTTCAGGTTCCCTATCGAAAACACATAAAGAAAACAAATAATTAAGCTGAATTTCCTCACTAGATACATTAAAAAAAATGTCGGTATACAACTCCAAGAACATCGATTCAAACATTGTATTATCTATTATGATTTTTGCATGGAAAAATTGCCCAATAAATCAACCCTGTCACCTCTGGTTAATCTTCTGGCCCATCTAATGAGATCACTAATAATGAATGGGATTCATCATTAACCCTAAAACAGGAAATATCTGGTTTGAAAAATTCAAATTTATATTTGAACATCAAAACAAACAAACAATATAGCTAATTACTAATAATTCTCCAAACATTACAATTATTCACTCAATAATTGTTCAAAAATAAAAATATAATTCAATCGACTCTCCACAAAGCAAACTCATCACATGTCACCCCATGTGCAAATACGCAAAAACCAAATAAAGAATGTTAACTACTCTTAGTATGTTCATGCATGTTACCTACATTCTTGCCCATAGGTGATAGGCGGAATATATATATATATAGGGTTTGTCTAAACAGCGAGGGAATGGGCTAGGAAATGAGGGAGGGGGTGAAGCCGTTCACCCTCTTTGAGAAGTGTGAAATTGTTTTGAGATACACACTTTCACGCATTTTGAAAAAGATAAACGGCTTCACCCCTCTCTCGCTTAGAATTTCCCATATATATATATATATATATAAAAGAACATTACAAATGGTCAAGTTGTGAGCTTTCACATTAAGATATCTACGGAGGTGAAGCAAAGGAAACAGGCCAAGTGTGTTATGAATATAAATTTATAAAATAGTAATACAAAGTTATTAACATACTTATAAACTAAGTTTATAAGCACGATTACACGAAAACCCCATTACAAATTATGCACATGGCGTGGTTGATAGGAAAAGAGTGGTTGATATTTTGAAAGTGTGACTCATACACTTTTGGATATTTAAACAATAATTAGATATTTTGATTTTTTTTTGCCAAATTTATACATTTGACAAAAAAAAAGTTATGACCAAAACAAGTATCAAATAAAAGTGTGACTCATAGCCTTGGATATTTAAACAGCGATTAGATATTTTGATTTTTTTTATGCCAAATTTATACATTTGACAAAAAAAAGTTATGACCAAAACAAGTATTAAATAATATATTCCTAGTTTGGTTGAAGATAATGACATCCTATCAACACATATGCTGAAGACGATAGATCAATTCATCGGTAGGTTCAATTAAGCAATTTTTGATGTCGACGAGTTCTGCTAATTGGGTGACAATGAATTTTTGAAGTTGAAAACATGTCGACGTATTTTGCACAATACATTAATGTGATTTTTTTTTTCTTTCCTGAGCCCTTCTAGGGAGTGAGGGAACGCACGAGGGAGAGGAGCAAGGGATGGGTCGTTCCCTCGCCCCTTAGAATTAACCTATATATATATATATAAGGGCATCCACATGTTGTATGTTGTGATAAATAGTTTTTTCTTTTGAAAAATCAATATGTGAGGAATGCCTTACTAAAATAAAATTCGAATATAACGATTCAACATCTATTGATATCTCAAAATTTGGATTTAGGTTTGAAACACTATGTTAAATACATGGCTGGACTGCCATATTTATAAGTTTTATAAAGAATGTAAAAAAAATCACAAAATCAAATACTCACGTTATGTAGGTTTTCTATAAATTTGCAATTCTTACACTTTTATACTATCTACTCAGTCTGGTTCTTGTGTCTAGTTAATGTTTGGAGAGGGTGTCCAATGCTAACTCTACTGAATTTGGAAAAGATGGAGAAAAGATTAGAATTAACATTCACGTATTGAACACCCTCCCTAAATACTAATCGGTGTTCTCTCTCCAAGCTGCATAGAAAAGTTCATAAGCATTTTTGGAGTATCTTTTCTACGCGACACATTTGACTTCATTGTATATTCATTATTTCGGTAAGTTTATTTTCATTTTTACTTCTTAATTAAATAACAAATTCAAAACCACATAACAGTGGTTGAGTATTTTTGCAAAAATTAAGTGTTTTTTTGTTTTTTGTTCTTGGTTTTTGGTTTTTTTGAACGAGAAAACCTAAGCTGCCATTAAGTGGTTGTTCAGTCACGGTTTCCATCTGAACTGTAAACGCCAAGACACAACTGCGGTCACTCGAAACAGACCTCTGACCGCCCGCCACGTGCCCCTCTCCAGAGAGAATCCAACGAGCTCGTAAACTAAGCGAGGGCATTTTCGTCATTCAGTAACCACTACAGCTCAAAACAACAAGGGGTAAAGTAGGAGTGAGTCGTAATTTGAGTGACATTTTAGGGGTAGTTTAGGAACGATTTCCCTATATATTCGACGGAAAATCTCTGCATTTTGTAAGTAAAGTAAAACCTGTCGGTGAGAAAAATTAGGGCTTCTCTTTCTCTGTGTGATCCCTAAATCTAGGATTTTTTCTCAGAGAGTGGTCAAGTTCGGATTTTATCGGTGAGTTCGATTGATCTTCACTTCAATTTCACTTCTTCTTCTTCTTCTTCTTCTTCTTCTTCTTCTGCTTTGTGTCGATGATGTTTGCTGTATGAGTTGAATTTGATGTCTATGTTGTTATTAAAGTTCAGTGTTTCTTCTCTGGGTTTATTTGGGGTCTTATTTTGTTGGAAAATGTTGTTTGAGATTTGGGTTTTAGACTTGTTTCTCCAATTAAAGATCTCTGTTTGTTTTGGGAAGTTTTGATATTGTGGTTTAATGGTTGTCGATTGAAATCTTTGCTGAGATGGGCTTGTATGTGATGGGGTTTCATGTTCAGTTGGAAAATTTTGGTCTGAAACTTGTGAGAAAGTGAAGATATCTTAATTTTTCAAGTACCCTATTGGTTTTAAAGCATGAATTAAGTGATTTTATGGTTAAGGTACCAGCTTGGTTTTGTTTTGTTGATTTAAGGTTAAAAGTATCAGCTTGGATCGTTCTCTGTGGTGAGTTGAATCCTTGGCAAAATGCTTGAACACTCGCGAAAAATACTGTTTTGAACATGTTTTTGATTTATTGCTGGAAATTGCTAGTATATGGTGGGTGGGTTATTAGATGGAAAATTAAATTGTGTGGTTTGGAGATTTTTATTTGTAGTAATTTTATTCAAGAGTTGAATTCCTAGAATAACATGGAAGGAGATCTAAAGTATGAATTGGTTGATGAATTTCGCAGGTTTATAGAAAAGATGGATCAGTTGAGCTTCTGGCAACTAGGTGATGAGCTTAGAGGACAGTCCAAGGTCTCTGAGGATCACAAGTGGTTCATTGTTGCGTCTAAGCTGGCTGAGCAGACACAATCAAAGGGTGAGAGGATGAACAATCTTGACCTGTCTAATAATAATCTAGATATGAGGCCGAAAGACAAGTTTGGGTTTCAGGAGGATAACAAATTTGAAAACTTCAACTTCAACTTCAACATGTTGAGTTTGGACAACAAGATGTCTGATATCGTTGGCAAAAGTGCCTATGGTGGGAGTGCTTACAATATGAATATGAATGCTGTTTACCAAAAGGGCAATGGAAACAATTATAGAAACATGAATATGATGGCTGGGAACAAGTTCAGTAACAATAACCACATCAACAAGGAGGGTAAAAACAGCTGTGCCAACAACAATAACAATGAAAACAATAACAACACTGCACTTGACAAACGCTTCAAGACCCTGCCTGCAACAGAGATGCTTCCACGAAATGAGGTGCTTGGAGGATACATTTTTGTGTGCAACAATGACACGATGCAAGAAGATCTGAAGCGGCATCTATTTGGTAAGACTTAGAATTTGAATTTGTTTCTGTAGGTTGCCCTGTCTGATATTTTTGATGTCATGTTATCCTGACAAAAAGATCAACTGTGTTGCAGGTTTGCCACCAAGGTACCGGGATTCTGTGAGGGCTATAACACCAGGATTACCTCTGTTTCTCTATAACTACACTACTCATCAGCTACATGGGATATTTGAGGTTGGTTTCAGTGACTACAGTGATTTTCTATTCACAGAAAGTGCAAGGACTTTGTGACCAATTTAATAGTATTGATAAGTTTATAATTTTAGTAACATATTTCTTCCTTTATCTGTACAGGCTGTGAGTTTTGGAGGATCAAACATTGATCCTACTGCTTGGGAAGATAAGAAATGTAAAGGCGAGTCAAGATTTCCTGCACAGGTAAACTAAAATTCTGATTTTTTTTTACTAATATCATTCGGATTCTTTCATGGACTGATTGTTTATTCAAACTAAATTCAGGTGAGAATTCGTGTAAGGAAACTCTGCAAGGCCTTGGAGGAAGATGCCTTCAGGCCAGTTCTGCACCACTATGATGGCCCCAAGTTCCGTCTTGAGCTCTCCATTCCTGAGGTAAGATGAGTTAAAATATTTATGTTTAAATTTGATTCGTATCTTGTTATTAATCTACCAAGTTCTCATCTTTAGTTGTAGCTAAAAACATATTTTTGATTTGTGTTTTGAATTATCTTTGTTTGTTTTGACAGACCTTGGCCTTGCTTGACCTCTGCGAACAGGGCATCTCTGAAGGTATCATCAACCAGTAAAGTTTGTCGTTGAGCCTATGGAAGTTGTTACCCGGTGATAGCGCTGTATCTGCATTTTGTATGGTGGAATAATGTGTCTAATGTGTCTTCCTCGCCTTTTCCACCAAGCGCAAGCTTTGGTAGGTTTGGTCGTTTATAAGGGTGGCGCAGGATTTGAATTAAGTAGGAAAGAGTGATGAAGCCTGAACTTGGTTTGTCTTGGTGTTGTAGCGAAGTTACCGGAGTTCATGTAGTTGATATGTATGGTCATAGCTAAAAAAAAAACAGTATAGTCAAGAAAAAGGGTGTGTAATGAAGGGCTTATGAAGAGGGAGGCTTTCATGTTTTCATCTCTTGCAAGAGGGGTGCTCAATGCTTGTAAATTTTTTTATGTTATTTGCACAATGGCCAAAAAAAAAAGGTTTTGAGTTATGTCTTTTAGTTTTGAATTGGTGGTTATGTATGCATATGTATTTTATTTTCAAAGCATAAGCATCATTATATCTAAAATCATAGCACCTTCCATCTAATCAAATTACGTAGAATTTGGGCAGTCAGATGGCTTGATTTCTGGTTGTCATAGATTTAGCATTGCTTATTGTTGTTTCTTTTTTATGTCAGAAATCATTTTCCTAGTAAAATAATTTTTGTAGTATTTTTTATCTTTTAGGAAAGTCATTTTCCTTGAGAACAAACCCTCAGTGAATTTTAGGGGATTCGAGGAGAAAGTGAACATTTTCATTTGAGTTGGGTTGTTCTTATCATTTCCTTCAGCAAGTCTCCAAAAGCTAGAAATCCCCTACATGCAGAGCTGTGAAATTTTATGGCTTGGAGAGAGCTGTGACCTCAACATAATCGTGACTTCAAATTTATTAGAAAATAAATAAATGAACTTGTCAAAATACTTGGTAGTCCAATAATAATAATAAAGTTCTAGACCTTTCAGTTCCCTGTAATTGTTTACTACAGCATATAATTTGATGGTGCTAAAAATCATACAATTAGCTAATATTGCAGTTGCAAGTTGGAAACCAATGTGAATAAGAGTGAGGCTAGGAAATCAGGTTTTGCAACTATGTTTTATAATCAGGATGATGTGGCGTTGCTAGAAGAGGTTTTTTACAACCTTGAGATACACATAAACACTTTGAGAATTTTATCATTCTTTCAAGATCACGTCACGTCACTATGGTTGCAAAAAACATGATTTCCCAGGATTTATTGGATTTTTGATGTAAATAAATCCTACCATCAGATCAATAAAGACGCATTTAAATAAATTTTTTGAAAATAAGCACCCTCAGGGCGTTAATGTTTCTACTGGCAAAGCTCAATCCAGTTTATGCAGAGCTCAAAGAAAGGGAGTCTTCCTCGCAACACGGGGCAACTAAAACTGAAACCCAACTATTTCTAGATGGCAAGGACTACTTCGTATCATCATATCATCTTTCTCACACTACTATTGAAAAAAAAAATTATTTTATTTTATTTAAAACTTTCTCACACCACCTATATAAATAAAAATCATCAATTTTTTCCTTCACCATTCAAATTGACAAGGCAATGGTTCCTCCCTCTCCCATTCAAAATCTTCTCTTTCAAGTCTCTTCTCATACTCAAATCTCTTGCAAATTTCATTTATCTCCCTTAAAAACTCTCAAAATTTCATTAATATTGAAATCCTTAAACCCAAACTCAATAAATACACATAACTTAACATAACAGAGAAACTAAACTCAAAACGAAAAAATGCAAAACAGGGTAACTTTCGACTAATTTAAACCCTTACTTGAGACAGATTCTCAAGATCATCAAAACACAAAAATTGTAGTACTATGAGTTATCTAATAAACACAACTTGAATTACTTGAAAATGTTTTGAAATGAGCAAGTTATGATCATTATATATATATATATATATATATTTGTTCGCATTATTTAGGATACCAACTGAAATTTTTTTTCTTTTCTGCGCGACTTTACTAAAATTAGCATAACTTGTTCATTTAAAACATTTTCAAGTGATCCAAATTGTGTTTATTAGATAACTGAGAGTGCTACAACTTTTGTGTTTTGACCAACTTCAGAATCAATCTCAATCAAGCACATAATTTTGTCGAAAGTCAGGAATACTATCCCGTTTTTATTTTTCAGACATATTTGATCAACTTTAGTAAAATGATCATAACTTGCTCACTTCAAAACATTTTCAAGTGATTCAAATTATTTTTATTATATAACTAATAGTACTACAATATTTATGTTTTGATGAGCTTGACAATCGGTCTCAATTGAGGGTTTAAATTAGTCGAAAGTTACCATGTTTTGCATTTTTTCATTTTTCGTTTTGAGTTTAAGTTTCTCTGTTATGTTAAGTTATGCGTATTTATTGAGTTTAGGTTTAAGGGTTTCGACTTTGAAGGGATTTTGAGAGTTTTCGAGAGAAATATAGGAGATTTGAAAGGGATTTGAGTGTGGGGAAAGATTTCGAATGGGAGAGGGAGGAACCATTGTCGATTTGAATGGTAAGGAAAAGAAAATGAATAGTTTTGGTTTATATAGGTGGTGTGAGAGAATATGGTATTGTGAGAAAGTAAGTAGGT
Organism: Berberis thunbergii; assembly: GCA_003290165.1. Taxonomy (NCBI): domain Eukaryota; kingdom Viridiplantae; phylum Streptophyta; class Magnoliopsida; order Ranunculales; family Berberidaceae; genus Berberis; species Berberis thunbergii. The sequence continues at coordinate 437,538 of QNQO01000591.1, read as the reverse complement.
GATGTGAGATAGTAGAATGGTGTGAGAGAGAGAGGAATTGGTGGTGTGAGAGAGTTATTGCCTTTCTAAAACTATGGCTCGGACTTAAGAGTCCAAGGCAAGGATTACAATTAATAGATAGGGGTGTTAATCGGTTTGGTCGGTTCAAAGTTGGACCAAAACCAAACCAAGAAATCGATTTTCGATTCGGTTCGGTTATTTTCGATTTTTCCCTTTTTATTCCTTTTCTTTTATTTATTTTCTGTTGCTACATACAACCGAGTTGGCTCTAGCACAAAAGGAATAAGTCAAAGTAACAAAGAATGGAAAGAAGAAAATGAAGTTTGGTTTGCAAAGGAGAAAAACCCAAAGATAGGGAGAGTACAAATAAAATAAAAGAGACAGAGAGAATGATAAGCGATAAAGGGAAAGCAAATGTCAGATGAACACAAAGAGTTTAAGGCTCCGACCATTCATTTATAGAGAATTTTTTCAAAATTTTCTTGCCTATTTCTCTTGATAATTCTATAAGATTAAAAAAAATTGCCTTGTCTCTCATATACACAATGCTATAACATCATACAAAAAATATAACCACAATTACATTGTTTGTATCTTAATCTATCTCCACCACACCCATGTGATGATTTGAACAAGACCGAAACCTTCTATGACGATTTCACAAGTCACGTAATTTCATTCTGAAAAAAAGTTTTTTTTATCAAATCAGAAGTATCGAAGTTGTCACCATCGCCATTGCTCATATTTGCTGCAAGCAAGCAAGTGAAAATTTTGGTTTTCTTCAACAATATTGAGTCAAACTCGGTCTTTCCTCCTCAACTTGCACGTGGTTTGATAGAAAGAGAGAGTTAAAAAAGAGAAAAATGACATTAATAAAGAAAGAGAAGTTGGATAGGTAGGGAGAGGTGGGTGGGAATTAAATAAGATAGAAAATATAGGCCTTTTCAACTATTTCTCTGAATGGGGCAAAGTGTGAACTAAGAGAGAGGGTGGGGATGCGGGGTGCATTGGAATGTGGTGAGAATTTAAATAAGAGTGGGTAGGTGGGGGATTAAATAAGAGAGAGAGGGTTATGGATTAAAAACAAGATAAGGGGAAGGGTTCGGTTTGGTTGTTTCAGATGTGTGAAAAATGAAAACCGAACCAAACCAAGTCGGTTCGGTTTCAATTTTTATCGGTTCGGGTTTTTTCGGTTATATTTCGATTCGATTCGGCCGGTTTGGTCGATTTTTATCGATTCGGGTTTTATCAGTCTGCTAGGTTACTATTTCAGGTTGGTAATGCTTCATCTTAGATTACAAAATCAAGTAACATAATTTTTTCTTTGGAAGATGTCAAACTATCAAATATTTTTTTCATATACCTTCCAATGCAATCGACTCTAAAATTTGAACAAGAAGGGTCTATACATCGTCAAAGCCATAGTGTTGCACAGTCATGTATAAAGTCATGATAAAACAATCATATTCAACATCTAAACAAAGTGTAAGTTTCTTAACAAGACGGAGACACCTATTTATTCACAAAAACGACTAGGACAGATAGCTAATCATTGTATTATTGGATCTTTATTCTACAGATACAACTATGTTTCATATTGATTCAATGAGAAAAAAAAACAGACAAGAATAAAGCGGAAGCGTACCTTGATCCATAATAGCACTTCAAAGAAGGGATGAGTCTTGATCTTTCAGTTGATAACGTATGTTTTCTGTATATATCTCTGTAGAAGGGAATTCCAGAAGAAACAAAACATGTGCTCAACTGGGGACCATAACCCGACATTTATAACTGATTGGGTTATCAGTTATTCTTACCAATTTATAATTTGGTCCATCATCAAATTAGAAATTGCTTAAGTGTATCTACACATTAAGCCCATGACATTTTAATACCCTAGCCCAATTAACCATATTAGATCACAATCCATTAGGCTATACTTTAAGATAGCAATACACATTAAATACATGTGTGCCCACACATGTTGGATTTTTCCAACAATCTCCCAATTGGGCCACGTATGTTACCTTAAAAATGCGTATAACCTAATGAGCTCAAAATTTGCTATCACATATGAAGGTATTTCCAAACAATCTCGTCCATTGATTATACAGATATAGGACTAAAGGAACTTTCGTCACATTTAGCACAATTAAATCCATCAATAGTCACGTATGCCCATACAATCAAATGACATAGATCAATCATGGATGGATAGCATGAAAATTACATGTAACGTGATCTAAACATGCCTATTTCCAACTGATCCTAATAAATAAGAGTGTGAATAAACTGAATACTTTATTTCTGCAGAAAATACTCAATTACACAAAATGTGTCAAAAAAAACTCAATATAGAGCAATAAAATATACAAACTCCCACTAAATCAAAATATCCTCAAATGATATAACACCCATATGAGCATTGTGCGCATGAAAGACCTTGGGTGGTAATCCCTTAGTAAGCGGATCCGCAATCATGGAGTTTGTCCCAATGTGCTCTATGAAAATCTGTTTATGTGTACTCTCTCTCTCACAACCAGGAACTTTATGTCAATATGATCTGACCTAGATGAGCTCCTGCTGTTGTTGACATATAGAACTGCTGAGTTATTGTCACAATATAACTTTAGTGGTCTTTCAATACTCCTCAGAATGCGCAGCCCGATGAAAAAATTTCGCAGCCATAATCCATGATTGGATGCCTCAAAACATGCTACATATTCTGTTTCCATAGTGGAAGAAGCTATGAGAGTCTGTTTGACACTCCTTCAAGAAATAGCTCATCCAGCTAACAGATAAATGTAGCTTGATGTGGATTTTCTACTATCTTGACATCCAGCAAAATCAGAATCAGAATACCCTATGATCTCCAATTGTTCTGATTTCTTATATATGAGCATGTAATCCTTAGTTCTCTGTAAATATCTCATAATCCGTTTGGCTGCCTTCCAGTGATCCATCCCAGAGTTGTCTAAATATCTGCCTAACATTCCAATAATGAATGTTATATCTGGACGTGTACAAACCAGAGCGTACATTAGATTCCCAACAGCTGATGCATAGGGAATCTCTTGCATTTCTTTAACTTCAAGTTTATTCTTAGGGCATTGTTTAAGACTGAATTTGTCTCCTTTAGCTATAGGGGTGTCTTCTAGTTTACAATTTTGCATGCCAAATCTTTTAAGCATCTTTTCTATATAACTCTTTTGCGATAATCTAAGAATACCCCGAGAGCGATCTTGGTGTATCTGAATCCCTAAAACAAAAGAAGTTTCACCAAGATCTTCCATATCAAATTTCTTTGATAGAAATCTCTTAATTTCGTGCAACATGTCTTTGTTATTAGTGGCAAGCAGTATTTCATCAACATACAAAACCAATAAGATATGCTTACTCCCACTGAACTTATGATACACACAATTATCAACTGCATTTGTTTCGAAACCAAATGAGACAATTACTTGATGAAATTTGTGATACCATTGACGGGAAGCTTGCTTGAACCCAAAATGGATTTCTTTAGTTTGCAACCCATATTCTTTGGGTCTCCAAACACAAAGTTTTCTGGTTGCACCATATAAATTGTTTCATCAATGTCGCCATTGAGAAATGTTGTCTTAACATCCATCTGATGTAGCTTAAGGTCAAAGTGCGCAACAAATGTCATCATTGTCCTAAATGAGACTTTCTTTGAAACCGGAGAGAAATTCTCTTTATATTCAATGCCTTCCCTTTGAGTGAAACCTTTAGCTACAAGATGAACCTTATATTTCTCCACATTACCTTTTGAACCCCTCTTGGTTTTGAATATCCATTTACAACCAATGGACTTTGTATTTTTAGGTAATGGGACAAGATCCCAAACTTGATTGTCTTGCATAGACTTTTACTCATGTTCTTGGAGAAAAACCATGTAATCATCCGGAATAGCATTTCTCCTTTCTCTCGTGGATCTCCTTAATGGCATTTGTCCTTGAGGTTGTTGAGTTTGTTCCCCTGAAATATTTACTTCAATTTGAACAGGGAGTTGTTCAACATTGTCTTGTTAAGGTTCCATATCTGTTTATTGATCAATGACAGGTACAGAAACATGTACATTGTCAAAAACAGTTGTAGGAGTCGAAACCAATTCCTCCTCAAAGACAATGTCTCTTACCTTATTTCTTCCCCCAAACTCAACATCTTCAAAAAATGTCGTAGTTCCCATTTAAAAAATAGACCTAATTGCGGGATCATAAAATTTGTAGCTCCTAGATCGCTATGAATAGCAATAAAGTAGCTGCTTACTGTCTTGGAGTCCAATTTGTTTTCATTTGGCCTATAAGGCCTAGCCTCAAATGGACATCCCCAAATGTGAAAATGCTTTAAATTAGGCTTTCGGCCTGTCCAAAGTTCATAAGGAGTCTTGGCAGTTGCTTTAGTTGGTACTCTATTCAGGATATACGTTGCTGTTTTTATTGCTTCTCCCTGGAGTGATTCTAGTAAGGTAGAATGACTAATCATACTCCTCACCATATCCTTAAGAGTTATATTTCGTCTTTCAGCGACACCATTCATGCTAGGTGAACCTAGCATGGTGTACTGTGGGACGATTCCACATTCCTCTAGGAATTTAGCAAATGGCCATGGACGTTGTTCTCTTGAACCGTCATATCTTCCGTAGTACTCTCCACCACGATCAGATCTAACGCACTTAATTTTCTTACTGAGTTGGTTTTCAACTTCAGTTTTGAAAGACTTGAATACATCCAGTGCTGTTGATTTCTCATGAATGAGATAAAGATACCCATAACGTGAGTAGTTGTCTATGAATGATATAAAGTATCGTTGACCATTCCAAGAAGCCGTAGGGAATGGTCCACAGATATCCGTATGTTTCAATTCTAAGACATCTGAAGATCTATTAACACCTAATCTCTTTTGTTTGGTCTGTTTTCCCTTAATGCACTCAACACATACATCTAAGTCTGAAAAGTCTAGTGAATCCAAAATGCCTTCTGACACAAGTCGTTCAATTCTAGATTTGGATATATGACCCAAACACATGTGCCATAATTTTGCTGAATTTTCTATGTTTAGCTTGCGTTTAGTATCCAGTGAATCCACATGCAATGTTTCATTATAGAGTGATTCTTATTGTCGAGGAAACCAGTGAGGAAAAAGAGGTGGAGGGGGGTGAACCGTTCATCCCCCTCGAGATGCGCGCGCCAAAAAAGTGGGCACACATCTCGAGGGGGTGAACGGTTCACCCCCTGCCACCTCTCATTCCTCACTGGTTTCCTCGCCCACTTCCTCGACAATAAGAATTTCTGTTCATTATATGATGCAATAGTATCAAACAAATATAGGTTATCAAACATACTTAATGAACCAGTACCAACTATATTTGAATTCAATGAAAGACTAAACTGATTGTTTCCAAATGAATAATTATAACCAGATTTGTCCAATAAAAAAACAAAAACAAAATTCCGTCTAAAGGACGGTACAACAAAAGTGTCTTTCAAATCCAAATAAAAACCAGTTCTCTACAATAACCTAAAATGACCTATTGCCTCAATATCCACTGATTTTCCATTTTCCACAAAGATATATCTTTCAATATCATTTGGCTTTCAGTAGCTCAAGCAACCCTGCATAGAAACACTTATGTGAGTGGTAGCACCATAATCTAACCACCAAGTGTTTCTAGATACTGAAGCTAAATTAACCTTAGAACAAACCAAAGTAAAGAATGTACATTTTTTGTCACTCCAAGCATGATACTTATTACATTCTTTTTTTCCATGTCCTAGCTTTCCACAAAAAAATACATCTTTGATTTTTCTTAGGTTTCTTTTGCTCTGAACCCTTAGTAGGTTCATTTTTCTTTCTTTTCTTGCCCTTATCCTTATAGGTATTTGCCAGATGAGTACTTTCAAATCTCTCTTACTTCAACCTTTCATCTTCTTGCACACAATATGAAATGAGCTCGTTAAGAGTCCATTTCTCCTTTTGACAGTTATAACTGACCTTAAACTGACTGAAATGTGCAAGAAGAGATATAAATACTAAATGCACGAGCAAGTCGTCAAACAACTCGAGCTTTAGTGCCTTAAGTTTGGAAGAAATGTGAGACATCTCCATGATGTACTCCCTTATGTTTCCCTTGTCTTTGTACTTCATTGAAATCAAGCTAGCTAAAAACGTGTTTGTTTCAGCCTTATCAGTTTTTTGCAAAACGTTTTTCAATTTCAGCAAGAAAATCACTGGCCTTAGTTACCCCTTCAGATATTGCGCCTTTAAAGGTTTCCGGAATGCCAAGCTTAATGATCATTAGACTAATGCGATTAGAGCGTTTCCACTCTCAAAGTTTCTCCTTTCTTTAGAAGAACTTTCAGCCGTAAGAGTAGCGGGTTGCTCTATCCTTAGTGTAAGGTCTAGATCCATGTAGCGAAAACCGATTAAGACGTTCTCTTTCCAATCCTTGAAGTTTGTCCCATTAAGCATGAAAATATTGTTTGCATGAGCATATATTGTAGTAGCAGACATAATAGTTGTACAGAGAATAAACCTAATGAGCATGCATGTTCACATCATAATCTTAATAAACAATCTTTAAATTCAAACAACTATGGAATACATCTCAAGATACTTAACACAACATTAATATCAAGTCTTTGGACAATAATATTAACTTGTAAGTGGTACTCTTGGTGTGGTGATCAAATATTGACAATAAATCCTGTCAAACAATAAGTCTATCTTTGGATCGGCTTATTATTCACATGGAAACCTTATAATTGTCATATATTTATCACTACAGGTGTGTATGCAATTCAGTCAAATATTATCCTTCCTTTGGGCCGGGTAATATCCACATGAACTCACAAACACAAACATCTTAACATTCTCAATAAATTAATCTACATAAGAGAGGTTTCTTTGGTGACATCTTATTTCAATTAGTTCAATCAAATGTTAGACAAACTAAACCAGTCATTAGATGCATCTCAAAAAAAAAAATTGAATTTTCAAATAAATTGCTTTTATAAAAAATAATAAATAAATAATGGACATAAGTAATGTACTGGATTTACTTGAGGTAAGGTCAAGTATTTAATTTCCTGAATTTTTTTTATCAAGGTGGCTCATACATATTCTATTGGGTACAAATAGCCAAAACAGAATGAACCGATTTTCTGAACTGGACCAGGGTGACCCATCTGACCCAACATGGTCTGACCCTATCCTAGCAACCCATAAGACCAGACCCAACAAGCCAAGGTCTTTCAATTAAGTTGTGGCCGAATAAAAACTTTCAAATAAAAAACTGAAAGGTCCAAAATGCAATGAAAGCCTTAATAATCAATTCAGGCCTTAATACAACTGAAGGGTCCAAACCAAAATTCAAATCCCTCATCATTAGTGGATCATCTCCACAACCGAACCATTATTTATAACGAATTAAAACAACTAAACAGATCATAAACTAGACATGGGTCGAAACATATTCATAAGATGGGCCGAGACAAATTCATAAACTAAACCCTATTTTTAATTAAACACATGGGCCTAAACAAGGGCCGAATGGAGGTCCAATAAGCCAAAAAGGGTTTACCTTCTGAACTTAATCAATATCAGATCTAAAGCAAATCTAGATTTGGATTGAACGATCAAGATCTGAGCAATCTGAACAAAGTAGATCGCGATGCAGATCTGAATGAATCAGATCACGTAGATCTGACAAAGCAGATCACGATGCAGATCAGAACGAATTAGATCATGCAGATGCAGATGCAAATCTGAACGAAGCAGATCACGATGCAGATCTGAACTAACTAGATCATACAGATGCAAATCTGAACCAAACAGATCATCTAACTACAAACACCATCTTGAAACTTAACATATTCCTCAAGCCTATAACATCTACAGCCATTTCTGCGCACACATTGTTTACTTCAACAGTCATTTCCTTACACTATTACTTGAAAAAATAACAATAACTTTTCTTCCCAGATAAATATTTGGTTGTTTGCAAACTGGGAACAGGTGATCTCCAAGACCTTAGCTCCCAGTAGAGATTAGTAATTGCAGACTTGCAGTATGGTGAATGTTATCATCTAAGGTCAAAGAGCAGCCGATATAAGAAAAGATCTGATACGCTGTAACAACTCAGCCTTGACAAAATCAGGAACCAAGGCTGTAAAAACAAAGAAGTAAGTACGCTGTCAAGCGCAGTGTTGTACGAATCGGTCCAAATCGCAATTCAAATCGCCGATCAGAATCGACTCGGCATGCAAACGGTTTAAATCGACCCAAAAATCGGAATTCATCCAAATCGAACTGAATCGTCACCGAGTCAGCAGTGAAATCGTACATCGCGATTGAAGAACAAAACTACGATTTATATGTTTCGCACAAAAAAAAAACCTATAGAAATCAGGAAGAAGCAAACAGGGAATACCAATAAAAAAACAGAAACAAACAGGGAAGAAGAAAAAGAAGAACCAACATACCTTCTCAGATCTGGATCTCGCTGCATCAGATCTGCTCCAGAAGAAGAAGAAGAACCAGAATCTGCTCCGTCACGACACCTCGCTGCATCTCGACATCTCTCTGCATCTCAACATCTCGACATCTCTCTGCGACTGCGTTTCAACTCTCTGCTGCATACGAATCGATTGTGTGTTGAATCGATTTCTGGTTGAATCGATTGTGTGTTGAATCGATTTCGTTGTGTAGGTTGAATCAATTTCGATTTCGATTTCGTTGTGTTTGGCTGTGTTGTGTGTTGTGTTGTGAAAATGGGAATACAATTTTGATTTTACTTATATACAAAGGTCAGGGTCAGGGACCCCTAATTAATTGTTTGTTATTAATTATCATATTTACACCTTCAAAGTTAATTAGAATATTAGAGAGACCCTTATTTTACAGTGAGTTTGTTTTTGTTTATAAAGACAAAACCGAGATCCTCCATTAACTTTTATATATTGCCTTTTGAGAGTCATTTTGTATACGCTTCCACACATTCTTGGGTATATTTTGCGTATAGGATAGAATGTTAGAATGAACAAGAAGTGTTGAAATCTTATACTTTTTGGCAAGTGAAATCTTTTACTTTTTGGCAAATGAAGTTCACTTTGCACTACTATATTTTGTTTGTTTTCCTAGAATTTTCAAAAAGACTTGATAAAAGCAATATTCTACACAAACAACAATATATTGGAACTGATCAATTTTTTTGTAAATCTTCATCACACAAACAAAGTTGAACTTGGATTACATTCATTCATCTTCATTCTAATAATTTCTCTTCAATCGCAATGGTCGTTCTAATGGTCATCTCATTCGCACCTGCCATATCTATTGCCCCACTTTTATACTTTGATCAAGCTGAATACACTTCGAGTTTCAAGTAATTTTGAAACCTATAAAGAGTACAAAGAATGTAAGTAAAAAGAAATGATATATTCCTAAATGAAGGCAAATAATATATATACATATATAGAAATTATAATTAATTTTTTTTTACAATTTACGATTAAATTTAAATCTTACATGTTACAATTTACAATTCACTAACACTACTGGTCAAGCGTACAATAACAAAGCAAAGAAACGAATGAGAAGATACCAAACAAAAAGCCTCATTTTTTATTAATACCTCATCCCGATCTCGTCCCATCCCAAACGGGTTCGGGACAGGACGAGATCAGCATGCTCTCATTTTTTGACAAATTACTGCTTACCCAAGACCCAATTTGCTTAGTTGAAAACAGGCAAAGACAATTTGTTGAACTAGGGGTGGGCATCCCATCCCGCGATCCCATTTCCGTCCCGAATTTTTCAGGTCTTAATGAGATTGAATAATTCCATCACGATCCCGATCTAGAATGGGATGAAAAATTTCAATCCCGCCAATCCCGTCCCGTCCCGAGCTATTTTTTTAATATTTATTATTAATATTTTTATTTTAGGATTGCAATATTAGTGTAATTGAAGAAAAATGAATTTAGTTGAAATCAGTGTAATTGATATTAGTCTATATCTGCAACTACTTGATATTGGTTTATTTCTAGAATTCTAAATGAATTATTTAATTACAAACTCTTTAAACTCAAAATGAGATTGCTAACTACATTGAAGATTTTATTTCATGTCAAGACAATGAATTTAATGACTGTTTTTTTAAAAGCAATAATGAAATATTATTCTTAGCACCCCAAATCTACTAATCCTTTTGTTCACTATTCGAAATAGTAGAGCAGATCCACCATTGCCATTATACTGTCCACATCTTAGTCATTCAAAATTCTGCAAAAATCTTAATTACAGGGTAAATTTTAGCTATCATTTACGGTAGTTTATTATGATGTTGCATACTCAATCCAAAACTATCATTTATGTGTAGTTCAACGAATTGCCTTTGCCTATTTTCAACTAAGTAAATTGAATATTGAATAAACAGTAATTTGTCAAAAAATAAGAGCACGCTGATCTCGTCCCGATCTTGTATGAACATGATGAGATAGGGATGGGCGTATCTCATCCCATCTCGTCCCGTATCCACCTCTACGTTGAACTACTCATTAATAATAGCCTTAAATTGAGTATCCAACATCATAATGCCAGGCACAAACCAGAGTAGAAATTGTGAAGAAGAAACAAACATCGCTCGTGGGTATTTACTTTTGCCCCTTAATCTATCAAAATGGATGTCCCATTGTTGAATTTAGTTTATACCAAATTGACATAAAAACTTGTGAATAAGTGAAATGAGGAGAAGGTGAAACATATGGGGAATAAAATTTTACTTGAAGAGGTGGGGATTGGATTCGGATTTGACAATATATAATTGCCAAGTTTTTTGATTGACAAGTTTTGTTCTCAATAATCACATTTCCTTTTCATTTGCCTAATTTAGTGAGCTATTCAACCAGTCACATTTCAGCGCATGATAGCAGCTACATAAACAGTAGCCTTGCAAACCGGCGCATTTTAGATAGCCGCCCCTAGCATCCAGAGACTAGAGTGACTTACTTGATCATGTACATCAGTTGTTGTGATCTTAAAATGACAAGTGCTATTAAGTGGAAACCTTAAGAAAAATTATTTTTATTTGTCATAGAGAGAGTTGTGTGTTAATTGGGACTGGATAATCATAATCCAATTTTGACATTTGAATGTAGAATAATCCAATTTCGATACATGATTCCGTTGATATTAAAAATAAAGAAGGTTAGTGAATCAGGGTTATAATGTCGGCGATAATAATTGATGCGTTCAAATCAGTCATTGTTGATCTTAATCTTGCAAAACGAACAACGGTGAGTCAGAGATCATCATTATGGTAGCAAAAAACATTTCGATGCTTAAGTCAGACGACGATACAAAGAAGAATGAAGACTAGATGAAATTAGTAACATGCATGCGTACTTTTATCGTTAATTTCTTCCACCTTTTATAGCCAACGTTTCCTCCTCAATTGTCCCTGCTATCGTGAGTGTGATGGGGGAAGGAGATCTAGCTCTGTGATTGAGCCTCCTTCGACAATTACTCTGTTTGGGACCAAATGCTTGATTGGATCAGAAGCTGATTTGGGCGAATGAATCTCGAGCTTGTGACAGCTCAGAGATCTATATGTTCGGTCCGTATTGACCTGGGTCGGGCTCCAAGATCCGCACCACAAGGGCTGGCGTGATTTAAGCTTGAGCGCCTGATTTACGCATTAAATAGTGGTTTGAGTGCGGACTTGCTTAGAACTTGTTGACCCATATCACGTGTACGATTGTGATTGTATGACTGATTAATATCATATTGGTAATATGTAACAAGTAGAAGGTAAACTATTCTGGAAAAGAAATGGTCTGCCGAAGTCCTACTCACTTTTATTTATTTATTTTCTATTTATTTTATTAATTCCCATGTCATGTTGAGGCAATGTGCACGCATGATTTATTTGCTAATACAAGGCATGAAATAAGTCAGATGCTTTGATAGACTTTTATGTAGGGGTGGGTATCCCATCCCGCGATCCCGTTTCCGTCCCATTCAGATTTTTTCGGGTCTTAATGAGATTGAATAATTTCATCCCGATCCCGTTCCGTCCCGATCTAGAATAGGATGAGATGAGATGGGATTGAGACTTTCAATCCCGCCAATCCCGAACTAATTTATTAATATTAATTATTAATAATTTTGATGCTTCAAATTATTGAAAACTGTTGAAAGAATAAAGTTTTCAAGTTGATGGCTTTGAAACCTATCTATTGGAACTCAGTTGATACCCATGAATTGGAGTTGTTGTCTGTAGAGATTCAAGTTGTTGAATTTGAGTGTTCTTTGTGAAAAATCTTGATGAACCATGAAATGGGTAATTGTAGCAAATAATAGTATCAGACCTTAAACAAAGTGCTCAAGTGACAGAGTTTGTGGGGTCTAATATGGTTTATGTGAGAACTTTGATTTTGTTGCAAACCTTTTAGGTATGATATCCTTTTATGTTTTATGGTAATGATCATGTCTGTTTGAATGGTGAATTGAGATGATCAAAGTTAGTGGTTGATGAAGATGTATGGTTTGACCTATCTCTTGCAAAACGTTATGACGCATTGCTCGTTGTGGCCGGAGATGATGATAGAATGATAGTGATAAATGAGTTTCAGAGTTCAGTTTAGCTAATAGGTTTATCATGTCTGCTGAAGATGCAAGTTTGTATGCAATCAGTACACTTCATTTCATGTCTTTAACTAATAGGCTTATCACGTCTGCTGAAGATGCAAGTTGGTAGTGAGCAACTGAGCACCAGCCCTGACTGGGTTCCACCATTTAAGCTTTATATTATACTCATGGGTGCTTGCAAATTGGGGCCTGCAAGTGAAGAAGATTGGCACGCTGATCCCATCCCGTCCCGAACTCGTTTGGGATGGGACGAGGTCGGGATGAGGTTTTTCTCATCCCGTCTCGTCCCGATCCTATATGAATGGGATGAGATAGAGATTGGTATATCTCATTCCATCCCGTACCCACCCCTACTTTTATGTGGCTACCTGTTGAGGAAACGAACGTCGAAAATAGTGAGGGAGGGAGGGAGGGTGGACCCTTCATTTTCCTCGTGCGTGCAAATTCTCCCTCCCTTCCTCACTGATTTCCTCGACAATTAGATTTCCCCTTTCTTTAAATGTATTGTTTAAAAAATTTGAATAAATTATAATCTTCATGACAAGAAGTCAAGAGGCACACATAGGTAACGATCGCCATCGCAAAATAAACGCTTCAAGATTTGTACATCTGCGATGCACAATTCATATGACATTTTGTGGTTGAAGTAAGATGAATGGATATTTTGTCAAAGGTGGCTCAGGAGATTAGATAACAAGTTGTTATAATGTCGTCGTTGAAAATTATCGATATATATATATATATATATATACTGTTTATATTGATAAGGGTGGGTGACCCATGCATGTAATTGTCAAGAGAAATTAGTTTCATCCCCTTCTTCATGGATGCGGTTCCTCTTCCTCACACTTGATATGTGATACATTATTTTGTATTTGTTGTTGCTGAGGACATTCACAGTCGTTAATTAATTTAAAATATCATAATTTAATTAATATATAAGTAATTATATTAAGCCTATTATTATTTTCAAGGCGCTATGTCATATTTGAAATCCATGAAAAAAGAATGTGATCTTATCCATTTACCATTGTAGAGATTGAGTATTATCAGGTGTCGCGCTGATTCGACATTATATATATATATATATATATATATTTTTTTATATATTAAACCTTCAGTGTGGAGTGGCACCTCTGGAATGCCATACCTTTATTACTTATCAAAAAAATTGATTTACAATCAATACGAAGTACATGATGACTTTACCCGTGATATAACCAAAAAAAAAATTGGGCCGCATCCGAAAACCAAAATGCATAAAGCCAACATATCACCAATGCTGGCAATGAAAGATTCTGACTCTATGATCCACAACCATATTTTTTATCCTCCTCCTTGTGGCCTTATTGCCAATCCCACGTGCATTCCAAAACATAAAATTTTCCATCATTTTAAGCGCGGGAAGAAGATTTTTCCCTCTTAGTCTTACAATGATTGCCCGGAAGGACCGCCGGATTGACTTTGTTCTGTAGATCCTTATCGGAATGCGCCCCCAAATTTATATCATTAATAGCATGTGATTCCGGCCCCAACTCCGATTTCGACGCCGCCTCGTCACCATCATCTGTGGCGCTATGAAGTGTATTAGTGGTCCTAGATTGTTTCTTTAGTCGCAAAACACGGTTCTCTTCAAACAGCTGGATGGCGACTTCAAACAAGCGCTCGTCCTCGTCGTTCCTGGCTGCCGCGGGCACTGAAAAATTACCAGTTACCGCGGATTGAGCGTGCTTGGCCATAACCTCTGTCAAACGTTCCATCACTGTCGACTTTACCGTGGCAGCCTCTACTTCCTGTATCATTTCACTCGATTTTGTTTGTGCCACTAAAGAATCACCAACGGCGAGCAAGACGTGTGCTGTCTGAGGTAGCACGTCCCCTAGGTTTGGGCCGTGGAGAGGCTGGGGTCGTGGACTGGGAGGGCCGTGGGCAGGCCGTGCTCGAACGTGGGCTGAGGTCTGACTGCTGTCCTGCTCGAGTCATGGATGGGCTGGGGACATGATCAGGCTGAATCCGAGGAGTGCTCAGAGCCGTGGTCTGGCTGAGACCGTGATCTGACGTAGGGCTTTGACTAGTGGTGAGCACATTCTGTTTTGGGCCGTGAGCTGGTTGGATCGAAGCCACTCCTAATTCCCCTGCTAATGCAGCTCGTGTGACCTTGCCACAATGTGATGTTTCGGGCATATATTGTCATTTAGCATGTCGTCGGAAATACCACTCTTGGCCCCTGAGATTATGTCATCTGTTGGTTGTGTCGGCTGTGTCGGCTGTTCTTGAATTTCAATAGCATTTGCAATCTCCGAAGTTGTATATCCCGCTTCTAGGAGGCATTCTATCGTAGTTTCTGTAACCTGCTCAGCACTAACATGAACCATGTTCTCACTCTCCTCTGCATCAATGTTTGCAGTGAGTGACTCAAATTTGTTTGACAAAGCCACCTTACCCGGATCCATGGCCACCGACCTCTTCTCCCCACCTTCCTCATTTATCTCCTCCCCTGACTCTTCTTTAAGCTACTCGGACCTGCTGCAGGATTGAGAGGCTTAGCTGTTTTGATAACGGGGACATATTGTTGCTTGACAGTGTTGGGTTCAAACTTTGGCTTGATCAGCTTCTCATTACCAAGATCCGAGGCATTCCCTCTGCCCTTAAGACCCAATTTTTCCTACAAAACTCTTCTTGGTGCCCTATCAGAGAACAAAATTCACAGTATTTGAAACCATGGTATTCTATCTTCTGCCAAAACCCTTATTGTTGGCCCTGTCAATCCAAACTCGGGTTGGTAATTTCTCCGCCAAAGTCATCTCCACGCAAACACGGGCAAAGCCCGGGCGTGACAGGCAACGAGTATGATCATCCATCCGCAAAAAACCACCAAAAGAGTTCACAATTGCTTTTAAAATAGGGGGATGAAATAAATGTAAAGGTAAATTAGGTAACTCTACCCATAACGACACCGAGATCGGGTCCTCATTCAAACTGAAACCATCATGCCATGGAAAAGTTTTGAACCGAACTCCACGAATAAAAAAGGAGTCTATCGACAGTACTTTCTTTGCTTCCTCCTTAGATTGAAGGCGGACTAACACGTGCCGTTGATTTAGTAAACCGAGTGAAAATTTGCCTAAAATGCCCCAAGTTCTGTGAATCAAATCTCGAATATCTGCCAAAGTTGGTCGGTAACTGGAGAATTTTAGGACAATCACGTGTTTTTCCATGAAAGCTTCTCCACGGACTCCATCCGTGGCCGTGATTCTGAGTGCTAGGGCCCATTCTTTGCGGAAACGGGTTCCTTCGACCGGAGTCTCCGCAACGTCTACCACCAAATTTTTTCCCAAGATCTGGGCGAAAGAGGGCTTAGAATCCCCATGACCCGATCTCGTGGGGGGAGGGGTGGAGGCTGGGGCCGTGCCCATCACATCCAAATCGGATGGCTGTTGTCCTGTCGGCTCACCCCGTACCTAACTCCCGTGCGCCAGCCGTCAGGACCAGGCAGAAAGAAAGGTGACAAGTCGATCTCGCGGCCATGAAGCGTCCAAGCGGCGGCCGGTCGAGCTCCAGGCAGATCTCGCGGCCTTGAAGCGTCCAAGCGGCGATCGGATCTAGCGGCCTGGATTCAGTCGCAAATCGCTTCGTTGCTCAAGCCGTCACAGGCCGATCGATCTCGCGAAGCGACCACCAAGCGGTTCGGGATGGCGGCGGCTGTTGGTTCCCAGCCCTAGTGATATTCACATAATTATTACAGAATATATCCCTTAATTTGTACATGTTAGTGTTTCGATTATTATATTTTATAGTAATTATTTCGTTTTAATATCTTTGCAGGAATTTGAGCTTAAACGATAAATCCATATTAAGCAGTCACAAATGACAATTAGGCAATTTTAATGGTGGTATCAAACAAAACACAAACCTACACCCAACACCTAACTCTTAACCTAAAAATCCACAAACCTATACCCAACACCTAGCTCACAACCTAAAAATCCACAAACCTAAACCTTGAAACCTAAAACCCACAAACCTAAACCTTGAAACCTAATTCATAACCTGAACCCCATCCATAACCTAATCCATAACCTAAAACCAAACCCAATCCTACCCTCATTGATGAATCTACCCCTCATCTCATCCCTATTCATCTTCTCATTCTCTATAAATAGAGGAGGATAGGGTGAGAATGAGGGGGGAGAAAAGAGAAGGGAAAAGAAGCAAATTAGGAAAAATCCAATCCTCTTTCTCTCAAATTCACCACACCCTCGCCACCACCACCTATCCCTCTTCCACTCACTCAGCAGTCACCTCTCCCACTCACTCACAGTCCCCTCGCCATTGCACCACCGCGCATCACCGTCACCACCGTGAAACAGGGGTGTGACAACCCTGTTTCACGTCCAATTTTTTACTCCACCACCACTCTCTGCTCCTCTCCCCTGTTCACCTCACCCTTGCCACCGCACGAGCTCCACCACCGCACGAGAATCCGCGACAGAACCACCGCAAAAAGCCGCGAAACAGAGCCGCACCGCGACTCTGTTTCGCCTCGCGACAGAGTCTGTTCCTCTCATTTCTCGGCCTCTCTTCGTCTCGAGCTTCTTCCTGACTCCCTCTCTCGCGACCACCGTCACGACCAGGCCAATCATCACCGCCACCACCTCGCGAAACAGCGCCACCACCGTAAAACAGGGAGCTCGAGGTGGTGGCGGTGCGGCTCTGTTTCGCGGCTTTTTGCGGTGGTTCTGTCGCGGATTCTCGTGCGGTGGTGGAGCTCGTGCGGTGGCAAGGGTGAGGTGAACAGGGGAGAGGAGCAGAGAGTGGTGGTGGAGTAAAAAATTGGACGTGAAACAGGGTTGTCACACCCCTGTTTCACGGTGGTGACGGTGATGCGCGGTGGTGCAATGGCGAGGGGACTGTGAGTGAGTGGGAGAGGTGACTGCTGAGTGAGTGGAAGAGGGATAGGTGGTGGTGGCGAGGGTGTGGTGAATTTGAGAGAAAGAGGATTGGATTTTTCCTAATTTGCTTCTTTTCCCTTCTCTTTTCTCCCCCCTCATTCTCACCCTATCCTCCTCTATTTATAGAGAATGAGAAGATGAATAGGGATGAGATGAGGGGTAGATTCATCAATGAGGGTAGGATTGGGTTTGGTTTTAGGTTATGGATTAGGTTATGGATGGGGTTCAGGTTATGAATTAGGTTTCAAGGTTTAGGTTTGTGGGTTTTAGGTTTCAAGGTTTAGGTTTGTGGATTTTTAGGTTGTGAGCTAGGTGTTGGGTATAGGTTTGTGGATTTTTAGGTTAAGAGTTAGGTGTTGGGTGTAGGTTTGTGTTTTGTTTGATACCACCATTAAAATTGCCTAATTGTCATTTGTGACTGCTTAATATGGATTTATCGTTTAAGCTCAAATTCCTGCAAAGATATTAAAACGAAATAATTACTATAAAATATAATAATCGAAACACTAACATGTACAAATTAAGGGATATATTCTGTAATAATTATGTGAATATCAAATACCCCCAAACCTATATTTTGCTAGTCCTCGAGCAAAACAATAAAAAGAAAATCATAACTCACTTTCGCAGGAATCATCGGTTGCACTTACCTTAAACGTGCAACAAGGCTTTAAACCCCTAGATTACCTCTAGTGGACGAGTTATAGTCTCGTGAGGGTTTCCAGACATGTTACCCACAAACATTACTGACTCAATCAAAACTTGGTCAAACAGTGTTCATTTTAAAACTTCAAGAAATGCAAGAAACCAACAGTGTCATTTTAGTGTATCAACAAATCTCCAAATAATTTAATATTCTCCAAAGGTTAGAAAAAATTCATAATCATCCTCAACTCAATGTGTGTGTGTGGATAGCACTGTCAACATAACTTTTCATTTCAGAGTAAAACAATGACTAAATCTCCTGTAGAAAGTTTGTTTTGACTTCAAACCTCTCATGTCACTCACAACAAAACACTCAGAGATTTGATATTTCACTCAGTTTATATGTGAGGAAAAGAGTAAATGATGGAAAACAATCATCTCACATATAGTAATATGAAGAACGGACTTTTCAAGAATGGAATGAACATGATCTCATGGACAGGAATATCAATTGCTTTTGGGAATGTTGAATCAAACACCATAGGTCTTGGTTATTAAATCTCCACATCTACGAAACCAACCTTTACCTAAGATCAACTAGGACTTTGTTGGGTTGTAATGGGGCTTGGGTAATAGTTAATAAGGAATGTCAAAGGATTCTAACAAAAATTTCTAGGAATGTATACACCCATTATACGTACAATTAGGGCTGTCAAGAATAAATCAATGTTGCGCACCATCAATTTTTTCTTCATTCTCACATCTTTATCCTCATTCACATTCTTCTTCTGTTTCCATTTTTTTTTTTTTTTTTTTTTTTTTTTTCTTTCTTGCTTTCTTTCTTTCTTTCTTTCTTTCATAGAGGATTTATGAAATATTCATATTTTGATCTTTCATGCCCTTTTTACACCAAGTGTATTCATCCGTACACATTCCCAGAAAAATTGGGTAAAGGTTAATGGGTTAACAAATAAAAGGTTAATCTATGGCTCAAAAGGCTACAAAAAGTTAATGTTATGGGTAAGTTAAAAGGCTAGTTAATGGTTTAAAGAAAAAAATGCCTAGATCATTTCCTAAGTTCGGGTCAGTATTATGACATCTCAATTGAATAAGCCAAGAAGTTCTAGTGTAATAATTCAATTTTTATGTCATTTCCAAAGCAATTGATCAAAAGAATTAAAATAATGAGATCATCAACGAGATAATGTAGACTCAAGAAAAATCAGAGTTTATGTATAACCCTCAGAAAAATAGAAAGGCTCAAAGCTTTCAGGGTTAAGTCTCCACTATTATTCTAAGGTTTTCTAGTATATATTTCACTCATCAACTTCAAGTTATGCTAACATGGCTCATGGTGCAAAGATAATCGAGTTGAAAAATCTTATGAACCAGATCTAACTTAAGGATCATACTAAACTTTCAGTCTTTATCAATATACCAATATGTCAAGTTGGCTTGCATTTTCTTGAGTATGAAACATGTAAATCCATTTTCATAATCGCAAAAGACCAAGTTTTCTTAACAGAAAAAGCAAATTTTTTTTTTTTTTTTTTTTTAAGATAAGAAAAGAAAACACTACGAAAAAATGAAAAATTCACCGACTCATGACTCCTACCCCCAAACCTAATCCAAACATTGTCCTCAATGTTTAACAAAATAATTCTTACAAATGAATGAAATAAGTACAGGAGAGGAGGTTAGAACAGTATTACCGCGGTGAAGAATTTACCAATTTCCAAGAAGTCATCCATCAATGAGGCTCACAAACATAAGAATCATGGAGTTTTCATTAGAAATCGATAAAATGCAGACTCGACACTAACAAAGAAAACTAAAAAGAAAGCTAGTTGTAAGTCAAAACTGTTACGGAGCTAACGAGTAAGAGTGAAACACAACTAAATAGGGTACTCGAAAATCAATCCAGACTAACAGCAAAGACACACAACTAAAGCTAGGCAGCCTCCTAGGAGCGCTTGGTTTACTGTCATCAGCCCGACAAATATTCTTCCTAAAAAATGGTGTATCAAATAGTGGAGAGGAAGAACATGACAAACACTTAGTCCATGGTCGTATATCAACAACCTGAACAGTTGAGGATCAGTCCACCAAAATATAGCAATCACATGGGGCACCAAATACACTAGGACATTCCAAAAGTGACCAGTAGTCATACACAACAGATGATCCTTGAATGCTCCAAAAAGGGAACATCCTATGTCTGGTTCCAAATCAGATGATTGAATAATTTTCACAACAGGATGGTGAAAGCTGAAATCCTCACTACAACACAAGGGATCGGTGAAAGTAGCCTTAATAAATGGGAATGCGATGCAAGTAGATGAGACGATGGATATATCAGGTGGTATAGGCTCATCACATGAATCACATAGAGATGTTGGTCTAGACAACTCATCACCTGAAAATGCATACCTGAGGGTGTCAGGTAATTGTTTAAGGTTAAGCTCAGGTGGCTCAACTGATGGGGCTAGTTTTGACTCACTGAGTGGAAGAGGCTTCACTTTAGACTTCCATTTATAACTAGGATCCACAATGGGGACTGAGTCAAGCAAATCATTGACTTCCCTAATGGAATCATCAACATCAAAGTCTAAACTAAATTGAGTCAAACAAGCCTCTAAACAGTCAAGGGGAGACTCTAAAAAATGTTCACAGTTTGATTCGATGCATGAGTCACTATGGAGGCATGAGTCGACATGGGAAGGAGATGTCTGTAGTGCCTCAGAATCTACAGGTTCATCAATAAATGAGGCTCTAGGAAATTTTTCTGACTCTATCTCAGGAAGTGACTCAACTATTTGACTCACAGTCATCTCAAGTTTCCGGATAGCTTGAGAGTTTTGTTGAAAAATAGTTGTCAAATCTGTGATATTATGAGAATTTTGCTCAAGCACTTCTCCTGTTCGCTCTATAAAAATTTTCATGATATTCTCTAACTCAGTATCAGGAATGAAAGCTTGAGGAGTCTGAGGAGTGTCTAGAAGGCCTTCATGGTACTGACCATGAGCCCATGAGAAGTCAGGATGATAGGCTAGACTTGGGTTGTAATGATCTAAATATGGATCATAATCAGGTCGTCGCATGTCATAAAATGAATTGACTTGCTCGAAAAAATAGGCTGGATAATCCCTTGTGTTCATTTAAATTTTTATTTTTATTTTTAAAATTTTTTAATTTTAATTTTTTTTTTTAAATTACTAACTCTAAACAAAATATGCACAGACTCACATGCAGAGCCCCTCGCGGCGGCTGTTCTCTCTGGTGTCGGCTGTTCTCAGTTGCGAGTCTCTCACTCTCTGGTGTCGGCTGTTCTCGCGACGGCTCTGCACCAGTTGCACCTCGATATTATATATATTTTTCATACATTTATTCCTTTTGATATTAGGCTTCTTACCAATGCAAAGATTGAAGAAACTTTCACATCATGTGACATTGTAATAACTTAAGCTTTTAGGGAAAATGTTTTCTTTATGGAAATGAAAACTTACCAAAAGTTTTTCCGTTAATCCTTTTTGACGGACAGGGTGGTTATAGCGTAGGGTTCCTCACATGTTCATATGATGTGTGTGGAAGGAGAGAAATAGAAGAGTATTTGAAGGGCTAAATAGATCAGAGCACTCTATCGTTATCGAGATTAGGAAATTATTGTGGAAGATGGGCTCGGCTTGTAATTTGTTTAGGGACTTGATTTTTGACACCTTCATGATGTCTTGACATTCCTTGATATAGGAATGATTTCCTTTGTAATTTGTTTTCCTTTCTTTCTTTAATAAACATATTCGTGTTTGAACCAAAAATAAAAAATAAAAAAATAACCAGTGAAATAATTTGTGGCTGAGTGGGTGCAGGCAATTTATTTGTTTTGTATTTTTATTTATTTTAATTTTTTAAGAGGGAATTGCCGGCGAGCCACGATATATAAAGATGGATCAGATTAAGTTATTTAACAAGACTAGATATTTCATTATTTTTGTATAATAAAGATATGTCTAGTTGTAAATAAATTTATTCTGCTTCACTTACCAATAAATATTCCTAATGAGATGAATCTCATGCGTATATTTGCATCATAAAATACTATAACTCACCAATATCATCAGGACAAACAAGTCAGTGGCATCGATTGTTAGCCAGATATCAAGAAATTTTCACACTAAACCACAACATAACTGCAAACATCTAGAGTCATAGCAATATTTTATGGAAATTATGTATAAAGCATAGAATACTACATGCAACCATATTGAAGTGATCTCCCATCTTCTACAAATTGTTTTTTTTTTTTTTTTTTTTTCAAACCCGAAGAGGTTTATTAATGAAAGAAAGGGAAATAAATTACAAAGAGAAACATTCTTATATCAAGGAATGTCAAGACCTTATGAAAGTGTCAAAACCCAACTCCCTAAACAAAATACATGCCGTACCCATCCTCCACAGCAATTCTCTAATCTCGATAAAGATAGAGTGCTCTGATCTGTTGAGTCCTTCAAATACCCTTTTATTTCTTTCTTTCCACACGCACCACATGAGAACGTGAGGGACCCTACGCCATAACCACTCCCCCCGACGGGAAGGATTAGCTTGAGACCACCAACTTAGCCAATCTAAAATGGAGCCTTCAAACATCAAACTCAAACCGAATTCCGCCAAGAAACTGTTCCAAATGGATTTGGAAAAACTGCAGTGAAGCATCAAATGGTCCAGTGTCTCATCAAATTCATTGCAAAGCACACAAAGACTCCCTGTGAGGATTCCTCCTTTTCTTAACCTATCTTTAGTCAAGAGCTTCTCATGCAAAACTGACCAACTAAAGAAATTAATCCGAGGAAAAATGTTTTTCACCCATACCAGATTTTTGTGGGAAGAAATGAAGGGGTTAGAATGGGTATCATAATGAGATGCAACCAACATATCTGAAAATTCTTTCACCGACAAGCCCACACCTTTACCCTTCCACACCAAACTATCTGATCCCTCTGAGAGCATTTGTCTATCCAACAAATGTATTAGATTAGCGAACTCATCTAGTTCCCCAGTATTGAGGTGTCTTTGAAAGGAAAGATCCCAAGAATTGCCGTTAGACCAAAAATTGCTCACACTCCCATATTGATTGTTGTTAATGAAAAACAACATTGGAAACAAATCCTTCAAAGATTGGTTATTACACCAAGCATCATGCCAGAAAGAGATGAGATCACCATTTCCACATTGGAGAGAGGTGTGAGGGTAGAAACCACTTGCGCACCGGGAGATGGACTACTACAAAGAGCATCCGTAGGAAGTGTACTTAGTTCTCTTTTCCCAAACCCATCTATTGCGCCCATATTTGTCCATAATGAGAGATCTCCATAAATTATCATTTTCTTCTGCAAATCGCTAAAGCCACTTAGAAAGTAATGCAATATTAAAAGTGAGCACCTGACGAATGCCTAAACCACCTCGAGATTTAGGACAACAAATTTTCTCTCAACCCACTAAATGCATCTTTCTAGAGTTATGAATAGAACCCCAAAGGAAATCGCGCATGATCCGTTCCATCTTGGCTGCTATTGAACAGGGAACCTTGATAAGAGACAGAATGAACACCGGGATAGAAGCTAATGTGGATTGTACAAGAGCTAGTCTGCCTGCTTTGGAGAGAAATTTGCGTTTCCAAGACGCTAGTTTCGATTCCATCCTTTCGATCGTCTCATCCTACACAGCTTTACTTTTGAAACTAGCCCCCAAAGGCATGCCCAAGTACTTAACTGGAAGATGACCAACTGAACAACCCAATAAACCCGCCAACTGGTGCAGATGAGGGACATCTCCAATAGGCAACACCCTTGATTTGTGAAAGTTGATTTTCAGTCCTGAAATAACTTCAAACCAAAGCATAATTCTTTTAAGAGCAAGAACCTGAGAAGCGGAGGCATCACAAAAGAGGATAGTATGATCCGCATACTGGAGAATAGAGACAGGCGGACTACCCTCCCCGACAGAAAACCCTCTCACTAGGCCAACATCAACCGCTTTAAGAATCATTTGAGTTAAACCTTCTGCTGCTATAGTAAAGAGAAGAGGAGAGAGGGGATCGCCTTGTCGCAGACCTTTCGAGCTATTGAAAAATATGTGCAGCTAACCATTAATTTTCAGCGAGAAATTAGTTGTAGATCTACAAGTGTGAAGCCAATGAATCCATTTGGCGTCAAACCCCATGCGAGCCATTACCAAATTCAAGTATCTCCAAGAGACGTTGTCAAAGGCTTTGGAGAAATCTAATTTGATAACGAGCCCTGGAACACCTTGCTTTTTCTTAGAATCAATAATTTCATTGGCAATCAGAGGGCTATCAACCACCTGTCTGCCACTGACTGCTGCACTTTGAAAAGGAGAAATGACTGAATGACTAACTATTTTCAATCTGTTAGCCAACACCTTAGCAATGATCTTATAGGCCCCATTCAAAATACTGATAGGTCTAAAATCTTTTACTGTTCGCATTCCCGCACATTTAGGAATGAGCGAGATGATAGTGATGTTCAACCGCCAATCAAGAAAATTTCTCGAGTTAAGATCTGCAACAACTTTCAGAAAATCAATTTTGATTACCTCCCACATATTCAAATAGAACATCATAGAGAAACCATCAAGACCTGGAGAAACTTCAGTTTTTAGCTCTTCCATTGCCGCTCTAATTTCCATCTCCGAAAAATTATCTACCAAGGTAGTAGCCGTAGACTGAGAGATAGACTTGAAGGTAATCCCCGAGAAGAAAGGTCGTCACTCCTCCTTTTCATGGAACAACTCTTTGAAGTGAGATATCAAGAGTTCTCTAATACTGACTTCATCCACCACCAACTCCTGACCCAAGCTAAGAGCTTCAATGGAGTTGAACAGTTTGCGTTTGTTAGCCAAGGTATGGAAGAATTTGGACCCCTGATCCATATGACGAACACAGTTGACTCCTGATCTGATCCTCCAAAACTCTTCATCTCTTTTGATTAATGTTGCCCACTCTTGATGTAGCTGCCCTCTACAAGACCTCTCCTCAACAGTCAGGTCCCTGATATCTTCATCAGCATCAATGTTAGCAATTAAAGTAGAGATATTTTGAATACATAAATTTGTCTTACCCCAAACTTTAGTTCTCCAACTTTTGAGATTGCATCTGAGAGCCTTAAGCTTCCACCATAAACAGTAGCCGGGGTGGCCAGAGACTACTGAGTTGTTCCACCAAGCCTTCATCTCCTCTGCCAGGGTAGGGTGATCAAACCAACTGTTATCGAATGAAAAAAGGCGAGTACCACATTAACAGACGAGTTCGCAAGCAAAATCGCGTGATGGTTAGAACCTGCTGTACTCTTGAGCCATTCAACTTTGTCACCAAATTTGTCAATCCAATCCACCGAGGCTAGAAATCGATCAAGTCGACAAAGGATAGGAAGATCTCTCCGATTTGACCATGTGAATTTTCCCCCTTTTAGATTGAAATCGGCGAGTTCCACCTCATTAATGAATTGATTGAATTTCTGCATGCTCATGGACCTCCTCCTGCATCCTTTTTTTTCATTCATATGGCGGACAACATTGAAGTCACCCGCTAACACCCATGGCGATTGCACCCAACCAGCAATGTCATATAGTTCTTTCCAGAAGGGGTCTCTAAGCGAAGGATCACATGGACCATAAATGTTAGTCCCTGACCAAATTGAGTTATCCGAGATCATTTGGAATTGAATAGAAAGGGAAAAAGCCCCTTTCAACACTTCCCTCATCTGCAAAAGATCAGCGTCCCAAATAGCTAAAATGCCGCCCGAGCTGCCAATGGATTCCACCATAGCCCAATCAAAAGAACTATCACCCCACAATTTTCTGATAAATTCTCTAGAGCATTTCTCCAATTTCGTTTCCTGAACGAAAACAAGGTCTGGACGGTTCTCTGAAATTAATCTACGACAACCCCTTTGCCGGTCAGTATTTTCGAGCCCCCTACAGTTCCACGAAAGAATTTTGAGGTTCATGAAAAACCTTCAAACCCGGGGTTGTTGCATTTGT
The DNA here is from genome assembly GCA_003290165.1 of Berberis thunbergii. Classification (NCBI taxonomy): domain Eukaryota; kingdom Viridiplantae; phylum Streptophyta; class Magnoliopsida; order Ranunculales; family Berberidaceae; genus Berberis; species Berberis thunbergii. The sequence goes on along the minus strand of QNQO01000591.1, from coordinate 411,214 downwards.
CCATTGCTTTGTCAGATATTGTACCCTGTGCTGCAGCTTGAACCATATCTAAAGACCTGTTTTCATCCTGATTGAGGTCCACTCCCACTGTCAAGCCAATTTCTTTGAAAGCCGAACGATCTGATGCTTCTGCCTGAGTCGAATGACAGTCAGAGACAGAAGGCTCCGCACTGTCATTGACCTTAGAAACAAAACTTAGAAACCCAAGATTTTCCGTCTGTGGGACCTCGAATCCTGGAGGAGCGCCTACGTGGTCTGGGGTAGATGAGAAACTCTCCGCATGAGAAACACAAAGATTTGTAGACAAACCATGGGCTTCAACACATTGTTGTTGGTATCCATATCACCTAATCTTCATTAAACAATAACCATGTCTAAATATTCTCTTTATGTATTGCGCGGAGGACGGACCATGTCAAACCCGACTCCTAATACTGTCCTATAATTTTAAATAAGATTCCACGTAACAAGGACTTAATCCAATTACTTACATCTAACCAATTCCTAATGGTTACTTATATGGTTCAATCAATAACAATGCACTATTGTAGTAGCTTGACATCATAATACTATTGATGGTAGCTAGTAATCTTAGGGAGAGCTAATAGAATATATTTGTCGACAAATGTTAAAGAAATACTCATAGGCATAAGACAGTAAGACACCAATGTCAACTACTTATGATCGTGACTTCCACCTTAATATGAACTTATATTTCTAATTATAAATGTTCACACATATACAAAAGCATCTAAATTGTATAAATGATGTAGCTTCATCATATGTGTTCCCTCTTTTAAGGCAAAACAGAGGAAACAGAAGAATTGTTTGTTTGTTTTTGATTGAATGGGATTGAAGAAATGGAGACAAAATGTGGAGAGGGTGTTCAAGGCTGCAACTCTAAGGCAACTCTTTTACATCTTCACAATCACCATTTTAAGCCTTCTTCTTCCTCTTTCATTTCTCTTACTTTCTAGGCTATCAAGTGTACATTATCTTCTCATTAATTTTCGTTATGTATGGAAGCCATCCTCATTTCTTCTATCGGTTTTTCTTTACACCAACCCAACTCTTCTTCATGTACTTGTGTCATTTATAAGTGTGACAGCACTTATTCAAGGCCTAACAGGACGAGTTCCCCTTCCTATTACAAGTCCGGTTCACCAGTCGCGGTTATATTTTGTGTGGATATTGCTATGCACAATGCAAGTGTCTGTGGGGTTAGGCATTGAAGGAAGTATAGCAGCGGGAATATGGAAGGTTGATTATGATGTTGAGACCAAGGATACATTTCTAAGTCGGATAGTTTTCTTTGTAGGATTGCATGAAACTATGATTCATTGGTCAAGAGTCTTTGTCAGACCAGTGGTGGATGATACACTGTTTGGGTTTGTAAAGGATGAACAGTTGATCGAAAGGGTGGTAATGGGTGCGACTTTTGGTGTGTTATGGTGGTGGAGACTAAGGGATGAAGTCGAAGGGCTACTTACATCCATAGAGGCGAAGAGGGAGTCGTCAATGGCATTGGGTGTTGCTGATCTTGTTAGCTGGTGGTTGTATTACCTTACATTAACAATTGGTCTAGTGAGGTTTGTAAGGATGCTTATATGGATTGGGAAGGTTTTGCTCTGTAGAAGAGTAGAAGGAAGTCCTGGCTGTTCTCATGTTGTCGATGAAAAGGTCTAAAACCAAACCAAAACAAAAAATTATACCTCACTGTAATTTTTTTTTCAGTCAAAGAAGGAAAAATATTGTATTCATTCACAACAGCTTGTTCACCTAATTTTTGTTTAAAGAAGTGTAGATTCTTTTGAGAAGACTAATAAATGGATAATATATTCTTGGTGTTGATAAAACAAAACTTTGGCTAACTCAATAATGCAGTTCGCGACATGTACGACATGAAATGCTTGAAAACATTTTTAGCTTTGATGATTGGAAATAACATAACATACAGTTTCTGAAATGCGAGGGAACTAATTCTAACCAATGTTACAGAAATAGCGAGAATTGCAACATTTAAACACAAAAAAGAGGCTTTTCTGTTGAAACCAAATCTTAATTCCTAGGGAGTCAAGTACAGAAAATCCTATATATAATGAGGAGATTCATGTTTACTACTTGTGTATGCTTTCGTCAAAACTAAAGCAGGACTAGAATTCTAAATGTTAATAAGTTCTGAATATAAAAGAAAACTGTCATGGAAATCAACACATTAAAATCGTTGACATTGTGATCATCGACCCATTAAAAGCACAAATTCCTTTCCACAATTAGCAAGCACAAAAAGATGGGTAATTAAGAACAGTTTCAACATCGTCATACTTAAAGCATGGACAATTACAAATTTCCCAAAACAATTAAACTCGCTTTAAATCATAGCACAGTTAGATTCAGATCATGACGAAGCAGCTATATATCCTACATTTCAGACGAAAGAAACCTCAATAAAGACATTCATGCTTGTCACCATTTTTACGGCAATCTTAGTGTCTTACTATGGTTCTAGCTTAAGCATAGTAAATTTCCTGACCTGTTCATCCTTTTTTATCTCTTCAAACATTCTTTTTCGATCTTCAGATGTCTGGAGGCTGACTGGGGTGAAATGAGGCTCCCACATAAATGCATTATCAAAATAATGACCAAGAAGAAATGTTTTTTCTACAACTATAGCTATAGCATTTCCACTCTTAGGATTGTCAGAGTGGAATCACCTGCCGTCGTTACAAAGCAGTAGAAGCTCACCGATCATCCGAATGTCATCAGGAACTTTTGACAAGCCCAAGTGTACAACAAACTGCTTCGTCCAAGATTTCTTCTCATTGTAACCCTTCATGATCCATATCTCGGCATGATAATTAGTGCTTGGGTGGTAAAGGGTATGGTTATATGTTAGAGAAAGACAACCTCCCAACACCCCTGGTACTGATGCTTTAAGGCTCTCAGCAGAATCATTCAACTGTGGTTTTGGAATATATAACACTAGATGTTTCAAATGCCAAATCAAATGAAACAATATCTCTATTCAAATCTTCTGTCGACCAATGAAGCGACACATTGACAATACCGGAAGATATTGTGGGTTCTAAAATTGTGCAAATGGCTTGCAACTTCTGCAAAATAGCGTGTGCTTCTCAATGAGTCCCAATTGGTGTACCCAATTTATTCTAGTAGGAGCAATCTCACGGATTTTGCATATGTTTTGGGTTATCTTGGGGTTTGTATGTTGTAACTGCACACCTGTGATGCTCCATCTAGCTCACTCTCCTGCACCTATTCCCCTTGAATGATGTATCTTCTACACTTGATTTTTGACCAAGTTTTTTTTCTTGGCGTAATTTTTAACAAATTCACATCCTACCTTCCAAGCACTTCTCCTACGACACTCACTCGCACCCTTTTTAAGAAAACTCTTGTTTCTTGACACAATTTTCTCACACACAACTTCCTTCACCTCTACAACTTCTTCACTTGGTGGTGGTGATGATGGGAAGGGCAGAATAATTTGTTGTTCACGAGCAACATAATTTGTTGGAGCAAGGTCATCAGTTTTTAATCGGTTGCATCCACATGGATGTTGTGTATTTGAAAGGTCTAGGCGAAGACTATGTTGTATTGATAAACCCCAACAAAGAGTTTATGTTGGTAGAAAATTGAAAGATTTAGGGTAACTGTTTTTCTGTATTCTCATTAACCCAATGAAAAATATTTATACAAAAAGTCCAACAGTATATTTCCTAATTTTGCATAATACCTAGCAATAGTTTAAGAAATATTAAACTTCTTGAGGAAGCAGTTTCCTATAACAAAGCAAGTACCCACATATAGCTATCCTAGAATAAAGGAATAAATCACCTAACACCCCTCTTCAAGTTGGAGCATGCAAGTCTAAAACGCCCAACTTGTCAAGGAGAAAATCAAATTGCTTCTTCCCCAAAGCCTTGGTAAAAATATCTGCCAATTGATCCGTCATCGGCACATAAGACGGAGCAATAAGACCTTCTTGGATAGCATCTCGCACGAAATGACAATCAACCTCAATGTGCTTCGTGCATTCATGAAATACCGGATTCTACGCTATATGCAACGCGGACTGACTATCACAAAAAAGAGGAATCGCCTTTGGATGATGGATTCCCAAACTCAAAAGTAGACCCTTCAACCATTTTAATTCACAAGTAACAGAAGCCATAGAGCGATATTTTACCTTTGCCGAAGAACGAGCTACAATATAGTTTTCCATGAAATTGGCGAATGCCCCAAAAACACAAACCACCCAGTGAGAGACCGCCGAGTAAGGGGACATGCTGCCCAATCCAAGTCACACCAACCTGTCAAAGATAACTCACTGTCTGAACGTAATAGAATGCCTTGACTCGGGGATTTCTTTAAATAGCGAACAACTCGTAATGCAGCATCCCAATGTTCTTGTCTCAGTTCTTGCATGAATTGTGACAAGACATGAACCGAGTATGCCAAGTCAGGACGAGTAACCGCCAAATAGATAAGACGCCCAAGCAAACGCCTATAGGGCTCGAGATCCGTAAGAAAAGGCCCCTTGGCACGTGCCAGCTGATGATTATGTTCAATTGGGAATGAAGCCGGCTTCGAGCCCAATAGTCTTGCCTCTGAAATAATATCAAGGGCATATTTACTTTGACATAAAAACAACCCTAAAGAGCTTCTAGCCACCTCAATGCCAAGAAAATATTTAAGCACACCAAGATCCTTCATATAAAAACATTGACTCAAATAGGCTTTGAAAGCCGTCACCCGCAGCGGAATCATTACCAGAGATTATCAAATCATCAACATATACTAGGACGTTGATCTGTAACCGTACCCCTTTAAAGTTGTCACAAGCTTTGCAAACCAACATCGAGGTGCCTGTTTCAAACCATACAGCGATTTACGCAAACGACAAACCAAATTAGAAGCAGTGGAGCTAAAACCTGGCGGAAGTTTCATATACACCTCCTCATCTAAATCGCCGTGAAGGAAGGCATTATGAACATCCATCTAATGCAATTCCCAATGCTTGGATGCTGCAATGGCCAGAAAAGCTCTAACTGTCACCATTTTCGCGACTGGGGCAAATGTCTCATTATAATCAATTCCTTCAACTTGATGATTACCGAAAACAACTAACCTGACTTTTAACCTCTCAATGCTACTATCTGAGTTGTACTTAATTTTGTACACCCATTTACTTCCGAGAGCTTTCTTTTCAGGAGGTAATTTTTCATAGTCCAAGTGTCATTATCTTCCAAAGCACAAATCTCCTTTTGCATAGTAGTACACCATCTTATATCTTTTGCAGCCTCCTTAAAAGACTGTGGCTCAACACCTGCAGTTACAGCTGCAAGAAAATTTCAGTGTTTCAAAGTAAATTGATCACAACTAACATAATGTGCTATAGGAAAAGGCGTACCTGAGGGAGTGTTATATGGCGGAGCAGATGGAGCGAGAGATGGACTGTTCTTGATAACCGTATGTGTTACGAAGTCTTTCAACTTTACTGATGGGAACTTCTCCCGGAACTCGCGGCCCAAATTGTCCCTCCCCGTTCAGTCGGGAGCACCATCTACCCCCGACAGCCGAGGATGAAGCGTTTACTGGTGGCACATCCCGAGCATTTCGACTCGGCACGAACGTGGAAGACTGTGGCTCAGCATTACTAAGCGTGACGCTAGTCGTGGGAGAGGCCGTTTGAGGACCGACGATGACATCCTCGTGCATCACCTGATGATCCCCCATACCTTCAATAAGCTCTTCTTGAACTCCCTCATTATAAGTCACATCACTGTCAAGGGGAGGAGTAGGATTTGTGACTTCAACATTCAAATAAGGAAAGACATTTTCATAGAACTTCACATCCCTCGACACAAAAATCTCATTTTTCTCAAGATCAAATAAACTCCATCCCTTCTTACCAAACGGATAACCTACAAAAACACATTTACGGCTTCGATTGGAAAATTTGTCACCTTTAGCGCGTTGATTATGGGCATAAGCTAAGCAACCAACAACTCGCAAGTCACTAAAAGAAGGTGTACAACCAAATAGCATTTCATATGGAGTTTTGTTTAGGAGAACACTAGAGGGAGTCCGATTTATTAGGTGAGCAGCAACCAAAATGCATTCTCCCCAAAAATAGATTGACAACCCCCCTTGAAACCTCAATGCACGAGCGACATTGAGTATATGTTTATGTTTCCTTTCCACTTTTCTATTTTGTTGAGGGGTACCCACACAAGAGGTTTGAAATAAAATTCCATTAGCCACAAAAAAATCTTCCATGCAGTTAAAATCTGTTCCATTGTCACTACGCACAATTTTCAACTTTTGAGAGAATTGACGGTCAATCATGGCAATAAATGACATAAACATCTTGAAAACTTCTCTTTTGTCAATCAATAAATAAACCCACACAACACGTGAATAATCGTCCACTTAAGTTAAAAAATAACGAGCACCACACGAAGAAACTTCATCATACGGACCCCATAAATCACAATGTAGTAACTCAAAAATCCGATTTGATTTATTGGCACTTAAAGGAAAATGATATCTAGAATGTTTAGCACGATAACAAACTTCACATTCTTTATTCAAATGACCTCTAGAATTATTAACAAGAGGAAGCAACTTCACTACTGTCTCGGAAGGATGACCCAATCGACTATGCCATAGCTCCAAGGACTTCGAACTATCAACCGAAACCGCTTGCACCTGTAATCCATGTCGTAGGTAGTAAAGTCCATCCCGTCTCTCACCCGTGCCAATCACCTCCCTCGAATGCAGGTCTTGTATAGCACACAAGTTAGAATTAAATTGGACAAAACAATTTAAATCATCATTTAGATGTGAAACCGAAATTAAATTGCAGTTTAACTTAGGAACAAAAAGAACATGTTGGAGTGTTATTTTGTCCGTGAGTTTCACGACACCCTCCTTAGTAGCAACCACTGTTTGACCATCCGGAAGGCCTATGGGACATGGCGAAACTACTTTAGTATCCACTAAACAATATTCATCACCAGTAACATGATAAGAACATCCAATATCAATTATTCAAGAATTCATTTCCAACTTACCATGCAACCTGTTAGGAGTGTGAAGAGTACCAAATGCGGCTATTAATGCCGCCCACTGTTCGGCAGTAAAACCTGGAAGAGGTTGCGCAGCAGGAGCGAGGTTCGGCTTTCCAAGAGATGCGCATTTGGTAGAAAGACGATCTTGCGACCCTAAGTAGAAAGGCGAAATATGATCAATTTTTACCGATGGTGGAGGTGTAGCGCCGCCGGCCATGGTTTAGGAAAAAAAATCTAAAGAAGCAATTTTAGCTCTGATACCATGAAAGATTTAGGGTAATTGTTTTTCTGTATTCTCATTAACCCAATGGAAAATATTTATACAAGAAGTCCAATAGTAGCTTCCCTAATTTCGCATAATACCTATCAATAGTTTATGAAATATTAAACTTCCTGAGAAAGTAGTTTCCTATAACAAAGCAAGTACGCATATATAGCTATCCTAGAGTAAAGGAAAAAATAAAGCAATAAATCACCTAAATAATCTCCTAACACAAATGGATTATTATGTTTTGGAGATGTTGTATATATGTTTTACTAATTTACTTATCATATTTTTCTTGTCGATTTCATGACAATGGAACAGTCTGAACTATTGAAAAGGACTGTAAAGAGGTAAAATAGTTTTTATTTTAATTGTTTAGCAGGGAATAAAATTTCTTTTGATTCTGTTGCATCTACAAGGATGCAGTGGCCATGAGCTCACGCCGAAATTCGTGCTTGGTCACCCAGTCTTATGGTTTTCGAGTTGAGCAGTTCTACATGGCGAGGAAACAGGCGAGGCAACGAGCGAGGGGAGGGAGGTGGCGGGGTGAGAACCGTTCATCTCCCTTGAGATACGTGTGCAAAAATCAACGACACGCATTCTGAAGGAAGTGAATGGTTCCCACCCCGCCACCTCCCTCCGCTCGCCCACTTCCTCGACATTTAGAATTTCTGTTTCGAGTTTGGTTCTTCATTCAGAATCTTGCATTTTTTTTTCTAAGGACAGGGAATGAGGCAGTCCAATGACTCACTGAACTGACTATCCCTTCCATCTTTGATGTGAATTGAACAACCTAATTGTTGTTTCAGCTTTGTCAAGATATTTCATTATTGTCATTCATACTCTTGTTGAAGAGAAGCCAGCTTTTTCCCTTGCAATCAGAAAGCATTGTAAAAGTTAGTATGCAGGGACTGTGACAGCCTACTCTCATCACTGATATTGTCCCCGTCTTTAGTTGTAACCAACCTTCGTGGAAGAGTGGGATTTTTAGCTACTAAAATAGTTGTTCTTGATGGAATGTCCTCTGTTTAAAGAGCCCAAATGGCAAGACATTCTTCATGAAAATAGCATCCTGCTGTGATCACCTCAGCACATTCAAGCATTTCAGCTTTTTCATGGGAACACCGTTCAAATTATGGCTTGCAGTCAAATGGCTATAAACACAAGATCAAAATTTTTACTTTCAATTCTTCAACAACTCAAGAGTGAAAGTTATAAAAATCACATTTCAATGTAATCATAGTTCAGGACTCATGAAGGGACGGATTCAGGATTGTAGACAAAGGAGAGCAAGAAAATATGTAACATTTTCAAGAAATTTCCTCGGTATACAACATAAAAAATGTCCTTTGTATAAGAAGTTTCCAAGAAATTAGTAAAGGCATCAAAGTTTGTCTTATTTTTCTGGGTTCTGTTTAACTGATTGAGATATACAGCATAAAATTTTCAATTTTTCTGTACATTGCAAACATGCTATGTATGTCACTATGTGTGTAGTGTGGAATGTGTACATGTGGTGTGTATGGGGTGTGTTTGTCTTTGAGTGTGAGATTGATTGCTTAGTAACATTTTATGTAGAGCATTTTTTTTTTTGCTTTTATAGAAAGATCATTAAGGCTTATTGTGAGATTTTTTTCAATAATGATGAGATTGGCTTAGAGATATTTCATATTGTATTGCTTGCTGCAATGGCTTTAGCAGCCGATCCAATTGTTTTTTTGATTGACGCAACATTCATTGGACATGTAGGTTTGTCATTGTTTCTTTTTTTCTTGTTAGTTGTAATATTAGATGGAGAATCTCTGAATCGATTGACATGAAAAACTATATTAAATTCAGGAATTGAGGTTTCAGAAATTCATTTGAATTTTTACTGCAAGGCCAAGACATAAAATCAACAAGTCAGAGATGGAGCAATAAGAACATTAAACAAACTCACATGTTTCAGACGAAGATGAAGAAGAACTGAAGAAGATATAGCAAGACGCAAGCGCATACGCAGACACAAGAGGCTCGGTTTCTCTTGCGATTTGGGATCTATGATTTTTTTGATAAGAGGGAGCAATATGAAATTTCAAGGGGGGCAATATAAATTTTCAAAGAAGGGCAATAGTGAAATTTTAACTACTTTAATGGATATTTTTACAAAACCTAAGGGGGTCAATTGACCCCTTATCCAATAGAGAATCCGCCCATGCTCATGAGAGAAAATCAATGGAGAGAAACCAAACAGAAGCAAGAATATTACAAGTGCCTAGGGACAAGCATGCAACTAGTCATTTCTAAAACATCCTACACCCAAATAATGAATATGTAGAGTGACTGGCAAATGCTCACCATCTCCACATGTAAACTCAAATGGAATGATTTACAACTTCCGGTCCAGAATCCAATAGGAAGGAGAGTAACCATCAACTTGATCCCAGGATTTGCACGAGGCCGACTGTTCAAATACTCCTCAAAATAGGTCTTCTTTTCTCTTGCTAATGTCAAATCCGTAACCTGAAAATAATAGAAATCAACATATTGGAAGCAAATGCTCAATTAAGAATCAAATGACCCATTGCACAAAAATTTCCACCATGCTCAAAGGCCAAAAACAGATAACAACAAAAATAAGGCTCACTCGAGAAACAGCATGATAAAAACATTTGCGAATTTACAAAATATCTCTGTAAATATTCAGAAAAAATAACTTATATTGACATTATCATTTGATGTTATCATTCCGTAGTAAATGACATCTCAGATGAGACAGAACACACCCATTTGAGTATTACAGTTGATCAGATAATTGTCTTTTCCCATGTTCTCCCTCCTTCAGCCATCATACTTAGCATGTTGCAAAACGATCCTCTTTGTGGGCTTGTGCTGTGACAATGGTCAAAATACCTTGTAGTCCTAAATTGACGTATAGCATTCCTCTTTCCTGCAAGGGAAGATATCATCAATGAAAAACAACAAAATTTAAGTATTGTACATCTTATAAAAAATAACTCTTTAATGATGAGCAAATCCTTGGAAATAACTAATTGAAGCAAAATATGTATTTGACTGATCTTCCTTAGCATAACTCAAATAATCTATCATCATTTCTAGCTAAACAAAAGACCAAGAAACAACATATAGACCACAAAATTCCAGAGACAAAAACAAATAAATCTGTGGTAAATTCTAAATTCTGCTTGTTGCTACAATGCAAGTCCTGCCCCTTTGCTCACTTCACACAATCTTACAACATTACGAAAAACACTAATCAAATGGTTTATCTCAAATTGATCAGACATCTCAGGGTATGGAATTATTGTGGAAAACTGAATGAACCACGCCAATCAAAATCATATAGGAGACATAAGGATTAAAATAAAGATTTGGTTAGACAATTTCTTTAAAGGAAACTCAGAAAACAAACTTGTTTGTGATTGGTGACCTAAAAGAAAAAGTTTCATTGGAACTTACATCTAACATAGGAGAGAAACCACTTAATTCAAGACTTTGATATTACAAGAAAATAAGAAGAAAAAAAAGGATGCAATAAAAGGAATTGGGTAAAACTATGTTAATTTAAGTCTAAAGGGAAGTAATTGAAGGAAGCTAATAATGAAATATATGGCATTCTAAAGAAGGGAGGGAGGTGTTTTGGTTCTTACCATGATCATAGATTGAAGTTTAACCCACTAGGGTATATAGGTTTACTATCGACAGAGATAAACATGGGGAATGTGGGCAACCATGTTGAAGTTGTTGTTGTCTTCTCTCTGCTCATCTCTATTCCTCCATCTTTCTACTAGTTCTTTGTCGCATTCAAAGATCTTTAGTATTTTAAGAGCAGTGAGGCGTTGCATCCATTGTGGCAACACTTTCCAATTCTTCGGACCATCAATTTCCAAATACTCAAGTGAGGTTAAAGTGGTACCAATCCAATCCGGCAAGTCCACAGCTGTACCATGTTTGGAACGAGGCTGGAATTGTAGATGTGTAAGTGTTGTAGCAGAGTGTTTCAACCCCTGTGGAAAAAATGTCAACTTGGGCAACTTAAACAATCGAAGCGATTCAATGACAGCAAGGTGCTGAAAATCCTCCTCGGAGAATTCCATCTGACGACAAGAAATGATTTTCAGAGTACCGAGAGAAGCCTTCTCAAGCTTTGGCAAGCGCTTCAAAGCTTCACAACGCTGAATAACAAGGGTTTTGAGAGGGGGAGGTTTTTGAGTCCCCCCTCTCTCTCATCTGCCAATGAAACCAAGTTGAGGCATCCCGAAATGGACAACTCTGTCAATGTAGCGAGATTATTCAGTTCAACAGGAAGAGCTTTCAGGTTGTCGCAATTTACGATCACCAACTTCTGGAGAGCATTAAGGTTGGTCAGCGTCCCTGGTGGAAAATACTCCAACTCCTGAAACCCATGAATTTGAAGGGAAGAAAGACAAGGGAGGTCTCGCAGTGAACCCAGAACCATTCCATTGCAATTGCTGCCATCAATGTCAACATCTTGGAGCGCGGACCATGCGAATGGGACTCTTTTCAGTTTTGGACAACGACAGAGTTCCACTTTTTTCAGGCAAGGGAATAGTGCTACCTGTTTTGTTATTGGTGCTTGAGACAATGACGACGATGACAATGGGACTCCTCCTCTTTTTAGTATCGGGCATCTTTCAAGTTTCTTCGTGGTTTTGCTTTTGAGGCCAGGTAGTACTGCTGCTGCCGGCAGTGTTGGTGTTGCTGCTGCTGTTGCTGTTGTTTGAGACGATGATGAGGAGGAGGATCCCTCCAAATTGCGCATAGGCTCCTCCTCCAAACTTAGTCCTTCTAGCCATCGGAATCCTTCTTCTGCACTTGCTGCGGCTGCTTGAGATGATGATGACATTGACCATCCCTCCAAATTACTCATCCGCCTCAGACTTAGTTCTTCCAATGATGGGAATCTTCCTGCACTTGCATCATCCACCACTTCCGCATCGATGAATTTCAGTGAATCCATATTATCCAACTCCAATATTTGAAGGCGAGGAAATTTCCTTAGAGATCCAAGATGTCCACACGTACAATGAGAGAGACGGATTATCACCAAATTTGGGACTAACAAAGGTGTCAACCAACTTGGAGAGAAGGTTACTCCGTCGTACCCTCTAACAAAAAATTTTCTTAGATTTGAGTGAGGTTGGAGGCCTTCTATCACATTTTGATGCCGCTGCTGTCGAGACTCTGAGTCTGTGTCCGAGCCCAAGGCCCAGCCTTTGCCCCAACGTAGGCTCAATGAATGTAGATGTTTCTTGCTCATCAAATTTGCCTCTTCAGCCTCAGTTAAAGTTTCCACGTCATCAAGATCGCATATCCACAATCTTCCTCTAAGGTTATTCAGCTCTTGCAACCCATCCAACCTACATCCACTCTCCTTGCCCAAAATAAACTGACATAATGTTCTAAGACAAGTTAATTGCCCAATCCCAATTGGCATGCTAGTTAACTTATTACATCCTTCAATATCTAGGTGTATGAGGCACCTCATGTTTTCAATATGTTCTGGCAATGATGAGAGATGATGACACCCTCTAAGACTCAATGTTTGCATATTTCTAAGCAAACAAATAGATTTTGGCAGGGTAATAATATCAGGATTGCCAGAAAGGTTGAGATACCTTAGATGTTTCATTTCAGCAATGCAATCTGGTACCACTTTAATCCCACATTGATGCAAATCCAATGCCCTTAAGAGGATAAAACCTGAGAAGACGAATTCAGAATTCACAGTCGAGCAATTGTCACTTGACCGAACGAGAGAGCGTAAGTGTGGTGATGAACTTCGCATTGACTCAAGAAGAGAAGATGGCGAAGCTTTAATATCAAACTTGAAGCACACATGGCGAGTTCTTTCTGAAGTACTTCTTGAGCTTTCAACATCCTTAACAAAGTACTCTTCCCCGGCAATAGAACTTGCAAGATCATGCACAAGATTGTGCATCTTGCAACTTATTATGTTACCATATATGTCCTTCTCTATATCTTGAAAGAAAGACCTCCATAGCAACTCGTTGAAAATCGCATTTCCAACATCCTCCAAATCCATTTTTGCTTGGGACGGCACCAAACCGTTTGCCATCCATAATTGAATCAAATGTTCTTTCTCAATATTGAGATCTTTGGGGAAGATTGAGCAATAAACAAAACATTGTTTCAATGTAAATGACAAATGGTAATAGCTTATTCTCAAGGCGGTAAAATGTCGTTTTGAAACTCCCAAATTGCACTGTCTTTGATGGATAGCCACTCATTTTCATCATTTTTGAAGCATAACAAGCCTCCTAGAGCCTTCGCCGCCAATGGTAAACCATAACACTTCTTCACGATCTTCTTGCCAATCTTCACCAATACTGGCTTCTTTTCATTTCCCGGGCCAAATGCATATTGTTCGAATAAAGCCCAACAATCTTTTTTTGATAAAATGTTTAGGGGATAAGAAGGAAGTGCACTGGTAATGGATGCTACTGTTGGCATGCGAGTAGTCACAATAATTGAACTACTTTGCGCTCCACCTCTAAAAAAACTCATTAGTTTGTTCCATTCATCACGTCTTTCTTCCCATACATCATCTAGCACCAACAAAAATCTTTTGCCATGGACCTCCTTTTGAACAAGCTTTCGGAGTTGTTCTATGTCTTCAACATTACATTTACTTCCTGAAACAGAGGCCAAGAACGCATTCAGAAGACGTTTGATATCAAAATCATATGATACACAAACCCAACATCTGACTTCATAATGATTTTCCACCCGCTGATCATTGTAAATCAGTTGGGCAAGAGTCGTTTTGCCAAGGCCACCCATACCCTGAATGGGAAAAACAGAGATATTGCCCTGGTTACTGCTGCTCGCGTTGCTTTGCACTGCCCCCGGAGCTTTTGGGTGCTTACTTATTCCGGTACGAAATTGGTCCAAAGTCAAATAAGCTGAGCCAAGCAATTGCTTCAACAACTCTTCTCTGTCTTTATCTCTCCCGTAAACTTGGGGTTCAGTTAAAAGAGACATGGTTATACGTTCTGGAGATATTACCAGACTCTTTTCCTTTCCCTTTCGCAAATCAAGCTCTGAACATTCTTTGGCTAAATCTTGAAAAATCTCAGTAAGTGTTTGAATTTTTCCATGAAGTTCTTCAATGACGTTGTTGTTGCGGCTGTTGGCACCCTCCGAGGCTAGTGGATGTAGAGCTTCATATTCGACCTCATCAAAAACATCATCAGCATCATATGCTGCATCATTCAGCTCATGTAGCCAAAACAAAACTCTTTCCACTCTTTCATTGAATTGCTTCTCCTCTGCATCATCAAGGACTTCTTTGATTTTAAGGAAAGTTTTGTAAAGCTTCTTCAGCTCTTTCACCAGACCAGCTAATGGATCAAGTTTCTTCATCTGATCATTGTAGATTAAAGAGTTGAGCCTTTCAAAGACAACTCCAAAGAAAGGACATACTACTTTATCTGCTGCCATCTCCTCCTTTTGCATAAACAACTTCAAAGAGTGGACAAGAAGGATTGTTACCTACAGTAAGGGAAATGGATTTGGAATTCGACTGTCACTCACACAAATAAGAAAAGTGGTATTGCTCTCTCAACTAATGGAAAATGAAGACTGGGAAAAGATAGTGGTATTGCTCTCTCAACTAAGTGGATTTATAGCCATACATAAAGACCTGTAATATTTTGTATCTTATTGGTTTTTCATATTATCATCAACAATAACACGTACTGCAAGTTGGAATAGAATAGCAAGCTTAATCAACCCAAGTGCACTAATCAAGAAATGCTTCCGGTCTCGTTTGGTGAAGTCAATCAAGAAACACCACCAAATAATGCATTGTTTATTTTGTTAGATGGTGTAAAACTGCGAGTTCATGGTATCATAAAACTCAAAGTGCCACTACATAAAATTGAATACTTTTTTAGCTGTAATAATTCACAAAGAAATTTTATATATTTTCAAAAATAAATTAATTCAATAATTGTATCACCATAAATAGTATGGACTTACAAGTGATATTATTCATGGTGATATGATTTATTGTATCACATTTTTTTTTAGCTATTTTTCATTTTATTAACTAAATTTAGTTTTGAATTAAAATTATTTGGTTGATTGTAATAGCTCAAAAGTATTACTATTTTTTAAGTTGTTGCAAATATGCTAATTTAGTGTAGTGTGCAGGTGAATTTATGGTCCGACAAATAATTGTGATATTTTGTTTCTTATTGGTTTTTCATATTATCATCAACAACAACTCATGTTGCAGTTGAGAATGGAATATTTAGTATACCTTAATCAAATATACCAATAAATCAATTTTAATTAAATATATTAATTAATTAAAAAATGATACATACTTCAATTTCTCATTATCAGTAATTCGGTAATCAAATATATTGCTCAAGAATGACTTCCTCCCCGTGTTTGGTGGGTCAATTTCACATTGCCAACGACTCTAAATGCAAGTGGGAACGGAAAGAACGACTTCCAATTCTTATTCGGCCGATCAGCTTTAAGCAAATATATTGATCAAGAATCACGCCTTGTTTGGTGGATAAAGTTCAAATCTGTAATCAAGTATATTGATCAAGAAGAGAAATTCTAAGTGTCGAGGAAACCAGCGAGGAAATGAGCGAGGGGAGGGGGTGGTGGGGTGGGAACCGTTCACCTCTCTCAGGATGTGTTTCATCTTTTTTTTTGTGCGCATTCCGAAGGAGATGAATGGTTCCCACCCCACCACCTCCCTCCCCTCGCTCATTTCCTCGCTGGTTTCCTCAACACCTAGAATTCCTCGATCAAGAATGACTTCCCCACCTTGTTTGATGGGTCCATTTCACATTACCTACCACTGTGAGTACCAGTGGGAACGGAATAATATATCTTAATACTAATCCAGACTTCCAATTCTTATTTGGCGGGTCAGCTTTAATCAAATATATTGATCAAGAATCACGCCTTGTTTGGTGGGTAAAGTTCACATTACCAACTATTCAGAATGCTAGTGGAAAATGAATAATATATTTTAATATTAATTAAGAAGGATTTTCAAGTCTTTGTTAGGCGTATTATTTTTAATCAACTTATTAATTAAGAAGCGATACATGGCCCAATTTCTCATTGTCAACAACTCGATAATAGAAAATATTGATCAAGAATGACTTCCCCACATTGTTTGGTGGATCAATTTCACATTACCAACCATTCTAAATGCAAGTGGGAATAGAATAATATATTTTAATATATAATAATTAAAAACAAATTTCAAATCTTATTTGTTGGGTCAGTTTTAATTAAATATACTATTAATTAAGAAATGCAGGAACTCACATTTGAGTTAATTGAAAACCCTTAAGAATTGTAGTGCACTTCAGGTGGGTTGGCGGGATAAATATGGTTAATTGAAAACCCTTAAGAATAGTATACCTTTATTTTGTTTATTGGTTATGCTTTTATATCTATAAACTTATGACTTCCCGGATGTTCGTTAAACTTTACTAAGCCAAAATAGGATATTAGGGACGATTAAGGTATTTTTACTAAAAACGTATTTCTAATTCAGTTTTTCAAGTCAAATTCCAAAAAATCACAATCTTCATCGTTACCAAAATCTATAATTGTAGTCAAGGAATGTGATTTGGCGAAATTTCGCGAAATTTTAACGAAATTTGCATTATTTTGAAAATGTGGAATGAGAGAAATGGCTACAAGGGAACTCTTCGAACTTGAACCCCAAATGGAATCAACTTATATATTGATATCCAATATTTATGCTCCCAAAGGGATGTAGGAAGATGTTGCTAAGGTCAGGGTAATAATGTTTATTAAATGTATAAAAAAGAGCTTGGTGTAGTTGGCATGAGGTTGATGTAAAAGTCTATGTTTTCTCTTTAGAGATGAATCTCATTCAAAGGTCATAGAAATTTATTAAAAATTGGATGAATTGAGTGAGGAAATGATTTCAACATAATATGTCCCAAACAATGATTTCAGTGGGCAGTGTTCTTTCATAGCTTCCTATGACTAATAACAATTCATAATAATCAATAGAAATTCGTAAGAATCCTTTTAAAATTCATCAAATCCAATCCATTAAAATCCATGTAGATTTCGTAAAACCATTAAAATTCTTTTAAATTTATGAGTTTTAAAATTTTTCACAATTCGTTAAAATCCTTAATTAAATACACCCCCTTAATTGGGTTGCTAGACGCATTCGAGTGATATACTCAAGGCACTGCTTTAGGGACAACCTCGAATTTCATTTCAACCACTCTTCCACTAACATGTGACTATTTTCCCCAATAAATAAAACAAAACCTCAATTGAAAGGTTTGAAGCATGAACTAAAACCCCAAAAGGCACCTTTGAACTCATAGTCTCTCATTGATCACCCTATTTTTGCTTCAAGACCGCTTGTGTAATGTAAAATGATGCATTGTAAAATAATGCAAGTCGCCTGGTAATAATTAAAGAATGCCAATGCAAGGTTCAAATGTTCAACGATCATTTGGTTTCTCCACATGTGATTGGTGGTGTGCTAGTTGTTGTGACATGTGGGGGTTACGATAAGGTGATTTTGGTGGTGGTGAGTGTGTTGTGGTAATGGTGGATGTGGCTACGAAGGTGTTAGTGGTAGTGGTTGTGATGGCTATAGTTTTGTAGTGGCGGTGATGATGAGAGGCTATGAATGTGGAGACAATGACATAGGTATGACAATGGCTATGAAGGTGGTGGTGATTGTAGTTGTGACAATGCTGGCGGTGTCTGTGAAACTGGTGGTGCATCTGGTGGTTGTAAAAGTGGTGGTGATTGTGGTAGTTGTGAAAAAGTTGAGAGAGTAGAATTCGAGAAAGAGATGCGAGATGCAAGAGATTTTCTTTAGAAAAGTTTTGCAAGCCGGTTCAAAGAATGGAGATCACATACTCCCTAGTGTAGGGTTTTCAACATTTACGCTCGAAAGAAATTAATTGCAGACCCACGAATACATGTTATGAATCACCAAGTTAATCCCTAAAACATTGTTGTAGCATGTTATTTTCTCAGGGTGCGTAGACGATTTGGCATCCCGTTCTAATTCCAATAATGAATGCATAATATGAATTAGAAATTAGAAATGACATTTTTGTTTGTTAGTTGTAAATATATTAAGAAAGACAAGCCAAACATTAGATTTTGTTTTTAGGAAGGTTGAGTTGGTTTATGGCGTGGATCAAGTTGGTGACAAAGTCATGGTTCTTTGGAGTTCCATCGCATTACATTTTCTTGCTTTAACCCTGATGTGGCTTGTAATTTCATTTTCAAGACTATAAGAGTTGAGTCAATGGACATGAATATGATTTCATGGCTTCCCACCACTTTGTAGTGTTCTCTGATTACATCATATTATTGTTATTCTCAAATTTGGTTGAATATACACAATTCGCCATTTGAACTCCAACTAAAAGCATTGCCACTTGTACTCCTTGTACGTAGAAGCATTACACTATGAAATAATTACTTGTTTGGCAGTTAATTAGTATATTTTCCGTGTTGTTGACACGATGAAAGTGGATTGTGATAATAGGTCAAATTTAATTAAAATTTTAAACAATTAGAAAAAAAATAGATTTTAAAACCGTCACAATTAATCTTTCACAAACTTTAATTTTTCAAAATTTGAAGTTTATGGTCTTTGTTTGAATGTAACTTAATATTGAAAATACTTGCGTCGTTAAGTATATTAATTTTTTTTTTTTGAAAAAATGCATATACTTTAAGTATTTGTATTAATGATTGATTTCATTGAAAAGATCATCAAAATGCATTTCAACCATACCAAATTTACTAAAATTCGACAATTAAATAGATAATTATGACAATTTTCTTAAAAAAATTTCACAAACTTTCTCTCCACCAAATATGCATTCATAAATTTTTATTTTTATTTTTTTGTTCATTTCCTTTGTCATTCTACTTCCAACTTATTTACAAACATGTCATTATTGATAATGAATCTCTACCATCAACATCTTCCGCAACTTTCAATCATAACCTTTTTATCCACAACTCCAAACACCATTCTGAATTGTAATATAAGATTTATCAAATAACATTAATAGTATTGAAGAAAAAAATGAAAACATGATTATAGAGAGTTATTGTGATAAAAATACTAGGAAATCAAATTTTGTAATCAAGGTGACGTGACATGATCTTGAAAGAATGATGAAATTTTCAAAGTGTTTGTGTATCTCGAGATTGAAAAAACTTCCTCTAATGATGGATGATATTGGGCTGGCCTGACCCGAGCCTAACATAACTTGCAAACTATCAAGTAAAATAAAATTAGCTGTTCGAGGAATGACTAGATTGCACTGTCTTTCTGAGGGACAACTAAGTTGCACTCCGACAGAAGGAAGATTGTGCAAATTGCTTCAACTGAAATGTTTTGGGGAGGAATTTTGTGCCTTGGACCATACATTTGTACAATACATCTATTTGGGTCACAGGTAGGTAGAAGGACCTTGCATCCGACCAATCTGTTGACCAAGGCTTGCAATATCCTGAATTTTGTTTACTTAGCCGCTTATCACAAAATTTTCCTATTTAATGTATAAGATCAACAATTAGGACGCTGAAGTAATGAATACAATACATGTGCGACATATAGATAGGAAGCATACAATTTAAAAAAAGAAGAAGAAGCAAATTTACATATATAATAACAAATTTTCCAATCAATTCTACAAATTTTCCAATAAATAAATATATATAGTCAAAATTCTACAAGGTGGGGCAACATCATGTCTATATAAATACTGAATTTTTTAGTTTATCCTAAATTCAAATTCTATAACTATTTTTTTTTATTTTTATATTTAACTAATTTGATCCACATTATTTTAGGCTTTAGTAAGGCTTTCGGTTTTCGGGTTTAAGTAAATTGGGGATTGGTTAAAAAAATGATTTAAGTAAAGATGAACTAAAAACCAATGAAAATTATAGCTTAAAAACTCAAAACCTCCAAATAGCATCAATCTCCAACTTCTGGAGAGCATTAAGGTTGGTCAGCGTCCCTGGTGGAAAATACTCCAACTCCTGAAACCCATGAATTTGAAGGGAAGAAAGACAAGGGAGGTCTCGCAGTGAACCCAGAACCATTCCATTGCAATTGCTGCCATCAATGTCAACATCTTGGAGCGCGGACCATGCGAATGGGACTCTTTTCAGTTTTGGACAACGACAGAATTCCACTTTTTTCAGGCAAGGGAATAGTGCTACCTGTTTTGTTATTGGTGCTTGAGACAATGACAACGATGACAATGGGACTCCTCCTCTTTTTAGTATCGGGCATCTTTCAAGTTTCTTCGTGGTTTTGCTTTTGAGGCCAGGTAGTACTGCTGCTGCCGGCAGTGTTGGTGTTGCTGCTGCTGCTGCTGCTGCTGTTGCTGTTGTTTTAAACGATGATGAGGAGGAGGATCCCTCCAAATTGCGTATAGGCTCCTCCTCCAAACTTAGTCCTTCTAGCCATCGGAATCCTTCTTCTGCACTTGCTGCTGCTGCTTGAGATGATGATGACATTGACCATCCCTCCAAATTACTCATCCGCCTCAGACTTAGTTCTTCCAATGATGGGAATCTTCCTGCACTTGCATCATCCACCACTTCCTCATCGATGAATTTCAGTGAATCCATATTATCCAACTCCAATATTTGAAGGCGAGGAAATTTCCTTAGAGATCCAAGATGTCCACACGTACAATGAGAGAGACGGATTATCACCAAATTTGGGACTAACAAAGGTGTCAACCAACTTGGAGAGAAGGTTACTCCGTCGTACCCTCTAACAAAAAATTTTCTTAGATTTGAGTGAGGTTGGAGGCCTTCTATCACATTTTGATGCCGCTGCTGTCGAGACTCTGAGTCTGTGTCCGAGCCCAAGGCCCAGCCTTTGCCCCAACGTAGGCTCAATGAATGTAGATGTTTCTTGCTCATCAAATTTGCCTCTTCAGCCTCCGTTAAAGTTTCCACGTCATCAAGATCGCATATCCACAATCTTCCTCTAAGGTTATTCAGCTCTTGCAACCCATCCAACCTACATCCACTCTCCTTGCCCAAAATAAACTGACATAATGTTCGAAGACAAGTTAATTGCCCAATCCCAATTGGCATGCTAGTTAACTTATTACATCCTTCAATATCTAGGTGTATGAGGCACCTCATGTTTTCAATATGTTCTGGCAATGATGAGAGATGATGACACCCTCTAAGACTCAATGTTTGCATATTTCTAAGCAAACAAATAGATTTTGGCAGGGTTATAATATCAGGATTGCCAGAAAGGTTGAGATACCTTAGATGTTTCATTTCAGCAATGCAATCTGGTACCACTTTAATCCCACATTGATGCAAATCCAATGCCCTTAAGAGGATAAAACCTGAGAAGACGAATTCAGAATTCACAGTCGAGCAATTGTCACTTGACCGAACGAGAGAGCGTAAGCGTGGCGATGAACTTCGCATTGACTCAAGAAGAGAAGATGGCGAAGCTTTAATATCAAACTTGAAGCACACATGGCGAGTTCTTTCTGAAGTACTTCTTGAGCTTTCAACATCCTTAACAAAGTACTCTTCCCCGGCAATAGAACTTGCAAGATCATGCACAAGATTGTGCATCTTGCAACTTATTATGTTACCATATATGTCCTTCTCTATATCTTGAAAGAAAGACCTCCATAGCAACTCGTTGAAAATCGCATTTCCAACATCCTCCAAATCCATTTTTGCTTGGGATGGCACCAAACCGTTTGCCATCCATAATTGAATCAAATGTTCTTTCTCAATATTGAGATCTTTGGGGAAGATTGAGCAATAAACAAAACATTGTTTCAATGTAAATGACAAATGGTAATAGCTTATTCTCAAGGCCGGTAAAATGTCGTTTTGAAACTCCCAAATTGCACTGTCTTTGATGGATAGCCATTCATTTTCATCATTTTTGAAGCATAACAAGCCTCCTAGAGCCTTCGCCGCCAATGGTAAACCATAACACTTCTTCACGATCTTCTTGCCAATCTTCACCAATACTGGCTTCTTTTCATTTCCCGGGCCAAATGCATATTGCTCGAATAAAGCCCAACAATCTTTTTTTGATAAAATGTTTAGGGGATAAGAAGGAAGTGCACTGGTAATGGATGCTACTGTTGGCATGCGAGTAGTCACAATAATTGAACTACTTTGCGCTCCACCTCTAAAAAAACTCATTAGTTTGTTCCATTCATCACGTCTTTCTTCCCATACATCATCTAGCACCAACAAAAATCTTTTGCCATGGACCTCCTTTTGAACAAGCTTTCGGAGTTGTTCTATGTCTTCAACATTACATTTACTTCCTGAAACAGAGGCCAAGAACGCATTCAGAAGACGTTTGATATCAAAATCATATGATACACAAACCCAACATCTGACTTCATAATGATTTTCCACCCGCTGATCATTGTAAATCAGTTGGGCAAGAGTCGTTTTGCCAAGGCCACCCATACCCTGAATGGGAAAAACAGAGATATTGCCCTGGTTACTGCTGCTCGCGTTGCTTTGCACTGCCCCCGGAGCTTTTGGGTGCTTACTTATTCCGGTACGAAATTGGTCCAAAGTCAAATAAGCTGAGCCAAGCAATTGCTTCAACAACTCTTCTCTGTCTTTATCTCTCCCGTAAACTTGGGGTTCAGTTAAAAGAGACATGGTTATACGTTCTGGAGATATTACCAGACTCTTTTCCTTTCCCTTTCGCAAATCAAGCTCTGAACATTCTTTGGCTAAATCTTGAAAAATCTCAGCAAGTGTTTGAATTTTTCCATGAAGTTCTTCAATGACGTTGTTGTTGCGGCTGTTGGCACCCTCCGAGGCTAGTGGATGTAGAGCTTCATATTCGACCTCATCAAAAACATCATCAGCATCATATGCTGCATCATTCAGCTCATGTAGCCAAAACAAAACTCTTTCCACTCTTTCATTGAATTGCTTCTCCTCTGCATCATCAAGGACTTCTTTGATTTTAAGGAAAGTTTTGTAAAGCTTCTTCAGCTCTTTCACCAGACCAGCTAATGGATCAAGTTTCTTCATCTGATCATTGTAGATTAAAGAGTTGAGCCTTTCAAAGACAACTCCAAAGAAAGGACATACTACTTTATCTGCTGCCATCTCCTCCTTTTGCATAAACAACTTCAAAGAGTGGACAAGAAGGATTGTTACCTACAGTAAGGGAAATGGATTTGGAATTCGACTGTCACTCACACAAATAAGAAAAGTGGTATTGCTCTCTCAACTAATGGAAAATGAAGACTGGGAAAAGATAGTGGTATTGCTCTCTCAACTAAGTGGATTTATAGCCATACATAAAGACCTGTAATATTTTGTATCTTATTGGTTTTTCATATTATCATCAACAATAACACGTACTGCAAGTGGGAATAGAATAGCAAGCTTAATCAACCCAAGTGCACTAATCAAGAAATGCTTCCGGTCTCGTTTGGTGAGTCAATCAAGAAACACCACCAAATAATGCATTGTTTATTTTGTTAGATGGTGTAAAACTGCGAGTTCATGGTATCATAAAACTCAGTGCCACTACATTAAATTGAATACTTTTTTAGCTGTAATAATTCACAAAGAAATTTCATACATTTTCAAAAATAAATTGATTCAATAATTGTGTCACCTTAAATAGTATGAATTTACAAGTGATGTTATTCATGGTGATATAATTTATTGTATCACTTTTTTTTATAGCTATTTTTCATTTTATTTACTAAATTTAGTTTTGAATTAAAATTATTTGGTTGATTGTAATAGCTCAAAAGTATTACTGTTTTTTAAGTTGTTGCAAATATGCCAATTTGGTGTAGTGTGCAGGTGAGTTTATGGCTGGATAAAGAATTGTGATATTTTGTATCTTATTGGTTTTTCATATTATCATCAACAATAACTCATGTTGCAGTTGAGAATGGAATATTTAGTATACCTTAATCAAATATACCAATAAATCAATTTTAATTAAATATATTAATTAATTAAAAAATGATACATACTTCAATTTCTCATTATCAGTAATTCGGTAATCAAATATATTGCTCAAAAATGACTTCCTCCCCATGTTTGGTGGGTCAATTTCACATTGCCAACGACTCTAAATGCAAGTGGGAATGGAAAGAACGACTTCCAATTCTTATTCGGCGGATCAGCTTTAAGCAAATATATTGATCAAGAATCACGCCTTGTTTGGTGGATAAAGTTCAAATCTGTAATCAAGTATATTGATCAAGAAGAGAAATTCTAGGTGTCGAGGAAACCAGAGAGGAAATGAGCGAGGGGAGGGAGGTGGCGGGGTGGGAACCGTTCACCTTTCTCAGAATGCATGTTATCTTTTTTTGTGTGCGCATTCCGAAGGAGATGAATGGTTTCCACTCCACCACCTCCCTCCCCTCGCTGGTTTCCTCGACACCTAGAATTCCTCGATCAAGAATGACTTCCCCACCTTGCTTGATGGGTCCATTTCACATTACCTACCACTGTGAGTGTGAGTACCAGTGGGAACGGAATAATATATCTTAATACTAATCCAGGCTTCCAATTCTTATTTGGCGGGTCAGCTTTAATCAAATATATTGATCAAGAATCACGCCTTGTTTGGTGGGTAAAGTTCACATTACCAACTACTCAAAATGCAAGTGGAAAATGAATAATATATTTTAATATTAATCAAGAAGGATTTTTAAGTCTTTTTGTTATGTGTATTATTTTTAATCAACTTATTAATTAAGAAGTGATAAATGGCCCAATTTTTCAGGATGCGCGCATAAAAATTGATGACACACATCTCGAGAAGGATGGAGGGTCCCCTCCTTCCCTCCCTCCCTCCCTCACTGATTTCCTCGCTGACTTCCTCGACAGGTAGAAGCGCTCATATACATTACATCAATGATAAGTATATGAAGTGACAACACATGAATTCTTTATACATTACAATAATCGAAAATTCTAGGGTTGAGGGAAAGGGAGCGAGAATCACCCATTCTTTTCGAGATAAGTGAGTGTCAGTGCACATCTCCAAAGTGATACACTTATCTCGAGAATGATGGTTACACTCATCCCTCAACCCCTAGCAAAACTCTACAATAATTCTAATACTTATAAACAGGAGTCGTTCTAGGCGGCGAGGGAAGGAGGTTTGACCTCCATCCCCTTCGAAATTCACACGTATGCACATTTCGAGGGAAATGGAGGGTTCTCGCTCGTTTCCTCACCATTTAAAATCACCGTATAAACAAAAAAATTTAACCCACTGTACAGTGGTTGGTAGCTTTTGTTGTAAAACAGATTTGGAGTCTAGTTGTTGTTACGGATGGCCGGTATACTCTTGACGGACCCTATTTGGTGAGCAAGGCGACAAAGGAATTACTTTAGGTGATCGATAAAAAGTTGGGTTACTGGTGGCTTTCTTATACAGGTTTCAACAGAGACATTCAGAAAACTTTCTTTGTTAACATCCACTTCAACATCCAATTTACTTATGTACTTTCCCGTAGTTTGTTGAGTGCCAAATGACAAAAAATTCATTTAGTTGAATGGGTGTTGAAGGAGATCGTTGCCTCTATGTATAAGCTTTTTAATAGTCTTGGTAATTATATTTTGAATATGTGAAACATTGTTGTCTTAAATTGGCATATTTGCAACGATTCTTAAAAAGTAACACTTTTGAGCTGTTACAATTCATCAAATAATTTCAAGTTAAAACTAAATATAGTAAAAAACTGAAAAACGGTTACACAAAAAAGATGATACAATAAATTAGATCATCATTATCACTTGAAAAAATATATTATTTATGGTGATACAATTATTGTATCATTTTATTTATGAAAATATGTAAAATTGCATTGTGAATTGTTATAGCTCAAAAGTGTTTATATTTTAAGGATTGATATCAATTTAATGTAGTGCATGCATGCTTCAATTTGATTGAACGGAAGAATTCATTTAGCTAATCATTGTTGTAGTTGTTGTCAATGTTCTTGTTGTCAAGAAGAGTGTAAATGTTCGTTAGACCAGGCATATGCCCAATAACTAAAAAGGGCTTATACTATTGTGGAGGAACATTGTTGATTCACTGTTCTTAAGCAAATCATGGGATTTTTATTTACATAAACAAATTGCAAAATGTAATAATGTATATTTATCATATAGAGTTGAACCCTACATTACGATTTTCTTCACAAACTTCACTAATGAGATCAGCTCCTTCTTATGTATGCTTGAAATTAGTGTGTGTCATGTATAATGCACCTTTCACAAGAGAGTTGCGCGTCATTAGTTCTTGTTAGAATGGGAAATTAAAATCTGGTAGGTACTGTTAGAACATCAGCTACTTTGCATTTCCATTTTTAGTCATGACTTTATTCTAAATGTCGAGGGAATGAGCGAGGAAACGAGCGAGGGAAATGAGGTGGCGAGGTGAAAGCCGTTCATTTTTCTCGAGATGCATGTGAGAAAAGTTAACGCACGCATCTCGAGAGAAATGAACGGCTTTCACCTCGCCACCTCATTTCCCTCGCTCGTTTTCTCGCTCATTCCCTCGACATTTAGAATTTCTCTTTCGTTAATACAATTTAAATTACTATTTGTCACGACTATACCACACCACCATTTTCTCTTTCTCATACTACTATTGAGATTTTTTTTCTCACACACTAATAAATATGTATAACAGAAAAATTCAAACTCAAAACAAAAAAAGACAAAATAAAATAGTTTTCGATCAATTTAAACCCTCAATTGAGACTGATTCTGAAGTTCATCAAAACATGAAAGTTGGTACTATGAGTTATCTAATAAACACAACTTGAATAACTTGAAAATATTTTGAAATAAGCAAGTTATGATCATTTTACTAAAGTCACGCAAATTTATCTTGCAATGAAAATGGGATAGTGTTCTAGATGTTTTTGCCAAATTATGTACTCGATCAAGACCTATTCTCAAGTTGATCAAAACACCAAAGTTGTAATACTTTGAGTTATCTAATAAACACAACTTGAATTAATTGAAAATATTTTGAAATGAGCATGTTATGATCTTTTTACTAAAGTCGCGCAAATCTGTCTTGCAATGAAAATGAGATAGTGTTATTGACTTTCGGCCAATTTATATGCTCAATCAATATTGATTCTCAAGTTGATCAAAACATAAACTTGTATTACTATGAGTTATCTCATAAACATAACTTGAATCTGTATAAAATATTTTGAAATGAACAAGTTATTGTCATTTTACTAAAGTCGTGCAAATCTGCTTGCAATGAAAATGAGATAATGTTCTTGACTTTCGGAAAACTTATGTGCTCGATCAAGACTGATTCTCAAGTTGATCAAAATACAAAGGTTATAGTACTCTGAGTTATCTAATAAAATCAACTTGAATCACTTGAAAATGAGGAATAATTTATGGTCATTTTACTAAAGTCACACAAATCTATTCGAAAAATGAAAATGAGATAGTGTTCTTGACTTTCGGCCAAATTATGTGCTAGATCGATACTGATTCTCAAGTTGATAAAAACACAACAGTTATAATACTCTGAGTTATCTAATAAATACAACTTGAATCAATTAAAAATGTTTTGAAATGAGCAATTTATGATCATTTTACTAAAGTTACACAATCAATCTAAAAAAATGTATGTTCACATAGTACACTCTAGACCATATGAGAAAATGGAATTGAAGCTGTCCTGCATTCAAAAGTCTTTCCAACTAACTCCTAAGGCTACTCTTTAACCAATGCTGCATCTTGTGCATCCTTGTGACTGTCTTGATGAAAATTCAACGGTTTATTTGAAACATCAGAAACAACCTTTTTCATTATGAGATGAGTGATTCTACACAGTGAGGAAATGGGTGAGGGGAGTGAGGTGGCAGGGGTGAGAGTCATTCATTTAGCTCAGGATGCGTATGTAAAAAGTCAATGCACGCATCTCGAGTGAGGTGAATGGCTCCCACCCCCGCCATCTCACTTCCCTCGCTCGTTTCCTTGCTCATTTCCTCGACCCTTAGAATTTCTGTTCTCAAAATTCTTACCCTCTTAGAAGCTCATGACGCCCAAATTTGAGTGACTAGTGTAAGTCACCGGTTAACTCCGCTATATCAAGAAATGCTTCCGGTCTAGTTTGGTGAGTCAATTAAGAAATACACACCCAATAATGGATTATTTATTTTGTTACATGGTGTAAGTTCGTGGTATCAAAAAACTGACAGTGCAAGTGGGAATATAATATATATACCTTAATAAAATATTCCATTGATTAATTATGAGTAATTTTAGAGAGCTCGCTCTAATAGTCCGCTCACTGTTCGATTCTTTCAGACACGTGCATGAAAGGGTGGCTTGCACGTGAATTTATCTGCTTATTTGTGTGTGCTTATTTGCACAAAAGCTTGAATGAACAGTCCCTTTTGTATGTGCTTATTTGCGCGCTGGGCATTTTCATCACACTGTTAATTTGATGAGCATTTAAAAAAATCAAACCCTTCTCTTCTTCTCCTCTCTGTTTCTCACCAACAATTTGTCTCTGATTTATCTTCTGCCTACATTGATCACGAAACCCCTCCAATAACCATAATTTATCTGCTTGAAGGTAGAAAATCTTGCTCAAGAGTAGATGTTTGGGTTTGAAGTCTAACGTGAAGACTAAGAGGACAACAATGGCGAATGAAGAACCTCTTTGTAAAAGTTTGCAATTATTTGTATCAGATCTGTATATCAGGTCAATTATTCAAATGAAAGAGAAGGGGAAGCTCTGTACTTCATGTAGAAGAAGGGGACAAGATGAATAAAAGGCAAATTCCAGCCATTAGATATGTTTGGAGATGCATATTTTCATATATCTTGAATTTTTTCACTGTGTGGCAAATGTCTCGAGATTCGGCCTACAATGTGGGTTTGGTTTCTCCAAAATCTGTAAATAATCCACTTGTTGGATTTCAGAACTTCATTAGGAAGATTGATTTTGCTACCTTTCATAGCTCCCTGCTACTAGTTGGACTTGAATATACTTCATCCGACAAAAGAAGTGAAAAGAGAGAAAGAGAGAGAACTTGAAGCAGGAAGCTATCAAACGCTAATAAGTTTGATTGTGCTAGATAGATTACATATGGCGTATATTTGTCATGGGGATGAGTAGTTATCTGATTGTTTTATGACCGCGAGGATTTGCTTTTAGGTATTTTTGTTTTACGGCTGCGGCTAAAATTTTGTTTTGGTTATTTCACGGGTAAAGTCGTTATGTACTTCCGTATTGATTGTAAATCAATTTTTTGATAATTAATAAAGGTCTGGCATTCCAGAGGTGCCCCTCCCCACTGGAGGTTTAATTAAACACCCCCCTAGACATTTTTAATTGACTTTTAATAAGTTGCCCCCTCAAAAAACCAACAAACTAAGTTGGCCCCCTCAAATATAAACAAATTGTAATTCAACTTTTATTAAAAAATATATATTAAAAATTAAGAACTACTACTCACGTGACATGCTTAATGAAAATTTCCTATTTTCCCACCAAATTTCGTTCATAATTCTTGTAGGTTCCATGAAAAGAGTGGTTAGCCTCTTGTATTTCAATTAAAATACGGCTGATTCTAGGGAGCGAGGGAGGCCCTCCCACGCGCCCTCGCTCCCTAACAAGGCCCTTAAAACGCATAACACAAAACTACTCTCTATTCTCGCTAGCGGTCTACATATCACTTCATGTTCACACAATTATTTTTTTATTAAATCAAACTCATTTTCATGTCTACCAATTGTAGCTCAATTGGTCGAACATCCACTATTTTTGTGAGAGCTTGCGGGTTCGAGACTTATCAGTTAGGATATTGTGAGTTTTCACCCGATTATAAGGAGCATAGTGCTCCACTGTTAATAAGTCTTCGAGTGTTGAATGCAGCTGCTTAGATGAATTAACCGGAGCGAAGTGAAAGCAAGTCTTTATGCAAGGTGGAGGCGATGAACTGGAGTGAAAGCAAGTCTCCATGCGAGGTGGGAGCGATGAGGATATTAAGTGGCAACAATATTGTAGCCTTCGGGCCTGGTTTGGTTAAACCTATAGGGTCAGTCATGTAGCCTTCAACCATGAATTAATAAATAAATAATAATCAATGGCCCAATTTAAATAAATAAATAAATAAAACCATTTTCATAATCTACATTTAGCTGCATATAATTGGGGTTCTTAACTATGGGGATGATGAAAATGTATGTGAAAAAAAAAACAAACTACCATGAATGAGATATGGAAACCAACTGATAGAGAAAAATGTTGTGTCAAAATTTCTAGGTTCATTTATGGATGTGTTTTGCCTTTCAACATTGTGACAAGTGTATATTTTAAAGAGATGATTGATGAAATTTGTAAGTTTGGGAGTGGATTAAAACCTCCCACTTACTTTGAAATTAGGAACACCTACTTGAAGAAGAAAGTGGAAGAGGTAAATGTGAAGCTTAAAGCCTACAAGAAAGATTGGAAGAAATATGGATGTACTATTATGTCCGATGGGTGGACCGATGGTAAAAGTCGAAGCATTACAAATTTTCTTGTTTATTGTAATACCCGCCTAATTAAATAAATATAAATTTTTTTTATTTATTAATTGTGGCATATGTTGTAATCTCAATTATTGGGAAAAAGATTTGTTTTGTTTGTCATTGCTAAATAGAATAAGGTGTGTGTGTGTGTGTGTGTGTTTAGCCAAAATTTGAAAACCCCAAAAAATAACACATTTGCCTTAAGTAAACTAATTAGTCACAAAAAAAAGGTGCACATATACTTTAGTTAAACCCTAATCTTGATGAGTTTTATTCAATTTTCTTGGGCTTGAGTTTGGACTTTCATGAAAGTAATGGTTATGGTATTGGTTAGAGGAAAATAAATGGTAAAATAATAAGAGATGAGTGATGGTTGTGTTTAGCCAAATAAGCTCTAATTAAAAAAAAACTCATTTAAGCCCTAGCCTAATTTTTTTTCTCTGGATACACACATAAGAAAATAAAAACTTACGTTGAAAAAGGTGGGAGGTGCTGAAGGAAGAAATTTGCTCAAATTTTGAGATTCTTGCAAAAAGATGTGAGTAAAACTCAATCCCTAGACATTTTGATTTTATTTACATATTTAATGGAGAAAAAAAAATCGATTTGACATTGTTGGTTTGATTTATATCTTTAATGAAAAATCGATTTGAAATCTTGGTTTGATTTAAACCTCAAATGAAAAAAAAAAAAAAAAACGAATTGACATAACTGTTCACTGTTCATGGTGATATTACTGTTCACTGTTCTGGTAGGACATCACTGTTCCTGTTTGATATCACAGTTCATTGTTCCGTTTTTACATCACTATTTCTGTTCTTGTTTCTGTTTGACATCAATGTTCACTGTTCCAGTTTTACATCACTGTTTCTATTCTTGTTCCTGTTTGACATTAATGTTCACTGTTATTGTTTCGGTTTTACATCACTGTTTCTGTTCATGTTCCTGTTTGACATCAATGTTCACTGTTCCTGTTTGACATCACTGTTTCGTTTGACGTCACTGATCAAAAAAAAATTGAAAGTTATTGTCCTTATAGGGATAGTTTGCATGACATCATATGAGTATGTGGCTATTCCTACTACTCATTGTACATTTTAATATAAGTTCATTTTTTTATTTTTTTTATGGAGTATTAGATATTTGTACACAACAATGGTTTAAATATTATTATTATTTGCTTTATTAGTATATTAATCAAGTTTGTTTGATGTTTGGTGTAAATTCCTTGATTTCTGGGTATGTTGATGTGGTGTAACGATCCTAATTATAGCTCATTATAAATTTTAGGGCTTTATTAAAATTTTCTAAAGCTATGACTTTTTTCAGTGGATGCAACTTTCTATGTGCCTCCACTATAGTGTGAATACTGATTCTATAGGGATTGGCGTAGTGAGTAAGACTTGGTACGTGGGCTCAGAATATGTTGAATTTGCTATTAGATATGAAATTTGTGAGTGTCTTTCTGAGTAATGGGATTGCCAATTCGCTTGATGATTAGTCTTATTGTAATGTACATAACTTTATTGCCTATTGTTTATTAATAAAGTTTAATTGTATAATGACAATATGTATATGGTTATTTTAAATGCATTCTAAGTGTGAGCTTCATTTGACGTGTGATACAAGTGACTTGTGCGTGATGTTGTGAAGTGTATAACTTGAGGCTTAGTAATTATGAAACTGTTATTTGTTTCCCCAATAGAATGGGTGACCATTGTGGTTAATTTGTTATGGTTGACAAAGCGTCACCGAAAAAAAGTTTTGCAGATTTATTTATTTAATTTTCTCTTTTCCACAACTCCGAAAAAAAATGAAAAAAGAGAATTATTTTTGTATACAGATTTGCTTGTATACGTGTGATATGATTTTGGGTATGCAGACTTGCTTGCATATCGGTGCACCGTTCCATGTGAGTTCGGTTGTACGTGTAGATTTAAGAAATACTTGCCATGGATCGAACTTCGGGTGAGATGACATGTTCCTCGATGTGGCACCCCACTTGGAACATGTACTCTCCGAGTGGTTTCGAAGGCAAGGGAGGCACACTTGGGTGAGGTGTGTTCGGCACAAGAGGATAGTGCGATTGTGAAAAAGAAACAAGATTTCTTTTTTGTGTATGTGCATGATTACCTTAAAGGAAGAAACTAAATGCTCATTCAACCATTGAATGAGAACTACATGTCTTCCTAAATGTAGAAAATGTGTTTTGTTAATATTTCAATAATAGTCTAATATGACTATGAATTGTATCATTGTTTGAAAATAAATCACATTTGTGAGGACTGATAATTTAAAAATATTATCCGGTTGCTTCTAACATTTTCATGCAGGATGACAAGTCTACTCATATTTCTGCAGGTCAGACTTGCCATAGTCAATTTCTATAGTTAGGATGATAACACATTTGCCTCATTCAGGAACTACCTGATGGTGTGGTTGTTTATTGTTTTTGTTTAGTTTGATGTTATCACGTGTGGATTTATTGATTTTTTGGATGAAGATTTTTCACACCAGCTTTATTGCTGACCCAAGTGAGCTTTTGCTTCTTGGGTATATTCCTTTGGGAATGTATCCGATTAGCCTTTCAGGTTTAGAGATTTTTGGACAACGTTACTGGAGTTTCATTAGTGGGGCTAGCAACGTCAGAGTCTCTCCGGGTTAGAGTTTTATTTGTTTCAGTAATTTACAGCGTTCTAAAAATCGCTAGACGCTCGACGGGCGGTGGGCAAGTGCCTAGTGCCCAGGGGCCTAGGCGGGTGCCTAGTCGGTCTTAGGTTTTGTATTATAACTTTAATAATTTACAAAAGTTAAGCATAATACCTTATCAATTACATCCAATTTAATGTCAATATATATATGCAAAATTTAAAAACATGAAAAATTAACAATCGTGAACAAAATTTATTAAAACTCAAATGACTGAAGTTGGTCATGATGGGTACTTTATATAAATTTGAATTTGTGTACACTTTTATTTTTCTTCAAATTGCATGAATAACCTCAGTTATGTTTGATAAAATCTACATCAGTAAAATTGGTACCGGCAGATCCTTTGAGAATTTCATTAAGTAATCATCATTTGCTACATTTAGACATATACTAAATAAAAAACAATTAAATAGTTTATTTCTTAAAAATAGGAAAGAAAAATAAAATAAGAACACAATCAGTCTTATTAAAAAAAAAAAAATTGCCCCGACCTCCTAGACTCGCCTAGGCCGCCTAGACCCCGCCTAGATCCCTCCCAGACCCGCCCAGACTGCCCAGAACCGCCCAGACTGCCCGCCCAGCCATTAATCTGGGCGATTTTCCACCTTCTAGCTTTAGAACACTGGTAATTTAATCATATTTTAGTTGTTGCTGATATTCGTTGATGTTGTTATTGAATTTTCACGTCCCAAGTTTTGGGGAAACGGATAATCCTATGTGTATTTTGGGATTTTTGTTTTCTTCGAAAATCAGGGCGTGACATTAATAGTCCAAAGGAAATTATTTTCTTGAAGTCCCTTGATACATCAAGCATATTTCATAATGCTGAAAACTTGTACTTGATGTTGGATGAAGTGGTACAGGAAGTAGGTGAAGAAAATGTAATCCAAGTGTGATTTGCCTCTCCCAAGTGAAACCGTTAAAAAGGCTAAGAAAGTAACGGTGTACATTTATAGCCACACGTGGGTATTGAGTCTCATGAGAAAGCACACTAATGGTAGGGAGTTAGCAAGGCCAACCATCACTCGATTTGCCATAGCCTACCTCACATTACAAAACATTATTGATAATAGGGTTGGCTTGAGGAGTATGTTTACTTGCACGAAATTTGAAGACTCTCATTTTTCAACGAAGCCAGAGGCACTTGAGGTAATGCATATTATACTGGGGGATAAACAATTTTGGCCTGAAGTGAAGTATAATATTAATTGTGCATCTCCATTGGTTCGTGTTTTGCGTTTAGTTGATGTGTATGATAGACCTCCCATTAGCAGCATACTATCTTAATCTTCGTTTCCATTATAGTGACAATTTTCAAGCGAATGAAGAGATCATGGATGATTATTATGAAACAATTGAGCGTTTGATTCCATCGAGATGAGAAAGGAATCTCATTGACCAACAACTCGATGTGTTCAGAAGAGGTGCTGGGACATTTGGGAGACAATATGCCATTGAGGCAAGGATCACGAAACAACCTGGTATGTTTAATGTTTATTTAACTTGAACATTTCCATTGATTACATGTTTATGTCTTTTTACGTATTAAAATTATGATATTATTATTGTAGCTTATTGGTGTGAAAGCTTTGGAAGCCATTGTCCGGAATTGCAGAATGTGGCCAAGAGAATTTTGAGCTTGACTTGTAGTGCTACGAGGTGTGAACGTAATTGGAGCACATTTGATCAAGTGAGCAAAAAATAATTGTTTGTCTATTTCATATTTTAACTAATTAGTTGTCATGTATGATGTGGATATTTAGTAATTTAACTTTCTAATATGTTATATGCATGGTGGATTCATACAAAGAAGCGAAATCGATTAGAACAAAAGCGACTAAATGCACTTGTATTTGTCAAATACAATCTTGCTCTTGACCAACGCCAACAACATAGGACACAAGGCACAGATCTCATTCTATTGTCAGAGTTAGATAATGACAATGAATGGATTGTGGAGCAAGAAGATTCGACACTCCCCAATGATACCTAATGGTTGGACATAGTAGATTGTTTCGTTGAGAATGAAGCGGAGCCAAACCGAAAACGACGTCGTAAGTTAATAATTTATTACTTGTTTGCTTTATTTATTCAAATTTACTTTCAGTTGTTTACTATAGTTAGTTACTACTTTTGAACTTTAATGTGAATAGGACCAAGAAATTTAACGAAGTCAACAAAGGAAAATAACAAAGTCATTGAAGATGAAGAAGGTTGTGACTTAGAAGATGAGATTGATGTCATTGATAATGCAGACATTTCAATTATTGATGCAATTATCGATAAACATGAAACTACTTCATGAATGGATCAAAGTTGGAATCAGGGAAAGACTCAAACTTCTAATTTAATAGTTATTATTGCTTAATAGTTTATATTTTGCCTTTTGGGAGTCATTTTGTATACGCTTCCATACATTCTTGGGTATATTTTGCGTATAAGATAGAATGTTAAAATGAACAAGAAGTCTTATACTTTTTGGCAAGTGAAATATTTTAGTTTTTGACAAATGAAGTCCACTTTGCTCTACTATATTTTGTTTGTTTTCCTATAATTCTCAAAAAGACTTGATAAAAGCAATATTCTGCACAAACAACAATATATTGGAACTGATCAATTTTTTTGTAAATCTTCATCACACAAACAAAGTTGAACTTGGATTACATTCATTCATCTTCATTGTAATAATTTCTCTTCAATCGCAATGGTCGTTCTAATGGTCATCTCATTCGCACCTGCCACATTTATTGCCCCACTTTTATACTTTGATCAAGTTGAATACACTTCGAGTTCCATGTAATTTTGAAACATATAAAGAGTACAAAGAATGTAAGTAAAAAGAAATAATATATTCCTAAATGAAGGCAAATATATATTCCATCGGATTACATTTTCTTGCTTTAACCCTGATGTGGCTTGTAATTTCATTGCCAAGACTATAAGAGTTGAGTCAATGGACATGAATATGATTTCATGGCTTCCGACCAGTGTTCTAAAAATCGCTAGGCGCTGGGCGGGCGGCGAGCAGGTGCCTAGCGCCCAGGGGCCTAGGCGGGTGCCTAGTCGGTCTTAGGTTTTGTATTATAACTTTAATAATTTACAAAAGTTAAGTATAATACCTTATCAATTACATCCAATTTAATGTCAATATATATATGCAAAATTTAAAAACATGAAAAATTAACAATCGTGAACAAAATTTATTAAAACTCAAATGACTGAAGTTGGTCATGATGGGTACTTTATATAAATTTGAATTTGTGTACTTTTTTATTTTTCTTCAAATTGCATGAATAACCTCAGTTATGTTTGATAAAATCTACATTAGTAAAATTGGTTCTGGCAGATCCTTTGAGAATTCCATTAAGTAATCATCATTCGCTACATTTAGACATATCATCATTATCATCATCAAAGCCCATTCCCGAGATTTTCTAAAAAAATAATTAAATATTTTATTTCTAAAAAATAGGAAAGAAAAATAAAATAAGAACACAATCAACCTTATTAAAAAAAAAAAAATCTCCCAGACCGCCTAGACCCGCCCAGACAGCCGCCCAGGCATTAATCTGGGCGGTTTTCCACCTTCTAGCGCCTAGGCGCCGCCTAGACCGATTTTTAGAACACTGCTTCCCACCACTTTGTAGTGTTCTCTGATTACATCATATTATTATTACTCTCAAATTTGGTTGAATATACACAATTCGTCATTTGAACTCCAACTAAAAGCATTGCCACTTGTACTCCTTGTACGTAAAAGCATTCACACTATGAAATAATTACTTGTTTGGCAGTTAATTAGTATATTTTCCATGTTGTTGGCTCGATGAAGGTGGGTTGTAATAATAGGTCAAATTTAATTAAAATTTTAAACAATTAGAAAAAAATAAATTTTAAAACCGTCACAATTAATCTTCCACAAACTTTAATTTGCCAAAATTTGAAGTTCATGGTCTTTGTTTGAATGTAACTTAATACTGAAAATACTTGCATTACATTAGATTTTTTTTTTTTTGAAAAATGCATATACTTTAAGTGTTTGTATTAATTATTGATTTCATTGAAAAGATCATCAAAATGCATTTCAACCATACCGAATTTACTAAAATTTGACAATTAAGTAGATAATTATGACAATTTTCATAATTTTTTTCACAAACTTTCTCTCTCCACCAGATATGCATTCATAAATTTTTTATTTTTATTTTTTTGTTCATTTCATTTGTCCTTCTACTTGCAACTTATTTACAAACATGTCATTATTGATAATGAATCTCCACCATCAACATCTTCTGCAACTTTCAATCATAACCTTTTTATCCACAACTCCAGACACCATTCTGAATTGTAATATAAGATTTGTCAAATAACATTAATAGTATTGAAGAAAAAATGAAAACATGATTATAGATAGTTATTGTGATAAAAATACTAGGAAATCAAATTTTGTAATAACGATGACGTGACATGATCTTGAAAGAATGATGAAAATTTTAAAGTGTTTATATATATCTCGAGGTTGAAAAAACTTCCTCTAATGATACCACATCATTTTAGTTGCAACACCTAGTTCCCTAGCCTCACTCTATTGTGATAAGTTCAATTGTTAATAAGTAAAAAAAAAATTAAGGGAAAAAAAATAAATCTTGTGAACTAATTTTTTTCAACATATATGGCCAATTTTTTTTTTTTTTTTTGCGCATTTACAACAAAAGAGATAACTTGTGAGTGCATATTCAAAAGCATCTTATACTAAAATGAAGAAATTTACATAGCCAGGTCAGCTCAATACCATCCATCATCCTAGAGATGCTAGAAATGACCCAATCTTTAAGATGATGGATGATATTAGGCTGGCCTGACCCGGGCCTAACATAAGTTGCAAACTAACAAGTAAAATAAAATTGGATGTTTGAGGAATGATTAGATTGCACTGTCTTTCTGAGGGACAACTAAGTTGCACTCCGACAGAAGGAAAATTTTACAAATTGCTTCAACTGAAATGTTTTGGGGAGGAATTTTGTGCCTTGGACCATACATTTGTACAATACATCTATTTGGGTCACAGGTAGGTAGAAGGACCTTGCATCCGACCAATCTGTTGACCAAGGCTTGCAATATCCTGAATTTTGTTTACTTAGCCGCTTATCACAAAATTTTCCTATTTAATGTATAAGATCAACAATTAGGATGCTGAAGTAATGAATACAATACATGTGCGACATATAGATAGGAAGCATACAATTTAAAAAAAAGAATCAAATTTACGTATATAATAACAAATTTTCCAATCAATTCTACAAATTTCCAATAAATAAATATATAGTCAAAATTTAAAGAATCGTAAGGAAGAATCAATATGAGATGGGGCAAAATCATGTCTATATAAATACTGAATTTTTTAGTTTACCCTAAATTCAAATTCTATAACTTTTTTTATTTATTTTTTTTTATTTTTATATTTAACTAATTTGATCCACATTATTTTAGGCTTTAGTAAGGCTTTCGGTTTTCGGGTTTAAGGGTGCAAGCCCAAATACTGTTCAGATCCGGGCCCAATAGGTTGTGGACCAGGTCATGGATAGTTGACCCAAATTGGAAACCTTCGGACCCAGTCCCAATAACTATACCAATTTTTGTGCCTTTTCAACTGGTGTTTTCTTGGCACTTTGCACCTCGTGCTCAATGTTCTAAAAATCGGTTTAGGTGATGGTCTTTCGGACGAGTGTTTGAATTTTTTTTTAATTTTCAATTTAAAAAAAAATAAAAATTAAGACTATTTTTTATATATATTTTGTATTTGTATTTTGACATTTAATTAAAAATAATTTATATGCTATCATACTTAACTTTTGTTAATTATAAAATATAATAAATAAATAAATAATGACTTAGACCCCTGCTTAGGCTGCCTAGTTCTCTAGACGCTAATCCCATGCTCACTGTCTGCCTACTGCCTAACTTTTTTTAGAACGCAGCTCATTCTCAAATGTCGTTAGCATTGTCCTGGCAATTTGTTCCCATTTCTCGACTAGTGGTTACACTCCCCACTTTCCATCTAACTTTAAAGGCTATAACACTTTGACAGATTCATCTGCCCGTGCTCACACCTAATTAATTCACTTCTTGAGTTTACAATGACATTTTCGTTTCAGGCTATCAACATTAAAAACAAACAAACAATGTTTATTAATGGATAAATTAGTTGCATCGACTAAAGGTCCTCAAAATTTCATCTCAAATGGATTAGCAAAAAGTGTAGCTCATGTGCAAATGTCCTTGAATTTTGGTTAAAATTGAAAGTAAATTGGGGATTGGTTAAAAAAATGATTTAAGTAAAGATGAACTAAAAACCAACGAAAATTATAGCTTAAAAACTCAAAACCTCCAAATAGCATCAATCTACAAGACATGAAACTCCAAAATTCTAGTCCTAGATGTATACATGAACAAATGATAGTCCCATATGCCATCATATTTCAACAAATCTAAATTAGCATGAAATTTATTGAACAGTATTACCACCTAAGAGAATCAAACTGCGTAATTAAAAACTATTTAAAA
Organism: Berberis thunbergii; assembly: GCA_003290165.1. Classification (NCBI taxonomy): domain Eukaryota; kingdom Viridiplantae; phylum Streptophyta; class Magnoliopsida; order Ranunculales; family Berberidaceae; genus Berberis; species Berberis thunbergii. The sequence continues at coordinate 370,951 of QNQO01000591.1, read as the reverse complement.
AACTCCAATTATCTAATTAACGCCAAACCCATACCACTACCCTCCCAACAAAACCCCAATTGTACAATAAATAAATAAATAAATAGATAAAAGCAAACAATTAGGCCAAAAAGTTGCAAAGAACTAGTTGGACTATGTATCTTGAACAAAAACTTCAAATGTAGCCAGGCTTAGGGATGGAAACTAGTGGATTTGGGCAAATCCATCACCGCTCCACTAGAGATCACAGATATCCAAATACTTGTTTATACATTTTTTTTAAAAACCGTCCCATATCCGTTTATACAAATTTTTTTAAATCGTCCCACTCCGAACAGATTGACGAATATTCACCCCACCCAAATATCTGTTTAAAAAAAAAAAAAAAAAAAAAACCTTGGAAACCAATCAGTAACAATATAAACCTTGAACCAAAATTCGTACAAAGACTAAAGAAAGATATCGAAATTCAGTAAAATCAAGGTTAAGAGCGGTGACGGAGAGTTTCATGTTTCAAAAAAGCGGAGGAGAAATTCACCAGATGAGTAAGAAATAGAGGAGGAACTCTAGCCACAGAGTAGCAACTCTCTCACAGATCTTGCTTGGTATTTGTCAATGACTCCATTATTTCTCACTTAGCTTTGTCTCCGTACAGATCTTGCCTGATCTCTGTCACTGTCACTCCCTCTCTCCTCACACACACATAGTCAGGTCGGGAGAGAGGGGAATGAGGGAGAGGAGGGGAGGGGAGGGGAGAGGAATGCGGCCGGGAGAGGAGGGGTGGGTGGTTGTGCTTGCAAAACAGAGTGGGAGGGGAGAGGAAGGCGGCCGGGAGAGATGCTGATCCAAGTCCCTGAGAGGAGCTAGTTTGTTGAGTTCAAAAACTGTTAGACGAGTGGGCAGGGGATTCAATCTACCCCAACTTTGTACCTATAAACCGTTAAAGGTAAATCCAATCTACCCCAAAACGGCTCGGGATAGAGCGAATATCCGAGAAAAGACGACCCACTGCCTTCCCTAGGAAGGCTTTGGTATAGAATTTGAAAAGGGCATAATCTTGAAACCATCAAAAACAAAAATCCCTAATTAATATAGACCAATAAGGATTGATAATCTTCAACAAGTGACATAATTACCCTTTGAATTGAAAAACTTACGTATTTTTTGCATTTGATTCTAAATATAAGGTACAAAAACTTTTACCTCATAATCATGTTTGGGATTAGAATCATTTTTGTATATGTTGGATAATTATACGAGAACTGTTCAATCATTTTACAATCTAAAATTACTTTGGATTTTAAGTCAAATGTGTTATCTAATTTTTTTATTTTTATTTTTTGCATAAATAGGAAGAGAAAAAGGAAATAGTGTGTGGTAGGTCAATTGGTGCTCTCACATGTCAAATTGAACACCGGCAAATCTCAATTGTTCATGTGAGGGTGTGCAACAACCAACATAGTCAGAGAGGTGCTTTGAGCCTAATAGTCCCACACTCGAGTAGCTCTTGCAACCCACGCCTCAGCCCTTTGATCCTTGTTACGAAGAATTTCGTTCTTCTAAGCTAGATTTGGAAGAAGGCAATGAAAAAAGCAAAGATTGTGAAAACCTTTTCATCTACAATTTTGCTTTCAGGGTTAAAGGATGTGCCGCTTGCTCACATATCAAATACGTTTTTTTTTTTTTTTTTATCCTTTTATAGCAAATTTTCTAATCCCAAGAGGATGTTTGGCCACTGATTTCACACCAATTGATCTACACCATCCAATACATAAGAATATAACTCCAATATTTAAAAATGAGCAATCTATATATAATATTACAAAATTACCCTTTTTTAAGGAGACAACATTCTAAATTAATTTTTTGGGAGACAAATTAATATTTTTAATTAGATGGTTATAATGTTCTTTTAAAGGGAGATTGCTCGTCTATAATCAAAACTCTTGGGCTTGTATTGGACAACTAGAACAACAAAACACAAACGAACGAACCAATTAAGGATCAAGAACTCATCCATTCGTGCATACATCCAAGACTGTACAACCAATTGATCTTCTTAAACGTTCTTGATGGAGGTTTGTCATTCAGAAGACAATGTCCCAAGAGATGGGATATATATTTTTACTGGAATTATACATTTTAATCAAGGTTGTTTCTATTCTTCACTATATATTGCAAATAGAGTATTTGATGAAATGGCCAATACAATTGATGCATACACTGAAATCAGTGTCATTATATGCTCTTCTAATTTATGATTGTCTAATTGAGGTTCTTTCTTATTGGTGCATGGTTTAGACGTTTTGCTAATATTAAGAAATTTTTTTTTCAATTATGTTTTAAGGTGTTTGTTATTTTATGTTTACTTGATAATATTAAGAAATATATCACTGTTAATTCCATCACTGGGTTATTGGTGTAATTGAGATTTAGTTTACTTGTTGCTCAAACACTAAACTCTGTGCAAACTGCAACTTTCTTTAGGTCTTTCACTTCATCTAGTGAATTGCCTTTATTCTCGAAAACAAGCATAAATAAGAACAAATGTTTGCTTAATCACATTGGTGTAGCATTCACAATACAGCATAGGATGGAATCAATCCATAAAATTGAAACAAGACCCTTTATCAATCTGTTTTTGAGCGATTGTAATCTTCATCGTTTTTTATTGTTATTATTGATATAAGGTTTGGAGATCCTCAAAACCCATGCTCGCTAAAAAAATAAATTTTAAAAAAAATTATGTTGATGTATTGCCCTATTGCTTTGCAGAGTTGGTCTTCTTTCTCCAATTCCAATCAGAGTAGGTGCCCCTCTGAAATTTCTTCCCCTTAGATAGATTCATCAACATCATTGCATCTTCCTCTTCGATGTTGTACTCCTCTTCGCTGCTGTCCTCCTCCTCGATCAACATCATCCTTTGAAACTCCCTGCAATTTAATCTATAGTGCCATGGGACCTTGCATTGTGCGCAGAACGGTCTTCCACAACGCGGACATTCTGAATCCTTCTTAAATTTCTCTCCATCATCTCTCCCCAACAATGCCGAGCAATCCTTGTATGGACAGTAAAGTCTATCATACCAATTAGGTATCAGAGACTCAAACAAAGCAGTAGACCATCTAACAAACACTTGCCACGGAAGTATCGAACTATACCTCTCAGGGTATAAAACGCCTTTACACTTTGGTTCGGGACATACAATATGTATAAGATTCTCTTGAATCTTCAACATGACATACCTCTCCATGCACTCTGAACAATAACAGTGATTGCAATCATCAGTGCTAAAGGACTCAGTCCAGGGTCTAGGTTCTAGGCAGATTTTGCAAGTAAAACTAGCAGATTCCGGCGTCTCCCCTCTTACGGAAACAGAATAAGGTTTGGTTTTCTCTACTTTATGATCAATTAGGTCCGATCTGCTTTGCTTGTTTCTTAGGCCTTTGGATGCAACAAGATGGACTATGCTTGAAGCAAGGGGGAATTCGATCACTTCTACTCGACTAGTTTCCCATGGTCTTCTATAATCCATCTTCATCTTCATCTTCTTCTTCCTCATCTCCTCCTCCATGAGAAGCTCTCTAAACCTATGATGGTAATAAGTTTCCTCTATTATGAAAATTAAGTTTCTAAGAGCTCTGAATGTAGTGAAGTTCATATATATATAGGCTCCCGCTCTTATGTAGACAATCACGAAGGAGAAGTAATTCTTGCATAATTATTAGCAAGTTGGATTTCTACAGTGGTGGTGCATTACGTTTCTAAATATATTTTCCAAGATTTCCTTAATTTTCAGTTTCTAATTACTGATAAATAAATAAATAAAGGGCTGGGCTTTCTAATTTCATGCAATAAATTCTTTTTCACTTTCTGATTTGGTTTTTCACTTTCTAAATCATATACTTTCCAAAACTTCTTAATTTTCTACCGATACAAAATATTCTTCAACTTAACATTGTAAATTGCTTAGCCAGAGCCAGACTGGTGAAATAAAAATTAAACATAAACATGTCAAACTTTTTCCATGCAATTTTTCCCCCCCTTAACCCCTCCCCACCCCATGTCGATGGCCAGGTTCGAACCCGTGACGTTTGATACCATCCGCCACACCTCTACCAACTAAATTGGTACACCTTCGGCTTTTCCCATGCAATTAATATTATTCTTCGTGATACTTTGACCATGAATTACCATTGTGTTTATGTCAAATTTTATTTTCTTCAAATCTCTGGTTGAGTGTTTTGTTTGTCTGTTTTGATAAGTGTCAAGATTATATTCACTTTGAGATTAAATTCAATGAAACTAACTCGGTGAACATTGTAATAACATTCATGGCCAATGGCATGACAGCTCAATGGTTAGAGTGCGGCGTGTTTATAAGTTTATGGTGTGTTTCGAAGCATAATTCGTGCTTCAATGCTCTAGTTGATCCTTCTATTAGAATCAACTATGCTTTGCACCCATTTCGTCGAATCCAAATTTTGTTTTCCATTTCAATTGGTTGTACAGTCTTGGATGTATGCACGAATATGTGTGGCAGTCTTGGATATATAGAAACAACTACAGTGTTGACTTCCCTAGATCCTATGACTTCTTATTTCCTTTCTGAAGGGCATACCTTTGGAAATATTCATGCTATTTGATCCTAGCTGATGCCTGATGGATTCCCATAGAAAGCTTCCTATTTGAAGGGGTAGTACATCCAAATTCTCCATTAACACCAATGATCGTCGGTTGCTCATGGGTGGCCTAGACGCAGACAAATTCTCCTGGCCTACTGTTACCTGAACTTGCATCTTCTTCTTCTCCTAAAAGATCTCATTGTAAAGAAACGAATTGTGCGAATATGTTTCAGAATTTTGAAAGCATAATGCTAGTGCGTAATAATAGCATATATACATAAACTAAGAAAGAAGATAGAAATAATTAATTTCTTAAAGAGTTAATTTGAAAATAGCTTTTGTTATCACTTCTCCTCTTCTTTAGCATGCCTTAGCATAACGTAATCATCCAAAATTGCCAGCAGAGGTACCTAGACAAAAGGCACTAATTTCATAGGCCATCTACAACCATCTGGCCGTAATTGTTATTAAGCCTTGGAGAACTGTCACATGCTATAGATTTTATGTTATACTTCCATATTGAAAAATATGTTATCCCCTGAAGGCAAAGTTTAGTACCAGTTCAGATTGGTCCATGTCAAGTTGTTTCATGCAAAAATGGCAAGGTGAAATGTGTGGCAGACTTTCGATAGCTGCTTGGCACATGACAGGCGCCAAAAGAGGAAGCAGTCGATTAAGTTATATGTAAGAGGTTTGTAGAATAAACCTCATTTGAATGAATTCTAGACAAACCCCTTACATTTGCTCACTGATTATATATCTATATGGTGAATTAGGAATGCTGCGAACTTGGGACCAGCAATGCAAATGGGGCAATGGTTTTGATTTCAAGGGCTGAAGTTTTTGGGAGTCAAAAATGGTTCCCGATCACACATTAAGCTCAACATAACTTGGTTACTATGATATCGAGGTACGTCTACAAAGTACAAACTCATATATCAAGCCTACCCACTTTGCTTAAAAGCACAAAACAATGAAGATGCCGCTCTGTTGCCCATGTAATCTCTTTCACACTTAATTTTATTGATTCCATAAATGAACTTGGATTTGCATAAGAATTTCAGCTTTAAAGTCTTAATTGAGGTGGTCTATTTTCCTAATATCCCTATATCCATAGGCCTGTGAATGAAGACTTAAGGTGAAAACCGTGAAAGTCTAAACCATAACTGCCTCTAAATTGAAAGACAAACAAGCTGTACTTCCCGGGTTGTTTACCATGGATTTGTTTAATTAATTCTTTAATTTTAACATTTAAATAAGGTAGCTTCAACCGTCGACAAGACTTGAGCTCAAGTCGCCCTCTTTTAGCTCATTCTGCTTAATTCAGGGCAGCAAACTATTAATCGTCTTTCTTCTCTCCTGCTGCAATTGAATCTTCTACCTTATTTATCTTTTCCTTGTTAAAAAAATGTGTTGGATTTCTAGGAAAACTAGCAACTCCAATTTTATTTTTTGGGAATTCTTAATATATAAATGAAGGGTTTTGCTGTAAGCCTGTAACTAAGACTTATCTTATTTAGATTCCTATTTTCAGGTACTTGCCCAACTTTCTTGATTGTATTTTGTGTTTCTTAGCCATTGAAAAAGTCTGCCCAAGGGTATGAGCAAGAGGCCGAAACCCAATAATATCAGTTGTACTACATGTAAGTAAAATCTCATCTCATCATAGACATACTATTCTAATTAACTTTAAACAAAATGGTAAAACATCTCACCTCATCATAGACAAATACTTTCTTTTTTCTTCTTCCCAACTTTCAATCTTTCTCGCAATGAAGCCACCAAAGCTGTACTCAAATCATGTTTAAGAAAAAAAAAATAGCATATAGAATTAGGCAGTTGTGATTATCCTGATCAAATGTAGGCTGTAGCAACCTAGTCCTACGTTCTACACTGTTAAGAAGTGCATGAATGGATGTCAATGAGCTTAATATCCCAACCATTTATTTTTCGTTTGATTTTCACGGAAAATAGTGAAAAGGAAAGAACAACAAAGACATGAATTTAATATAATGCCACACACTTTTTTGTTAAAATGTATCGCCATTCATTTTGGCATATAAAATACTCTTAGGGCATAGGTTATACTTGGTATGCATCACTGTTACTAGAAACTGGTGGAGTCATTTAAAATCAGTCTTAGGAGTAGAGTCCCTGGCAAAATCATACTTTTGTTACTTTGATGCCAACACTAAGTTGAGTTCTTTATCAAATGATGATTGAATGATATGTCAGCTGTTTTTATAGAAGTCAGACCAGTCCATCGAAAGGGATTTATACCATTACTATTGGAGTTTTGATTGACTTGTTAAAATGAACCACGGCTTATATGACCAGTGAGTTAAATCTACTGGAAAAATTTCCGCCAAGTCCAAGATAACATTAACAACATTCATTATCGTTACCAGGTATCTTATTGAGGGTTATCCGAATGCGCTCTGCACGTTTAAGATTTTTGTGAGCACCCATACTCACTGAATATCGATTCTCATCCTGGAAATATGAAGAATAAATAAAATGGAACAGAAGATAAGAGGTACCATATTGAAATACTTTTGTAGATGAAGTGAACATTTTTGAACTATGAAGAACTTATACTCTTCCAACCATCGCTCCTCATCAAACACCCATCTTTCCACCTTCTCCATTATAGCATTCCTGGTGGAAGCCTCTTCTTTTGCCCTAGATATCTGTTCATCCATCATCATGAGGAGATCGACATGGCTGATCTCCCCTTTAGATTGCACAAGTCAGTGCTATGGCTGTTAAATAAGTTTACATTTTTTAGAACTTCAGGACTTTAAAAATCCACTAGTTTGAATCACACCGGAGTTTATGACTTTCAGCATATAGTCCATCTTTGATTTGGGTGGCATCTCCATGTGTGTACTTTTGCATATCTCCTTTAGTTCTGCTTGTTTTTTGAAGAAAAACTCTTGCATCTTGCCCACTTTTAGCTGATCCAATCTCTCTACTTCTGCATGAGCCTAAATAAATTTTATAAGTTCATAGCTACTTAGTTAGTATAACTTCTCATAGTCTCCACATTAATTTTTTTTGAAAGGCAAGCAGGGATTTTTATAGGATTCTAAAACCCATAAAGATGCCGCAAGCTGGATTTGAACCCATGACCTAGTGGTACCATCCGCCAAGCTCTAACCGTTGAGCTATCATACCATTGGCTGATCTCCACATTATTAACCATAACTCCGTTGCCTATTGATATGTTGCTGGTATACCCGTTGAATTATATTGAGGGAAAGGCTTCCTGGACTTGATACTTCTGCTGTTGAGATTGATAGAAAATCAGTTATATGGGAAAACAAAAGACGGTCCTTGTAGGATGTATCCATGAGATCACTACACCAAAACAATGTTTTTGTAACTGTTTTGAAGTGTAGCTGAAAATATTAGAATCACCTATCAAATGATACTATTCTTGGTGATCATAAATTTAGAATCATGTTGAAAGTGATACTATTTAAAATTAGTATCATTTGGCTAATGATACTATTTTTTATTAAATGATTCAACTTTACAAATTTGCATCTCAACAAAGATGATACTAATTGTAAAAGAGAATCACATACTTAAAATTAGTATCATTTGGCTAATGATACTAATTTTTACTAAATGATTCAACTTTTTTTTTTTTTTTGTATAAGTATATTGTCATTATTACATAGGTTTTAGGGGGTTGTCTACTCAATTGTGTCCTAGTTCCACAAAAAGATACATACCCTCGTATTTGTAACATAGCTTTTAGACTGATGTATTTGTATCCACCAACCTAAATCTTGATAGAATTCAACGGAGGAAATGAAATGATGTATTTGTATAAATGAAATGATGTATTTAAAAATGCATTCTGGCAAATTCCCACTGAGTGAATTTACTGACACATCAAGATTTTGTAGCTTTGGCAAGTTGCAAATGCCTTCTGGTAATCGGCCATATAGTCCACATTGACTAATGTCTATTTTTGCCAAAGAAGACAAATTTGCCAAAAAATGAGGCACCTCAGAAGACAAATTGTTACTTCTATCAACTTACTGACTACTGAAATGCTATATACTGGCAATAACAAGAATTTGATAGAAGACAAATTGTTACTTCTATCAACTTACTGAAAATATTAGAATCAACTTAGTCATTACAATAACAAGACCAACATCAACAAAATTTATAGGTTCTTTCAACGTAACTGCTCATATGAAAACAGTAAGATAGTCATTGCAATAACAAAATCAAAAGTACAATCAGGTAGGGCTGAAAACCGAACCGTCGGTTCGGTTTTTCACCTAAACCGTGAACCGAACCGACTTAGGTCGGCTTTAAAATTTTCAAACCGAAACCGAACCGACCATTAACAAAACCGATCTGAAACCGAACCGATTCCAATTTATGCAAACCGTAACCGAACCGAACCGACTAAAATCGAACCAAAACCTAAATAAAACCGAACCGAACCGAATATTTAAACATATTATATTATTTATATATAAAATAAAATATATTTATATATAAATAATATAATATGTTTAAATATTCGGTTCGGTTCGGTTTGGTCGGTTTAAATCACATAGAAACCAAAAACCGAACCGACCACTTCGGTTTTGCATTTTTTTAAACCGAAACCGATCCGAACCGAATTTAAACCGAACCAATCGGTTCGGTTTGATCGGTTTTTTGTTCAGCCCTACAATCAGGTCTGGTCACCAACATCCAGACAATCCAAAGCTGTTCATGCAGTGTTAGTGAAATACTCTGACAGACTCATATTGATCATTCTCCATTGCATACTCTGAACTCCTAGGTCCTTGTGCATTATTCCCTGCAAATAAAGTAAAATAAAGCTCAATCAAAATGCTAAATATGAAATAGAGTGCACAAATGCAGACTAGACTAAGATCATCCTTCTTGAAATCATAAAGTTTTGACAAGAATATCAGAAAATAAAGTGAGGTTTTAACCTTCAACTAAATAGTAAATTACTGATCCCAACATCTCCAACTAGAGACCCGAACCATAAAAAGTGTAACACATTCAGGAGAGCAATTCCATAATTCAATATTATTGCCAATATAACTGTTTTTTCCCATATCAGTAATATTTGATAGAATAAAAAGACATGTATAGAATGGAACGTGACAATGGCATAGGCAAAATTTGAGTGAGAAACGCACTTGAAGAGCCAGTCATGAATGCAACTAATGTGTATGGTACGTACATGAGTATGCTTGTAATGCTAGCATCGAAAGCATGCAGTAAGAAAGCATATTTTCTGCACAAACAAATTCTTAGAAAACATCGATAGAAAGCGCAGACATTAGACTGTATGCATCAGTTAGCTAAATGAGTTCATTCAATAACTTTCAATAACTTAATGCTAACATGTACAGACTACAAAAGAAACATCACCAGAAAGTGCATGCTTTTGACTGTCTCATTTTAGACAAATCTAGCTAAAGAACTGCTGAGCACCATAGATAACATCGATGTACGTTAATTAAAGCACTGCAGTCACACCTTTTCAATACGAAAAACATTATTCTATCAGCCGAACAATCTCATTCTGTTTATATGCTTGGGAGCTAGAACTTGTTCTATTTGAACATCCATTCAACTCCTTTAAATGGTATCCTGACAAGTTATGATGTTGCATGCATAAACTACAATACATAAAAAGGTTTAGAATATGCCATACCTAGAAGTTGTTCTATTCGAAAATCCATTCAGCTCCTTTAAATGGTATTCTCTCTTTGTCTTTTCGTCTTGGAAGTTCCAAATAAGACTAATCCTAGAATGGACTCAAAAGTTCAGTTTGTCTCTGCTCAGTACTTCCAGACAGAAGAGTTACAATTCATAAGATGTTTTAATCAAACTATAATTATATACACCTCCTCCAGAGCCTAGTCCTTATCGATGGTTGTCGCAAGTCGACAAAAATTTAGCATTATTCATTCATCATAAGATGTTTTAATCAAAATATAATTATGTACACCTCATTTTCTTATCAAAAGATACCTCTCATCTGCTCACCCCGATGCGAATATATATATATATATATCACTACAAAAAAAATTGAAATCAGCGACGGCTAAAACCGTCGCTGATTGAGCTAAAACCGTAGCTAAAAGGCATCAGCGACGGCACAACATCCGTCGCTATCCCGTAGCTATATTTTTCGTCGCTATTTGATTCAACGACGGCAAAATTGCCGTGGCTAATTAGCCACGGAATAAAACCGTCGCTAAAGTGTAAAACATCCGTGGCTAACTGATTTTTTTTTATTAGCGACGACAATTTGGCTGTGGCTAACAGATTTTTTTTAAAAAAATTAACATTATTTTTATATTAGCGACGGCATTTTGGCCGTGGCTAACAGATTTAAAAAAAAATTTAACATTATTTTTATATTAGCGACGGCCATTTGCCGTGGCTAACTAATTTAAAAAAAAAATTTAACATTATTTTTCTTTTAGCGACGACATTTTGGTCGTGGCTAACTGATTTTAAAAAAAAAATTTAATATTATTTTTATATTAGCGACGGCATTTTAGCCGTGGCTAATTGATTTTTTTTTTAATTTAACATTATTTTTTATTTTAGCGACGGGCATTTGGCCGTGGCTAAATGGTTTTTTTTTTTAAATTTACATTATTTTTATATTAGCGACAGCAATTGTGCCGTCGCTAAATGGTTTTTTTTCGATCTCTCCGAGATCTGAGATTTCTCCGAGATCTTAAAAAAAAAAAAAAAAAAAAAATATATATATATATATATATATATATATATATATATATATATATATATTTTAAAAGATCAGATTTCTCCGAGATCTTTGAGATTTTTAAAAATATATATATATTTAAAAAATATCGAAGATCTCTCCGAGATCTGAGATTTCAGATCTCGAGAACTCATATCTTTGAGATTCTCCGAGATCCGAGTTATCAGAGATCTCAGGTCTCAGATCTCTGAAATCTCCGAGATGAGAGATCTCAGATCTCCGAGAAAGAGGCGGCCGGGATCGGTGTCGAGGAAGCGGCAGACTTCTCCTCAGTGGGTTTCTTCTCTGGAAGATGAGAGAAAAAAATTTTGAGAGTAAATTTTTGCTTAAGTTGGTTTGTAGAAAAAATTGAAATTTATATAGAAAAAGGTAATTGAAGGGGATTGCTTGTGTTAGTTTCACGCGGATCGATGACGTGGTTTGGTTTAGTGCGTTGGATTGAGCTAAATTTTTGGGTGTTATTAACGGTTGAGATGAGATTTCACGTGGATCGGTGATATTTTTTAAAAAAACCAATTAGCGACGGCCTAAGTGTCGTCGCTAACCTCTTTAGTTTTTTTTTATTTTTTTTAAAACCTATTAGCGACGCCTCTTTAGTGTTTTTTTTAAAACCAATTAGCGACCGCAATGAGGCCATCGCTAACCACTTTAGTTTTGTTTTTTTTTAAACCAATTAGCCACGGCAATTAGGCCGTCGCTAACCTTTTTTGATCTTCTTTGATTTTCTTTGATCTTCCTTGATCTTATTTGATTTTCTTTGATCTGATCTTATTTGATCTGATCTTCTTTGATCTAATCTTCTTTGATCTACTTTGAACTTCTTTGATCTGATATGATCTGATCTGATTTAATCTAATATCTTTGATCTATTTTTAACTTCTTTGATCTACTTTTAACTTCTTTGATCTTCTTTGATCTGATCTGATCTTCTCTGATCTTCTTTGAACTTCTTTGATTTTCTTTGATCTTTTTTTATCTGATCTTCTTTGATCTGATATTATTTGATCTGATCTGATCTTCTTTGATCTTATTTGATATTCTTTGATCTGATCTTCTTTGAATTTCTTTGATCTTTTTTTATCTGATCTTCTTTGAACTTCTCTGATCTTCTTTGATATTTTTTTATCTTGTCTACTTTGGTCTTCTTTGATCTTCTTTGATCTTATCTTCTTTGATTTGTTGATCTGATCTTCTTTGATCTGATCTTCTCTGATCTTCTTTGAACTTCTTTGATCTTTTTTTATCTGATATTCTTTGGTCTTCTTTGATATGATCTTCTTTGATTTGATTTGATCTGATCTATCAAAAGATACCTCTCATCTGCTCACCCCGATGCGAATATATTGATTTATATATATCAAGCGTGCCACTGTTAATCTAACATATTGATTTACATATGTATAAGTATATAGCCAATAGATAAGACAAGATTATGCCAGTTATAATATAATGAGTTTCTTGGGGAAGAGTAGAATAGAGACATCAGCTAGGGTACGTCACGGATGAGCCATAGTACACCAAAAATAATACAGTATTTTGACTACAAAACACTACCTACCTGCAATAATTGAGCAATATAATTTTAAAGATAAGAATTGGAATATATGTTGATAATTGACAGCTAAAACTTAGGAACGAAATAGTATCGCATTATAAGAATGTAATAAGGAATATAGACTGAAATGTGGGGATAAGCTTAAGCTTAGTGAGTGTCGGTCTGCCTAGAGTCTTGACACCCACTTGGGTATTCCCTAATTTTATGAGAGATTCTAAATGTCGAGGGAGTGAGCGAGGAAACGAGCGAGGGAAATGAAGTGGCGAGGTGAGAGCCGTTCATTTCCCTCGAGATGCGCGCGAGAAAAGTCAATGCACGCATTTCGAGGGAAATGAACGGCTCTCACCTCGCCACTTCATTTCCCTCGCTCATTTCCTCGCTCATTCCCTCGACATTTAGAATTTCTCTAATTTTATTACTATAACGTTTAAATTACACTGTGACGTAGTAATCCAGATGAACTTATTATGTTCTTTCTTGGACATGCTGCTACTACTCATCTGCCGTTTCCCTGTCCTTTGGTATTTGTTCTCTCTTATTGGACAGACTGTTCACAAACACCTCTTTTCCTGTTCTTTTCACCAACAACATCGTTAATTATTCTTCAACTGATACAAATGTATAGAAAAAAAACATAAAGTTATTTGGTTTTGAAGTTTAATAATGTGAGATGTGGATTGATTTGAGCGTCGAAGGTAGGCTCACAAATATAAGAACGAGACATGCCTCTCATTTGCAAGATTAAGCCGAATGCTTAGAAGCCCGTAGATGGGTGGGTGATTAGGTTAAGAAAATATCGGTATGTAGGCTAGCGAAATTTTGTGAATAGACCAGCCTGGACTTTGTGATTATTGAACGGATACATTTGTGAAAAATGGGTTTCACAAAGTGAGATTCAGTGAACTAGAAAACATACTAAGTGCAGTGGTTTTACACCATTCAAAACCATCAACCATCACATGGAAGTCAATTATAAAAACATAAAAATAAAGATTACCAGTAATAAACTAACAAACAATCAAGTTCTTATATATATTAATTCTATCTATCTCTTTCACACTCATACACACTATATTCTACATTTCCCATTTGAAACCAACTAAGCCCGTCAAACAATAAGTACTCACTCACTTGCTCTGTCTTGTTGTTTCAACATACATAAATTCTTAGTGTCGAGGAAATGGGCGAGGGAAGTGAGGTGGCGGGGTGGGAGCCATTCATCTCACTTGAGATGCGTGCATTGACTTTTTGCACGTGCATCGGAATGAACGGCTCCCACCCCACCACCTCACTCCCCTCGCCCATTTCCTCGCTGTGTAGCCTCTCTCTTCAACATATTCAAGGATTCTATTTCTGTGAAAAAACCACAAGTGAACCTCATATCTTCTCCCACCACAGGTTCATCTCTCTCTCTCTCTCTTTCAATCTCCATCTCTCACTATCTCTCTCTCTCCAAATAATTCAACACATAACATGACACATTTTTGTTGTTTAGTTCTTGGACTAGGAATATTCCACATCTATCGTACTATTCTATTCCCTTTTCTCCATTTCTTACCGTCAAACTTCTTGTGCAACAATAAACAGTTAGGAGAACTAGGCCTCACTACAGAAAGAAAAAAAAAAAAAAAAACTTATCTCTATAGTTAGGAGACTAAGCCTCACTACACTACCCTGATAACCTTTAGCAACAATAAACAGTTGCACTGCACTATCACTACCAAACATTGATTTTTCTGGATAAACTGATTCTTCATATATACAATTCTAAAAGTACTCCATATAAACAAGATTACTCCACGTCCCAAACCTATATATAATCTGCAAATCTGCCTGCTTCATTTATGCTTCTGCAGCAGCAGCAGTAATGAAGGTTCCACGTATATAGCGTGTGCACGAGTGCATCTAAGTTGTCCTGTCATGTAGCATAACATAGCTGGTCCTCCCTCTCACTCACTGCACATGCATTCTCTCTTCTCTTCTCTTCTCTTCTACCCTTCACAACCTATTTCATTTAATTCGTTTATTATTTCTACTTGTCTAATACAAGAACATGAGATTAGATTGGTCTACTCTAGTTCATACTAACATCTTTGTTTTGTTTTGTTTTCATTTTCTACATCGTAGTATAATTAAGCTTAGCCTGTATTATAAATAAGATTACACTATGTCATCTCAGAAGTTCAAAACCATTGGCCTGAGTCTATCACCATGTTGTGAGCATAATCGCATTTTATAAAACTATTGAGGGTCCATACCATCCGGCATTTCAGTGTAGGTTAATATAGGGACATTGACTATTCAATTTGTACAATGTTCAATGTTCTTCTATTAAAATTGAGATGTTGACATATGTTTGATTAAATGGATTCTTATATTCATGTATTCTATAAAAAAAAAAAGTTGTTTATTTAATATTTAAGAGATAATCAAATATTTAGTATTATCATTTTTCCGCGTGCCTTCCTAAATGCGGAATTTCAATTTTTGCGTCTCAACTGCTACCAATGTAACATTTCAACTTTCCAACTATAGGATATAATGCTTTGTTCTTTTCTTTCAGATTATGTGAACTCAAAACCACCAACTACTGTGGTTGACTTGATAATCCACGCCTAGCAAGTACTGAGGAATCAATTCTTGTAATATAATGCCGGCCATGGCCTACTCTCTTTCTCTCGACTTCACCACCCTCTATCTGTTTGACTTCATTAACTTGAGAGTTCATCTTCTGTTAAGCCTCTAGTCATCCTGATGAGTCCAGAGGGAATGGAGAGGTTCTATGTGAGAATTGCAGTTTTTAAAAAAAAAAAAAAAAAATTTAAAACCGGGGTGTACTTAGCAAAGGTGGTGGGGGCACATAGCCACCCACCCCTTTAAAACAGCTCGACCCTTTCCCCTCCCCCCTTTCTTCTTCTCTTTCTTTCTTTTCTTTCTTTCTGTTCATTCCAGCGAGCGGCACATTTTTTTCTCCTGCGGATTTTCGGCCATTCTCGTGGATTTCGTCCCCAAGTTCACCTCCTCCTTCTCCTAGTTTGGTAGCGATCAGACCGGTGTAGGGAGGGTTTCGGCGCGTTTTCGCCAAACCTTGGGTTTCGGTGGGGGTGGTTGCCGATTTTCTTTTGGCTTTTTAGAATTTTCGTGGCCTTGCATTCGTGATTTTGCGTGTTCGGAGCTTTGACCAGTGGGAATTGGGTTTTGAAAATCCATTCCGCCAGGTGAGTGGAACTATAATATTATTTTGATAAAATAATTACTTGAAATCCTGAAATGAATTTTTCTATTATACCGTCAATTGTGTGGAATTGAATCCGAATCTGAAATTCGGAGTTTTCAGATATTTCGAGGATTGTGTTAGTTACGTGTGAATGAATTATGCATTGGATTTTCAGAAAGCTTGATACTCGAATGAAATTGAATAGTAATTTTGGTGTGATTAGGCTTTGGTGTAATGACATGAGACTGGTATGCTTTGTTTTCTAGTTTGCATAGCCTATCATGTTTTACCGTGGATTTTCGAGTCTTGAGCATGTATGATAAGCGACTAGAATAAATTTATTGTGGTGATTTGGGTCATGTTGGGACCCTGGTATAGTCGTGGTTTTATAAAATTGCCGAATTGTTTATGGTTGCACGTTTGTACATTTGGTTATGTACAGACTTGTCATTTGTGCATGTGGATAGTAGTATAAGTGTCTTTACCCCGCTATAATGCCTGTTTGCCGATGCTTAGGAGCTTGCTCGCATCGTGAGTTGGATGGTGCTGGAGATGACTCGCACCTGACATTGTGGACGCTATTGCATGTGGCAAGCTTGCTGAGGTGCGGTGAGCTCCCGCACGCACTTGCCACTATAGAGTGCAGTAGGACGGGTCCCGGAGGACGTGCTTTGGAGATTACTCGCTTTCCCTCCCAGCGCGCTTGATTTGGATTATGTTAGGTTGGCCGTGTTAGGCCAGTCGTTCGGGATGTTGGAGTTTGTATCCTGGCAGATGGCACCCCATTAGGATACAAACAAGCCCGAAGTGGTACTGGTGCACGTTGTGGGATGTGTCTGGGTGAGACACATTCGTAGGGTATGCGGATACCTAAGATATGAGACACTTATACAGGATTTTACAGGATTTCTGATTTCAACTTCATTGCTATACCTAGGAGACTAGGAGGAATTATGAGATTGATTCATTTCCATTGCTTGATATTTACTATGTTTAAATCATGTGAAATGACCGGCATATATTGAAAACTTGTAGTTATTGTTGAATTTGAAATATGGGTGTTGTTGCTTGAACTTAGAAACATTATCCTTAGAAACACAGTGTGATTTAGACTTTAGAACTGGTTGTTTATTTATTGTTGTCTGGCATGAATTTTTCTTGTTTATTATTCCGTTATTTGTATTTAGTTCGCTCGCACCAGCTAGCTTTGTGCTTTGCTGACCCCGCAAGGGGTGTGCTTCTATTGGAGTGCAGGCAGTGTTGGAGTTCCTGCTGATCGTGGCGCGTAGGCCTCGATTTCCGTTGTAGGCGTGTTTTGAGCTTTTTGGGTTGTGTCCACCCTGTACGGGTATGTTTTGCTTCCTCTGTGTTTCAGATGTACTATATTGTTAAACTAAATGTTTGTATACTGTTTGGTCGCTATGACTCTGGCGGGGCGAAAAAAATATATATTTATTTTGTTCAAAAATTTAGCGTAGTTTTATTTTCATTTGTTTATCGTATCAAGAATGTGTTATATTATGATGTTGTGGCCGGTTACGATCCGCCTGTGTAGGTGTTAGTTCACGCATCGGCACGCTGCGATTCCCGTGGCGGGTCGGGGCGTGACAGTTCTACTTCTCTTTGTTCTTTCTGTTATTGCTTTTTCGATCTCTCATGCTTCAGAGCACCCTTTGTCGAAAATTGCAATCCACAGAGCAACTTTGGAGCTTCACTCCTCAGCTTCCATTAAGGCCTCTCCCCTTGTTCTTGGCTTGAAGGTTAGAATTTCATATTTTTTTCATCCATTTTTACCAACCATGATAATTGAATTTGTTGATCATATATAAAGTTTCAAAACAATGCAACTTAAGTCTATAATATACTAATAGTGCATTATGTTTGATCTAAAGCTCAACATATATTAGCTATGTTAAGTATCAAGGCATGGCCAGCTTCAACTGAGTGCTAGACGATTTGTTGCTCTATTCTTATTTGCATCTAAAAGTAAATAAGGCAGTGAGTTCAGCTGTATATGTAAACTGGGTGTTTCATTAAGGAGGTACTCATGTGCATGTTTTCTTGTTTGCTTTGCAGGGAGAAGATACTCAATGGATAAAGGTGAAACTTGAAGTTGCTCATCCATCGGAAGATGATTGGGTTGGAGTGTTCTCCCCTGCGAAGTTCAAGTAATGCCTAAATCTACACTACTGAATATCTGTAAAAATTGCAAGCACTAGTAATATGCCAAACTTGAATTAACTGACAATGTTGCACAACATTTAAAGTTCGTGTTAAAGAGTATTGTATTGACATTGTTCTGTTGATAAGATGAATTATTTTCATCTTGCAGCTCATCAACCTGCCCACCAGAACCGGGCAATGACATGGAAGAGGTTCCATTTATATGCTCTGCTCCCATAAAGGTGCGTATTTTTACAATGTTAGCTGTAATCGAGTTATCTTTCTGCATTTGAAATTTCCAAGTAATGTCAACGTGGGGATTTAATTTTACAGTACCAGTATGCAAATTACTCGAGTACAGATTACACCAAGACAGGCAATACTTCTATATACTTCCATTTGATCAATCAGCGCACCGACTTCTCATTTGCTCTATTTTCAGGGGGATTATCAAATGTGTGTATTCTCAACTCTTTATGTTCTTAACTTATTCTATTGTCTGTTACCAGGATTGTGAATGCTAGCATTTAGTTTCTGCATCAAAGAGCTTTATGAATTCTAGTTGTTGTAGTTTCTTATTTCCTGAATCCAGCCACAAAGAGCATAGTTGGTATTCGTTTCAAAGTGAGAACTAATATTGTGGTGTCATATCTGCAGCCCAAATTAGTTGCAATTTCTAATGTTATATCATTTGCAAATCCGAAGGCACCTGTATATCCACGTCTTGCCCAAGGGAAGACTTGGAACGAAGTAAGCACATTTAAGTTGATACTGTTTTCAGTATTTCTTCTTGAGAAACTTCTTATGCAATCTGGATCACAATAACTCCGTTTTTGTTGTGGCATATTCGAGTTAAAACTCCAATTTCCACCAGCTTTATGGATTAACTTTTCTCGCTCTTGTGCTTATTCATGGTCTTATTAATTTGTATGTCGGGTATTCTCATATGTGACTGGATGTGCAGATGACAGTAACATGGACAAGTGGATGTCATATAACTGAGGCAGCTCCTTTTGTTCGTTGGGGCCTAAAGGGTGAATCTCAGACGTATGCACCAGCTGGAACATTGACCTTCCGCCAAAACAGCATGTGTGGTATCATCCATCTTAGCCAATTAACTTGCTTGGTGTATTGTTATAAACAGCTTAAAATGCTGGTTTGAATCTTTTGATGTGTGGTTTAAATATAATGCATTTCTGTTACTTTCTGCAGGTTCACCAGCACGAACATTTGGTTGGCGGGATCCTGGTTTTATACATACAAGCTTCTTAAAAGATTTATGGCCAAATTCAGAGTACAAATCTCACTGCCACTTAATGCAACAACTGAGAATCTTAGTTTTATGCATCACAATAAGAAAATCTTGATGGATCATTCAGGTACACTTACACGCTTGGTCATCGATTATCCAACGGTTCATATATATGGAGCAAACCCTATTCGTTCAAATCATCCCCGTATCCCGGACAGGATTCATTACAGCAAGTGATCATTTTTGGTGACATGGGAAAGGTAAAAGCAAATAGAGACAATTAGGTAACTAATGTGGCTTGCAAAATACAGGAGTTAAGGAAATGACAACCCACCTCACATTCTGCAGGCAGAGCGCGATGGTTCTAACGAGTACAAGAATTACCAACCAGGTTCCCTTAATACCACTGATCAACTCATCAAGGGATTGAAGAACATCGACATAGTTTTTCATATTGGAGATATCACATATGCAAATGGATACATCTCACAGTGGGATCAGTTTACCTCACAGGTGGAACCCATTGCCTCATCTGTGCCATATATGATTGCAAGGTTTTGCTGCTGCTCGTAAACAAACTTTCAGTTTATTTATTTATATTTTTAAAAATGTTTGGTGATCTTGCATTTCATAAAGTTACATTACCTCTCTGTTAATTTATTGATTCATTGTTAATTATTTGTTTCTCTGCAGTGGAAATCATGAACGTGACTGGCCTGACTCAGGATCCTTTTACGATGGCATGGATTCAGGTGGAGAATGTGGTGTGGTGGCTGAGACTATGTTTTATGTTCCAGCTGAGAACAGAGCCAAGTTTTGGTAATCACATTTTCTCTCCTATAGCATTCCTAGATGGTAAATTTACATAGGACCCTGGCCAGGGTGAAAACTATGCATAATTCTTCGTTTGTTGAAATCAGAGTTAGATAAATTTTTGAATTTGGTCATGCCTATGATAAAACCCTCCCTATTTTGTTCTCTTTCCACTGATAGCAAAATCACCCTCTCCTTTTGCATTTTAACAGGTATTCGACGGATTATGGTATGTTCCGCTTCTGTATAGCAGACACCGAACATGACTGGAGGGAGGGTTCTGAACAATACAAATTCATTGAACATTGCTTTGCATCAGTAGACAGGCAAAAACAGCCCTGGTTAATCTTTGCTGCTCATCGTGTCCTTGGCTATACCTCTGGCCAAGGGTACGATGTACTAGGCTTTGGAGAACCCATGGGAAGGGAGAGCTTGCAAATGCTTTGGCAGAAGTATAAGGTCGATATTGCATTTTTTGGTCATGTCCATAACTATGAACGAACATGCCCCATTTATCAGGTAATAATGATGCATGAATATGATGTTAGAGTTAGTTTATCTTACTATGTACTATGCTTCTGATTTGTTGATGCATTACATGTAAATGAGCTATGCATGACGATTTATTCCATGATCAAGCTTACATTTATTTGTCCATAATTGGTTTATGCACTTATTTACCATTTTGTATGTGGTGGTGATGCAGAGTCGATGTATGAACACTGAAAAATCTCATTACTCAGGCACTGTGAATGGAACCATACACATTGTTGTTGGTGGAGGAGGCAGTCACTCGTCACCATTTAGCGTCTTGCAAATGCCATGGAGTATTTACAGAGACTTTGATTACGGGTTTGGTAAACTGACTGCATTCAACCACTCGTATCTCCTCTTTGAGTACAAGAAGAGCAGCGACGGTAAGGTTTATGATTCCTTCACCATCTCCAGGGATTACAGGGATGTATTGGCATGTGTACCAGATGGCTGTGAACCAACAACCTTGGCATCCTGAGTGATTCAGTCTATATATATATACAACCAGAAACAAGAATTTTTAAAAAATGGGAAAAAGGTACATAATTAATAATAATTATTTATATTTCTCTACTCTTGCATCAAGTGCGAAATTCAAACTTTATAAGTACTACTTCAGTGGAACATGTTTTTATTTAATCATGAAACGCAATCAATAGCTAAAAGGTAAAGGTAGAATAAAAATGGAAAATGTTAAATTGGCTAATAACATGTTATTGAATTTGAAAATAAAATTCAAGAATTCTAAATGTCGAGGGAAAGGGCGAGAAATGGGCGAGGAAAGACACGTGGTGGGGTGGGGACCGTCCACTTCGCTCGAGATGCGCGCACCAAAAACTACGGCATGCATCTTGAGCGGGGTGGACGGTCCCCACCCCGCCACGTGTCTTTCCTCGCCCATTTCCTCGCCCTTTCCCTCGACATTTAGAATTTCTCAATAAAATTACTACGGAAGTTATGCATGTTTGCTGCTCTCATGCTTAACTCGAAGGCAATTTGAGGATGAGAGTTTTAAGTAGTTTGATTGATAGTCCCTCCCTCCAATGGTAATAAAAGGCAACGACTATTCCACGCCATCAAAAGCGCTTTCTCACATCACCATATAGGTTTTTTTTCACCACCCAAAAAACTATTTTAAAAAAAAATAGTAACTTAACTTTAAAATAGGGAAACTTTCGACCAATTTAAACCATCAATTGAGAACAATTTTCAATTTCATCAAAACATAAAAGTTGTAGAACTATGAGTTCTCTAATAAACACAACTTGAATCAATTGAAAATGTTTTGAAATGAGCAAGTTATGATCATTTTACTAAAGTCGCGCAAATCTGACTCGCAATGAAAACGGGATAGTGTCTCTGACTTTCGGCCAACTTAAATGCTCGATCAAGATCCATTCTCAAGCTCATCCATAACGAAAATTGTAGTACTATGAGTAATCTAATAAACAAAACATGAATCACTTGAAAATGTTTTGAAATGAGCAAGTTATTGTCATTTTACTAAAGTCACGCAAATCTGTCTCGCATGAAAACAAGATAATGTTCCTGACTTTCGGCTAAATTATGTGCTCGATCGAAACTGATTATCAAGTTGATCACATACAAAAATTGTAGTATTCTAAGTTATCTAATAAACACAATTTGAAACACTTGAAAAATGTTTTGAAATAAACAAGTTATGGGCATTTTACTAAAGTCGCGCAAATCTATCTTGCAATAAAAATGGGATAGTGTTACTGACTTTCGGCCAACTTATGTACTTGATCGAGACCGATTCTCATGTTGATCAAAACACAAAAGTTGTAGCATTCTGAGTTATCTAATAAACACAACTTGAATCACTTGACAATGTTTTGAAATGAGCAAGTTATGACCATTTTACTAAAGTCGTGCAAATCTGTCCGAAAATATTTGCTAAAAAATATCTCGCCCGAAACAATGCGAGGTTTTGGCAAAAACTCGCAAAGTTCCAGGCAAACAAGAAATTTCACCAAATTTTTTTAATGTTCATCAATGCGAGATTTTGTAAAAACCTCGCATTATCTCATGCGAACAATATATATATATATATTTTTTATAATTTCTGAAGTTTACTTTGTTTTTGTGATTGAAAATATTTCTGAAGTATCCATGAGATTACTTTGTTTTTTCTGAAATTTTTTGGGAGTGTTGCGAATTGGGGTTCAATTTTTAAGGATTTCGATTTTGCAAGAGATATGAATGTGGGAGAGAAAAGAGATTCGAATGGGGAGGGAGGAATCGCGTTTCGATTTGAAAGGAGAGGGAAAAATGTTGGTTTTTTGTTTATCTAGGTGGTGTGAAAAAGTATGATAGTGTGGAAAAGTATGGTGGTGTGAGAAAACAAGTAGATAGTATGGGCGAGTAGAATGGTGTGAGAAAACACTTATGATAGTGTGGAATAGTCGGTGCCATGGTAAAATAGTCACCGACGAGGAAAGTGTTTTTAAAGGGGTATTGTGTTGCAACCAAAGATAGTGATTTCGTGAAATTTTACACGAATATTTTGTTTTTGAAATCTCGAAATTTAAAGTACCGAAATTGAAAAGTTCAATATTTATTTCACAAATTTCGGCAGTTTCTTATAAAACCTAAAAAAATTATGAAGCAAATTACAATTTTCGGCCCAAATATTTCATCATTTTTGTAGATTTCAATATTTTTATATAAAATTCAAATGATTATAAAGAAAAAAACATTTATTGGAATACTTGTGTAATTCGACTTCAACTTCAAAATAACTTGGAATAGATCTCCTGACTCTCCTCTCACATTCTAAATAACTGTTCATCATGTGTTCCCAAGCTCGTTCCCGGGGAATTCTAATTGTCGAGGAAACCAGCGAGGAAATCCCCCTCGCAATACGTGCAAAGGATGGGATGCACGCATCGACCCACCCTCCCTCGCTGGTTTCCTCGCCAGTTAGCCAAACTCGTTCCCATTTGTTCTGTTCTGTTGACCCAACATCCATATTGCAAGAAGACAAATCCTAAATTCAGGTAACTGATGATGATAATACAAGTAGAATGCAACTGCTTATTAGAACCTTGTATGGATGCTAGATTGGTGCTAACATTCAATGGTTTTTATATCATGATTCATTGTGGCTCGTATCCTTACGACGACTTCTTATACATCCTAGGGCCCACCTTAGGTATAAATCACGTCATGAGAGTGATTAAAGGATTGATTGGTACTTATGAGGAAAGAAAGTTATGGCAGGTCTATCATGCAACTACTTTAGTAGCAGAACATTTTGTAGGGTTACTCCCCAACTTGAAGATGGTGATTCTAAAACTAATTAAGTTCTTTGTTGAAGATTTGAAGCAAGTTTATTATCCTATGGATGCTGTAACGAGTGAACGTATTAGTGATTGTAAACTTTATCATCATCTTTTTTCATTTCTAAAATTTGGAGATCCTAAATAACCCCGCTCGCTTTCAAAAAAAAAAACATGCATATAACAAACCAAACTAGCAATAATGCAGAAACAGTAACTGACCAAGAAGCAAGCATCAAACAGTGATTTTCACGTTTTGCCAGATAGACCCATTACACTTAAAATAAATTCATGTTTGACATATTCTTGAGTTTCTTACTTTTTCTACATGCGAACAAAATATTTCTTAAGATCACAAGACTAAAATTACTTGGAAACACGAAATCACAATCCTTGGTTGCAAGTTTGTCAATATATATTTTTTTTTCCGTAAAGGATAAGTCGTACAAATGAGTGATTTACTCGTAGGTTAAACTATCTTCTACTCTAAATAATTAAACAACTAGAGAAAATATGTCCTAAAAAGAAAAGGTGGAGCAGAGTAGTAGACTAGTCTCAACACTCAACACTCAACACTCAACATGCCTAAATGACATTAAGAATTTTACTAGGGTGTGAACGCACTATTCATGTGCAGATATTCAGCACTTTTTAAAAATGTGTAATAATATTTTTCACTTATAAGAGTTTATTTATAATTTATAGATAATTGAAAGACTTTAAATAAATTATGTTAAGGGCTTAGGTATAATTAGTGAATATTGAGAGGCTGAGTTTGATTATGAATAATCTGAATTTGGAAGGAAAAAAATGTAATTGTATTTTTCAATTAAAAACACAAATACCCTTGAAACTATTCATTGATCTTTGGTTTTACATATAATTATTAAAAAAAAATAGAAGATGACAATATTGAAAAGTAAAATTAGAGTTGAAGACATACATTTTTCACTATTCATTTAAAAAAGATGAATTATAATAGTAGAGATGTAAGAGATGGCCTGACAATTTTAAGTCTCGATCAAATCGTAATTTTGTAATTATAATGTGGATAATTTTGCCCTATGGGCTTAAGCACCTAGAAAGGTGTAGAGTAGTAGACTAGACTCAACACTCAACATCAAACATGCTGAAATGAATATTAAATGGTGTTTGTTTTTGCTTATGAATAAAGTCATAAGTCTTAATAAAAAGTAAACCACATTGTTTAGAGTGTTTGTTTTTATTTTTGATTAGATGTTCAACTTCTGATTAGAATAAGCAACAAAGAGGTGTTGATCACTTATGGGTGAGCATTTTAGATTGAAAACCCAAATTGAACCGACAACCAGACTGATCACGTCGGTTCGGATAGGTTATTTATTTATTTTTAAATTTTCGATCTTAAAACCCAACCCACGATGTTTGTGGTCCGATCCTCAGTTACCATTTGTAAAACTTGTCGGGTAATTGACCCGGCCCCGGTATGAATAAAAAGTAAAAACCCTGAGTCCTCCTGCAAGTACTTGCCTACTCCTCTCCCTCTCCTCATCGGCTACCCCTTTCACTGCTCTCAGTCTTCCTGCGACTACTCACCTACTCCTCTCCCTCTCCTCCTCGGCTACTCCTCTCAATCTTCCTGCGACTCCTCGAATGGGTAGTGGGGGTTTCCACCCAGTCACAATTGGGTCAGTGTAAGTGATACCCTTTGCTAATACTCGCATAGACATCAAGGTTTTGCGATCCGAGAGGTGTTCAATCATCTCCTTCTCCTGTTGCATGAGTTGCTATGTTTTTTTGCTGAGAAGGAAAAAATGGTGAAAAGGGGGGTCGGGTTCGATTTGATGAGATTGATAGTGGGGTTGAGTCTGATTTTTGCCTTGGATTCTTTTGGGTGTTTAGCCTTTGTTGTCTGATGAGATTGTCGAGATGGGGGTGGTCGGAAAAGAAGATGGTTTAGAAGATAATAAATGAGTGGATTTGGTTCAAGCAAGTGGTGTGGTGGTGAAAGTGCTTGCAGGTAACAAGGAAGCAAAGAAGGGAGGGAGGTAGTAGGATGTTCAGTAGATTAGATGTATGAATGAGTGGTGGAGGGTCAGTGGTGTTGGAGGATCTTCTGGGCTTCCATTGCTCGACGTTTCTTGATCGGAATTTACTCCACGTAGTCGTCTTCGTTGTCTGAGGACTTTGTGGGGTTATGAGATTCCATTGTAAACAAATTAGGAATTGTGTGTGTGCGTGGGTTGTGAGTGTTGAAGGTCTTGTTTGAAGGGGGTTTTGATAACCAAATGTGGAGTTTGATGATTTGAAATTGTTGTTGGTGAAGAGGTCGAAAAAGACAAGAAGACAGACAAACGGGTACATGGGGGACGGTGGGCTATAATGGTCAATTAATGGGCTGAAAACTGGGATGTAAAAAGATCGAGACCGATCCGGCCCGGCCTGAGGATTCGGTTCGGGCTCAGGCCAAAAATTTTCAACTTTTAAATGATCGGTCTGATTACCCGACAGGTCATATCACTTAGCACTGAGTAAAAATTATTCCAATAATAATCTTACAATAATTTTGTAATGACAATTTTACCTCCATTTTCTTAAAAACAAGTATGGTTAAATTTTGACAGTACGCATTCATTATGTTCACCAAACATTGTTATTCTACCTACATTTACAATGATTCTTCAACGGTAAAAAATTTATCTCATTATTTTCATCTTTGTGTTTTTTTCTTTGTATTTGTCAAACTTTTTTCATCTCTCCAACTATTTCTCTCATATATATTTTCAACTCTTTGTTATGTAGCATATAGTTTTGAAAGCTTTGAAAAAGTGATCACCAATGTATAATGTCAGGTTTCCAATCTACCATCTTCCAATTCATGTATGTGTCTTCTTAGTGGGGTAAAATTATCAAGCAATTTTCATTCAGCACCTAAAAACAAATATTTTTTCATTTTATAGTTTTCAACAGCTCGTTTAGAAGCAAAACAAACAGTTCATTCATAAGCACGTTCAAAGTTCTAACTCCAGTTAGAAGTTAGCTTCTAAGCACTTAAAAAAACAAACGCCACCTAAATTTTTCATGAAAATGTGTTTTATTTTGACACGATTTTAAGTCGAGCAAACCGTAACTTTGTAATTAGAATGCGGATAATTTTAAATTAAAGGTGTAATAATAATTTAATGAAACGTGAGTTGTGTACGTTGAAGTTTATATTAAAATAGTTAAAGACTAATAATTTTAATCATAAGAAAACATATTAAAATTTAAAATAATAAATAAATAATTTAGGAGTTAAGACACCCCTAAAGGCAAATAACACGTGAAGGCAATTATGCAAACTTTTGATATCTTTTCTTGGTTTAAGAGTTGAAATAAAATATTAAGTATTGACTTGGTATATTATTTATGAAATAAAATCATTTTTTGGAATAATAACATGCTTTAATTATAATTGATCTTATCGTATCACTCTGTAGTCCGTACACTCTTCATATAATATAATATCTTAAAATTTAAAAAATGATATATAATCGCTAATCAGAATATAACGCTTATCTCCTGGGGCATTGGCGGTCCAACCCTAAACCAATCAAGACCATTCAGCAACCCTAAACCAATCAAGACCATTCAGCGAATCAGATCTCCAAAAAATTTGACATTTTAGGTTCCTAAATGTTATATTTTATTTATAAATAAGAGCAACTAAAATTTGTCATTGTTTATTTGTTGCTCGGTTGTATTGTTTAGTTAAAGTAGTTTGCACTTAGGCAAGTGTTCTTAAAATCTCAGGGCTGACTTTGGGCATTAAGAGTTTAGGTACAGAAAATGATTTTTACTTATTCAGGAAGTTTTTCATTATAAATTAAGAATTATATTAAGTTTAATCAATTATTTTTAATTCTTTTGAGTTAAAATTTTTAAAATAAATAAATACTCATATTAGCAATAACATGTCAAAGTTTTCGGATATTTTAACATCATTTATCTAGATACATATTTAAACCCCCTGTTGACATATTTAAACCCCATGTTGTTATATATTTGACAAACGATATTTGTGAGTATTTAAGGACTACCCTTTCAGCAGTCTTATATAATGGGCGCTAGCTGACTTGTGTCGCGATTAAAGTAGGTCATTGCTCGCTTTGTGATATTAATTGAGAAATTTTCTTTATCCCACTTATTGTAGATCTCAAGATACATAGGTTAAAATAAACTGAAACTTTGACACATTATTTATATTATTAACCTTTAATTTTTTTTCAAAATTTCAGCATAAATGGAACTCAAATCATATAATATTCATTTAATCAGTTTTTTACAGTAATACACCAACACCTATTATTTTATATTTATATTTAACTTCCAATGCGTTATGTGTATTATGTGACATACAAAATGGAAGGAAGTGAGATATCCCTCTGAAAGGTGTGCGGCTTGTGTGAAGGTGTCGTAGAAACCATTAAGGCCCTTTCGGATTTTGAAGGAGCTTAGTTAATTTATATCAGAAAGATTTATTAAACTTTTCGAAGTAGCTAGAATGTACCTGTCATTTGGCGGAAAAACTATCAGGTTTTGCAGATTTTAGATCGACTTTAGATGCACTTAATTCTCACTAAAATTAGATTGAGTGAGGTCAGGGAATCAGGTTTTGCAATCGTGATGACGTGACATCGTCAGAAGAATTTTTTACAACCTTGAGATACATAAATTTTTTGAGATTTCATAATTCTTTCGAGATCACGCCACGTCACCTTGATTGTAAAATATGATTACAAAAACCTAATTTTCTAATATTTTTGAATTAAATTACAAAGATAAGAATCCAATGACTAATACACTTGATTCATGGGCCGTTTGATGGAGACCTCAAAATGGATCCCTTTTACTTGGTGTAACTTTTTCAATCCAGAAATTCTAAATGTCGAGGAAGTGGACGAGGAAATGAGCGAGGGGAGGGAGGTGGCGGGATGGGGACCGTACACTTCCCTCGGGATGTGTGCCGTCTTTTTGGCGCATGCATCTCGAGGGAGGTGGACGGTCCCCATCCCGCCACCTCCCTCCTCTCGCTCATTTCCTCGCCATGTAGAACTTCTCTTTTCAATCTAATAAGGACAAGTGATCCAATTTGGTTAACATCATGTTACTTGCCAATGATGTTATGGCTTAGTGGTTAGGGATGTGTGGGTTTGTCCTTTATGTCCTAGCTTCGAATTCCACCTGCGGCATGGTTACTTTCTAATGGATGTTAACTTATAAGTCGTCCAGTTGATAGGTTATGAGATCTTAAAAACCCAGTTCACATTTATAAAAAAAAAAAAAAAAAAAAAAAAGAAAGGAAAAGATGTTGTGATTAGGAGGTGGGGTAAATTTCACTAATCTAATTTGCATTGTGAGCGCATCAAATAGCAGACATGGCGACACTTGTGGGCAGTTCCACATTTTCCACATATTTTGTTCACAGTGTGTGTAAAACTCGACCAATGTGGTGCAATGGTGAAATGATATACAGCATCAAAAATTCTAGATGTCGAGGAAATGAGCGAGGGAAATGAGGTGGAGGGGGTGAAAATCGTTCACCTCCCTCGGGATGTGCTCGTTGACTTTTCACGTGTGCATCCCGAAGGGGTTGAACGATTTCCACCCCCTCCACCTCATTTCCCTCGATCGTTTCCTCGACAGCTAGCAAAGCTCTAGCATGCACTCATCTCGACACATCCAACAACTCTAGCAAAAATGGACGAACGACAGATTTTCCAACCTAACCAATGTGAACCCTAATTCGCTAAAAATTTGGTTCACTGAAAATTTGAAAATCAATTGCAGAAAAAAGCATTTGGCACAAGGATCAAAAACTACCAAGTGCTGGCACTTAAAGATGTATATGCTTTTATAAATAGATGTCATTCTTCAAGTCATTAGCAAACCAAGTTCCTCCTAGCTAGTTAAATTTTATGAAAATGGTGGTTTTGGGGAAGGTTTGGTTTCTGTCTTTGGTGTTGAGTGTTTGGTTGGGATTTAAGAGTGGTAATGTTGTTGTTGTCTCCTCACATCAAGATGAACTCATGGGTGTTCAACCATTGTCTAAGATTGCAATGCATGAAGCCAAACTAGCTATTCATCAATCAGCTTGGATTAAAGCTAATCCAAAGGTTCTTGGCCGAAAGGTAATTAACTTCACAATATAACAGTGATTGAAGTTGAAGATGATCATTTTATTCTTTTTAGATATAATAATAGTTTTTATTTCCTTTTTAATGTTTTTTTTTCTACTGATCAAAAAGTTGCATTTTGAAATCACCTGATGTCTCTCATACTTTATGTTCATAGATTTTTTTCACTATCTTTTAGCAGTATAAAAGTTTGGTTTCATGATTTTGAGAAAAAAAAAAAAAAAACCCTGCTGACGTATGTTGAAGGTCATTTTTACTCATTCAAAAATTCTGGAGAGCTTGGTTCGAAAGCACCAATTTGTATCTGAGAGGGTGGTATTGGACCAAATTTATCCCTCTGGTTGTGTTTGATTACTCACTCTGGTTAATGACATCTACTAGAAAAAATTTATGGTAACTAATAGGAGCTAAGAATCATGAGATGTACTTATTTGATTGCAGGGACAAAGCACACAATGGGTGACTGTAGAGTTTGAACACCCAAATCCATCTAAGGATGACTGGGTTGCAGTTTACTCTCCTGCTAATTTCAAGTAATTTACTTTCAACAACTCTAACAATTACATGGATAAATCACATTCGATAACGATGTAACTGATGATGAGGTTTATTAACGGTGCAGTGCTTCCACGTACGTCCCCGACTTTGGGGAACCTAAATTTCTAACACCATGGTTGGTCACTGCCCCTATCAAGGTAATGCTGAAATAGCACCAAGTAGTACTAATTATACTGCCTGATTATTCTGGATGATCAAATAGATGTACTAATTATGGGTAACATTCAGTTCATTAACTAAACCTATCTCTGTATTTGTAACAGTACAAATTTGCAAATCACTCTACTCCAAATTATGCCAGCACTGGTAAAGGTTCTTTGACATTCCGTTTGATAAATCAACGATATGATTTCGCATTTGGATTATTTTCTGGTGGACTCGCCAAAGTAAGTTGACGTTTTTTTTAAAAATAAATTTTCAAGTGTGCATTGATTTGTTATTCGAGTAATTTTTGTTCGGGTTTTACAGCCAAAGCTAGTATCAGCTTCAAACAAAATCGCATTTGCGAACCCAAAGGCACCTCTTTACCCCCGTCTTGCCCTTGGAAAGTCTTGGGATGAGGTACCGTCTCAGAACATTTTTGTACACTAATGATAAGATAAAATAAATGAGCCAAACAACAAAGATACTAACACATCGACAATAATATTTGATGCAGATGACAGTAACTTGGTCTAGTGATTATGATGTTAGCAAAGCGGTTCCATTCGTAGAATGGGGAATGAAAGGAGAGACTCAAATTAGATCCCCAGCTGGGACTCTAACATTCACTCGAACCAGCATGTGTGGTATAATCTCTTACCGTATCTTTGTCCTCATCAAACATATATATGGATACTTACATACTGGTACTTACGCTTGCGGTGTTGGTTCGGTTTCAGGTCCACCAGCAAGGACTGTAGGTTGGAGAGATCCTGGCTTCTTCCATACAAGTTTCCTGAAGAACTTGTGGCCTAATATGAAGTATGTGCTTAACACTACTGAGAAACAACTAAATTTGAATCACTTACATACCTAACATAGTGAGGGAGGGAAATCAATATATAACACACTGTATATGAATACAGGTATTCATACAGACTAGGCCATCGCCTGCTCAGCGGCTCGTATGTATGGAGCAAGAACTACTCCTTCACTGCCCCTCCATATCCCGGTCAAGATTCACTCCAACGTGTTATAATTTTTGGTGATACCGGAAAGGTGAGACCTGAAACCACACTAATATTTTGTGTTACGACGTGCACTACAGTTTAATGTAACAATGAGATTGATGATACTCTGTCTATATGAGGGTTGATTTGAATGTGATGTAAATCTGAAGAAACTTGTGTTTCTGTTTTTGTAGGCAGAAAGAGATGGTTCAAATGAGTACCAAAACTATCAACCAGGGGCACTCATCACCACAGACCAGCTGACAAAGACTTGAAAAACTATGACATTGTGTTCCACATAGGTGACCTTCCTTATGCAAATGGGTTCATCTCCCAATGGGACCAATTCACTGAAATGGTCGAGCCTATCGCCTCCACTGTACCTTACATGGTGGCTAGGTAGGTTTTTAATTAGTACATATTGAGCAATGAGGATTCTATGCTAGTAATGAAAGATTTCACTAATTTGTTATTACATGGTTTATGTCTTTCAGTGGTAATCATGAACGCGATTGGCCCAACTCAGGATCTTTCTATGATACAACATCCTCAGGGGGTGAATGTGGTGTACCTGCCGAAACCATGTTCTATGTACCTGCTGAAAACCGAGCCAAATACTGGTATGTACTATTCAGTCAAGTACACAATGCTCCATGCATTTACAAGTTGTCAATGACATCTAAGGAGACTAAAATGTGTTGATGAATGTAGGTACTCTGTGGACTATGGTATGTTCCATTTCTGTATAGGGGATTCTGAACACGATTGGAGGGAAGGAACAGAACAATACGAATTCATTGAGAAATGCTTTCAAGCTGCGGATAGGCAGAAGCAACCATGGCTGATCTTTGCCTCTCATCGTGTTCTTGGTTACTCATCAGCTGATGACTACGCTAATGAAGGAGCATTTGAAGAGCCCATGGGAAGAAGTAGCTTGCAGAAGCTATGGCAGAAATACCGAGTCGATATTGCTTTCTTTGGCCATGTCCATAGCTATGAAAGAACTTGCCAAATCTATGAGGTAATTAGTGCTACTTTTCCGAAACATTCAATTCCAATATCAGTTAGTTCAGTTGGTAAGACTTGTGGTGGTTCAAACTGTGCTACAAAGTATTATGATTCTGAAACACATAAAAACGTTGGTTTAATAACTTAGTATCATGTAAGTTTGTTCTTAATGATTTAACTGTGTGGCAATGCAGAATACATGCGTGAACTCCGAAAAATCTCACTTCTCAGGCCTATGGAATGGAACTATTCACGTTGTAGCTGGTGGTGGAGGCAGCCATCTCTCGCGCTTCTCCCCTCTAAAACCAGTTTGGAGTTTGTACCAAGATTACGATTTCGGGTTTGTGAAGATGACTGCAGTCAACCACACATCATTGTTATTTGAATACAAGAAAAGCAGTGATGGGAATGTCTATGATTCATTCACAATCACAAGAGAATACATGGATGTGCTTGCTTGTGTTAAAGATAGTTGTCCAGCCACCACCTTGGGTACCTAATGTTAGCCCTAGAAGATGATTTTGTTCTGCTTTTGTGTTGTACTTTTGTAACTCTGTTGAACATGGCAAAATAAATGAGAAATTGAAAACATTTAGCCATGTTTCATCTATAGCATGACAACTTTTCCTACAAAAAGAGAAATTGTTTGTCCAGATCAAACTTAACTGGATAGGAAGCTGCTGCAATGTTCCATACCATTTAGATCTCTCCTCCGAGGCGAGATGAGGTGCCACTCTCCTCACGCCACTCTGAAACAAATTTGAAGCACCGTTCTGAAGCAAATCTCTCCTTGGCAGCGAGACGAAGCAGAAAGCAGATCTCTCAAGTGAGTAAGTTCTTCTATACTGGCAGTTCTCTTGAACTGGTGCAAGATCTGGTAAACAGAGACGTTCTCTCGACAGAGAGGTGTCATCTGATCTTCTAGATCTGGTACACAGAGACGTTCTCTCGACAGGGAGGTGTCATCTGCGACTCGTTGCAGGGAGCAGGGAGGGGCTCGTCGCAGCTAGACTCGTCGAGAGAGAGGGAAGACAGATCTGATCTTCTAGATCTGATTTCTTCTCTTGCTCTTTCCAATTCAGATCAGGTGGCACTCTTCAGATTTGAGACAGGCTTTCTCTCGCACAGAGCATCGAGTTCTTTTGAGAGCAGCTGAACATCTGTTGTGGATCTCGTAACTGAATGACAGGAACAAATGGTGGAGATGCAGTTAGTGCGAACGTGTTTGCACAAGAGGTGTTCATGGCTTTTGAAGAAAAGTACAACATTCATGGCAATGGATTGCTACATTTACTCACAAATGAATATCAAGTGGCTGTAAAAAGAAGATAAACTAGGTGCAGAAGGACTGAAAATGATGATAAACCCCAAAAACTGGGCAATGCTAACTGCAAGGGTGTAAGCCAGTCAAGAGCAGGCTGCAGTGCAAAGGAATGAAGAGGTTCTGCATAAAGCAGATGAATGTACAATGTCAACCAGTGTTACATCCTCTGGCCCTAGCAAAACTCAAGAAGCAATGACAACAAACCCTGCCGTTGCACCAGCGGGGATGAGTTGGGCATCAAAGCTTAAGCAAGGCAACCATACGGGCTCTACAAAACTTAGGTATGAACCTCCAACTACTGTTGAAGGAAGGAAAATAGTACAAGTGCATACTGCTTACTTTGCGAATAAGATAGAAGAATGTGAAAGGTTGGTTATTGGCAGCTTTGTGGGCAAGCGCTTGGCATATGGTTATGTCAAAGAGTGGCTGATACGGATGTGGGAAATTCGAGATTTTGATATGAGCATACACGGAGATAAGAATTTTGTATTCAAATTCAATAAGGAATAAGATAGAAGTAAGGTATTGGAAATGAGACCTCTGCATATTGCAAGCAGGTTGTTCATCTTCAGGGCCTGGTCACCTACTATGGACGAGGATGTCGATGTGCTTACCTCGATCCCTATTTGGGTTACACTGAAGAAAACTCCTTTATTCCTATGGAATCCAGAGGGTATTCAAAGGATTGCTAGTTTTATTGGAGTGCATATCATGCTTGACAAAGCTACTGAATAAATGACAAGATTAGCGTATGTGTGGGTGTGTGTGGAGGTGGATGTAAACAACCAATTACCCAAAGACATCCCTGTGGTTATCAATGGTGATAAGAAAAAAATAGTTGAAGTTGAGTATGCATAGATTCCTGTTAAATGCAGTTCTTGTGCAGTTTTTGGCCATACAAAACAGCAGTGTTCAAAGAGCAAATAAATTAATACTCCAGGCCATATGGTATGGCAAGCTACGGGTAGGAACCCAACCACTAGAAAGACAAAACTCCAATGGTTGGACGATCGCCAAGGTACCCAGTTTAGAGGGGAGTCTAGGGCCTATCACAGGAAAAATAGGAAATGTGACCAGTATAGAAATTGCCAATGTGGCAGAGCATAACATAAATGATGACCATAGTGATGCCATAACGCAGAGTCCACAACCATTGCTTCTTATCAACCCAATGCTTGTGTGTAGTGCTAATGTGGAGGCAAGTGAACACACACCAACTCAGGAGAAAGAGAACACCACAACAGATGAGCAGAGTAGTAACGAGGAACATGAGCAAGATCCTTCTAGTGATGAGGTTTTGTTTTCAAAATCTTGCACTAAAGATTTTAGTCTCTGCCCTCGAAGATCCTCTAGGGCTAAGAAATCAAACAAAACTTACAAAGGTTTAATCATTTGCTCCTTAACAAAAGAGACAGGGATACAAAACAAGAGGTTTCTTCTTTGGCTGATGCTAGTTGAAGATTTCTATAGGCCTAGTAACCATGTTCACTCTCACTAGAATTCTCTTTCTTGTAAGAGTTTGTTTGTTTTTTTTTGTTTTTTACTTTTGTTTCATTTTTGAAAATTGTTACGAAAATGTCAATTTGATGTAGTGATATTTTTCTTATCACAGTGGACTCAAAAACATTTTTGAAACACCAGAGCGAGAAACGACTTGCCCATTGAAAATATCAAGGATGCATAGACACACGTCTTGTCGAACACGGACATGACACGCCGACTCCACAATTTTCAAAAAATTAGGATACAGAAACACATCATATTTTTTTTTAATAAGTCATATAACTATAAACAATAATTTAATAAAGTGTCATCCTAGAGTGTCTTGAAGAAAAATAACACCGTTATAAGAAAAGATAAAGTAGAGGAGAAAAAAGATGCAAATGAGAGAAGAAAAAGAAGAAGCAAATATTAAGAAGAAGTATAACCTATCTCTATGCATTAGTGAATTTCTCTATTTGTCTTTAATCACAATTGAAAGAGTTATTCACTTCAGATGGATTAACAACAGTTAAACTATGTGATTATTTACAAACATCTAAAAGTAAAAATAAAACAAAGTTGATAATTCAAATCTTGACTGTTACTTGACCACGTTTCGAATGTATCAAAAATGTATCTAATACGTGTCTAATCGTATGTTTTTTTTAAAATTCTAGGGGTCGAGGGATG
The DNA here is from genome assembly GCA_003290165.1 of Berberis thunbergii. Classification (NCBI taxonomy): domain Eukaryota; kingdom Viridiplantae; phylum Streptophyta; class Magnoliopsida; order Ranunculales; family Berberidaceae; genus Berberis; species Berberis thunbergii. Next base: position 334,350 of record QNQO01000591.1, on the reverse strand, counting down.
GGACCCCCTCCTCACTCCCTAACTCTTCATTTACTGGAAATAATGACATGTTGTCATGTGATGATGAGCTCTTGTTTCTCATGCATAACATGTGCTCTTAAAGTTTGCTGGAAAGCAAGCAAGGAATCCGATTTATCGAAAAATGAAAAAATTGTATATTCTCTTTTGAAAAGCAAGGAATCCAATGTGTACATGTATATTATCTTTTGAAAATGATAGACAGACTTCTATGTAAGGAATTGCAAGGTAAAGTCGCTGTTTTTGTTAACATTAGCATGTGAGTTTTGCTAGCTGTCGAGGGTTTGGGTGAGGAAAACAGCGAGGGAAATGATGTGAACGGGGTGAAAATCGTCCACTCTTCTCAGGATGTGTGCGTGAAAAGTCAACGCTCACATCTCGAAAAGGATTGACGGTTTCCACCCCGTCCACATCATTTCCCTCGCTGTTTCCTCGCCCAAAACCTCGACATTTAGAATTTTCCTTAACATGTCCCTGGCATAAAAATTTCAGCTTAGTTAGGGTTAGCTAGCCCAAGTTGCATCGACATCATCCATGTTTTAAATATTCTTATTAGTCATCAAATTTTGTGGATTGGTGGAATATTTTATGATTACTTGGATTGAAAACTTCACTGGAGGACAAATAAGTGATTGGACAATTAATTATTTATATTGCTTGATCAACAAAGTAATCAGAACTTTTATTGATCTTATAATAAAGTGAGTAGGTTAGATGTCTTTCTCACCTTAAGTTTATCAAATAAACATAAGAAATCACTTTAAAAGCTTAAAGTCTTATTGGTATAAACCAACCATACTCAGTGCTTATATTTTTCTTTATTCTCCATGCATGGTATTTTCTCCCCCTTCGACTCGTTTTTGCAGCCATACAGTTTTCCTTCTAGCGAGACTGCATCTTCAAAGCTATTTTTTAGGGTTTTTTTTTTTAGTTTGACACTAATTAATTTATATATATATATATATATATATATATTAGAATTTGACATTCGTTTTGAAAATTATTTAAGTTTAATCCTCATTTTTTTATTTGATTATCCTTGGTTCACCTCCACTCGTTTTGCATGTCAAAGTTAATGAAGAAGAATTCATTACAAAAAAAAAGGCATTTAGGGATGTAGTCAAAATTGTCGATATAGATAACATTTCGTCGCCATAAATATTGAGCGACAAAATATAAGTCACACAAAAGTTGTCGCCACAGCTCTGTTTCGCAAGCCTTTGCATGACGAAAATAAATCTTCGTCGCTACAAAATCCTTTTGCGCAACGACACCAAAAATTGTTGCAAAATGGTGCGTCGCGTAATACTGTTTTGCGCGATGCTAATTTCGTCGCAAAAAATAGAATTGTTCTTCGTGCAAAATATACTTACGCGATTAACCATTTCATCGCATTAAACTTTGTAAGCATAACTCAATCGTGACGATCCCTTTCGTCGCGTTAGACTTTGTCGGCTTAACTCAATGGTGACGAACCTTTAATCGCGCAAAATATTCTTTACGTGTCAACAATATTCATCACTGTTATGTTATCACACAGGTTCCGTCGATCCAAACACGCTTGATCTATTCTTATGCGACGAATTTTTTTGTCGCTTAAAGTTCTATTTAATAATTTTGAAAATTTTTAATTCAAATATTTATTTTAATTAAATTTGAAATATTTATTAATTGAATCGTCTCACGCATAGAAAGGTTTAGCTAATTTATTTAAATAGTATTAACTTTACAATTTAATAATGTAAAATCATAATGTATCCATTACAAAATAAATTTTTAAATCGTACTGTATAGTTACAAATTAAAAAAACACATCAGTACATTTTTTAGGGATGTGGTGGTTGATAATGGTTTGTCGGCAGTAGTGGGAGGCTCGACAAATTAATCCCCGACTGTTGGAGAGCCCCTAATAACATACTCCACCTAGTTGCCTCTTGTGCTTGTCGTTCCCCCTCCAAGGCCTTCCTCTCCGCCTCACGCGCTTTGGCAACATTTAACTCATTATGTAATTCCTCCACTTTTGACTGTAATAATGAAACGATTCCGACTGACCTCTGTGAAGCTGAAGATGAGGTGTTGACCTCACGAACTTTAGCTTTTCCCATTCCCCGAACAATCTTTCTGAGTCTTAAACCTAGCGAAGCCTAAAATTATATTTCAAATATCAAAAGCTAAGTACTTTAGATATTAGCTTTATATTTAAAACATTAAAGCTTGTTTGATGTTTTTAATAAAAGCTCCAAAATATAGGAAAATTACTTCTAATTTCAATAATTTGAAGTGAATGAATATATATTTTTTCATTCTGTTTTTAAGGCCACTCTTATTCTTGTAGCGAAATATTTTCGTCCAACCACAGGCATTCCTAACACCAAATTATTATTAATGAACTATTTTTTTTTTCAGATAGCATCATATTAATTAACTATTGATGAAAACCTCGCACTTTCACAAAAGTTAGATGAAGAACCAAATTATCAAGAATTAGGCGACAAATTCTTAGACAAAATTTTATAGGTTTCTCATCCCTAGTTCCAATCTTTAATCGTTCAGATCAATAGTGGTACGTATGATTTTTTGGATCTACGATAACATAATTTATATCTCCCTATCAAAAACGTGATTCATGCAGGTACCCCCATTGTAAAATAATCGAAGCCTTCAAAGAGAGTCTATAAATAGATCCTATTTTTATAGACATCACTTGCCTGGTTTTCTTCTCTTCTTTAGTGAGTGAGTTTTAGTGGTAGTTGTGTTGTGTTGAAGGAGGATGGTGAGGTACAAATGGTTGATGGTTTTGGTGTTGTGTGTGTTGGGTTTAGTAAGGAGAAGTGCTTCCCATGATCCACTCATAGGAGTGCAACCTTTGTCCACCATTGCAATGCACAAAGCTCAGGCTGCCCTTCATCGTCAGGCTTCGATTTCTGCAAGCCCTTGTGTTCTTGGTCTCAAGGTATAATAACATCATGCATGCATCTATCTAATATGCGAAATTCTAAATGTCGAGGGAAAGAGCGAGGAAACCAGCGAGGAAAAGGAGGTGGCAGATGTTTTTAGCACGCGCATCTCGAGAGGGGTGAACGGTTCACCCCTGCCACTTCCTTTTCCTCGCTGGTTTCCTCGCCCTTTCCCTCGACACGTAGAATCACTCAAAATTGGTGTCAAAATGCCAACTTACAAAACGTGGCTATATCTATTCAATGATAGTCTGTGTGGGATGTAAATGCACTTAAAAGCTCTGCTGCAACATATTTATGGTTCAGGAATCCATTAAAAACAACCTTGTATGCCCTTCCTTAACTCAAAAAAAGTATATAGCGATTTGATCATATTATCCAATGTATTGTGAATAACACAAAAGTCCCTAGGTTAAATCGGAAATGGATACTGCCACGACCTGTATCATGACCAAAGGTGATGCATGTGGTCTTTGTGCCACGGGAGTTAGGACTTAGTTCCGTTGGGCAGAGGCGGACCCAGGATTTTAATTGAGGGGTAGCGAAATAGAAAATACTTATTAATTGATAATAATAGTTATCAATGGTAAAACAATATTGTTTTTCTACCTGAACTAATAACTAATAAAAAAATATAATTATAAGAAATACATTGCATATATCAAAATAGATTCAATGTAATCCAATTTTAAGCAAAATAATTAATTTCAATGTAATCCAATTGCATATATTCAAATAGATTCAATTTTAAGTCGAGAAAACCGTAACTTTGTAATTAATTTTAAATTAAAGGTGTAATAATAATTTAATGAAACGTGAGTTGTGCAAGACTAATAATTTTATTCGTAAGAAAACATATTAAAATTTAAAATAATAAATAAATAATTTAGGAGTTAAGACACCTCTAAAGGCAAATAACACGTGAAGGCAATTATGCAAACTTTTGATATCTTTTCTTGGTTTAAGAGTTGAAAGATTACACACAAGCCCAAATAAATAGTACAAGTGCATACTGCTGACTTTGCGAATAGGATAGAAGAATGTGAAATGTTGGTTATTGACAGCTTTATGGGCAAGCGCTTGGCATATGGTTATGTCAAAGAGTGGCTGATACGGACGTGGGAAATTCGAGATTTTGATATGAGCATACACGGAGATAAGAATTTTATATTCAAATTCAATAAGGAATAAGATAGAAGTAAGGTATTGGAAATGGAACCTCTGCATATTGCAAGCAGGTTGTTCATCTTCAGGGCCTGGTCACCTTCTATGGACGAGGATGCCGATGTGCTTACCTCGATCCCTATTTGGATTACACTGAAGAAAATTCCTTTATTCCTATGAAATCCAGAGGGTATTCAAAGGATTGCTAGTTTTATTGGAGTGCATATCATGCTTGACAAAGCTACTGAAGAAATGACAAGATTAGCATATGCGAGGGTGTGTGTGGAGGTGGATGTAAACAACCAATTACCCAAAGACATCCCTGTGGTTATCAATGGCGATAAGAAAAAAATAGTTGAAGTTGGGTATGCATAGATTCCTGTTAAATGCAGTTCTTGTGCAGTTTTTGGCCATACAAAACAGCAGTGTTCAAAGGGCAAAGAAATTAATACTCCAGACCATATGGTATGGCAAGCTACGGGTAGGAACCCAACCACTAGAAAGACAAAACTCCGATGGTTGGACGATCGCTAAGGGTAGACATACATTCAAGTCGAAGACTCCACCCAGTTTAGAGGGGAGTCTAGGGCCTATCACAGAAAAAACAGGAAATGTGACTAGTATAGAAATTGCCAATGTGGCAGAGCATAACATAAAGATGACCAGAGTGATGCCATAACGTAGAGTCCACAACCATTGCTTCTTATCAACCCAATGCTTGAGCGTAGTGCTAATGTAGAGGCAAGTGAACACACACCGACTCAGGAGAAAGAGAACACCACAACAGATGAGCAGAGTAGTAACGAGGAACATGAGCAAGATCCTTCTAGTGATGAGGTTTTGTTTTCAAAATCTTGTACTAAAGATTTTAGTCTCTGCCCTCGAAGATCCTCTAGGGCTAAGAAATCAAACAAAAAGTACAAAGGTTAAATCATTTCCTCCTTAACAAAGGAGACAGGGATAAAAAACAAGAGGTTTCTTCTTTGGCTGATGCTAGTTGAAGATTTCTATAGGCCTAATAACCATGTTCACTCTCACTAGAATTCTCTTTCTTGTGAGAGTTTGTTTCTTTTTTTATTTTGTTTTTGCTTTTGTTTCATTTGTATAAAGGTTTTGGGGTCTTTAAAACCTAGCTCGCTTTTCAAAAAAAAAAACTTTTCCTACATTAATGTAATAATTCGTAAATGTGAAAATCCTTACGAAGAAAGGGAGAGCACCTCGTTCTAGTTCTGTTTCCGGGTTTTCATTTGAAGCTGCGCGGCACTACAGCCTTACAAATAGTGAGGGAAATTCGCCCAAATAACAACCAAACAACTGCCAAACATACACTATACCAAATTGACATATTTGTAACAATTCCCAAAACAATAATACTTTTGAGCTGTAAAAATCCACCAAACAATTTCAAGTCGAAACTAAATTTAGTAAAAAAAAATTAAAAACAGTTAAAAAAATGATTCAATAAATTAGATCACCATGAATAGTATCACTTGTAGAACCATACTGTTCATGGTGATACAATTATTGTATCACTTTGTTCGTGAAAATATGTAAAATTGTTTTGGTGGATTATTATAATTTAAAAGTGTTACTGTTTTGAAAATTGTTACGAAAATGTCAATTTGATGTAGTGATATTTTTTCTTGTCACAGTGGACTCAAAACATTTTTGAAACATGCACCAGAGCGATAAACGACTTGCCCATTGAAAATATCAAGGATGCATGGACACACGTCTTGTCGAACACGGACATGACACGCCGACTCCACAATTTTCAAAAAATTAGGATACGGGGACACGTCATATTTTTTTTTTTAATAAGTCATATAACTATAAACAATAATTTAATAATTTAAAATTAGGAGGGTGTTTGCTACGTGAACCCACACAAGCTCCCTCCCTCAAGCGATTACTCTCCTGCGCCTTCTCCTCTCCTCCCTCTCTCATGCACCTCCTCCTCTCCTGCGCCTCCTCTGGCAACAAACACCCTCCCTGCCCACATGACAAGGTGCAGATGAGACACTGTCACCCACATGAATGATTAAAGGGAGTCCAGACAACTCAGAGACATGGAGATAAACAAAAAGAAAACCCATATGAACCCCACAATTTTTACCCCCTCATAATCAAGAGGATGTTATTTACCTTGATCATGATCATGATCATTCAAGGTAGTTTTTTCACTCAATGGGTATTTTCAAATTTAACCATGGTTGTGGCAATGCAGAGAAAAAAAAAATCTCGGAAGTTAAAATTTCTAACAAATTCACACATATCTAATAATCAACAAAAAAAAAAAAAAAAAAAAAAAAAAACAAGAAGCCCCATTTGGATTCAGCATTTGAAGCTCTAATGGAACATGGGTTTCTTGTAAGTTTTAGTTGTTGTGGTGAAGGGAGAAGAGGACAGTGGCAGCACCTGTGATGAACTTGAATGGTGCTGATCATGGTCCTTCTCTTGGTTCTTACCCACAAAGATTGTGATGTAAGACCCTTCTTCCTCATCTTTAGACATGGTTGAAGTAGGTGGAGTTGTTTCCTTTGTGACATTTTGAGCAGACCCAATTAGTGTTTTCACCTTTCTTTCAGCTCCTTTCATCAATTTTCTCCTATACAACTTGTCCTCTGCATCCTTCAAGAACTTTAACTTTGAGGGAGGTGATTTTGCAATGGTCATGACATCGACAGCATCATTTGCTGATTCAAAGAGAGGATTCAACCCATGGTTACTATAAGAACTGTCCACTAGGGTGTGTGGAGGAGTGAAGAATGATGGGGAAGATAGAGGAGTCAAAAATGGGGTCTCCACTGCAAGCACTAGATCACTAAGACTCCTACTTCTTGACCCAATTCTGCTCTTGCCCTTAGTAGACTTGCCATCTTCAGACTCCAAATCCTCCTTGGTTTCCTCCTCAATTGTGAAAAGGAACCTTGGTCGCCCTGCAAGATTATGCAGTCTCATGAGTTCTGTCTCCACATCAGTCTTCTCAAAGGGTTTCAGAACAAAGTCTTTTGAATTCTCTGAATCATGGACATGAGCATCTGTAATTCTCCCAGAAGTGCAGAGTTGCTGAGGGTTCAAAGCAGTGGAACTCAAAGAAGATGGTCTCTTCCAGCAAAACAAATACAAAAACTCCCTCCCAGAGCTAATATTGTAAGTATCATCTTCACTTTCTGTGTTGGTGATTCTCTTTTGAGGGAGGAGGCGCAGGAGAGCGAGCGGAGGAGCAGGGAGGGTGTTTGTTGCCAGAGGAGGCGCAGGAGAGGAGGAGGCGCTTAAGCAGTTGAGGGAGGAGGCGATGGAGAGTAATCGCTTGAGGGAGGGAGCTTGTGTGGGTTCACGTAGCAAACACCCTCCTTCTGACACGTGCCTGGGAGGATCCGGATAGTCAGGCGAACTTCATGAGCGGGCTCCCTAGAATTACTCCTTCAATAAATGACTTTTTAATATTGTCATCACATGGATCATGCAGATAAAAAAAAAACAAATAAATATGTTTCCCTTAAATGCCTATCCATTTTGCTCGAAAATGACAATATATATAGCATGGTATATATTGTCCCAGGGTCCATATCCATCAATTTAATAATCATGTAAATGCAACCAGATAAAATAATTCAGCAACAACTATAGGGTACCTGATCTTATCCTGAACACTCAGATCTCTAATTAGATGATATAGTAAAATAAATAAACATTTTTTTGCCATTCTATAGAGATTAAAAGCTAGGTTTTAAGGATCGCAGATCTTCAAACTTTTTTTACTTCCCCCATAAAAACCGAATTCATCGATTAACTAATTAATAAATAGTATAAAATATGGTAGAATCGTAGTAGGTATGATTTTTGGACAAGTATAAATAGTATAAATGCAGGCTTCTGTTGGCTTGCAGGAACAAATGCAACAGGACAGAGTCTGTCAGTGGGCGAGACAGGGAGGGGGAACCATCTTTCCGCATTGGGGATAGGTTTTGTTTTGTTTTAAGTTTTTTGGCTTTCGGTTGCGACCCATATTTTGTTTTGGTTATATCACAGGTAAAGTCGTAATGTACTCTCGTATTAATTGTAAATCAATTTTTTGACAGAGTAATAAAGGTCTGGCACTGGTGCCGCTCCTCACGGGAGGTTTATTTTAAAAAAAATAAAAATAAATAAAAATGCTGGCTCATGATTATTAATACACTAACTACAGTTATTGGATCTACAATAACATAATTTATATCTCCATATCAAAAACGTGATTCATGTATGTACCCCCATTGTAAAATAGTCGAAGCCATCAAAGAGAGTCTATAAATAAATCCTATTTTTATAGACCTCATCACTTGCTTTGTTTTCTTCTCTTCTCTTCTCGAGTGAGTGAATTAGTGATAGTTGTGTTGAAGGAGGATGGAGAGGTGCAAATGGTTGATGGTTTTGGTGTTTTCTTTGTTGGGTTTATTAGTAAGGAGAAGTGCTTCCCATGATCCACTCATAGGAGTGCAACCCTTGTCCACCATTGCAATGCACAAAGCTCAGGTTGCCATTCATCGTCATGCTTCGATTTCTGCAAGCCCTTGTGTTCTTGGTCTCAAGGTATATATAATAACATCATGCATCATCCTCTTCGAAAAATTCTTGGATTTGAGCGTTGACATTATTGTTGGATTTACAGGGAGAAAGTACTGAATGGGTGACTGTTGATTTTCGGCACCCCAATCCATCTGTAGACGATTGGGTGGCAGTTTTCTCTCCAGCCAAGTTCAAGTAATCATCCCTTCTCTATCTTTCCTTTTCTTTAATTTCCTTTTTTTTTCCTGGTTATTTAACTTGTTCATTTTGCAGTGCTTCCATATATGAACCCACCTTCGGCAAACCTGAGTTCCTCACTCCATTGCTAGTTTCTGCCCCAATCAAGGTATTGGAAATAACCAAAAGATGATCTTATATGATAGTTTGACTGGTGCACTAATCGGACTATGTTGATTCATGTATTTTCAGTACAAGTTTGCAAATTACTCTACTCCACTATACCCAAGCAATGGGATAGGTTCTCTAAGCTTCAGACTGATCAATCAACGCTATGATATTGCCTTTGGTTTATTTTCAGGTGGACTAAAAAATGTAAGTCATCTTGTACTCAGAGGCAGTGGACCTACTAAGTGAAGGCATGGTATTCATTTTGATTTTCTACCCGAAAGCCATGTCTAAAGTTGCTTGATCATCTTTTTGTTTGTTTGAATTCTGTAGCCAAAGCTAGTAGCAGTCTCAAACAAAATCGCGTTTGCAAATCCAAAGGCGCCTCTTTATCCCCGTCTTGCCATTGGAAAGTCTTGGGATGAGGTAACTGCATCAATCCATCTTATCTAATTTTGAGTTCATTAATATGGATACTAATTAACCATACATGATCAATCAATCATTATATTAAATGTTACATGTACTTATGCAGATGACAGTAACTTGGTCAAGTGATTACGATGTGGATGAGGCAATCCCGTTTGTTGAATGGGGAATAAAAGGAGAGACTCAAACAAGATCCCCAGCTGGGACTCTAACTTTCACGCAAACCAGCATGTGTGGTATGTTGACACCATATATGTTCATACCTTGATATTCATTCTTATCTAACTCGTTTCATTTCCTATAAATCTGTGTAATACAAGTTTCTTATACGAGTATTATCTGTCCACTTTTAGGCCCACCAGCAAGAACCGTGGGTTGGCGAGATCCTGGCTTCTTCCATACCAGTTTCTTGAAGAACTTGTGGCCAAATCTGGAGTACGTTTGCCAACAGCCATTGATAAATACATCTAATAGAAGATTTTAACCATTCATAAATACATATGTGCAAGATAGATTGCAGAACTGACTACAGTATTCATAATAAACAGGTACACATATAGAATTGGGCATCGGTTATATGAAAGTGGCACTTATGTCTGGAGCAAGACCTACAACTTCACTGCACCCCCATATCCTGGTCAAAATTCGCTACAAACGCGTTATAATTTTTGGAGATACTGGAAAGGTACTACCATAAATCACCGACTTTATCTGCTCAAGTGTTGTCCGTTTTGGCTAATTGAAGAGTATGTGTTGCTTCTGTAGGCAGAAAGAGATGGTTCAAATGAGTACCAAAACTACCAACCAGGGGCACTTATCACCACAGACCAGCTCACAAAGGACTTAGGAAACTATGACATTGTGTTCCATATTGGTGACTTACCCTATGCCAATGGGTTCATATCACAATGGGATCAGTTCACAGAAATGGTCGAACCAATTGCCTCTGCTGTACCATACATGGTTGCTAGGTTGGTATATAACACATATCAATTGCTTAATTTTTCAAGGCTATCTTGCCAATCATAATTTTTACTTGACTATGGTGGATTCTGTATTCAGTGGTAATCATGAACGTGATTGGCCAAACTCGGGTTCATTCTTCAATACAGGAGATTCAGGCGGAGAATGTGGTGTACCAGCTGAAACCATGTTCTATGTACCAGCTGATAACCGCGCTAAATACTGGTAACATATCTTAATTTCAAATCTGTTCCTCACTTCACTCCATTTTCAATATTTTGAACATGCTCAGGTTGCAGGAACTAATTTGAAACAAGTCATGATGATATTGTGAAGATTGACATTATGTTCTTGTATGTAGGTACTCAGTGGACTATGGTATGTTCCACTTCTGTATAGGGGACTCTGAACATGACTGGAGAGAAGGAACAGAACAATACGCATTCATTGAGAAATGCTTTCAAGCTGCGGATAGGCAGAAGCAACCCTGGCTTATCTTTGCCACTCATCGTGTTCTTGGTTACTCATCTAATAGTTGGTATGCTGAACAAGGATCGTTCCAAGAGCCCATGGGAAGAAGTAGCTTGCAGAAGCTGTGGCAGAAGTACCGCGTGGATATTGCTTTCTTCGGCCATGTCCATAGTTATGAAAGAACTTGCCAAAATATACGAGGTAAGCGGTCCTTAGAAACACATAAATTGCTCAACTTGGTACAAGTGGTTTTGTTTATTAACATCCTGAAATTTGGTGGCAATACAGAATACGTGTGTGAACTCGAACACAGATAACTTCTCAGGCCTATGGAATGGGACTATCCATGTTGTGGCTGGTGGTGGAGGCAGTCATTTGTCAAAATTCACGAGTCTAAAGACAAGTTGGAGCTTGTACCAAGACTACGATTTTGGGTTTGTGAAGATGACTGCATTCAACCACACATCGTTGCTGTTTGAATACAAGAAAAGCAGAGATGGGAATGTCTATGATTCATTCACAATCACAAGAGAATACATGGATGTGCTTGCTTGCGTTAAAGATAGTTGCGCACCTACCACGTTAGCTACTTAACTAAGTTCGAAATAGGAGCAGCTATGTTGGTAATGTTGTATTCTGTATTGCACTTTTGTGTCATGAATAAAATTCTGGTTCGAGTACAATGGGTGATCCTAAAAAGAACTTCAACTAGACTGAATTCATGACGTGAAACAAAACAACTTCCAGACTAACTTGTTTCAGGTTTTAGTGCTGGAAACAAAAAACCTAGCTAGTCCAGCAAACTATCAAGAGCTTCCAAATAAAGTGAACTCTTGTTCTTCTGTTCTGTTCATCATCCACAAAATTCATCGTATGATACACTATAACATTCTCACTCACTAAATTACCCGGATGCAGCGTACAACCAAAACTATTGAGTGCATAAAGGATATGGTAATAGAACAATAACCAACACCTCATGATGAATGTCTTAAATAAGTACCATTTGCTTACTTTGGTGCCAAAATAACATATACCGTTATGTGATCAACCTATACCCAAAAGAAGTTGTGTGCTTCAGCACACTAACACAACCAGGAACTCACCAGATTTTTGACATTTGGTCATTTAGTCATTTTCACAAATCAAGGGGAGATAAGAGAGTGGGTTGAATTTTTTTTTATTTTGTAAAGAATATGAGGAAAAAAAACAATGAGGAAGAGAGTGAGTGATTCAAAGATAGTTAAACAAACCGAAAGCGAAACTTTGAATTTTAACTTGAGCAATGCTAAATGTCGAGGAAACCAGCGAGGAAGCGACGTGGCGGGGTGGGAGCCGTTCACCCCACTCGAGATGCGTACACCAAAACAACAGCACGCATCTCGAGCGGGGTGGACGGCTCCCACCCCGCCATGTCGCTTTCCTCGCTGGTTTCCTCGACATTTAGAATTCCCCTTTTAACTTACAAAATGTTTCTGGTTCTGGTGGCAGTGAGAAATATGTGGTAGTACAAGGTGAGAATGTGTAGTAATGTTCGCGGGGCACATATCCACTTTTAAGTGTCCTTTTCATGTGGTGGTATATAGAATATTTGCGTGTCTACATAACACCTCACAATTGTTTCATCTCCCGCCCCTGTTCAAAACTGTTTCCTCCTGAGGTCTCACCAGAATTCCAAAAGTTGCTCACATTATTACTCCTAAAGTTCCAAAGGGAGTGGCGAGATGATGCACTCAAGGACCAAGTCTGCGATTTAAATTTATAACAAAATCCATACCAATTCTCCCAATTCATGTATATGTCTTCTTAGTGGGGTAAAATTACCAAACAATTCTTATTCAGCACCTAAAAATAAATACATTTTAATTTTATAGTTTTTAACGGCTTGTTTAGAAACAAAACAAACAATTCATTCATAAGCACGTTCAAACTTCAGTTAGAAGTTAGCTTCTAAGCACTTAAAAAAATAAAAAAACACCACCTAAAATTTTCATGAAAGTGTGTTTTATTTTGACAGGATTTTAAGTTGAGCAAACCGTAATTTTGTAATTAGAATGCTGATAATTTTAAATTATAGGTGTAATAATAATCAGAAATTCTAAATGTCGAGGAAATGAGCGAGGAAACCAGTGAGGGAAGTGAGGTGGAGGGAGGTGTCCCTCAGGATGCACAAGCAAAAAACAACGGCTCGCATCTCAAAGGGGGTGAACGATTACCCCCTCCACCTCACTTCCCTCGCTGGTTTTCTCGCTCATTTCCTCGTCATGTAGAATAACTCAATAATAATTTAATGAAACGTGAGCTGTGCACGTTGAAGTTTATATTAAATAGTTAAAGACTAATAAAATATGTTAAATTTAAAATAATAAATAAATAATTTAGGAGTTAAGACACCTCTAAAGGCAAATAACACGTGAAGGCAATTATGCAAACTTTTGATATCTTTTCTGGTTTAAGAGTTGAAAGATTACACACGAGCCCAAATAAAATATTCAAGCTATAGAATAGTATTGATTTGGTATATTATTTACGAAAATTCTAGGGGTCGAGGGAGGGACCGAGGAAAAGGGGTCAAGGATGAGTGAAAGCCATCCATTTGCTTTGAGATGAGCAATATTGCACGTTTTGAAGTTGGTGCACCCATCTCGAGGTGAATGGATGATTACCACCATCCCTCGCTCCCTCCCTCGACCCTAGCAAATGTCTATTATTTATGAAATAAAATCATTTTTGGGATAATAACATGCTTTAATTCAAATTGATCTTATCGTATCACTCTGTAGTATGTACACTCTTCATATAATATAATATCTTAAAATTTTAAAAATGATATATAATCGCTAATCAGAATATAACGCTTATCTCATGGGGCATTGGCCCTGAACCAATCAAGACCATTCCGCGAATCAGACCTCCAAAAAATTTGACATTTTAAGTTCCTAAATGTTATATTTTATTTATAATAAGGGCAACTAAAATTTGTCATTGTTTATTTATTGCTTGATTGTATTGTTTAGCTAAAGTAGTTTGCACTAAGGCAAGTGTTCTTAAAATCTCAGGGCTGACTTTGGGCATTGAATGTTTAGGTACAGAAAATGATTTTTACTTATTCAGGAGGATTTCTTTAGTTTTCATTATAAATTTATAATCTTATTAAGTTTAATTAATTATTTTTTAATTCGTTTAAAATTTTCAAAATAAATACTCATATTAGAAATAACATGTCAAAGTTTTCGGATATTTTAACATCATTCATCGAGATACATATTTAAACCCCCTGTTGTTATATATTTGACAAACGATATTTCTGGTTCCAAGGACCAAGTCTGCGATTTAAATTTATAATAAAATCCATACCAATTCTACAGTTATTTAATGGTGAAAACATGATTTGTGGATTCTCCTAATCTAGATAGCCTGTTTAGTTAGAATAGCACACCAGCCATGCCCATTAGGAACATCGTTTGCCAAATTTTTATGAGATACTAACATGCAACCCTACAACTTCTGATGTCTTAAGCTTTTGGTAATTTATTTTATGAAAAAAAAAAAACCAACAAATAACATATGCATGCAAACTTTTCATATCTTTTCTAGGTTTAAGAGTTAAAAAGATTACACAGATGATATGTCTTAATCTAATTGATCGTATCTTATCACTCTGTACACTTTTTATATAATATAAGGGGGGTGTATTGTATATGGATTCTTATGGAATTGATAAATAATTTGAAAAGTCCACGGACTCTTTAAATTGTCCACGGACTTCAGCTGATTTCTTAAATCCATAGACTTTTGCTACAGACTTTCTAGATATTTATGAAAATCCACGGACTTTGTATGAACGACTTTTACAGATTTCTAATTATTTGCAAGATAAAAAAGAAGTTGGTAAATACTGATGAAACAAAAAAATGTCCGCATATAATTAACAAAAGTGAGAGATACATGTGCTAAAAAAACTAGAAAAAGAAAAGGTCATTAATTAACATCTTTAAATAGGAAGTAAACGTTCATAAAATTGCACTATGATCATTTTTCTCCTTCATGATCATGGCCACTTTCTTCATTATCATTGTAAGCAACGTTGACCTTTGTAGTGACAATTTCAGTAAATAAGGAAAATTGTTTGTAGCTCAGCATTTGGCAATATATTAGTTTCGAATTGCTTTCCCTATTGTGTTACAATTTTTTTTCTGGGTTGGTTTTGTATCATGCCTACTTCTTGCATTGGATTTTGACATGCATTTAAAAGCAGAACTCAAAAGGAAGTTTCACAACGAAACAATATTCTTAGTGATAAGCCTCTACGACAGATTACTGGCTCTAGCACGGGGATTCTTTTGAAGCAGAAGGAATATAAACCAATTTCAGGATGATGTTTCTACAGTGAAGTCTAGGCACCTTGTGTTTCTTTCACGAGGCTTGACAAGCTGAGTGGGAGCATCGTAATCTGGGATGTTGAGCCAGAGACCATGAGAAACAGCTATCGGGACACCCTCACGTAAACTGAAAAGGTATCCACGCACAAAGTCTGCACCTTCTCCGTATGGATCATACAAAGTGTTGAAGAAAAAGGGAGTTGATGGGCAGAGGAGATTTTTTATGTGCTGCTGGAGTGCATTGATCTCCTTGCCAGAGTGGTCCTTAGCTACCTGTTGGTCCACATATGCATACACCACAAGTTAGATTCATAAGGCATTCACAAGTTTATAACCGTTCACATGGTTATAGCTATTCTATAATTTGTTTCTTTCTATACAATAAGCACCAAGTAAAGTAATGCAAAGTCGGGCACAACTTTCAAGTATATGAAAAGTTCTTTATGAATAAACATTAAAAAGAATCACACTCATCACAATACGCGAGCATATTTTCGGTTTGGCAATTCAAGAGTATATTTCAACAGTTGACGACAGGCAACCACTGCCTAGTTAGACCAATGCCAAGTTAAATACGTGAGGGAAACTTTAAATTGGTGGTGGTGAGATCTAAACAACACTTCCTTAGTTTAAGACTAATCACCCACTGACAGAGCTCACAAGTCACAACTAACAGTTGTGTTTCATTTTAAGGTCAGGATTAGACAACCGGAAAGCACATACTATATATGAGAGGCAGCATTTTCCAGACAAATTGAGATGTGAAGACAGATAAGAAGGAAATGCAGATGGAAAATCGAAAAACCCAGCCACCAAAATAGAGTCAATTAGAGCATCTCCAGCGATATGCAATCATCAACGATGCAACTATGAACACTTTTTTTTTATGCAAATATAGAAAAAGAATCGAGAAAACAAGAGGATGGGAACCAACCTCTTCACGGCTGGCACAAGGAAGAACTTTGGGAGATTTTTTTCACGTTGAAATCTTTGATATGGAGGCTGGCAAATTATTGAACTTTGTTATTTATACCTAACACTACAAAGTCCATGAGAATCCATGATTTTCCAAATCCATAAATATGAATGATATTTTGAATACCCTAAAACTTTTGTGGACTTTCTGAAATCCATATTGAATACCCCTAGACTTTGTGGATTTCAGAAAGACTTTTTAAAATCCTGATTGAATACCCCTAGACTTTTGTGGACTTTTTAAAATCCAAATTGAATACACTTGAAATTTCAAAATCCATGAAATTTATTAAATTGCCCACAAAATCCAAATACAATACACCCCCCTAAAAAGAGCATTTATCTTAAAATTTCAAAATGATATGTAATCACTAATCAGAATATATAAATTCTAGGATGCCTGGCCCCATTCAAGACCATTCCCCGAATCAAACCCCAAAAATATTTTGATATTTTATGGCCCCTAAATGTTAAAGGTTTTATTTCTAATCAGGGGCCTCCAAATTTCGTCATTGTTTACTTGTTGCTCAGCTTTATTAATGTGATTTTGAAACTCTCTCGGATATATCTGTTTCTGTTCGTGAATTGAATAAGTAAATAAAAAAAAATCTATGTTTTTCTGTGTGAGGAGCAGTCAGAGCTGCAGCTTTAATTCTTTCTGCGGCAGTTTGAGATTTCTCTTTGAACACCGATCATGACTGGTGGTGACGTCTCTACTGGTGAAACTCGGAAGACAATTTCACTTTATGACATCACTTCTCTTGATAATTCCGGACTTTCAATTACTCAGGTTCAATTGAAAGGGGACAATTATGATGAATGGGCTCGTTCGTTTCGAACGGCCTTGAGGGCTCGGAAGAAATTCGGGTTCATTGACGGAACTATCACACAACCTGGCGAGCAGTCACGAGACCTCGAAGACTGGTAGACTATCAACTCGCTTTTGGTGTCCCGGATCCGAAATACCATCGAACCTACGCTACGTTCCACTATCTCTCATGTGGAAATAGCGCAAGATCTCTGGAATGACATCAAGGATCGATTCTCCATTACTAACGGACCACGGATTCAACAACTGAAATTAGATCTTGCAGATTGCAAATAGAAGGGGCTGGCCATAATGGACTACTATGGGCGACTCAAGCAACTTTGTGATGAACTAGGTAATTTTGAACAATTACCGACGTGCAAGTGCGGGAAGTGTACCTGCAATCTTGTTTCGACTCTGGAGAAAAAATGGGAGGAAAAAGTACATTTGTTTCTTATGGGTTTGGATGACAATTTGTACGGAACAGTGAGATCCAATATATTGGCTCAAGATCTGTTGCCAAACATGAACAAGGTTGTCACGCCCCGACCCGCCACGGGAATCGCAGCATGCCGATGCGTGAACTAACACGTATACATGCGGATCGTAACCGGCCACAACATCATAATATAACACATTCTTGATACGATAAACAAACGAAAATAAAACTACGCTAAAGTTTGAACAAAATAGATATATATTTGATTCGCCCCGCCAGAGTCATAGCGACAAAACCAGTATACAAACATTTAGTTTAACAATATAGTACATCTGAAACACAGAGAAAGCAAAACATACCCGTACAGGGTGGACACAATCAAAACACACAAAACGCTCCTACAACGAAAACCGGGGCCTACGCGCCACGATCAGCAGGAACTCCAACACTGCCTGCACTCCAATAGAAGCACACCCCTTGCGGGGTCAGCACAGCACAAAGCTAGCTGGTGCGAGCGAACTAAATACAAATAACGGAATAATAAACAAGGAAAATTCATGTCACACCACAATGAATAAGCAACAAGTTCTAAAATCTAAATCACACCGTGTCTCTAAAGATAATATTTCTAATTTTGAGCAACAACACAAACATTTCAGATTCAACAATAACTACCAGTTTATTATATGTCGATTATTACACGTGATTCAACATGATAAATATCAAGCAATGGAAATAAAACAATCTCATAATTCTTCTTAGCCTCCTAGGTATAGCAATTAGGTTGAAACAAAAAATTCTGTAAAATACTGTATAAGTGTCTCATATCGTAGGTATCCGCATACCCTACGAATGTGTCTCACCCAGACACATCCCACAACGTGCACCAGTACCACTTCGGGCTTGTTTGTATCCTAATGGGGTGCCATCTGCCAGGATACAAACTCAAACATCCCGAACGACTGGCCTAACACGGCCAACCTAACATAATCCAAATCAAGGGCGCTGGAAGGGAAAGCGAGTAATCTCCAAAGCACGTCCTCCGGGACTCGTCCTACTACACTCTATAGTGGCAAGTGCGTGCGGGAGCTTACCGCACCTTAGCAAGCTTGCCACATGCAGTAGCGTCCACAATGTCAGATGCGAGTCATCTCAAGCACCATCCAACTCACGATGCGAGCAAGCTCCTAAGCATCGGCACAACAGGCATTATAGCGGGGTAAAGACACTTATACTACTATCCACATGCAAAAATGACGAGTCTGTACATAACCAAATGTACAAACGTGCAATCATAAACAATTCGGCAATTTTATAAAACCACGACTATGCCAGGGTCCCAACATGCCCAAATCACCACAATAAATTTTTTCGAGTCGATTATCATACATGCTCAAGACTCGAAAATTCACGGTAAAACATGATATGCTATGCAACCTCGAAAACAAAGCATACAAGTCTCATGTCATTACACCAAAGCCTAATCACACCAAAATTACTATTCGATTTCATTAAAGTATAACATGTTTTTCGAAAGTCCAATGCATAATTCATTCACACATAACTAACACAATCCTCGAAATATCTGAAAACTCCGAATTTCAGATTTGGATTCAATTCCACAAAATTGACGGTATAATGTAAAAATTCAATTCAAATACTCATTTCTTAAAATAAAAATTATAGTTCCACTCACCTGGCGGAATGGATTTTCAAAACCCAATTCCTACCGGTCAAAGCTCCAAACACGCAATACCACGAATGCGGGGCCACGAAAATTCTAAAACTGCAAGGCGGACTCGAAAATGAGAAAACTAGCCGAAAACTGAAATAAATAAATAAATACAAGCGGCGCATGACTGAAAGGAAAACTTACAGGCAATAGGAATTCGGCAACCACCCCGCTGAAACCCTCCCTACTCTGGTCTGATCGCTACCAAACTGCACAACAGCCCGCAAAAGAGTCTAAGGACTCTCGGAGTCACAAAAATGAGGCTCACCCACGCACCCAAATCCCGGTTTCACGCCGAGGAACCCTCCAAACAAACATGCACCCTGATTTTTTTGAAAAAAAATTTGGCCAACCCCAAAACAGTCTTGCATGTCGGTTCTAAGGGCTCACAAGGACGCCATCAAGGCCCCAACACGGCTGATCGGAGCTATGGAAACCGATCAAACTCCAAACCAAATGAAAACTGATTTTTTTTTTTTTGAAAAAAAAACAACTAAGAAATACAGAGGAGAAGACGAACCGAGGAGGAGGAGGAGGAGGTGAGATTGGGGAAGAAATCACCCAAATCACCAACGAAAACTGCCGAGAAAAATGGAGGAGGCGACGTTGTTGCTCGCTGCTGGAACGAACAGAAGACCAAAAAAAGAAAAGAGAAAGAAGAAGAAAAGAGGGGGAGGGGTCGTTTCATTTTAAGGGGTGGGTGGCTATGTGCCCCCACCACCTTTGCTGAGTACACCCCGTCATAATTTTTTTATTTTTTTATTTTTTAAACGCAGGTCTGACAAAGGTATACTCAATTCTCATCCAAGAGGAGCGAGTAAAGAAAATCGCTCGTGGCAAGGAAGAACGCGGGGAAATTATGGCCCTTGCCACACGAACCCGTCTTGACGAAAAGGATAAATCTAGTACGGTGTGTTCCCACTGTAAAAGGACGGGGCATGAATCTAACAATTGTTTTGCCTTGCACGGATATCCAGAGTGGTGGGGTGACCGACCCCGAAGCGATGGGAAAGGTGCTGGTGCTGGACGCGGTAGAGGGCAGTCAAGTCTTCGAGGCCGTGATCGAGGAACCAAGGGTACGCATCGTGCCAACGTTACTCAGACAGGTTCTGTTGGGGTAGGAGTGACCGAGACAGATACATCTCCACTGCCCGGGCTGAATACCGATCAGTGGCAGACACTTCTCCAAATGTTGGGCGGGTCAAAATCCGCAACGATCGATAAAATGACCGGTAAGCCTTCGATTATTGACACGGGAGCCTCAAATCACATGACTGGCACGATCGGAGATCTCCGTGACTTAAGGGTGATTGCTCAATGTCCCGTGGGATTGCCAAATGGGAGTAGCGCTATCGCCACTAAAGAGGGGACGGTCACTCTTAAAATAAATTTCTGTTTGAAAAATGTTCTTTATGTGCCAGGGCTAACTTGCAATTTAATTTCTGTATCGCAATTGACTGATCACTATAACTGTTTTGTCCAATTCACTAATAATCTGTGTGTTATACAGGACCGCACTTCGAGGATGTTGATTGGTGCGGGTGAACGACGCAATGGACTCTATTACTGATGCGGATTTAACTAACCTAAATTAACAAGTTAATTTAACCCACTTGTAATAACCGCAAGTGCACGGTGCCTAACTGGTAGACAACGGCAAGTACGGGTCGATCCCACGAGGAAGGTGGATGTAATTGAAATTTTATAATTTAATTAAACTAATTTATAGGAAAGGGGGTTACAGTGTTTTTAAATCTAAACTAAAAATAAATTAAAATAAGAAAATGAAACAAAATAAAATGATAAGATGGATGGAATGGATTTTGTGCGGTTTGGATTCACCGATGAGCTAACAAAAATATATTTAAATCTAAATTACTGAGATATTAACGAGAAGCTTTAGGGATGAGAATCCCTTGCTTACACCGAAGATGTGATCATTAAATCTTCAATTCCAATTATGTTAAGTTTCTTTTTAAACATTAACAATTTATCTCAAGCAAGTGAACTTTCACCAAGCATTAAGTGTCTTTTTAGGGCACACTTAATCAAAGTTCAAGTTTAAAAACATTTTAGCATATGCTTTGAATATTAATCAAAGGTAAATCTAACTACCAAACATATCAATTTTTAATTGAACATGAAAGGTGAAAGCAGTTAATCAATATTCAGAAATAAATTGTTGTTAAACAATAAAACCTTAATTCAGTAAAATAAATTTAAAATAATTCATAAGCTTGAGATGGTGGCACTCAGCAAATCAGGGTGTGGGTGTGCACGAATCCCGAGGAAATAACCCAAAACCGCTCTGTGGTGGTACAGAGCAATTCTGTGGGTGGAAATAGCCAGAAAAATCGATTTAAACAATTCCCGCCGCCTGCTACAGTACTGCTACAGTACACAGCGAGGTTGAGTCTTCTTCTCCAGCGAGACGGCGGCTCTCGCGGCCTCGTTTTCGCTCCTCGCGGCCTCCCTCGTTCTCAAATCGATCCTAGAACCTGCAACGACAAGAAAAGGTGAAGAAAACCCCGAAAAACAGCAAAAACAGACAGAGAGAAGTCGGGAGGAAAACTCCCTGTTTTCGCGGCTGTTCCCGCGGCTTCCGGCGCTCCTCGGGACCTTCCCTCGACTCCTATTGATCCTAGATCCTGCAAAGAAGAGAGAGATGGTGAGGAACAACAAAAACAATTGAAAATCAGGAAGATCAAATCGAAACAGAGGTCCCCTGTTTTCGCGGTGGTTTTCGCGCGGTGGCGGTGCTGGTTCGTGGCCTGTTGTGGTGATGGGACTCGTGCGAAGGTGGTGGTGGTTGTGTGGACAGGGGAGAGGACCAGTGAGTGGTGGCGATGGAAAAGTTGACGTGAAACAGGGTTGTCACACCCCTGTTTCACGGTGGTGACGGTGGTGGCTGTGGTGGGAATCACCTTGAGAGGAGGAAGAGGGTTTGATCTCCACTTCCAATCTGTTCCCTTCTCTTCCTCCCTCCCTCTTTCAGACGGCTATCGCATTGTATTTATAGAGATAGAATTAGGTTTGGATTTGGGTTTGGTTTTAGGGTAGGAATTGGTTTAGGTTTGGTTTTAGGGTATGAATTGGGTTTAAGTTTAGGTTTTGGTTAGGGTTTCTCTCTCTACTTTGTACCACCACCAAGTGCAATTCCTTACATAGTCGCCTTAATATGATTTCATCGTTTAAGCGCAAATTCCTGAAAAGAGATAAAAACGAAATAATTATTATAAAATATAATAATTGAAACACTAACATGTATAAATTAAGGGGTATATTATGTAATAATTATGTGACTATCAATTACTTTCGGGGGCTGCCACAGGTTCACGCAATAAAGGCCAATAATGTGGTGTCTCTTGATCTATGGCACCAGCGACTGGGTCATCCATCTCTACAAGTAACAAAGTTAATTCCCAAAGTAAGTTTTAGTGAAACGAAAAATCGCTTGAATAAAAATTGTGATGTCTGTCAGAGGGCAAAGCAAAGTAGAGATAAGTTTCCTGTTAGTGAACATAAAGCTTCGACTATTTTTGAACTTATTCACACTGATTTATGAGGACCTTATAGAACAACTTCTTCTTGTGGTGCTTCTTATTTTTTGACCATTGTTGATGATTTTTCCCGTGTTGTATGGATTTACTTACTTGTTGACAAGAAAGAGGTCTCTCATACTCTTCAAATGTTTTTCTCGATGGTCAAGAGACAATTTGATAAAGAGGTAAAAATCTTGCAGAGTGATAACGACACTGAATTCACTTGCCTACGACAATATTTTCTTGATCACGGGATTGTTTTTCAAACATCTTGTGTGAAAACACCTCAACAAAATGGGTGGGTTGAACGGAAACACCAACATATTTTGAACGTAGCTCGGGCGCTGCGTTTTCAGGGCTCTCTTCCTATTGAGTTTTGGGGAGAATGTGTGTTGACGGCTGGATACTTGATAAATAGGACTCCCTCATTGGTCTTAAATGGGAAAACACCCTATAGTGTTCTATATGGTAGCACACCCACTTATGATCACTTGCGCATTTTGGGGTCCTTGTGTTATGCGCATGTACAGACGGGGATAAGTTTGCCAGTAGAAGTCGAAGGTGCGTCTTTGTTGGGTACCCTTATGGAAAAAAGGGATGGCGTTTGTATAACTTGGAGAAACGAGATTTTTTTGTTTCTCGTCATGTTGTATTCTCGGAAGGAGTTTTTCCCTTTGCAGATCATTTTAATTTAGACCACGATGGTCTGCCTAATATTGAGGCGGTTCACGAGGACTTTGAGGAGACATCTACTGCTGTTTTGAGGGGGGGTGCTGAGAAGTTTGTACAGCCAGATGGGGATGCTGGGCAGCCGACATGTGCCGAGGAGTTTGTTCAACCAAATAGGGCTGTTGGGCAGTCGGCGTGTGCCAAGGATGAGGCAAATGCTGGTGCCGAGGTGATTGTACAGCCAGATGAGGCTGCTGGGCAGAACGCAATACACACAAAATGAGAAAGACAGAACGCAATTCACAATATTGAGAATTGATTTTGTGTGTATTGCGTTCTGCTTTTCTCATTCCATTCTCCTGTTTATATACAAACTAAACA
Organism: Berberis thunbergii; assembly: GCA_003290165.1. Lineage (NCBI taxonomy): Eukaryota > Viridiplantae > Streptophyta > Magnoliopsida > Ranunculales > Berberidaceae > Berberis > Berberis thunbergii. Next base: position 310,524 of record QNQO01000591.1, on the reverse strand, counting down.
AGAGAATATTCACAATATAATCTGCTAATTTTCTTAAAACTATTATACATTCTTGACTCAATAAGCAACCTTCCTAATACAAATATTCTAGTTCCTAATCATACAATCAATCAGAATATTCTCAATATATTCTCAATAGTAGATTTGGTCATATTATCCAATGTATTATGAATAACTCAAAAGTCCCTAGGTTAAATCGGAAATGGACTATACTGCCATGACCCCCTTGCTAGAGGATCGTTTGTATCATTACCACAGGTGATGCCTGTGGTCTTTGAGCCACGGGTGTCAGGACTTAGTCCCGTTCACCACCAAAAATGGATCAATTGTAGCGGATGATAAGTGCCACATATAACATCATTTATGAAGGAACTAAAGCCCTGACTGTGGGCATCACCCTCTTAGAAAAATTCTTGCCAAAAGGATTATGGTTTATTTGGATTTGAGCGGTTACATTATTGTTGGATTTACAGGGAGAAAGTATTGAATGGGTGACTGTTGATTTTCGGCACCCCAATCCATCTGTAGATGATTGGGTGGCAGTTTTCTCTCCAGCCAAGTTCAAGTAATCATCCCTTCTCTACCTTTCCTTTTCTTTAATTTCCTTTTTTTCCTGGTTACTTAACTTGTTCATTTTGTAGTGCTTCCATATATGAACCCACCTTCGGCAAATCTGAGTACCTCACTCCATTGCTAGTTTCTGCCCCAATCAAGGTATTGGATAAAAACATAAAAGAGCAAAAAGATGATCTTATATGATAGTTTGACTGGTGTACTAATCGGACTGTTGATTCATGTATTTTCAATACAAGTTTGCAAATTACTCTACTCCACTATACCCAAGCAATGGGATAGGTTCTTTAGGCTTCAGACTGATCAATCAACGCTATGATATTGCCTTCGGTTTATTTTCGGGTGGACTAAAAAATGTAAGTAATCTAGAAAATCGTTATTATTTTACTCAGACAGTGGATCTACTAAGTGAAACCATGGTAATCATTTTGATTTTCTACCTGAAAGCATGCAAGTTTGAATCCAGGATGTAAATTTTAGCCATATCTAAAGTTGCTTGTTCATCTTTTTTGTTTGTTTGAATTCTGTAGCCAAAGCTAGTAGCTGTCCCTGTCTCAAACAAAATCGCGTTTGCGAATCCAAAGGCGCCTCTTGGAAAGTCTTGGGATGAGGTAACTATATATATCAATCCATCTTATTGAACTTTGAGTTCATAAATATGGATACTAATAAACCATACATGATCAGTCAATCACTATTTATATGTACTTATGCAGATGACAGTAACTTGGTCAAGTGATTACGATGTGGATGAGGCAATCCCGTTGGTTGAATGGGGAATAAAAGGAGAAACTCAAACAAGATCCCCAGCTGGGACTCTAACTTTCACGCAAACCAGCATGTGTGGTATGTTGACACCATATATGAGATATGTTCATACCTTGATATTCATTCTTATCTAACTCGTTCATTTCCTATAAATCTGTGTAATACAAGTTTCTTATACGAGTGTCATTGTCCACTTTTAGGCCCACCAGCAAGAACCGTTGGTTGGCGAGATCCTGGCTTCTTCCATACCAGTTTCTTGAGGAACTTGTGGCCAAATCTAGAGTATGTTTCCAAACAGCCATTGATAAATACATCTAATAGAAGATTTTAACCATTCATAAGTACATATGTGCAAGATAAATTGCAGAACTGAGTATAATATTCATGATTAAAAAAGGTACACATATAGACTTTGGGCATCGGTTATATGAAAGTGGTACTTATGTTTGGAACAAGACCTACAAGTTCACTGCACCCCCATATCCTGGTCAAAATTCTCTTCAACGTGTTATAATTTTTGGAGATACTGGGAAGGTACTACCATAAACCACAGACTTCATCTGCTTACCATCTGATTTATTAAGGGTTGTTCGTTTTTGCTAATTGAAGAGTATGTTTTGCTTCTGTAGGCAGAAAGAGATGGTTCAAATGAGTACCAAAATTACCAACCAGGGGCACTTGTCACCACAGACCAGCTCACAAAGGACTTGGAAAACTATGACATTGTGTTCCATATTGGTGACTTACCCTATGCCAATGGATTCATCTCCCAGTGGGATCAGTTCACAGAAATGGTCGAACCAATTGCCTTTGCTGTACCATACATGGTTGCTAGGTTGGTATATATTACATATCAAGTGCTTAATTTTTCAAGGCTATCTTGCCGAGCAAAAGTTTTACTTAACTATGGTGGATTCTGTATTCAGTGGTAATCATGAACGTGATTGGCCAAACTCGGGTTCATTCTTTAATACAGGAGATTCAGGCGGAGAATGTGGTGTACCAGCAGAAACCATGTTCTATGTACCAGCTGATAACCGCGCTAAATACTGGTAACATATCTTAATTTCAAACATGTTCCTCACTTTACTCCATTTTCAATATTTTGAACATACACAGGTTGCAGGAACCAATTGGAAACAAGTCATGATGATATTGTGAAGATTGACATTATTTTCTTGTATGTAGGTACTCAGTGGACTATGGTATGTTCCACTTCAGTATAAGGGATTCTGAACATGACTGGAGAGAAGGAACGGAACAATACGCATTCATTGAGAAATGCTTTCAAGCTGCAGATAGGCAGAAGCAACCATGGCTTATCTTTGCCACTCATCGTGTCCTTGGTTACTCATCCAATTTTAAGTATGCTAACCAAGGATCATTCCAAGAGCCCATGGGAAGAGGTAGCTTGCAGAAGCTGTGGCAGAAGTATCGTGTGGATATTGCTTTCTTCGGCCATGTTCATAGTTACGAAAGAACTTGCCAAATATATTGCTCAACTTGGTACAAGTGGTTTTGTTTATAACATCCTGAAATTTGGTGGCAATGCAGAATACGTGTGTGAACTCGAACACAGATAACTTCTCAGGCCTATGGAATGGGACTATCCACGTTGTGGCTGGTGGTGGTGGCAGCCATTTGTCAAAATTCTCGAGTCTAAAGCCTAGTTGGAGCTTGTACCAAGACTACGATTTTGGGTTTGTGAAGATGACTGCATTCAATCACACATCTTTGCTGTTTGAATACAAGAAAAGCAGTGATGGGAATGTCTATGATTCATTCACAATCACGAGAATACATGGATGTGCTTGCTTGCATTAAAGATAGTTGTGCACCTACCACGTTAGCTACTTAACTAAGTTCGAAATAGATGCGGCTATGTTAGTAATGTTGTGTACTCTGTATTGCACTTTTGTGTCATGAATAAAATTCTGGTTGAATACAATGGGTGATCCTATAAAGAACTTCCAATAGACTGAATTGACGTGAAACAAACAACTTCCAGACTAACTTGTTTCAGTTTTTAGTGTTTGAAACAGAAAACCTAGTCCAGGAAACTATCAAGAGCTTCCAAATAAAGTGAACTCATGTTCTTCTGTGCATCCACAAATTTTATTGTATGGTACAGTTTATAACATTCTCACTCACTAAATTACCTGGATGCACCATACATCCAACACTATCGAGTGCATAAAGGATATGGTAATAGAACAATAACCAACACCTCATTAATGTCTTAAATAATTACCATTTGCTTACTTTGGTACCAAAATAACATATAACGTTATGTAATCAACCTATGCCTGAAACATGTTGTATGCTTCAGCACACAAACACAACCTATAACACCGAACCAAACCATTACCTACATACACATCCAAATCCATGTTGTATGATTATCCTCAAAACACGCCCGAACCTAATTGGTACTTGCAAGTAAAAGTAAGAGTCTAACAATCAGTAACAGTAAATAGACAAGATATACGTGGTTCGGCAATGTGCCTACATCCACGGGACAACTACGAGCTTCTTTATTATGAAAGAGTAATCTGAGAAGTACAAACTCTTGAGAACAGTTTCCAGTTCTCTCAACTCTCAATCTGAAAGTAATCCGTTAAACTCACGGATTGTACCGTTCTTCCCTACACTTTCGATACAAAGAAAAATCAGCAGTTCTTCCCTACACAGTTCTTCCCTACACTTTCGATACAAAGGTAATACTCAAACCTTACCTTGAAAACTGTGATCAATGGCTGCGAATAAACTCTTGTTTTCTGTCAATAAAAACAGCCCCAATATTCTGTTTTCTCTCGATAAAAACCAGCCCCAATACCCTGTTTTCTGCCTCAGAAAATTCAATACTTAATCCCTGGAATAGGCTGATATTTATAACAATTGTTGCTTCCTATTTTCAGTCCTAATAGGACCTGAAAACCCATCTGTGTCCTTGTTTGAATACAAAAGAAAACATGTATGCCTGATCTGTATATGACTTCTGAATAAGAATATAAATCCCTATAGAATAGGGATCCTATTTTATAAGATCTGTATTCTGACACATATATAGCAATCCTATTCCATTTCAAACTCTATGGATTGAAATTGTGAGTCACGAAATCCCACAATCCAACCCAGACTTCAGAACATGACAATGAACCTGTTTACCTATCCTAACCGAGTAATAATTTGTGCAAGCTTTAAGTACAAATGGAAATGTGTGCTTCCCTGGTAAAACCACCAATCTTTTCATCCTCACATACAAAGTTATGCCTTCAGAGGGATTTGGGGTACTAGCTTGGGCTCAAAGGAATTGGGTTCTTCAATTTTATGAAAAGTATTGGTGCGTAATTTAGGTCACTGGAGAGCAAAAGATGAACTCGACTCGCGGCATAGTTGTTGTGAATGCGGGCGGAGATTTTTAGTTGGGTGTGGATTTGCTTGATTTGGTGCATGGAGGTGCATTGATCTGCAAGAAAAGAGATTGGTGAAGGTCTCATTGGTGGAATGTAAGTTCGTGCGTGAAAGTGGAGGGAGGGTTTGAATAGATGGGGTTTTGGCGGGAGCATTTGGGAGTGGTTGGTGAACACGTTTAAAACACAAGGAGCAAAGAACGATGTCCTGAGCAGTAGCTCCCATAAAGCTGATGCAAAAAAGACTGTTATTATTGATGTTGAAAACCAAGAAGATGTAGAGGTGGTTCACCCAATCCAATTGAATTTGGAGATTGAAGAGAGGGCACATAATAGGGAAACTTTATCAGACGGGGATGAAGAGAGGGAGAACAGCGGACTGCATACAGAACACACCCATGTAAATTAGGAACAAATGGAAGAAACATAGTCACCAAGAACCCCAAATGAACGGGTATTTTATGTGAAAGGAATAGATTTTCCCTAACCTTAACTAAGGTTGAAAACACATTGAAAATAATAGAAGAATATGAGAAGAGGAACGAAGTTACTAGTGAAGAGAAAAACACAATAGAGTATATAGGCGAGGAAGATTTTAAAGATCTTTTCGTAGATTTTTTTTTTTGGAAAGCGAGCGGGGGTTATTTAGGATCCCCAAACCTGAAAAATAAATGTGTTACATCCGAGTATAGACCTTGCCTATCTTATCCTCATACCTAATATCTTTCATATCCTGCGCAAAGGAACTAGGAACAATTTCCATGAATATTGTATTTGGAATCAAGCTCACCAGTTTATCAGCAATCCTATTCGTTTCTCTGAAGGCATGTTCTATTTTGTAGTCTTCAAGTGACCCCAGCATACTCAAAATTCTTTTTATGATCTCTCTTATGTCCCATGCTGTAGCCCTGGACTTAGTTAGATACTGGATAACGCAAGTAGAGTCTGTGCATATTTCCAGCTTTTGAATATGGTGCAAACTAGCTAATTTTAAGCTTGCCTCTACACCTTGTACTTCATGTTTTACAACTGTATGGCCCTTGTCTGACCTAGAGCAAGCAGCTATCACTTCACCCTCTGCATCTCTAAGCACTGCTCCGTAGCAACCCCTATCTCTTCTTAGTGAACCATCAGTGTTCAGTTTGTGCCAACCATAAGGAGGTTTCATCCATCTGCAACTGACTGGGGCCTGAGTTCTATAAGTTGCATCAAGGTTCCACCTACCAAAAAACTGTATTATATGGACTATCTTCCACAATAAGTTCGTCCACACTGAATTTGAAACGAACATCAGTGTATATGCGTTTCACTAGCTCAGTACCTACGCAGTATTGTTGCTCATGAATTCTTTTGTTCCTTTCAGCTCAGATGTAGTACACCGTAGCATTGAACGTGACCTTTTTAACCTGAGAGATGAGACTACTTCCTTTGAAATGTTGGCCGCACCATTGAACTTCTTCCTCCCAGCCTGAAAATTGTCAGGAATAGCTAAGATAATGCAACAATTCCTTCCATACATACTGCGAGTAATTGCATTCAAAGAAGAGGTGACTGTCTGTTTCACTGTCTCGATTGCACATAGGACATGTATCCTGTTGGACAACTCCCCATTTTTTTAATTTGCTTAATGTCTTCAGTGCTTTATGCACCAGTAGCCAGGTGATAAAATTGTGCCAGGGAATGTTTCCCTTGAACCATACTACTGGTGACCAGTCCGCTTTCCTGTTACGCTTCCTTATAGCTTCATAGGTGGACTTGAGTTGGAATTGACCATCATTGCTGGCAGTCCACAACACTTCATCCTGGTTGCTAGTGTCTAGTTCAACATCCTCTAAGTAGCTTCCTATTTCAACAATGCTACCTTCTACACTTGGAGCCACATGCCACCTGTTATTCCTTATTATGGCCGAGACCTTTGCATCCTTATGTAAGGTTGAGTCATATAGTAATTCTGTAGGAAATCTGTCAAGAAGAATTCCTAATGGGTGCCATGGCTCCTTCCAGAATAGTGTCTTTTGTCCATTACCTATGGAGTGTAAAACTATTCGTGAGGCCTTATCTTTACATTCCAGGATCCTCCTCCAACACCAGAAAGCATCCCTAGGTGTCTCCATGGTCCAAAAGTTTTGCCGTTTAATCAGGTATTTGTATATCCACTTGACCCAAATTGAGTCTCTGCGAGTCATAATACTCCAGATATGTTTCATAATAACAGCCTCATTTCCAGCTCAAATGTCTCTCACGCCAAGTCCCCCTTCATTATACGGATAGCAAACATTATCCCAGCGAACGAGTGCTTTTTTTGCTGCTACATCAACACCTGACCATAGGAAGCTCCTAAGAATAGCATTAATGCAGTCTAGAGTCTACTTAGGCAGGCCATAACATGAGTTCCAATAGATATGCATGCTTGCTAGGAATGATTTTATCAAAACTCATCGTCCTGCATAAGTAAGGAACCTATAATTCTTCCAAGAGTTAACTTTCTTCTTTATTTTCTCAATGATAGGGAGGCATTGGGTATGAGATAAATAGGAAGATGTCATAGGTAATCCCAGGCATCTTACAGGAAGCTTGCCAACAGAGAATTGGAGATGCTCAGTTATCCTGGATTGTTCCTCATTCGAAACCCCCGCTAGGAACAATTGGCTCTTATCGCAATTCACCTCTAGCCCAGTGCATGCCTTGAAATTTTGTTAACACATCAAGCAATGCTTTCGCTGAATTTCTGTCTCCATGGAAAAAGGCTATTAAGTCATCCGCAAAACATAGGTGAGTAATGTTGGGATCCTTGCATTTATGGTGAAGCTGGTAATGACCTTGCTGAACCCGTTTTCTTAACTGCACATGGAGGACTTCCATTACTAAAACAAACAGATATGGTGACATTGGGCAACCTTGTCTAATGTAGGGCTGAAAACCGAACCATCGGTTCGATTTTTCACCTAAATCGTGAATCGAACCGACCTAGGTTGGTTTTAAAATTTTCAAACCGAAACCGAATCGACCATTAACAAAACCGATCTGAAACCGAACCGATTCTAATATATGCAAACCGTAACCGAACCGACTAAAATCGAAATAAAACCGAACCGACCGACTATTTTAAACATATTATATTATTTATATATAAAATATATATTATTTATTATATATATATTCGGTCGGTTAAAATCACATAGAAACCGAAAACCGAACCGACCACTTCGGTTTTGAATTTTTTAAAACCGATCCGAACCGAATTTAAACCGAACCAATTGGCTCGGTTTTGATCGGTTTAGTCGGTTTGATCGATTTTTTGTTCAGCCCTAGTCTAATGCCTCTCGTAGCTTTAATATACCCCTTAGGAGATCAATTCAAGCATATGGAGAACTTGGATGTAGAAATACATTCCTTGACCCATTCAATGAATATTGGAGGAACCTTTACCTTCTGTAAAATAGCTAGAATAGCCTCCCATCTTATCATGTCATAAGCTTTTTTCAAGTCAATCTTCGCCGCACACCTCGGAGGACCCTTGTCCCTGTGGTAATTGCGAACAAGTTCATGGGCGAGCATTATGTTGTCCTGAATATGTCTTCCTTGTATAAAAGTTGATTGAGAGTCACTCACCACTATCTTGACAATAGCTTTCATCCTGTTTGTTAAGATTTTTGTGATGCATTTGTATATAACATTGTAGCATGCAATTGGCCTGTATTCACTAAAGTGAGATGCATTAGTAATTTTAGGAACTAAAGCAACATTAGTTGCATTTACCTCGCCCAACAGCTTCGTATTCCTGAAGAAGTTCATGGTGGCCTTAACAAAATCGTCTCCTACTATTCGCCATGTGACTTTGAAGAAGTAAGAAGAGAATCCGTCTGGTCCTACTATACTGAGTATCCTGTTTTGAGTCCTGCGCTCTCGAACCATACCATGGAAATAGGCTGTGTTTTGATCACCGATTGAGAAAAGCTTAGACCTAGATCTTTGTTTCATTTCAGCCTCTTTATTACGCGTTGCCTTAACAAACTCTCTTACCACTTTCCTCTCCTCTTGGATGAGCTGATCATGAATTGGGTAGTGCTGCATAGAGTGATGTATTGTAGTTCCCCTTGAGCCTTGTGCTGCATGTGGTGCCTGGGACACAATTTGGGAGCCCTGTATAGCTTGCTGAGCATGGGTCATCCTTGCGCGTGCTTGCTCCACTGTTGTGCTTGCTTTGTAAAACCCTGCCTTACGACATATGGTGAGATGTTGCTTAACATTTTTCAGCTTGTGTATAAGCTTGTACATAGAGTTACATGAACTCTCATTTTCTAAGCTTCCTCTACTATGTTCTGAAATCCATTCTCATGAGACCAGTAGTTAAAAAACTTGAATGGGATAGGTCCTCTACTCTTATTGTCATAAAGAGTTACGGTCATGGGCAGTCAGAAATTCCAGAGTTCAAAAACTCGGCTTCTGCATCAGGTACTTCTTGCAGCCATGTCATATTGACTAATACCCTATCAATTTTGGAAGATACTCGTTCATGCCCTAGTTGGTTGTTGCTCCAAGTAAAGAAGTTACCTCTATATCGGCAGTAATATATTCCTGCTCATATAACACAAATCAAGAAGTCAGAGGCACTTCCATGTTGTGTATCAGCCTTTCCCATGTGTTCCTCCGCCTGAAGTATAGCATTGAAGTCCCCAAACACTACCCAAGGTCTTGTATTTGAGCTCGAGAAGTCAACCAATTCCTGCCATAACAGTCTTCTAGTAGTGTAGAAGCTATTGGCATAGATAAAGGAAATAACACACATGAAACCAGTATTCCAGTTAGCATTCAAAGTAATTGCTTGGTCAGTCACTGAAAGAACGGTGATGGATACCATGCCAGGATTCCAAGCAACCCATACTCGCCCACCTAGAGAAACATTTCCATTGTCTGTCCAATGCCAATCCTTCAATAGCTTCCCTTGCAATGCTTGTTTCTTTTCTTCCTTAACTTTTGTTTCTACTAATCCAACAATATGTAATTTTTCTTTTTTGACAAATTCCTGGACTTCCTGCTGCTTCAAGGGGTCATTGAGACCCCGAATATTCCAACATCATAGCTTAATCATTGAGAACTGATTGACTAGAGAGCTGTTTGACTCCCGAACTGTTGTCACTGCTTGTGTGCTTTGTCCCGCTAGTAATCTCCTTCAGCTTGTTAGAGTGCTCCTTCATGTTTTGAGAAAGGCTCTAATTAGAGCTAACTGGGTCACCTAGGTTGTATTTGTGTCCAAAGACTGGCATAATTCCACTCTGTTTCCTGTCTGCAAACTAGAATCCACTACCTTAGTCTGTGCTCTGATAGTATCATCACTAACTGCTTCAATGGCTACTTCATCACTAACTATTTCAATGGCAACTTCAGAGTTCGCTAACTGGTTTTCAATTACCTCTATTTGAGCATCCTTATTCTCCATGGTCCCATTACCAGCACCACTAGATGTTACATCAGTTGCATTGTTCCTTGGTTTGAAAGCATGGCGGCCCTTGGCTACAGTCCATCCTTCATTTTCTTGACTACTATCACTCTGGACTCTACCTGTTTCCTTCCACACTTTGTGCGTTGTCATCCTATTTGTGGCTTGGTACATTGCTGGCTTAAGTGGCCAAAGACAGTACATGCCTTGCATCTAGGTGGAATCCATGCATATTCCACCTCTACTATCCGTATTTTTGCATCATTAATCATAATAGGTATTTCTCATGGCAAGGTATTTCTAGCTTCCACTTCAACACTGACCCTCGCATAAGCCATCCGCGACCCCTCTTCAGTTGCTTTGTCCAGCATGATTGGTACTCCTACGGCGTTGGCTATCCGATGAATACCCTCCGGGTTCCACAAGAACATGGGTATTCTTTTTAGTGTCACCCATATTGGAACTGTGGTGAGTGTATCAGCTTCCTCATCCATGGTTGGAGTCCATTATTTGATAATAAACAGGCGACTAGCAATGTGCACAGATCCTGTTTCTAGCGCCTGATTACATGTTGATTCATCTTTAAATCTAAAAAAAAAAAAAAAATTCTCCATGTAGACTCATATCAAAGTTCCTAGATCCCCATAGTCTAGCTAGTGATTCCTTGACAAAGCTGAACCCTAGTCTCTTCCCTACGAATCTTCCAATGAGTAGACGCTCACATTCGGCAATCCTAGTTGCAAAATCTTCAGATTGTATCTTGACTAGTTTCTTACCATCTACTACAGACGGTGGTTCGTACTTGAGTTTCGTAGCCCCTGCATAGCGGCCATGCATAAGCTTGGACGCCCATATACTTGAAGGACTTGGAGGACTCCCCATTGTAGTTGGTGTAGTGTTCTGAGCCGCAGCCTCTACGCACCCCTCCTTTGGGCTACTCTCCCTTGTTTCCATTGCTCCAGGAACATGGCCTGTTTGTTGTAACAATCGAAGCAAAGCACTCCCTTGCTCTTTGCTCAGGGAAGTCAGGTTTTGCAGGATCTCATTAGGTATAGTCATAGCGGCGCCGCCTTCTGCATGGTTTGTTTCTAGGTTCTTTTCCCCTCCCCTCTTTTCATTAGGGTCTCATCCACAAGGGGCGATGGAGTATTCTATGTTGCCTAGATCCTTGTTCATCATGTTTGCGCAAGGATCATTGTGTACATCAACAAAATTTCTTTTCAAATCCGAGTGCTTCAAGAATATCATTCCGACTTCTTTTATTTGTTAGGCAAGGGAATAAAGATCATTATTCTCAAGATGATTAAATAATTGATTGATGCCTATCTAGATCGCGAGTTTAAGCGCGTTCACCAAGGAACCATCTGGTCAACCATTCACTTGGTGAGTTTACCCTTTAGTTTAACACTCATGAATCTTTCTCTTAGTTTGGTTGAAGATTTTACGAAAATTTTATTTCTTTTTGATGATGTAAGGTATGATGAAGGGATAAGTGAGTGATGTAAACTTGATGTACCTTTTTGCTTCTGATTTTATTTTTGTGGCTTGAGGAGCCCATTTATAACTCGCGTTTCAAAAAAAATAGAGATGGGAGTGAGAAAAATAGTCGTTTGATTATATTCACGTAAAAAATGGATCAATACTATGTGCAACCGGCACTTTCATTGACTAACACCACCAACACTCTAGCACCGCCACTACACCACATATCTTTATTAATAGCATAAGTCAATAGCGGTTTTTACAATTGAGCTATTAAAAGTAAAATTTTAATCTTTTAAAATAAAAATAAAAAACGCTCTCTAATTTGGCGGGCTTTTTGGCGCCCCCCCAAAAATTATTTTTAGCTCGACCTTATCTCCCCTCTCTTCCAAATTTCAGTCCAAACCTAAAGCAGGAGGCTTCGATTCGCCCTCTCCCTACGCTAGCTCTCCCCTGCAAAGCTTTCCCCTACGTTGCTCGCCTCTTCTCCACTTCTTCTTTTGCACATCTTCAGTTCTTCTTCTTCTTCTTCACATCTTCTTTACTTCTTCACATTTTTAGATCTTCTTCAGTTCTTCTTCTTCACATCTTCTGCAAATCTTCTTCACGTTCTGATCCCTCTCGTTTCGAGAGAACAATCAGATCTTCTAATCTATCGATCAGGCGGTGTTCTCTATAGATCTGCTAATTGATCAGGGAGCTTCATTTTATGAGTTGAGAATTTGGCTATCTATATCTCTGTTATTTGTAGTAGGACAAGTTCTATGTATCTATGAAGTTATTTTTTCTGGTAAAATGAATGTTTCTCCATATGTCCCCTGTCACTTAGTTACTTAATTCAGTGGTTGCATTGGACTATGCATTCTTAACTATTTAGATCATCTATGAATCTTATCATGACTTGAGCATCTTCAAAATAGGTTGATCTCTTTCTAGATAATCTCTTGTTGATCACTAGGTGTTTGATGAAATGTTTCAGTTGTATACTAGATTGTACAAAAGACTTATGTAATTTTAATGATGATAACTGATATTTCTGTTTTCCTTTTATTAGTTGTGCGTATAGTTTGCAATGGCACTCAGATACTGTAGTAATTAAGTTTTGTTATTGAGTTCTTGTTTGTTCAAGATCCTAAGTGCTCATCTATTTGAACTCTGACATGTTCATCTTATAATTGCAGTGAGATGGGTTCCCATTTTTCACCTTGTGGGAGATTTTTAGCAGCTTGCTTTGCATGTATGCTTCCTCATATGGAAGCTGATCATGGTTTGTAGTCACAGTTGCACAATGATGTCCCTGGAGCTGCAACATTCCCAACACAACACCCAATTTCAGCTCACCAAGTTATGTACGAGCTTTGCATATATTCCCTCGAGGATTCAACGTATGTTTCTTTCTCTAATTTTCTGAACGATATATAACATTTATGCATTGTTTATTGAATCTTTATTTTTATCACCATAAGGCGCATAAAAAGTTGATGCTTTGTTGGTGTACAACTTAGGTCAGGTGCTTGCATCACAGGCAATCAGAGCTGCTCACTGTTTGACTTCAATTCAGGTGAGATGCTTCTTTTTATGTAAAAGTTCATCCTATCATCTTTTTCTTGATTGATTAGGCAAAACATTGGAGAAGGCACAAAAAGACAGTAGAGTAAGTTGAGAGAACCTACTAAGAATCAACCCCTTCCCCGCCCCCCTCTCTCATTATGATTACTGTTATTGTTATTGTTGTGGGGGTTTGGGTTGGATTCTAAAGTTTGAGATTTCACCATTATGATTACTGTTATTGTTATTGTTGTGGGGGTTTGAGCTTTCACCATTAAAGGGTTTCTAAAGTTTCAATTGATTCAAAGAAGAAATGTTGTGGGCGATTTTTATGGAACTGAATTAACAGATGAGCAAAGACATATAGGGGAAAGTTCCAGATACTGGGTCCGAAGACATTTCACGATTATAGGATGCAAAATCACAAATAGGTGGAAGGTTAAAATAGTTAAATATGGGGGAGTGGGAGGGGGCTCAAAATTTCTTAATCCTGTAACAAGGGAGGTTAGGCAAAGCCTCGAACCTGTGCTAATATCTCTACATTATGATCACCTCTAGCTACTGTTTTCAAACCACTTTAGCATAGTATTTACATTTCCAAACTCTGGATTGACAGAGAAATGTCAATGATGCAAGCATTTATTGTTAAAAAAAAACCAGTATTGCAGAAGTAGTGGACAATTTGGCAGCTGGTAATGAACATAAATAATTTGATAGTGCTTAATAGGATTAATGAGTTCTGAATAATCAGCTTTCATATGAAGATTTGAAATGACATTATCCATGTATGTCGTTATCGTTATCCGTGTGTTCACTTTTTGGTCTTGTCCAATATTCTGTTTTGACTACATGGTCATATGATTTATTGATATTATTGATTGCTTTCTTTGTTTAGCTGATCCCTGATTAATTATATGTATGAAATGACAGATTGAAGTGCTTGCTAGGATGATACGAAAAGTAAGTCCTTCCATGGAACTGATCATGACTTACTTTTTTACTTTTTGGTTGTGGAGTACGCATATTTGATTCTACCATGCTTAACTTGTTCAGTTTATCTCTGCTTGTATGCGCAGAACAAGCATCTAGTAGCATTTACAAGGGCAGGGATATCTACCTCTTGTGGCATACCTGATTTTCAAGGCCCCAAGGGAGTTTGGACCCTTCAGGTGATTTTACAATTTAATTTACATAATGAAACACGAGGTTTTGTTTCTTTTTGACATAGAACAAACTTTAAGTAGCCGTTTAATCAATTTTATAGCATATTCTTATTACAATATATCCAAACATAGACATGTAAATTACACTCATAAATGGAATAATAGAAGTGACTGAAAGGCAAGTAGGAAATTTCTTTGATTGCATAAAACTCTATGCTAGCTACTAACATCAGTTAATGACTGCATATTATAAACTATCCAACCTCAATCCCACAACACCCACCCACCCCCCCCCCCCCCCCCCCCCCACCACCACCACCACCACCACCACGTACGTGACAATACTTGAGAAGGAAGCAAATTTTGGTATCAACAGTTTTGTGGATGGCCAGTTTGTTATTTTCTTTTTTTATTGCAGCGTGAAGGGAAAGTTGTGCCTGAAGCATCACTACCATTTCACCGTGCATTGCCAAGTTTGACTCATATGGCTTTAGTTGAGCTAGAGAAGGCTGGTATTTTGAAGTTCGTTATTAGCCAGGTAGAGTTGTAATTTTCGGCGTCACACCATGATTTTATTTGCCATCTCATGGAAATCATCTCCCACTGAATTGTTTTTGTTTGTGAAAGTTAGATTTTGTGGTCTCCTAATTAAGATTTCTTTTATTTATTTATTTGAGAGAGGGGGGTTAGTTCCTCCCCTTAGGCTTCAAACTTAACATATGATCTAGATAGTTCCTCACTCTTAGGCTTCAAACCTAACATATGATCTTGACTATCTGATGTGAAGTTAAGGGGAATGCTTACTTTTCAACCTCATAAAAGTATAAAAATTTACATAAAAATAGGCATCCATAGTATTCAGTGCAAATATCAAGAATGAAGCTAATGAGAATGATTTTATTCAATTATTGTGATGCCTAAGCAACACCACATAATACATATCCACCGATGTGACAATCATTACTGATTTGGAGAAGGCCTTTTTTTTTTGCGATGGATCTCAAATTTGTTGAATGTTCTTGTTAGTTTTTTCTATATGTTGAATACTATTATGTAATGATTTATGAATCATTCGGAATTGTGAAATTTATAATTGTCATTGGCTCACATTTCTGTTTTCTAAATTTTACATTTCTAACAAAATATAGATAGCCTCCATCTTCGATCAGGAATACCAAGGGAAAAACTTTCTGAATTACATGGAAATTCCTTCAGGGAACTTTGTCCTTGCTGTGGAGCCGAGTAAGACTTAAACTTTTAAGTGCAACCTTTAATATAAATAAACTGAAAAAAAGAAGTTGCACAAAGCTTAGTAGTGTGGCATACTCAGCTTTTGAAGTATTCATACAAGACATACCTTCTATCCATTTCTTTGTAACTACCATCTAATGCACTTAATTTCTCTTAGGTCTTTGCGGGATTTCGAGGTTGAGACCATTGGCTTGAAAGAAACATCACGGCGTTGTTTGAACAAAACATTTGCTAAAAACTGAAGGACACAGTTCTTGATTGGGAGGTAAGTCCTTTGTTGCTTTGCTTGGTTAAAATGTAGTTTTACCATGGAATAAAAAAAATGTCAAGGGTCTAGAAATAGTTGAATGGGTAAATCGTCATATATATAAATATGTTGTGTTTTAACTCTTACTGTTCGAATGTATCATCTTCTGTAGGATGCTTTGCCTCCAAAGGAGATGGATCAAGCAGTAGAGCATTGCAAAATGGCAGATGTCGTGCTTTGTTTGGGAACAAGGTGATTGCAGGACTATATTATCACCGAAGAGTGCATGATAATTTTTCATCTGCATTATTATGTTTAGATACATGATATGTTATACACACACATGATGCTCTGTGAAAAATTGTCTAGCCTCTTATTATTGGTAAAAAATGCTTTCATAATATGGAACTTTTTTCACATATCAGCAAGATATCTGTCTGTCGTTTCATACCCTTTAAAAATGGGGTTTTGATATTAAAGAAGTGAGTGTGTAGAGCTGCTGATGTTGGGATAGCTAGTGGGAAGAGTAGCAAAGAGAAAAGGTGAAATCTTATATTTTTTGTACCACGTCAATGAGTACACATTTCTAAGTACACAAAAGTAAGTTTTTGTTATTCTATTTGTTTTCTAATTAATGAGAGAAATTGAAAACTCCCATCAGTTGTCTTCTTCAGTATTTCAGTGTGTGGTAGTAGTGGTTTTTATTTATTTTCAGTACCGTAAGTTTATGTTATTGTAGCATCTTTGTTAAGTTTTTCTACGAGCATTTTGTGTTGTAAATGTTACTTTCAGTCTGCTGATGTGTTTGTTGCTGTGATATGTTCAAGGTATTGGAAATGGCATTCCGCTTGGTGCTGTTGTTGCAACCCCTGAGATTGCACAGGTCTTGACGCATCATAGTTACTTCAACACCTTTGGTGGAAATCCCGTATGTACAGCTGTTGGCCATGCAGTTTTGAAAGTAATTGAGAAAAGAAAAGCTCCAGGAGGATGCAATGGACTACACAATGTCGAATTGTAAATGTTGTTGTTTCTGCTGTAATGAATTGATGCACGTGCTGTAATGAATTGTGAATGATCAAAAATTTCTGCTGTAATGAATTGCTTGAAAGCAATTGCTGGAATTTGTTGATCAAAGGTTGTAAATGTTGTTTTTAAATTTAATAAAAATTCATATTAAATTTTACTTACCTGATGCAAGAATTGATGCACGTGCTGAATTATACTTACCTATAAGATGTAATCAAAAGTATAAAAAAATAAAAAAAAATAAAAAAAAAATCCTATGTATACTCTACCATAGCGTGGTAGAACCTTTATAGCGTTTCAGAAACGCTATGGTAGACTCTATCATAGCGTTTCAGAAACGCTATAAAAGGCTCTACCATAGCGTTTTTAAAACGCTATAAAAGACTACTTACTATAGCGATTTTAAAACGCTATACGGCGGCAAACATAGCGTTTATTAAAACGCTATGGTATCCTACCATAGCGTTTTTGAAACGCTATGAATGACCTTTTTTCTTGTAGTGCGCCACTTTCCTCTTCACACCACCAACTATTATGTGGCATTGTTGTCTTTTTCCACTCGAACTAATCTGAACCAAATCAGGTGTTTTCTATCAGGAACTTTGCTAGGATGCTAAGATTTTGCAACTAGAGTGATGTGTCACGATCAAACACACAAGCAAAAACCATGAAAATGGAAGATCCAATGGATGAAACACTCAAAACTACGAATAGTTTTATCCACATTATTTATTGCATACCTTGCGAAATCTTGGTGAAGTCTAAGGTTAATAACCAAGTTGTATATTCTTTTGTGATTGTTGTGGGCAGACAATTTTAAACTTACAAGATCCAGGTTATATCTTCGTAAAAATTAGAAACATTGCAAACAAAAAAAAAGGGAACCAAGCCGGGGTTGAGGGCTGATTGATTGGGATACTATTACCTAGGTTCCTAAACTTGGAATGGATGACGGAGATATAGCCTAAGTATTTATCATAAGGTTGTTGCTACATAATACTACTATTTCTGATGAAGGACATTACCACTTTCTTCTTTTTTAATGTGTTGAAGGACACCACTATTATAAACCATTTCCTACTCATTGTTCATATTCTCTTTTCTTCATCTCTTAGCCTCTCTTCTCCATCACGAACAATGCCACCATCTCGCCCCACCACCACTACCTCTCCTCTTTACCACCACCACCCTGCCATGCCACCTCTCCTCCCCTCTTATTCTTCTTCTTCTCTTTTCTTCTTATTCTCTTTCTTTTTCATGAAACACCACCATCATTATCACCCCACGGTGACGGGTGAGGTGGGCAGAGCGGTCCTACTCCGGTGAGGAGAATATGAGAATATGAGGATGGTAGGTCCTTCTAAATAAGAGAATATGAGGATGGTAGGCCCTATCTTTGAAAAAAAGGTGATAATGTTTTTCAGTAAAAATAATTATTTTATTTAATCACAGCCTTGTCATAATTACATTGAGCTTTGTACTGCTAAAAACTTGTTTCCCAAGGAACTTGGTGGGTCGGAATTCAATGCACATGCTTTTGAATGCCTTAATATGGAAAAGGGTAAATTCGTCAGCATGAGAAAAGACTTTTGATAAAATAGTGATTTGACTAAAGGGCATCTTCCTCATTGATGCAGCTCGGTGTGCTTTTTTTTCTTTTTCTTTTTCTTTTTATTGTTTTTTTTTATCTTTTTTGTTTTGTCTGATTTTCTTTTTTACAGGCTCGTGGAACAGAATTTTGCATATTAGGTTAATCTGGTCTTACAAAAAAAAATTGAGGCATTGTTAAAAAACCAAAGTTTTGATAATAGGCATTTAGTAATTTGGCGAATGGGGATGGAAGGTGCATTTTTTGGATTTGTTGAATGGGTGAGGGACAATTTTGAAATTTTGCGAATGGATAGAGACAGTAAAACAATTTGTCGATGGATGAGCATTTTTGTAATTTGAAGAATTGAGATGGGAGGGCATTTTCAAGATTTGAAGAAGGGGATAAGTTTGAAATTTTGCGAATATGTAAGGGCAGTAGCATAATTTGCCTAAGAAGGGACATTTTCATAATTGAGCAAATGGGGGGGGGGGGGATGGGAGGGCATTTTTGGGATTTTGGTGAATTATGAGGAGTAAATTCAAAATTTTGAAAATGGATAAAGGCAGTGTAGTAATTTGTCGAAGAAATGGCATTACGTAATTTAGCTAATGGGGGTGAGAGAATTTGGAGCAAGTTAGTTTGTGAAAGAATTTGGAGGGCAATTTCAAGATTTTAAATGTCACAACATACGATCAGACCCCTATTGAATTGCAGTTATAGATTAGATATCTTATAAATTACAATTTGTCGAATAATTATACCAAATGTTTAAAGGCAATTCCCATTTTTTAATTTCTCAACTCACTTTGTGAAAAAATGTTATTACGTCAGTAGTTTGATTCCATTTAATTGAAGATCTAACTTCAGTTCAAAACATAGGAAATTAAATCTAGATTATCTTTTCTCTATTTTTATCGGAACACGCTGTGATGCCCATATTTGGAGTATTCATCGTTGGAAATATTGAAAAATAATCGGAAAATATCAGAATTTTAATGGACTTGGAATTAAAAAAAAAAAAAACTAGAAAATTCAAGAGTCAAGTCAAGATATTCTTTTGGCCAATAGTCGGTCCAACAAATCGGCCATGCAACAAAATCCCCAAATTACCCCTTTCTCTTTACAGGGTTAGAGTGTCCAACTCTCCCAATTCAAAATTAGGTGTCGTTTGACGAAAAGCCTCCGAAGTCGTCTCTTCCCTAAACCTTTATTCCTTCTTCTCATCATCTTTCACTCTGACATTTCATCAAACATTTTGTGGCCGATCGTGAAGAAATGCAAGTAAACGCTATCCACTCTCAACCGAACCGAGTTAATCTGAATACCCTTTTGTCTCTTGAAATCGATTTCGATCTGTTGTTGTAGAGATGGTGACGAATGTGGAGGCAAATGAGAAGGTAATAGCGACGGCGCAGAAGATTGTGAATAGTTTGGGTACGTCGAAGAACATAAGGGAGGATATGATCTTGATTTTGTCAAAATTCGACAATCGGTTGTTGAAGATGAGTGAAATTCTAACGAATGAGAGGCAGTTTGAGGAAAGGTTCGAAGCGGCGAAGAAGGTGATTTGTGAGTGGGAGGGGAAATTGGGTGGTGGTGGGGGGTCGTGGCAGAGGCAGGTGTGGTTGTGGGAGGATTCATTGGATGGAGCTGCGGAGTACCTTTCGGCGGTCGATGAGGTTCTTGAATTGATGGAATATGAAGATTTTATGGCGGATAAGGAGACGGGGGATCGGGTTGATAGTGTTGTGCAGATGGTAATGTTGAGATTGGAAGATGAGTTTAGACATTTGTTGGTGATGAATGTGATCCCTTTTGATGGGGAGAGGTTGAGTGGATCTATTCGGAGAATTTCGATGTCTGGGTGTTCGAATGATGGGGCAAGTGAGGATTGTGAGAGCTCGGTTGATGGGGAGTCGAGGGATAGTTTTTGTGAGGAGGGGAGGGGAGTTTGGGGGAGGAGGATTTTTGTATAGAGTTGATGAATTCGGAGGCGGTAATTGATCTTAAGGAGATAGCTGAGAGAATGGTTAGGGCTGGGTATGAGAAGGAATGTTGTAATGTTTATTGTAGTGTGAGACGAGATGTTTTGTTCGATTACTTGTCGGTTCTTGGTGTTGATAAGGTGAGTATTGAAGAAGTGCAGAGGATGGAGTGGGGGTGTTGAATGAGAAAATGAGGAGATGGGTGTATGTGGTTAAGGTGGTGATTCGGGGGATTTTATATGGTGAGAAGCAGTTGTGTGATCGAGTGTTTGGGGGGTCGGAACGGATTAGGGGAGTTTGTTTTGTGGAGGCTACGAAGGGATGTGTTATGCAGTTGTTGAATTTCGGTGAGGCTGTTGTCATTGGGCAGCGATCTTCAGAGAAATTGTTTCGGATGCTTGATATGTATGAGGCATTGGCTGATGTGCGATTGGATTTGCAAGAACTTTTTCTTAAGGGTTCGGGTGATGTTGTGTGTAGTGAGGCACTGGGGATATTGGCTGGACTTGGTGATGCGGCGAAATGTACTTTTGCTGAATTTGAGAATGCAGTTCAGGGTGAGGCATCTCGGAAGCCAACACAGGGTGGAGAAGTTCACCCTATGGCGCGTTATGTGATGAATTATATCAAATTGCTTGTTGATTACAATGATTCTCTAAATTTTATTTTAGAAAGTGGTAAAGGAGGATCATGGCGCCAAGTTGACGGTGCTTCTGGTCAGCTAGGCAGTAGCTCACCAATGGGTTGTAAGTTACTGGCATTGATCTCTTCTCTGGAATCAAACCTAGAGGAGAAGTCAAAACATTATGAGGATGGGGCAATGAGATATATATTCCTGATGAATAATCTTCTTTATATAGTTCAGAAGGTGAAAGGATCGGAAGTTGGGAAGCTTTTGGGAGACCTCTGGGTCCGAAAACGTCGCAGCCAGATTAAACAGTATGCCACTGGTTATCTAAGAGCTTCTTGGACGAAAGTTTTGGCTACTCTCAAGGATGAAGGAGCGAGGGTAGTGGAAGCTTAAGTAGTGTTTCTAAGACGGGTATTAAGGACAGATTTAAGAATTTTAATGCCGCCTTTGAAGACATATACAAGCACCAAACAGCTTGGAAGGTCCCAGATCCTCAATTACGAGAAGAACTTCGCATTTCTATATCGGAGAAGGTCCTTCCAGCTTATCGATCTTTTATGGGCAGATTTAGGAAACATCTTGAGAATGAAAGACATGTTGCGAAATACATAAAATACACACCAGATGATTTAGAGAACCTATTGGTAAATTTATTTGAAGGAACGCCTCAAGTTCTGCACAGTCAAAGAAGAAGATTCAGTACATAGCAGATAGGATCCTTTGATAGCCATAGGTAAGCCCTTTGCTCTTTAAGGGACTTGTTTTGAATCCAGATCACCTTCCTAGTTCTTTCCTGTGGATTTGCCATATCTTAGCTATTGTTGAGATCATAAAAGTACATTTCCTGTTTATAGAGTAATGGTTATGTACATATATCCTGACGTCGTTCTGGGCTATGTTACACCTCAAATATTGTTGTATATGATACATTAAGAACAGTAGTAAACTTGAGAATTCTCGAAAACATTCAGCGTTTTTAGACTGCTAAATTGTTGATTTAGATGAACTACTTTTGCATATTTGCGTCGATTTGGTGTCATGTCTACATATTTTACCTGGTGTCTATGTTAACTGACTTGTTTTAGACATATGAGAAGATGACTGCATAGTAGTAGTGAACCATAATATAAATTTAGTAATGGTAGGGAAAAGCAGAACTGAAGCTTGAGGAACGAAACTATCCAAGGAAAACATAAGAGCATTAGTTTTCACAATAGATGAAACTTGGAGTCTGGAACGAGTGAACTCACTGGAAGAAGGAAGAATTCATGAAAGAGGAAGTCGGTTTTAAAATCTGTGAAAGCTGAGCTCCAATTCCCAGTTGGTATAATTTTAAGGCTATTGATATATGCTCAGAGGGTTGGATCTGCTGTGGCTTTTTACTTAGCTGCTGTGCTTGAATAACTATCTGCAGTGTTGGAACTTGCTGGAACTTGCTGCAGGAGATAATAAGAAGACCGGAATTATACCGAGGGCTATGCATCAAGGAATGACGAAAAGCTTGAAAGGTTGTTGGGTGGAGATGTTTTACTTGACTATCACTCTGTTTTGCTGCCTAAGGAGGCAGACAAGAATGTGGATTATGTTAAGAAACCTAAATCCCCTCATAAAGTCTTGGGTGGGATATTTGCTTTTTGTCCGACAATTGTTCCAATAGCACACTATCTGGTGATTGCTTGATGTGATGAATGAAATTACATCCATTAGAATGCATTGCATTCTTGATGAGGAATGAGATTTCCCAGATAGATGGATTTTTTTCAGTTCATGCCATTTCGTTTGAGGTGCTGTTTTGTTTTTTGTTTGGGGCCTTTATTTGTTGTTTCCAGTGATGAATTGATGATGCCCATGCTATAAACATACGGAAATTGCTGTTAGTGGCCATACGGCAAACACAGTTGCTGATATCTAGCCTCCATTAGTGTAGTGTAAACTATATCTATCGTCAGACTGTTGTGTATACGCGCAGTTATTTTATGCCGCCTCCAGCAGCAAAACATTTTATAGCTCAAGTTCTCTGATCCAATAATTATTTTTTTTTCTAAACCAAGATAAAGATTTTTACTTCTGAGATTTCGAGTATACAGTCATGGTGTAAATACTCTGTAAAAAAAAAATTTACACAATTTATCTCTTGCCATTGTAGTGTAAAACTTGTCCTTTCTCTGCGTAAAAATTTTCAAATTATAGTGGTCAATCAGTTATGTGAAGGAATGAAAACATATGCGAAAGGTAGCAAGCCTAAGAGAACATTCCCCTCTTGACCAATAGGGGAACTAATACAACTATACCATTTGACATTATTTTATATATGATTCTTACGTTGCTGGTAGATGCTCGTGTATTATAAATTTATAATATGTGCAAAGTCATAATTGCAGGAAGGCCTAGTATTCTATTAGGTCTTAATTGAAATTCAAGCCTTCTGTCTTCTTTGCTGTCTGATTCTGCAAAATCACACAACCCAGTTCTGTCTTCAGCAATGTTTTGTATTGCAAAGAGAAATTTACTTCTAGAGAAGTGCTCAGAGATTTTTTTGCTATGTTGCCATGTGAAAAGACTGTATTGCTTGGAAAACCAAAATCTGTATAGTCAACCTCGAAAGTATCGGGAATAAGCTTTGATGATGATGATTGCTGCAAAAGGTTTTCTTGTGATAGAGTTCTGCACATACAAAATCTCATTTGGTTTTATGAAAATCATTTGTATTTTTCATCTATCCAATGATTGTCCAGAAGAGTGTTAGCACTACTCCTAATTGAACGTAATGGTTTAGATATCTGCAGGGAGCTTGAATGCTTCTTGACCTGTAAATGATCAGGTTAAATTGGATATATGCCAATAAAGGCTCGTACTTTAGGGTAAAGTCTCTCCGCCTTGATTTTACTCCCAACCCTCCAATGTGCGCATAAATACCCCAATTTTCATATGAGTGAGTCGACATGGTATTCTCGTGTCAATATGAAAAGCATTCAGAATGCTCTTAAAAATGGTATTCTCGACATTTCATTGAACATGCAGCACAAATCCAACCATACGCGATATTACATTTTTTTATTTTTATTTTTATTTTATGAGATATTTGCATATAAATAACACTTTCAGAAGACTCTGAATCAACTGAGTAAACACCCAACCTATTAGCTTATGATTAGATAAATATGTATCCAAGAAGAGTACATATGTACGTGACACACTGAAATACACCGCAGTCTTTCAGCCTGTTTCAAGTTATCAAGGATGCATAAATCATGCTGTATGAAAGTTATAGCTGATAACCAATAAGTGGAGCTCTCGAATCTGCTAATCAAAAGCAGTGGCACAACTGTGAGAAATCTCCAGCAGTTTTCAGACCCTGCTGTTTTGAGGAAGTGGAACAACACCGTCAAAGAAATTTCCAAAGTAGTCACGCGGCTCGTGCACTAATTTAGAGATGATATCTCTAAGTGTGATCAACCCCTCCAGATTTCCCTCTTCATCTACAACATAAATTCGATGTATTTTTGCAGAATCAAGCTTCAGAATCACCTCTTTTACTGTGTGTTTTCTTGTACACGTAATTGCTCCAACCAACATGGGTGAAGTCTCTTGATGCTCCTCCAGATAAGTTCTAACAGCAGTCAAGAAGTTTTTGACAGTGAGAGATCTGCAGACACACGCAGAAATTCAGTTTCTCGTGATATTCTATAAGCAATGAAGTCATTTTTTGGGGTGGGTCAGGTAATCAAAACAAAACTCTGGAAACCGAGGATGATAATCCTGAGCAAATTGTATCGACAAAGGGTTGTTTTTCAAAAATAAAAGTTGCACAAGAATATAAAGGGAGATTTTAAAATTTATGCAGAGGAATGGCGCCCATAAGGTAGCTAGTTGATGTGATTTTTTTGGAGAGTTGAACTGATCAACAATAAATACAGACAGAATACACCAAGTTCAGTTTAGTACCTGCAATTTTTATATATTTCAGGCGCACTGAGAAGGAATTGAACATCTCTGATGCTTATATTGCCTACTGGCTTTCTTCCACTACTATCAACCACTGGAAGACCGCCAATCCCTCTTTCTCTGATCAATTTAAAAGCACTGAGGACTGGTTCCTCTTCATGCACCTATAAAAGAGGAAAACAATTGTTGATGTCGTCGTTAATATATAGAATCCTCTGCCTGCTGATTTATAAATAAATGAATAAGACATTCATGTACAAGAGCCAGATGGTTGCTATAAAAGAAGTGGGAGCACCTTGATCAACTGGTTAGGTTTCATGATCGGAAGGCCGAGTTCAACGAGTGTCTTTGTGCCCCAGTTCTCAAACCAATGGAGTCCTACACATTCTGCTAGCATGTGAACAACAGCAGACTGTGTTATGATGTTATCAATCTTTCCTTCGCCGAGGTCAACCACTGGAAGGCTCTTCATTTTGTATTTCGAAAGAAGCAGCAACATTGTTAGAAAAGTGTCCGATTTTTGCAGAGCGAGAAATGGAGCCCATCTGAATGACCCAGAAATGTCCTGAACCTGCATAATGGGCGAGGAATTGAACAAGAACTCAGATTTAATATGGAGAACATGAGTTAACTTTTAGAGAAGAGAATTACGAGGAAGAATGAAAATGAAAAGCATACTCAATTTTCTCAGCAAAATAAGATAACATCTAAAATATCCGTGTATGTGTAATTGAAATAATCCAAGCCCAGACATGACGAACAAGACTTCATAGAGATACCATGATATGACCCTCGCATAAATCAACTATTGTTTTCCTTAAAACAAACATTGTGGGGATTCAACACACAAGTTCATACCCAAAAACAACTGATAGCTTCCATAAAAGAGCATACCTTTGTATTTTTATAAAAGTCGGAGGAAGTCAGGTTCTCAAAAAAGCTCCCACCCATTGAAGCAGCAGCTTCTGGACGAGAGTGTCCAGCTCCTGCCCCAGCTGCTGCTATTGCAGATGCAGGTGTTTCTAAGGTGACGGCAGCTGGTGTTGCTGCTGGTCCACCTGTAACTAATCCTGCACCAGCACATCCACCCATCATTTGAAGAGGTGTGACTTCCGACTGCAAAAACAACATAAATCCGTTCAGTGATGGTGTCTGTCTATCAGCCATGATATAAGTTAAATCCAGTAAGGGCTTCCATTCATTTGAACAACTAACTTGACATGTAATAACTTCACCTTTCTTTCTCTCATTAAGAATTGAGCGACATATCTAGGGATGGCAATGAGGTGGATATGGGTTTAGCAGTTACTGAATTTCGAATAAACCACAGACCCAATAACCCCATAGTGTAATGAAGGATGAACCTGACCTGCTTCCATCCCTAGATAAATTTCAATGCCTACATTCTTAGGTAGTAATCAGTACTAAATTCCTGAGGTTGGCATGCATACCTGATGCAGTAGCCACACGGCAATCCCAGCAAACTCTACAATGCCAATGTATCTGTCAATCCAACTGGCATCCTCAGGTGCATCAACATTCCGCACTGGTGCACTCAGTATTTTGTGCTCCGATAGCATTTGTACGGCGTCAGCTAGACTAGAATCTGAATTTATCTCAACTACTGGATACAAGTCATCCAATGTCAGTTTCTCGCCTTTGAACATTGCCTCCCAATTCAGAAAATTTGGGGTTATTACGATATTATTGTGACTAAAATAGGAGAGTTTATTGTGCATATCTTTTGGGAAATATTTTTCCTTAAGATAGTCTTTGTATTTTAGGTAAATATATCTTTGTAATTAGGAGGATGTTTAGGAGATCATATCTTTGTGATTAGGAGGATGTTTAGGGGATCATATCTTTGTGATTAGGAGGATCTTTAGGAGATCAACCGAGACTTGGAGAGCAAGGTTCTTGGCAATGTTTTGTACTATATATACTTCATTATTGTGAATGAGAAAAGCAAGAATTGGGTGGAGAATTTGTCATGGTATCAAGAGCGTATGGTATCAAGAGCGTAGGGAGATCCTAGGGCAAACACAATTTTTTTTTCCTTTTCTTCTCTCAATACTATAGCCTCCACGAGATATCATGGCTGGCGGAGAGGGAGAAAAGAAAGGAGATGTGACAAGAAGGTGTTAGTTTATAAAACTGGCGGGGCTGGACCTTCGTCTGGGCAGCAGGCAGGGAGCTCGCAGGGGCTGGCGGGTGCGACCGAAGCAGCAGGTCTTGCAGGCGTTTCAGCAACGCAACTGCAGCAACTTCTTGATTTTTTGAACTTGGCCAAAACAAAAGATCGATTGTATGGTAAGAACAGTAATTTTAGTTGGATTATCGACACAGGAGCGTCGAACCATGTGACATGTGACTTATCTATTTTGAGAAATGTGAGAAAGTTGAAACACTGCCCAGTGGAATTGTCGGATAGAAACACGACAGAAGCAAACCACGAGGGGAGTGTCGTGTTGCCAGGAGGATTGAAGCTTGATAATGTGCTTTATGTCCCACAATTATCATATAATTTAATTTTTGTGACTCAATTAATCGATGAATCAAATTGCGTTGTCCAATTCACTAATAATATTTGTTTTATGTAGGACCAACCGACAAGGCAGGTGATTGGAGCGGGTGAAATATTGGATGGGCTTTATTTTTTCCGTGGTGTTCCTCAAGTGAAGGTCTTGACAGTGGATGGTGATTCGTCGTTCGAGTTATGGCATCAATGAATGGGGCATCCGTCGGAGAAAATATTGAAAATGATACCGGCTGTGAGTCATTCTTGTAGGAAACATAATAAAGCTTGTGAGGTATGTCCGCGTGCAAAGCAACCTCAGTCTAGTTTTTCCATTAGTACGAATAAAGCTGGTAGAATTTTTGAACTTGTTCATTTGGATTTGTGGGGGCCTTACAAGGCTCGTTCTTCTTGTGGGGCTACCTATTTTTTGACAATAGTAGATGAATTTTCAAGAGGAGTTTGGGTATATTTATTATGCAATAAAATGGAAGTTGAATCTATGTTTCTTAATTTTGTTGCCATGGTTGAACGACAATTTGAACAAGTAATAAAACGTGTGAGAAGTGACAATGGGACCGAGTTTAATTGTTTGCATGATTATTTTCAAAATAATGAAATTATTTTTTAGACTTCTAGTGTTGGGACTCCACAACAAAATGGGAGGGTTGAGAGAAAACACCAATATATTTTATATGTGGCTAGAGCATTAAGATTTCAAGGAAACTTACCAATCAAATTTTGGGGAGAATGTGTGTTGGCAGCATGTCACTTGATTAATAGAACACCCTCTACTTTATTTAAGACTAAATCGCCATATGAAATGTTGTTTGGGAAAGTGCCTTCTTACGATGTAATTCGTGTATTTGGGTGCCTTTGCTATGCTCATAATCAATGACACAAAGATGATAAATTTGCAAGTAGGAGCCGTAAATGTATCTTTGTTGGCTATCCATTTGGGAAGAAAGGTTGGAAATTGTATAATTTAGAAACACATGAGTATTTTGTATCGAGGGATGTGA
The DNA here is from genome assembly GCA_003290165.1 of Berberis thunbergii. NCBI lineage: Eukaryota > Viridiplantae > Streptophyta > Magnoliopsida > Ranunculales > Berberidaceae > Berberis > Berberis thunbergii. The sequence continues at coordinate 281,921 of QNQO01000591.1, read as the reverse complement.
AGTTCTTTGAGAACGAATTTCCTTTTGCGACAAACCAACCACGGACTGTGGTGACTCCCATGCTGGCGAACAATGAGGATGGGGCATGGAGTGAGGATGAGGGTGCCGATGAGTGTAATGTGTGTGTTGAGGGGGAGTCGGGTGCTACGGTGCAGCTTGTGCAGCAGCCCGCACAAGAGGACGTGCATGTTGAGGGGGGGTTGGAGGTCGCGTCCACCCTCAAGGGGGAGTCGGGTGTTGCGGTGCAGCCTGTGCAGCAGCTCGCACAGGACGACGTGCGTGATGAGGGGCTGGAGAATACGGTGGGGGAGCAAGGTGTGCAAGTTGACGGTGAGCTAGGGCGAGGAAAACGAGTCAAAACTCCTTCAACACGGTATCGTGATTTTGTTACTCATACTATACGGAAAATAAGTCCATCTGAGAATTCATCTGCTCCTTCATCCTCATCAGGTACGCCCTATCCTATAACATATTTTGTGAATTGTTAACGTTTTTCTGTGAGACATAGGAATTTTCTTGCAGCAGTGACAGTGGGACATGAGCCAAAGCATTTTAAAAAAACCATGAAAGACCCGGGATGGCGAGATGCGATGGGTAAGGAGATACGAGCCCTTGAAGACAATGAGACTTGGGTAATGGAGACTCTTCCACCCGGAAAGAAAGCACAAGGGAGCCAGTGGATATATAAAATTAAGTATAAGTCTAATGACAGCATAGAGCGACTCAAAGCAAGACTTGTGATCTATGGCAATCATCAGGTGGAAGGAATTGACTATAACGAGACATTTGCTCATGTGGCAAAAATGGTGACGGTTCGTATTTTTCTTGCAATTGCTGCTATTAAAAATTGGGAGGTACATCAAATGGATATGCATAATGCTTTCCTTCACGGTGACTTAAGTGAGGAGGTTTATATGAAGTTCCTCCAGGTTTCAAGAATACAAATCCTAACATGGTTTGCAGATTGAAAAAATCGTTGTATGGTCTGAAATAAGCTCCCCGATGTTGGTTTGCAAAACTTTCAACAATGTTGAAGAATTATGGATTTATGCAATCCTATTCCGACTATTCATTATTTGGGTTGTGCAGGGAAAGAACTCAGATCAACATGTTAGTTTATGTTGATGAGTTGATTATTGCAGGGAATGATAAGGTCACTTTGACAACTTTTAAAGATTACCTTGGCAGGTGCTTTCATATGAAGGATTTGGGAGTTTTGAAATATTTCTTAGGGCTAGAGGTAGCCCGTAATCCAGAAGGAATATTTCTTTGCCAAAGAAAATACACACTCGAGATAATTTTTGAAACAAGTTTATTGGGAGCAAAGCCTGCAGCATTCCCTATGGAACAAAATCACAATTTGGCCCTTGCAAAGGGTGAATTTCTTGCGGATCCGGCGCCGTATAGGCGACTTGTAGGAAGATTGATTTACTTGTCTGTGATGAGACCCGATCTTGCATATTCAGTTCATATTTTGTCACAATCTATGCAACAACCTCGTGAGGATCATTGGGAGGCGGCTCTCAGGGTCGTGAGATATTTGAAGAAGAGTCCGGGGCAAGGGATTTTGCTTCCTGCTGACAGTGACCTAAGTCTAGAAGGGTGGTGTGATTCAGATTGGGCTAGTTGTCCACTTACGCGGCGTTCCTTGACAGGATGGTTCGTGTTACTTGGTTTTTCTCCTGTATCGTGGAAGACCAAGAAACAACAAACAGTGTCTAGATCGTCTGCGAAGGCTGAGTATAGTTCAATGGCGGCAACAATGTATGAGTTAAAGTGACTTAAACAACTTTTGGGTGACTTGGGACTTGTAGAGAAAGTGAATCTAATCATATATCAAGCGGAAGTGAGACCGGAATCATGGGATTATAACTATATAAATTCACACGGCACTACCGTGGATAAGTACATAGGCAATTTTAGGCTCATGGATAATTGGAGTGGATTTAATATTTCAACACTCCCCCTCAGCGCAAGCGCAAGGAAAATAATGAAAATTCTCGTAGCGATTGCGCTGGACGAGACTCGAACCCACGACCTCCGAGGACCAATGCTCTGATACCATGACAAATTCTCCACCCAATTCTTGCTTTTCTCATTCACAATAATGAAGTATATATAGTACAAAACATAGCCAAGAACCTTGCTCTCCAAGGCTCGATTGATCTCCTAAAGATCCTCCTAATCACAAAGATATGATCCCCTAAACATCCTCCTAATCACAAAGATATGATCTCCTAAACATCCTCCTAATTACAAAAATATATTTACCTAAAATGCAAAGACTATATTAAGGAAAAATATTTTCCAAAAGATATGCACAATAAACTCTCATATTTTAGCCACAATAATATCTTAATAGGGGTGAATCAAGAAAGCCCCAAATTTGCAATAAGATTCAAGAAAAGTAATGCAACTCAAAATGAACATCATGCTTCTCATTTGCATTTACTACTACTATAAAAATAGTAATACTAGGAGGATGAATCTATGCCCTAAGCCCCTAACATGACATTTGTTCCCGATTATCTCCACTATATTGTAACACTTTGGAATCCATATGAATACCCAATTTGAAGTACTTCATTCATGTGAACATTTACACATTAAAATGCACAAAAACTGAGATTTTCTTTTTCAAATTTTTTAAACCATATATCATTAAGCATCCGTTCAAATGTTTTCTAAGCCATTCTTTAACCAAATTAGCTACACAAAGAATTCTAAGTACTTTGCAGTATTAATGTTTCTACAAACACAACTTCAGTAGTTCAAACTTGATTTTGAACTTAATTTCAATGGTTGAATCTTTTTCTACTGTGCAAAATCCAATAGATCACAAACGATTCAATACCATCATCAAATAATGAATGATGAGATTAAGAGTTGACCTTGAGTGGAAGGAGCAGGAGGGAAGGAAGAGACAGAGATGCTCTCAAAGCATGAGTTGAGCTTCTGTGATGGACTCAGCTGAGGCTCTTGTGTGTCCCATAGATCCTCCAGTTTCAATCCCAAATTAGCTTCTGGGCTTCTTGGGCTATCCATCATATCTCTCTTCTTTATTTCACTTAATTCACCAAAACCCACCATCAAATTTATCTTCTTCAACTCTCCAGAGTTCAGTCTTCTTTGCTTCTACTGTTTTTCAAGTTTGATCTCAATCTCTTCTTTCTTTACACTGCAAACTCTCTATAAAAGTTGGCAAAGAAAGACTGATCGGAATCAAATTGTGACACTCGAGGTGAATCGGATGGTGTATATAAGCCTTGTCGGCACTTCACTAACTGATTTGTGCTATCGTGCGCTGGCGGTCTATTTGTTTAAGGTAGCAACTCGTCCGGACCACAACTTTTGCTGAAACCGAGTATTGTGATTTCGTTTTTCGAGTTAATGTCGATGCCGATGTCTTTGATTTTAAAAAATATTTGAATATGTAAATAAAAGAGTCATGATTTAATGAGGTTAACTTCTCGTGACTCAGTGAAATTAACACTCTCCACCATTGAATCTAATAGATCTAATAGATTAATCTTAGGGCTATATTTTACTCTTTAACGATATAAAAAAATTTATGGTTAAAGATTCTCTATACGTTTTGAACCAGATAATCATTAATCGAAAAAAAAAAAAAACCAATTTCACTAGGTCTATAAAAATCAAAGTTAGCCAACTCCAATCTTAGGGTTATATACCACTCTGCAATTTCATTAGGCAATTGAGAAAAAAATCAAAATCACGTGTTATTGTGCTAACCTGGGAGTGATCGCCAAATACAGATAATGAATCATTGTTTTAATAGAATATAAACAATAAATTAAAATTCACAATATATAATTCTCGAAATAATCGTATACATGTCAAAGTTAGGGGTGGGCATTCTATCCCGCAGTCCCGATTTCGTCCCGTTCTGATTTTTTCGTGTCTTAATGGGATTGAATAATTTCATCCTGATCCCGTTCCGTCCCGATCTAGAATGGGATGGGATGGGATGGGATGAAGATTTTCAATCCCGTCTCGAGCTAATTTTTTATATTTATTTATTTATTTTATTCATATAAACTTACAGATGACTGACAGAAACTCGTGGTGTTTGCAGTGGTAACAGAAATGTTACTTCAAGAAATAAATATTCATTAAGCAAGAGAAATATAGTAGACTGTTGCTTGGATTTTCAATAAAAGTGGCTCCAATTATTTAACTTCCAAATATTGATAATACTCAGGTAAAGATGAAAAATAATAAATAACTGAGTAATACATATTCAAAATGGAACATTCAGAGGCGGAGCCAAGAATTTGAGATGCCCCGGGCTATAAAAATAATTTTTTTAATTACAATATATGTATTGGTGGTAAACCATTATGAATATGTTAGAGCATCACCGATAGGTCTATATTTCTTCCCTAACAAAAGATGAAATGTCATTTTGTCAAAGAACCATGAATTTTGTTTCCCACAGTAATGAAATTGTAAAAACATTTGGGAGGCCATCACAGCGACACAATACTCTTAGTGGGTCTTATTTATCATGTCATTTTCTAAAAGTCAGCCCACTCAACTTCATTGTTAGGGGATTTAGTGGCTACACTTATATTTGCATACCACATCTATATCTAATTATAAGAAAGTTATTTTTCACGCTCTTATATGATGATAATCTTTGCAGCAGTCACAGACAGCACGCTGATCTCGTCCCGTCCCGATCCCGTATGAAATGGATGGGTATATCTCGTCCCATCCCGTCCCGTGCCCACCTGTAGTCAAAGTTAGCCAATTCCAAAAGTTGAAGTAATACCATGGCTCTATAAAAATTCACTAGTACTTGGAGTTGCACACAAATAATTTTTTAAAGTTGGTATTTAATAAACTCACATTCAACGTAAATGACTTAATTAGATCCTATAAAAAATATCACAATGGTGGGTGGGGGATTTATTTGAATTTTCATATCAATTGTATTCGCAGAGTTTGTGTATGGAAAGAATAATCTTTAGTGAATGGAGAGATGTTCCAGTGGAAAGAGAGATCTAGTGGAATTAGTTTTCCTACTTTTTTTTTATTAATGATTAGTTAATTGAAAATGTGGAAAAAATCTTTAATAATAATTTTTTCTTGCCATTAAATAGTGGAATATAGCCCTAAGATTAATCTCTTAGATTTATTAGATCCAATGGTGGAGAGTGTTAACATCACCGAGTCCCGTAAAGTTAACCTCATTGAATCACAACTCTAAACAAGAAATGTAAGAATTTCGAGAATACATGAAATATATTTAATGAATTTTGAGAGTATTTGAAATATGTGAAAAATAAGAGGCAATTAAATAAATCTAAAATATACATTAAATAAAGCCTAAATGCCAATAAATAAAACAAGAGTTATGCTAGGGAAACAAGTTTTGCAATCAGGTTCTGCAAACAAGATGATGTGGCATGATCAGATGAATTTTTATAAACCTCAACATACGCATAAACACTTTTGAGATTTTCATTATTAGATAGCGGTTTCAAAAATCTATACATAAGTAGAAGAAGTGATAATTAGAAAATTAAGTGGTGGTTTCAAAAATCAATAAATAATTAAAAGAAGTCATAATTAGAATCAAAATTTACGAAAAACTCCAAAAATTCAAAAAATGAAATTTTTGGTAGCTGGTTTTTGTATTTTTACAAAAATAATTTACTAAAAAACTTCAAAATTTGTTGGAAAAACTCTCGAAAAATGTAAATGTTTCTTTCGCCCTTTTCTTTTTGTAATTTCAAAAAAAACAAGATTTTTGGTGAAATTTCACGAGATTTCATGATATCTCATTCCTTGTCTAAAACACACCACCACGCCTTTTTTAATGTGATGAAGCAGGGGCGGACCTACAAAGGAACCAAAGGGGGCTGTTGTCCATCAATTTAAAAAAAAAGTATATATTAGGGTTGAAAAGCAAACCGACGGTTATGTTTTTCACCTAAACTGTGAACCTAACCGATTTTGATTGATTTCAAAAGCTTTAAGCCAAAATCCAAGCATTATTAACAAAACTAAATCAAAATTGAACTGATCTAATTTATGCAAACTGTAATCGAACCAAACCGACTAAACCTGAAGTAAAACCGAATCGACCAAAAATATATATTATTAGTTATATATTCGGTCGGTTCGGTTTTGTCTATTAAAATCGCATAGAAACCGAAAATCGAACTTACCACTCCAATTTAAATTTTTTTAAAATTGAAACCAAATCGAATTGAACTTAAACCGAACTGATTGATTCATTTTAGTCGGTTTGGTCGATTTTTTGTTCAACTCTAGTATATGTAGCATATTTGAAAATTTTTAGTATATGCAAAAACATGATAGTATAAAACTTTATTCAATGAAAGACATATCAACTCTTTGATATGGTGGTTTGTCTTTGAAATTTTATTACTAATAGCCCAAGTTTGATTCTTTTTTAGCGTAAGAATTATTTAACATAGAGATTTTGCAATTATAGAGATTACCTTTTTTTTATTTTTTACCAAATATAGAGATTTTGATTTTTTTTACCAAATATAGAGATTTTGATTTTTTACCCAAGTTTGATTACCTTTTTTTTATTTTTACAAAATATAGAGATTTTGATTTTTTTTTTTTTTGCAATTATATGAATAAATTAAAAAGAAAGAATTATATAGTTTAATAAAGACTTATTTGTTTACAAGTATTATAAAATCCAAACAAAAAATAATGTCATAAATTAAAACCCACAAAAAAATGTAGTTAATATCTAAGATAACAAACTATATAAAATTATCTAAATCATCATCATCAAACTCATTCCCGATACTCTTAGGGTTGGCTAAATATAAGTAAATTATATGAACAAGTATAAATTGAAGCTTAAATACTTAAGTATCCCTATAAATGTAATTTTATTCATAATTTTATGAGTTTTACACAAAAATATATATTAAAAAAAAAAGCAAAAAATGACAAAATATTTTGATTGAAAAAATGTAATTTGCTTCATAATTTTTTTGGGTTTTCACAAAAATATCGAAATTTACAAAGAAAACACAAAATATTTGAAATAACATATTTTTCTTTTTCGACTCTTTAAATTTCAAGACCTCAAAAAAAAGTACATCACAAAATTTGCAAAATCACAATCCATGCTCTAGGGTACAAAAAATTCTAGTTTTGCCCTTGATAACTCCTGTTAACGACCAACAATCCATTTCCATTTCTCTCATCCTTGACTGAAATCCTGAGTCCCCCACTGTGTTGAAGTAAACTACCAATATAAACCTCTCTCTCACCATGCTTGCTCATCTTCTCCACCTTCGATTATTTATTCACAACAACGACGAAACAACACCACCCCACCACCCCGCCACCGGCCGCACTATCCTGCCACCACCTTTTCCTTATTTTTCTCATTTTTTCTTCTTCACCGTTTTTTTTTTCTCATCACCTATTCTTCTCTTATTCTCCACCACCACCAACATCACCCCGCCTCCCTCTCTTTTTTCCCTATATTCTTTTTTCTCCTATTTTGCACCTCATTTCTAGTTTTTTCCCATTCTCGAGAATATTTGTTCGCTCGAGGGCAGAAAAAAATAGAGAAGAATGAGGCAAGGTGGTACCGTCAACGGTGGAGAAGAAAACAAGATAAAAGGAAAAGAGAAGAAGAAGAAAACGTGTGACCGGCATGTGGGCGAAAAAGGCGAGGTCGAACGAGGTGGTGCGGTGGTGGTGGATGAGCAAGGTGTTGTTTCCAGAGAGAGAGAGAGAGGAGGTGAGAAGAGAAGGAGATAATAGAGGTGATGTTGGGTTTTTTTTATATTAAAGATGTCTTTCAGTAAGTAGTGGTGATGTCATTTAGCAAAAATGATGTTTCCAAAAAGTCGTTGCCTATGTTTAAATGGTTTGGAAGTTTGGGCCTTTATAAAAGAAGGAATCATTAGATGACTATGGAAACATTCAAAATGTTTTGACAGCTCTATATTTAATTTGGATAAGCTCGAATCTTATAACATTGTGAAAGAATTTTGAGTTCATCAAAATATTATGGGCAGGCAGTTCCACTCCACCCCACCTTTATATTTATAGTAACGGAGGTTGTTAAAGGCAGACCCCATTAGATTACGATAGACCCCAAATTTTGGTTATTTTAGGGTCATCTCTCCTAATTGTTGGTTAACTGTAAATACTTTCTCATGATTGGCTTATCGTCAATATCAAATTTTCTCGATTTGAATTGGCCATGTAAACTGGTAACAAATGACTCAAAAAATTATTGCATCCACATGATCAGTTCAAACCTTGGAAAATATTGCTCCCATAACATATTTATGTAAATATCTAGGAAGAAAATTACTTAAAAGAGAAGTAAACTAGTCTATATAACGGAAGGAAGGCGTTATTGTAAGGGTTGGAGAATTATAGATTGAGAGAGAACGAAACATGTAGAAGTGATTTTAAGAAATATTTGAATATGTAAATAAAAGAGTCATGATTTAATGAGGTTAACTTATTGTGACTCAGTGAAATTAACATTCTCCACCATTGAATCTAATAGATCTAATAGATTAATCTTAGGGCTATATTTTACTCTTTAACGATATAAAAAAATTTATGGTTAAAGATTCTCTATACGTTTTGAACCAGATAATCATTAATCGAAAAAAAAAAAACCAATTTCACTAGGTCTATAAAAATCAAAGTTAGCCAACTCCAATCTTAGGGTTATATACCACTCTGCAATTTCACTAGGCAATTGAGAAAAAAAATCAAAATCACGTGTTATTATGCTAACCTGGGAGTGATCACCAAATACAGATAATGAATCATTGTTTTAATAGAATATAAACAGTAAATTAAAATTCACAATATATAATTCTCAAAATAATCGTATACATGTCAAAGTTAGGGGTGGGCATCCCATCCCGCGGTCCCGATTCCGTCCTGTCCCGATTTTTTCGGGTCTTAATGGGATTGAATAATTTCATCATGATCTCATCCCGTCCCGATCTAGAATGGGAAGGGATGGGATGAAGATTTTCAATCTCGTCCCAAGCTAATTTTTATATTTATTATTAATATTTGTATTTATTTATTTATTTTTATTCATATAAACTTACAGATGACTGACAGAAACTCATGGTGTTTGCAGTGGTAACAGAAATGTTACTTCAAGAAATAAATATTCATTAAGCAAGAGAAAGATAGTAGACTGTTGCTTGAATTTCCAATAAAAATGGCTCCAGTTATTTAACTTTCAAATATTTATAATACTCAGGTGAAGATGAAAAATAACAATTAACTGAGTAACACATATTGAGAATGGAGCATTCAGTGGTGGAGCCAAGAATTTGAGATGCCTTGGGCTGTAAAAATAATTTTAGACGTATTCATATTGACTGTGAAATTTTTTGGATAATTACACAGCAAATATGAAATTGGGTATTGATTGTTTGTTCAATGATATTGACCAAAGTCAAACATCCCACCTTTATAAATACCTGAACAACCTTTTCTATTTTGGCAACGACTACTTCACACCATCATATATGCTGTCTCATATCATCGCACTCTCTCACACCACCTGCTTTATTTTTACACCACCATTGATTTTCCACTCTACATATAAAAACAGACATATACTCTCTCCCCCGTTCAAAATCGAAAATTTCTTTTCTGCCTTAATCAAATCTTCCCTTTGCTCTACTCTCTCCCTCATTTGATTAGTTCGATAACTCCCTCCCCCCTCTCTTTCTGCTCCACTCGCTCCCCCATACGATTGGTTGGATTGCTTCACCATCAACTCTACTCTCTCATTCATTTGATTGCTTCACTACATGTTGGAAAAAAAAATAGTAACATAAAAATATTGTAACTTTCGATTAATTTAAACCCTCAATTGATACTAGTGGCATGGTCCAAGAGTAAATAATTGTATTTGTTAAAATTTTAAAACCCAATTTTTCTTAAATAACATCAGAAATTCTAACCAGCCTGAGTTTGCCGCCTAATTTGGTGTCTGAGAGGGGTCTTTTTACATCTTTTGTCCTTCCCTCTTTAAACACAACCACAAAGATGTAAAAAGAATGGACAAAAAATATAATAAAAAAAAGTCAGACCAAGCGCCAAACCAAGCCGGCTAGAAGGGTTCAAATAACATTATTACTAAACAAGTACTTCACCAAGATATAACTGACCAAATAGAGTGACAATACAATTTAAGGGAGACTGAGCCAAACCACAGAGTGTTGTCATAGGCAACAACTCCTCCCACCTTAACCAGCTTCATCATGTACTCATGATATTTCATGTAGTTTGGTTTGTCAGCATCAACAAGTACAAAGTCGAATTCTTCGGGTTCATCCTACATAAACAAAACATACCATACCATTAAATTGAAGGCGGGCAAAAATTTTGGAATTTTTTTTTTTTTTTGAATTTCGCCTTCATTAGTTTATACCTAATGAAATTTGGTCATTGTTTTAAATTTTAATTGAGTTTAACCTTCATTTTTATGAGACGTATTAGTTCAATCACTTTTAACTAATTGAAATTTATGTATTGAATAAAATACCTTCTCTTACATATTCTAGTTCTAAAAAATCCACCACCACAAGCATACAAAGGCCTAAATATCTTAAATAATCTCGAGGTCATCCTATTTCTTTTTCTTTTAAAGCCCCCCAATTTCCCTCTCTTGCTCTTTTTTTAGCAATCACGTCTTTTGGGAAAATTCTAAAGTGCCTGATGGTATACCTGGTGTTGTGCCTGGTGACCATCAGGCACCTTTCATTTGCCTCGAGATGTGAATTATTTCATATCTTTAGATATATGGACGGTGCCTAATGACACCAGGCACAACACCGAACACACCACCCGGCACTGTAGTAGTGCTCCATCTCTTGATTTGATTGAACTATTCTGACTGTGGCTCTGTATTTTGCATGGATTTCAACCAACATTAAGGTTTTCGAACTTTATCTTTGCGTCAGGGAATTATCTTCCTCCAAATTAGAATTAAGAAATTCAGGCTTTGGATACTTTTGGAGAAGTTTTTGGAGCTAGCTTATGCCAGGTACATGTATGTAGCATAGGAAATTTCGGTCAATACATAAATTTCAACAGTCAACGCGACCATGAGTTAGAAAGATAGGTTAAATTCAATTAAAATTTAAAATGAGAGCCATCAAATTAAAAAAAAAAAAAAGCAAAAAAAAGGCAACCCATTAAAAATTAGGCTTACATGGTTCGCCATGTCTTCCAGGGCTGTAAGGGCATTTGACTCCACGAAGTTGATCTTATGCTCCACACCAGCCTTCTGAATGAATGGCAACCCAAACTCGAAAGCATTCCTATTTTGGTCTATCGCGGTTATCTAACACAACAGCGCATTATCAAATTATAGGCCAACATCTAAAAATGAAAATATTCAGATCAATAGTGGGGTTTCATTTATTACCTTGGCATCTTCAGATAACGCAAGAGCAGTGGTAAGAAGAGAATAACCAGTAAATACTCCGACTTCTAAGGTCTTCTTCGGGTTCATAATCTTTAGAAACACAGACAAGAATTGTCCTTCTTCAGCTGGTACCATTAAGTAGCTCCTGATGCATAAAAAAAAATGCACATTTTAATCACTTTTATAAGTCCATTTTATCCATAATTACAAAACTATATGTTATCAACTTATTGTACCAACGGATTGTGATTTCGTTTTTCTAATTAATTTCAGTCACCTGATTTTAAGAAATATTTGAAAGTGTAAAGAAAAAAAATTTGAGGAAATGAAAATATGTGAAAACAATGTTAGTAATCAAATTTAATAAACACATTAAATAAAGCTTAAATACTTATAACTATAAAATCTATCCGTATAGTTTCAATATATAAGTAAAAAAATTGATAATTAGAAAATTTGAATGGTTTCAAAATTTTATTAATAATTAGAAGAAATGATAATTAAAAAAACCTAGAAATTTTTTTGAAAAATCATTAAAAACTTTAATTTTTAGTAGTTGGTTTTTGTATTTTTACGAAAAAAAAACTCCAAAATTTATGAAAAAGGCACCTCTCCTTTTCGTAATTAAAAAAATGAAATTTTGCGAAAACACAATCCTTGATTGTACCTGTCGAAATTCTCAACTGTGGCTTCCCTCAGCGCTTTGAGTTGCTCGTGTTCCCTGGGATACACGCTGGTCTCCAGGATATACTGCAATTGCAAGACAGGGTGGGATGATATATACAGCTGTTTTATGATTAAAAAGATGTTGCAACAAATCATATTGTTCAACCTTCCAAACCCAATGATGTTGATCTTTTTTCTTTCTTTCTTTTTTGTTTTGTTGTTTTTGTGATCTAGTCTCTTATGACATGAAACACAAAGACAACTCATGAAAGCGATTTCAATTCAAATTTACCAAAAGAAGAAGAAAAAAAGATTCACTTAATTAACAAAAACTGATAAGATCACCAACCTCGCGAAGTGCATCGCTTTGGAGTATACACTTATGATAATCTTCACCACTCATGCTTTCTGAGTCCTAACAAAACTTAGGAGATAAGAAGAAACCAGCAGCTCTTGCCTGTATATATAAAAAGCCAAGTTAGGAAGATGAACTTAGTGTTACAATTGATCTCCATTTTGTACCACATACATAAAGATGCTTTGGCTCTATATATATTATATTATTTTCTACAAACATGAAAGACAGATGTGGAGCAGCCAGTGTCTTGTGGGTTCTAGAAAATGTTTTTTTTAGTTGTTCTTTCCCTGCATATAGAAAAATGTTTTTGGGTTAATTGCAAATTCTTTAAATAATTTATGTAATATTCAGCATTGTCTCTAATTAATATTTATAACAGTGTCTTTAATTAATATTTATATTGTATTGTCTCCAAAAGATTAACAGTTAACGTGCTTTGATGATTTGTTTTTAAAGTAGATTACCAAAATATCTTTGAAAAATCAAAATGCTGAGATTGAATATTTTGTATCTCGAATTTCTAATTTTGAGAAAAATTCTAAGGCCCAACTGAAATCGTACTTCGAGAAAAATCCAACAGTTGAATCTAAAAATCTTTCATCTCAAAGAACTCATCTCGAGAAAAATCTAAACGTCCAAATTTAATTGTTTACGTGTCTCAAAAAATATAATGATTCAATGTGCATCTCAAGAAAAATATAACACTTCAATGCGCATCTCGATAAAAAATGATGGTCTAGCACACATCACGAGAAATATCTAACGATTTAGCACACTCTCAATGAAATATGACGATCCATCACACATCTCGAGAAAATTTAATAGTCTAATGTGCATCTCGAGGAAATGTGATGTTTCGATGCACACTTGAAAAAATCTGGTGGTTCAGATTTATTCGTGCACGCATCTTGAGAAAATAATAAAGTTTGATAAATTGCCCCCATATAATTATTGACAATAATTTAACCCTATAAAATAAATTTGAATTTAATTTTGCCCCCTAAAACAGAAAAAAAAACCCAAGAGATGTTTAACAAAATTTTGATTATCTTCGTCCTCCTCCTCCGTCTTCTTCCTCATCTGCTTCCTTATCTATCTCGCAGCCTCGCCACCACTTCCCCCTTCATCCTCTATTTTCTTTCTCATTCCTCCACTTCATCCTTCTTCCTCATCCCTCATCCTTCCATCTCTGTTTCACAACCCCTATAATAAAGTTAGGGTTTCATTCCTCATTCATCCACTTCTTCCCCCTTCATCTCTCAGGTTTGTTCTGCTTCATGAGGCAAAATTAAATTAGTTTTTCAAACTTTAGATTTCATCGAGATGCGTGCAAGAATAAATTTGAACTATTAAATTTACTCGAGTTACGCATCGAAGCATCATAAAATTCCTCGAGATGTGTGTAGAGTCGTCATTTTTATCGAGATGTGTACCAAATTGTTAGATTTGCCTCGAGATGTGCAATGAACAACCAATTTTATCCCGAGATGTGTGTCAAAGCGTTCGTTCCTCGAGACGTGCATCAAATTATTCATATTTATCGAGATGCGTGCATAATTAAATTAGGGCCATTAGATTTTCCTCAATATGAGTTCTTTTAGATGAAATTTTTTATAAAATTAATTGTTAGATTTTTCTCGAGATACGATTACGATTTCAGTTGAGTCTCAGAATTTCCTCGAGATGAGATGTTCGAGATACGAAATATTTAATCTTAGTATTTTATTTCTCAGGAGTATTTTGATAATTTGATTTGAAAATAGACAGCAAGACACATTGACTGTTTGTTTTAGAAGAAAAGTGCAATATGTATGTTAATTGGGAGCAAAGCTAAATATGACATACATTATAAAGGAAAATTGTAATTAATCCAATGTTTTTTTAGTTGTTTTTTCAATTTCTTTCATATATTTTTAGTGTATCAGCCGTGTTGTTGGTCATACATTTTTCACATAGCATGTACCCATGCCGATGACTTTTCGAAATTTAGCAAATGGGAAGGGGCAATTTTGTGATTTGCGGCCACACGGACACCGACCTTTCATCTTCTTCTTACAAATAGCTATATAAAAAAAATATTAAATTAAAGTTATGATCCCTAAAAGCATCTCCAATGGTAAAATTTAAAATGAGAAAGAACCATCTCTCATTTTAATGTTAATTTTTCATCATTATTTTAATGTATCTTCAATTTTTCTATATTAATTTAATTTCAATTATACTTTTATTAATTTAAATTTAGTATAATTATATTATTATAATATTATTAAATATATATTATTATTAATTTAAATTTAAATATATAATATTATTATTATTTTCAATTATACTATTATTTTGATATTTTTTAATTATATTATTATTAATTTGAACTTAATTTAAATTTGACTAATAAAATTTTTTTGGAGTTAAAAAAAATTAGTATTAAAAATTTAGAAGGATGAATTTTCTCCATAAAATAACTTTCTAGGGATAGACCGGAGATGCTCCGTGAAACCATGCGCGGAACCTTGTACAAAAAGTTGTAAGTTGTTATGCATCAATATCAGTATCCTCAAAAGTGATGATCACACAATACATTATTACTCACATGCATCTTGGGCAGATTACATGAAAATTACATACCATGATCACACAATAACATTATTACCGAACATGTAAACCAAAACAAAATGTAAATATGGCAGATATAAACTGAACAAATAGTGACAATACATTTTCAACTATTACGTACATTTTGCCTCCCATAACAAATTCACATCGAAATCTTATTGGTGAGTCCCAACCATTTAGTTCGAATTAAAGATATCATTTGATGCGTCTACATATCGTGAGTCCATCACCGATAGGAACTTGGGTTATTTCAATTCGGGGATCAGCAGCTAATGCTGAATTAAAATCCATTATAGCTTTTCTGTTAACCTTGAGATATTCTGGCACATCTTCGTCTTTATGGGCAACTGAACCCAACCAAAGAGTATTGTCATAGGCAACAACTCCTCCAACCTTAACCAACTTCATCATGTACTCATGATATTTCATATAATTGGGCTTGTCAGCATCCACAAGTACAAAGTCGAATTCTTCGGGTTCATCCAGATCCTACATAAACAAAACATGCCATTAAATGGAGGGTAGGTAAAAATTTGGGGTTTTTTTTTTTTTTAGTTTCATGCTCGTTAGTTTATACCTATCCATGGTTGAAAGTGTTTTATGTGTTTTGTGATGGATTTTGTTCGATGAATCCATTGAAGGATTGATTATAATTATGAGAAAAAAAACGAATAAGGAGAGGAGAAGGAGATCACTTAATGATCTTTTTTGTGATAGAATCTGAAAATCTTTGCGCAGAGAAGATGAGAGCAAGGCATGGCAGTGTTATGTAGAAAGACATTATTTCTTATTATATTTTTTTTTTACTAAATCAGCAATAAGATGACCACGAGATTATATTGAGAAATTCATCCCTTTGGATATTTTTGGAGCTAGCACATACAAGTCATGTGTACGTAGCATCTGATATTAAAAAATGTTAGGAAATAAAGTTTTTGCAATCATGTTTTGCAATAAGAAAGATGTGGCACGATCTTAAAAGAATAATTAAATTTTCAAAAGGTTTACGTGTATCTTAAGGTTGCAAAAAACTCATTCGATGTCACATCATTTTAATTGCAAAATATTATTCTCAAGCCCCACTCTCTGATATTTTAGTCAATATATAAATTTCAATCATTCAACATGATTGACGTAACAATTTGTTAGAAAGTAAGAATTAGACTCAATTGAAAAAATAAGTGCAACCCATTAAAAAGTAAGCTTACATGATTCGCCATGTCTTCCAGGGCTGTAAGGGCATTTGACTCCACGAAGTTGATCTTATGCTCCACACCAGCCTTCTGAATGAATGGCAACCCAAACTCGAAAGCATTCCTATTTTGGTCTATCGCGGTTATCTAACACAACAGCGCATTATCAAATTATAGGCCAATATCTAAAAATGAAAATATTCAGATCAATAGTGGGGTTTCATTTATTACCTTGGCATCTTCAGATAACGCAAGAGCAGTGGTAAGAAGAGAATAACCAGTAAATACTCCGACTTCTAAGGTCTTCTTCGGGTTCATAATCTTTAGAAACACAGACAAGAATTGTCCTTCTTCAGCTGGTACCATTAAGTAGCTCCTGATGCATAAAAAAAAATGCACATTTTAATCACTTTTATAAGTCCATTTTATCCATAATTACAAAACTATATGTTATCAACTTATTGTACCAATCGAAATTCTCAACTGTGGCTTCCCTCAGCGCTTTGAGTTGCTCATGTTCCCTGGGATACACGCTCGTCTTCAGGATATACTGCAATTGCAAGACAGGGTGGAATGATAAGTTGTTCTTTGATTAAAGTTATACATAAAAAGATGTTACAACAAATCATATTGTTCAACCTTCCAAAACCCAATGATGTTGATATTTTTTTATTTTTTTTATAGCATTTATGGTACATAATCATCAAAATTTTCACCAAAATCCAATCTTGATCTAGTATCTTATGACATGAATTCATGAAACACAAAGACACATTAAATCAGTAAATCACCATCAAATAATGAAAACGTTACAATTTTTTTTTGTCAAAATACTAAACTCCTACTGTTTTCAATAGATGACACAGATACAAATTGTTATCTATATGAAACGAAAAAAAAATTTCCGAGGCAACAACTCATGAAAGTGATTTCAATTCAAATTTACCAAAAGAAGAACAAAAAAAATCTGCTTAATTAACAAAAACTGATAAGATCACCAACCTCGCGAAGTGCATCGCTTTGAAGTATACACTTATGATAATCTTCAGCACTCATGCTTTCGAGTCCTAACAAAGCTTAGGAGAAGAAGAAAAACCTGAGATGCCGATGAGAACAAAATAATCAGCAAATCTATAATATCTCCCTCTTGCGTATATAAAAAGCTAAGTTAGGAAAATGACCCTAATTTATAATTGTTTTCTATGTTTTGGCTTTATTCTTTATTATTCGTTGCAGAGATTGACTATAATGGCATGACAGATCAATGGTTAGATTTTAACGGATGATACCACTTAGTCATCTCAGCCGGCAGCATGTTCATGGTCATGAATTTTCCAACTTCCTTTAATTTAAAAATGTTTTTTTAGTTGCTTTTTCTAACTTATATAATTTAGCATTGAATATCCTTTATTTAGAAGCTTCTAGGTTCTCTGTGTACCATTCATTGGTTGTCTTAGTCTTAAACTTATGTTTTCACAGTGCAATGTTACATAAATTCTTGCTATAAGATAATTTATAAATCATGCTACCTAAATTTGGATTGTTGCTATGACCAATAAGGCAACAACACACTTTAGTCTATAAAATTTAAAATTTCTTGATAGGTTTTATGTGATATTTTCCATCCGGATAAAATTCAATAACTCAAAAACAAAAAAGAATATGTCATCTTCCACACAATTTGTAATGAATTCAAAAGTGGGTTGTGCGTTCAAGTTTTGAATATCCAAAAAACCATCACATTTTAATATTTACAAGTAAACCAATATATCACAGTAATTCTAGATGTCGAGGAAACCAGCGAGGAAATGAGCGAGGGTAGGGAGGTGACGGGGGTGGGAACCATTCACCTTTCTCGAGATGCACACACCAAAAAAGATTGCACACATCCCAAGAAACATGAACGATTCCCACCCTGCCACCTCCCTTCCTCGCTGGTTTCCTCGACACGTAGAATTTCTGCAAATTATTTGGTATGAGAGTAAAGATGTAAATGCAATTAATTTTCTACTTCACTTTGTAGTGATAGAAGGATTCTACCGTGACATAAAAGTAAAGATAATTAATGTTCCCGTGCCATTGATGTCATGATAGTTATTGCCGAGCCAATAAGGTTTGGCATGCGTTTGAATTATATTTTTGGATTTTTTTAGTGGACCAGAAAAACTCTTCCACTCACATGCATCTTGGGCACACTTTACATGAAAATTACATAACTTAGATCACACAATAACATTATTACTCAACATGTGTTGTACCAAGATAACCAAAACAAAGTGTAATTACCAGTAGATATAATTGAACAAATCGTGACAATTAATAATACATTCATTTTGCGAGGATCAAAATCTTATTGGCGAATCCTAACCATTTAGTTTGAATTCTTCGTGCTTGAAATATATCATTTGATGCGTTTACATATTGTGAGTCCATCGCCGATGGGAACTTGGGTTATTTCAATGCGAGGATCAGCCGCTAATGCCGAATTAAGATCCATTAAAGCTTTTCTATTAACCTTGAGATATCCTGGCACATCTTCGTCTTTAAGGGCGACTGAACCAAACCACAGAGTGTTGTCATAGGCAACAACTCCTCCCACCTTAACCAGCTTCATCATGTACTCGTGATATTTCATGTAGTTGGGCTTGTCAGCATCCACAAGTATAAAGTCGAATTCTTCAGATTCATCCTACATCAACAAAACATATCATTAATGTATTTTTTTTAGTTTGATACTCATTAATTTATACTTAATAAATTTTAAATTTTAATTGAGTTTAACTCTTATTTTTCTAGTAAATTTGTTAGGTTAATCACATTGACCGCTGGTTGAAATTTATGTATTGATTAAAATACTGTCTCTGTTACATGTGTTATTAGCTCGAAAAAAAATCCAACACCCAAAAGCATCTAAAGGCTTGGATTCCTTAATGCTAATTTCGAGGTCATCCTATTGTTGATTTCTTTTTCTTTTAAAATCTAGAATTTATACAAATTTTTTCTTCCTTCCCCAAATTTCTTTGCAACATACCATTGCCCTACCAATCCCCTCGTGGATTCGGACTCTTTGTATTCTCCCCCCATCACCATTTGTGCAACAATTTTAGGCAGCAAGAGAATACAATCATTTTTTTGGGTCAGATTTTAGGCTTTTTACACTTCTACTCTTTTTATAATTGATGTTTGTGGTTGTGTTTTAAAGAGAATGAGTAAAAATATAAAAAAAAATTATAACAACAAAAAAATGATTGTATTTCTTGATTCCCTAAACTTACTCCCATGTGTGAAATTACCAAATCCATTAGCTACTTGTCTTTTCTCTACCCTATTCTTTCACTTTCCACCACCACAAACCATCACATCTTCATGCGTTCTCTTTACTACCAAGTCACCACCACCCACCTTATCACGTTCAAAGGAAAATGACAGCATTGTCGATTCTCAGCCTCTGTTTCAACGATTCCTCTCATTTCTATCTCTTTCTTCAACACTCTTGTCTCTTGATTTGATTCAACTATTATGATTAGTGCTCCGCATTTTGCGTGAATTTTGACAAGCACTAAGGTTTTCAAATTTCATCTCTGTGGGTCTAAGAATTATATTGGAGAGATCACTTGAAATCTCTTTGCTTTAATGATTGTGTTTGTGATAAATCTAAATGTGTTTTGTCTACAATTCGATCTTTGCACAAAGAAGATGAGAGCAAGGCATGGCATGTTATGTGAAGGACAAATATTTTTATTATGTTTTTACTAAATCAACTATAGGATGACCTTGAGATCTTTGGATACTTTTGGAGGATTTTTTGAAGCTAGCACCATGTAGCATAGGGTATTTTAATCAAAACATAAATTTCAACCTGTTAGCGTGATTGACCCATACATGTCTATTAGAAACCGAGGATTAAATTTAAAACGAGAGTCAAACTCTATTTGGTATAAAATAATGAAGGTAAAAAAAAATCCAAAAATTAATATTTTGCAAGTATTAGATCTCTAATTAGATTAAGCAAAAAAAATGCAACCCATTAAAGAGTAAGTAAGCTTACATGGTTTGCCTTTGCCATGTCTTCTAGGGCTGTAAGGGCATTTGACTCCACGAAGTTGATCTTATGCTCCACACCAGCCTTTTGAATGAATGACAACCCAAACTCGAAAGCATTCCTATCTAGGTCTATTGCCGTTATCTAACACAACCACACATTATCAAATTATAGGCCAATATCTAAAAACAAAAATATACAGATCAATGTTGGGGTTTCATTTGATACCTTGGCATCTTCAGCTAATGCAAGAGCAGTAGTGAGAAGAGAATAACCAGTAAATACTCCGACTTCTAAGGTCTTCTTCGGGTTCATAATCTTTAGAAACACAGACAAGAACTGTCCTTCTTCAGCTGGTACCATCATGTGGCACCTGATGCATAAAAAAAATGCACATTTTAATCACAATTATAAGTCCATTTTATCCATAATTACAAAACTATATGTTACCAAATTATTGTACCTATCGAAATTCTCAACTGTGGCTTCCCTCAGCGCTTTGAGTTGCTCGTTTTCCCTGGGATACACACTGGTCTCCAGGATATACTGCAATTGCAAGACAGGGTGGGATGATATATATTAAAATTTTTTTTTTATCGTATTTATCAATAAATCACCATCAAATTTTCACCAAAATCTAATCTGGATCTAATCTCTTATGACATGAAACACAAAGACACATTAAATCAGTAAATCACCATCAAATAATGAAAACGTTACAAAGTTTTCGTCAAAATACTAACTCCTACAGCTTTCACTAGATGGGACAAATACCAATTGTCATTTATGTGAAAGGAAAAACTTTGACTCATGATAGCGATTTCAATTCAAATTTACCAAAAGAAGAACAAAAACTGATAAGATCACCAACCTCGCGAAGTGCATCGCTTTGGAGTATACACTTATGATAATCTTCAGCACTCATGCTTTCTGAGTCCTAACAAAACTTAGGAGAAGAAGAAACCAGAGATGCCGATGAGAACAAAAAGAGTAGCAGAAGAGAAGCAGCTCTACAAAATGTATTAAGATGCTTTGGCTTAAAAGATTGTTCTCTATTTTGTACCACACAAATTCAGATGCTCTGTCTTTATATATTCGTATTCTCTACAAACATGAAATACACACATGGAGTAGTCTGTATTGCTGGTTCCCCAAAAATGTTTTTGTTGGTTGCCTTTTCCAACTTCCTTTATATATTTTAGCATGGAATCTCCTTTATTTAGAAGCATTTAGGTTCTTTGTGTATCATCCACTGCTTGTCTTGGTTTGAAATGTATTAGTTTTAACTATTGCGTAAATTCAGCACTTGTACATTTCCTATAGTTGGTGTTTGGAAATTTATGAGATAGATCGAAATCGAAATCCACCATATCCCTTGCTAAAAATGATGCAAAACACTAACAAGTTGCAAGAATTTTTCAGGTTTTAGTAGTAGTACATGATGATGACATGAGGTATTAGAAAACTTATAGTGTATGATGTTTGACAATAGATATGATTCGTCATCCGTGACTCGACACACATGTATTTTTGCTTAACTGATACTCTGAAAACAATAATGCTGCCAAAAGCCCCCACGCTAGTATCATTTACATGTAAATTATTGCTCATGTTGCATTTTTTTGTTTCTTTCTATTTGTGCTCATATACGTAAGGTTCTTTATTTTTTATTCGCTGCGATATCACGTTTGTGTTTGTTTGTCTTCAAGAGGATCCGCGCTAACGTCCATATGGATGAATGGTTAAGGCACCCAACTCATAATTGGCGAAACCCTAGGTAATACGGTCTTAAATAAAATTAAATTTGATACTTGATAAATCCTCCCATTATAATAAACTTTCGTGCACACATTTCTGAATGATTGCTTAGTTCAAAGCTTAAGTAAATTAATCCAAATATCTGACCTGTGCCCATTTGAGTCACATTTTATATCTCTATCAAGACAGGATTTTCAAGGAGTAAGGATTAGCCAGACAGATCTGCTAAGCATTTAATATCATAATAATGTCATCATTTATTTCTTCTTAATTATTAATCTACTAAACTTTGACGAGAAAATGGTTGATAATAGCATGTCATGTCGGGTCAAATTATGACCATTCATTGTTGGTAACATATGTTAAAATGACTAACAACGAATAATACATATTTACAGTACCTGTTAATTACTGTGAATGCTCTAAGGCTATATCTCCAAAATACATGGTGCGGTAACCATTGATATGCGTGATGAAACAACTCTTCAAACAGATTTCAATACCTGTTAAACTACGTACTGTGAATGCTCAAAGGCTATAATTAACTTTCTCAATAGTAAAACTAAGCGCGCATTGGAGGCATTGAGACTTCACTGATGGTTGATAACATCTTGTACTTTTCCTGTATGCTTGTTCATCTATGAAGGTTTCCAATACCTAACATATTCCACAGTTTGGATATTTTATTTTACTGAACATTTAAAGCAAAATCCAAGCTAGACCATCAGCTAACGAAAAGTAACGAAGAAACTAGTAATTAGTACAAACGCCTGCAGATGGTGACTCCATCACCAATGGGAATGTGACATAATTCAATTCGAGGATCTGCAGCCAAGAAACTGTTGAATTGAATGGTGAGTTCTCTGCCAGGCTTCACCCATTCAGGTATTTCATCAGAAGTTTCAATTAGAGCAACTGAGCCAAACCACATTGTGTTATCGTAGGCAATGATGCCTCCCACCTTCACCAGTTTCAGCAGACGTTCATGATAGTTTATGAAATTTATCTTGTCAGCATCCACAAATGCAAAATCGAACTCTCCTTCATGTTCACCCTTTGCACCAAAAAAATCAATTCAACAAATCAAACATCTAGCACAAAATAGACACTCAAGGACACTATTATGCTGGATTCACAGAGTATGCATTGGTTGCAAAATAATAGGGCTACAACTTGTGCAGTGGGACAGATGGAATGCGAACCCAAGCCCTTGCTCATCACGTAAGCTTCAAACCTACGACTTAAGACCAAGTTGGACATACCGCAACTAGAGAATTGTCCCCTGCTATTCTTTTTTAGCTCAACCTCATTGGGGTATTTTGGTTACTCGTCCACTAAATCATAAATCTGTCATTGTACATTTTACGTGATGAACATAGATATTGTGTATAGCTCTTCGTATCTTTTGCATAGCCAAACTCGTTCCAAGAAGCTGAACTAAATAGCTTAAAAGACGAAATTTGAATATGACAACAGCTCAATTGATTTTTACAGTCACCATTATATGTCAATCAAAGTCGACCAAAGTAAAGAAATATCAGTATTAGCATCTAAAGTTGACGTTTTGATTTTGGAATTTTGAGGGCCAAATTTAATATGATTGTGGCTAGTAGGTGCTATCAGATTTTATCTAACAATTTAAAGACATGATTTCTATCGGTGTGTAGGGTGTAATAGTACAAAAAAACAAAAGAAATGTGTAAAAAAGGTAAACTAGCAAGAAAGGGAAACTCACTTTGCTCAACATCTGGTTTAGAACAGAAATGGCATCAGATTGAATGTAGTTGATCTTATGATCCACTCCAGCCTTTTGAATAAATGGCAGCCCCAAATTCAAAAGCTTCTCTGTCTGGGTCTATTGCCGTTATCTGTCAAAAAATCAATACTTAAATAAGCTCAAAGTAAATGTTTTTTTTTTGTTTTTTGATTAAAAATCCATGCTTGGAAACTCACTGACAAAACAGATTTCCATGCTCATGAAACCAACCAAGAACACAAATGAGTTTTGAAGAAAACTTACTTTGCCGTCTTCAGGGAGTGCCAGAGCTGTAGTGAGAAGAGAGTAACCAGTAAATACTCCAATTTCTACAGTCTTTTTGGCATTGATCATCTTCAATACCATCGACAAGCATTGCCCTTCATCTGCTGGTATCTCCATTCTTGCCCTTGCAACAGAAAACCAAATTCGATGAAAATGTTTTCAAGACATATTACACATTAAACAGAAAGTAAAAAAATGAAGCCATACTTTTCATAGTATTTCTCAAT
Organism: Berberis thunbergii; assembly: GCA_003290165.1. Lineage (NCBI taxonomy): Eukaryota > Viridiplantae > Streptophyta > Magnoliopsida > Ranunculales > Berberidaceae > Berberis > Berberis thunbergii. The sequence continues at coordinate 257,568 of QNQO01000591.1, read as the reverse complement.
GGTGGCCTTTCGCAGTTGCTTGAGTTGCTCATGCTCTCTAGGATACACACTCGTCTCCAAAATGTACTGCAAACCAATCACCAAGAAGCTAATTACAGCGCTTACCTTTGATCGAATCGGTAAATTTTTTTAATTAAAAAATCCCTTCAATGTTAATGAGAAATGAACTTTCATCATTTAACATGTCAATGTTACTTTGTTCCCACAATCAAATTAACATTTTAAAGATAATTTTTGTCAAAAAATTCCAATGCAAGCAAGCTTCATTTGGTTGCAATATTTTCCTTTCCTCCTTTTTGTTCTGTCTAATCAACATTTACCAAAAACAGTTCCTAATTTTCTCCTCACAAATTAAACGGCCACAGAAGTTTTACCAAAAACCATTCCTAATCTTCAGAGCATATATCTTGTTGAAAAAATGAGTTTGAATTTTAAAACCAAAATGGTTTTTGAACTTTGAAACTCTCTTTTTCTATTATTTAGTCTCGTATCTTCTATGTAACTCGTTGTAGAAGAATTAATAAGAAGAGTGTTTCGACTTAGACTTGAACCCTCGTGGGTACCCACACTTTTGTGAAGAAGAAAAAAAGTTAGACCAATGTTGGTCCACTCCATGAGCGCCGGAGCGCGCCACCACTCGTCCGACTGGTCGAGCCAAGTCTGGTCGAAATTAAACCATTCTATTTGCTGACATTTTTATTTGAAAAAAAAATATCTTATTTGCTGAAGAGAAGAAGACTGAGTCAGGTCTTCTCTTCCACGCCCCCCCACGATTTTTCCTAATTCTCTCCGAGATTTTCGCCGCCATTACAGGCACATTTTCTTCAAAAAACGATCCTCTCTCAGCCTATAAATACAATCAAACTCTAGGTTAATTTTATATCGAAAATACATTTTCACAATTCAGTCTTTCAATTCTCAAAGAGTTTTTGTTTTAGAGAAAAACGCAATAGCTTCCAGAGTTCTATTTTAAGAGTTTTGTTTAGCTTCCAGAGTTCTACTTGAAAGAGTTTTGTTTTTTACTAAATAGTTCATATTTCAGAGAATTTCTTTTATTAATTGATTTCGTGATTCCAAGCAATAGGAAGTTAAGGGTAAATAGAATTTCGTTCGTCAACAATGCATGTGATTCAATGAGACAGATACAGAATTCTGGGGTTGCACAATTTTGGGCAGAGCCGCAAAACATTTAAAAGAAAGCAACCTAGTATGCGACTAAACCCAAGAAAATTGGTAACTTTGTTCATGTTTTAAATTGCAACATTTATATTTTCCAACATCAATTCTTCTCCCTTGCATTTTAAAAGTTTTAGGTTATGGTTAACTACATTTAACATTTAGAGGATAAACCACATTTACAAGGGGTGTTTTTTTTGCCAAAATCAAGTTTAGGAGCCTGGGGAGAGATCGCTGATTAGTGCCTGAAGAAGGTGTCCAACATGTAAGTGTCAATTTTATCCTTCTCATCAATTTTTTTCCAAATACGAAGGTAGGGTTAACACTCACGTACTCGACACCTTACCAACCATAAGGACCACGCTAAGTACATTTTTTTTAATTTTTCGGAGTTTAGGGGCCTTGGGATAGAGTTGTTTCTCCCCTAAAACACAAAATCATATGTTGATTGGTGTGTTGTTCAAAAAGATTTCCTTCTATTGGTCATGTCAAATTTCAAGAACAAGTTTGAAGGTTGATTGGATATTAATTAAACAGTATAAATATGAGATTTAAGAGAGGAGTAAATTTGGAGACTGACCTGTTGAAGTGTTGGGCTTTGAAGAAGGGATTTGGGAATAGCAGATTCACCAGACATGACGTATGTTTGTTTCAGCTCTGCAACAAAGTTGACAAAGAGGTAGAAGAAGAATCAACTTAGCTTTTATGCCCCACCGCCTCGTGCGCTCACCTAATGATGAATAGTACATAAATGATTCGGATTTGTCGCAACAACTGGAAGGAAAAGAGCAAAGGGCCCAAAAGAATGCGCAATGCAATTTCTCGCATATTGTTTATTGGGTTATTTCCATCTTGGCCCATTAGTTATGTGGTAAATAAATCTCTTCGGGTATCTACGGCCCCATTACATAAGACTTCAAACTTTTTGACATCATCACTCTTTGCTTTATGAAAGACATCATTATCTTAATTTTGGACACTACCAATATAAATAAAATAAATAAAAATACACCACCACCACTTCTTCCTTCATTCACTTTTCCATCACGAACAATGCCACCACCTTGCCCTGCCATCTCGCCTAGTGCACATTTCCTCTTCTCTTCTCTTCCACTTCTTTTCCTCTTCTAAAAAATACATTCTCTTCTCAGGAAAAACTCCATCATGCCAGCCGCACCACTTCCCCCCTCGCCTTCTTATCTCGTCCTCTTCTTTTTTATTTTTTTTCGGATCTCCTTTGCCTTGGCAAAGGCTTCCGCAATGATGAATTTGACTCTTGCATAAGCATCTAAAAAACATCTCTAGAATGATGGATGGTGATGGACTGCCTGACGCAAGCCGGCCTAACTCTCTAACACCAGGGGTCAATCAATATTTTGACATCCCAATCATTTCCCGACCATGTTGTTTTAGACAACCTCGTTGGCTTGCTAATTGTGCAAATATTTCCCACTATGGGAAAAACACTACTACGGCGCCTGTGGCCACCAGTCACAACACCAAGACACCAGGTGCTCTTAAGTTTAAATATGCAAAATGTTAAATCATCACATCCAAAGAAAGTGACAAGATTAGTTCCCCTCGCTATCGGCTACCCCATCGAACTATACCCCAAAAGAACACTTGCACCACTAACCATTAGATCACTGATTCATGAATCTGAATGACAGATTAGCTGTTATACACCGCTTGCCTGACTCGTCTGCAAATGGTAAAGCATTTACGTTTGTATCTGATCACACTGCTTTATCAGAAACGAAAAGTTTCTCGAAAAACAAAGTAGGAAACGCACTTGGTTGTTATCGTCACTCTATAACTCTGTTCTTCTCCTTGGCTCTTCTTCTACAGACCCATTGAACAATCTATCTTTCCATCTCTGCTTCTTGAAGCAATCAATCTTTGAGAATGCCTGGCGTGAGTGGCCCTTCAGATTACTCCAAAGAGCCCCCAAGGCACCCTTGCTTGCAAATCAATGCCAAGGTATCTGTCTTTCTTTCTCATTCAATCAATTAAATTTTTTAATGATTCTGTCAAATTATCAGACTGGGTATTGATAGTTTGATGATTTCATAATGGGTTTTGTTTCTTTTCAACAAATTCAAGTACTTGTTACAGTTGCAAGGTTTGGGAGTTGGAATCAGATGGAGATAGTATTTTTATGAACTGGGTTGGGTTTATAATTTGATGAATTTTATAGGGTTTAATTTATTTGGAAAATATGAAAATTTTGATGCTTGGTCATAGTGTTGGAGGGTTTAAATCAGATGAAGGTATAATATATCTTAATTAATGGATTTAAGGAAGTTCTTTTATTGCCACATATTAGGATTTGCTATACAAACTCTGGGTTTTTTGAAGTTTGGATTTGGATATTTCTGTTAAAAGTGGCCATTTCTCTGTGGAAACATTTAAACACAAGTCCCTACTATAGGACCCTTTTGTATGCCTTAGGCAGGCTCAATATGCTTGTCAATATGTTCATCCTATAGTGTGCGCGATGGCATCTGCCCACCTGTGTTTGTGTCTGTGTGTGGAAGTGGGTGTCTACTGTGTATGGATAACCATTCTCAGAAATGGGTGTATTAGTCTCGTGTGTCTATATTTATGCACATGGTAATGAAGGTTCCATGGGGCTTTTTTTTGGGGTACATATGATTGAATTGATGAAAGATTATCAAACAATTAGAAGCAAACTTCTGAATTAGAACTTTAACCCATTGAGAATGTTTGTTTTGTGCTTTTGATTGACTTTTCTAATTAACTACTGATTCTAATAAGAAAAATAAAGTGCTTACTAAAAAGTTCCGACGTAAGAAGCAACCTTCTTACTTCTCAATGAAAACAAACACCACCTAAGTTTGAAAGTCTTGGATAATCTTAGAGAAGCTGGGTCCTATTTTCTAATGGTTGATGGTGTAACTGTATCTTATAACTAAACATTTAGTTAATTTCTTATTTACAAACCACATGATGCTGAATAGTTACTTTACTTATTATTGACTATGGAATCATTGAGAAAATGACACTTTCTCACCCTGGTGTTTTATTCTGCTCATAATGCAGCAACCTTTCAATGCAGAGCCCCCACGGTCAGCTCTGATTTCTTCATATATTACTCCGGTGGATTTGTTCTACAAGAGAAATCATGGGCCAATCCCAATAGTTGATGACATAGAGAGGTTATAGTGACACCAGAATTCCATGTCTCTAATTTTAGCCTAAGGTGTTCTGTTTCTTGGTTGACTGAAAAACTGACTTCAAAAACTTGTGATCATGAACAGATACCGTGTTTCTATTGATGGTCTTATTGGAAATCCAAAAGAGCTATCCATGGCCGACATCTGGTGGGTGGTATAGTTTAGAGCCTAAGTATTTACAATAGTATAGTTTTGACTTTATTTTTGAATCACAGGAAGCTCCCAAAGTATGAGGTTACTGCTACTTTACAGGTAAGTTGCATAATTTATTAGTACTAGTTTTTTTTTTTTTTTTGGGTGTGTGTGAATAGGATAAGGACCCTAATTTTACTGCAGAATTGGTACTGAAGCCTGACTGTCTCAAGTGTTCAGTGTGCAGGTAACAGAAGAACTGCAATGAGTAAGAAAAGAACAGTAAAAGGTGTTGGCTGGGATGTTTCTGCTATTGGCAATGGTTTGTATATAGTCCTGGAATTACATATAAGTTTATGAATTTCTAGGCATAGTGGATATAATTGTTTGATTAATTCCTCTGGAAGAAGGCGGAACCCAATACAATTTAGGATTCACATGTCTTTGTTCACGAATCACGACACATCCCAATTGACTAATTACTTAATAAGCTGTGATAGTGAAATTTTTTAATTACCTGGATTATCTCCTTTAACATTCCCTTAGATCCTTGGGTCCTTAACAGTACTTGATCACAATTGATTAACCATCTTCGAGTATGGAACCGTAATCTCTTTGTGCATCCCATCACAGGAAAATTAGATGAGAATAGGTTACCATGGATGAGAGAAGGAGAAACAATTGATTATCCTATTATTCTCAATTTAATGCCACCCGAAATAGTCATACATTCGGAAACCATCTGTATGGTATCCTTAAAACTTGGACATCTTATTCCCTTGGAGATCACAACCAATGAGGAACTCAGCTTATAAGATGACTGAGTTACATTTCAAACCACATCAAAAGTTTTGAAGAATGTTACTGTTTATCGTCAATCATTTTGTTCAAATTTGATCCCAACATTTGATATGACGAGATCATTAGAATGAGCTCAATTTTTGTAAAAATGTTTTTCATGGTGATCATCGTACCGTGGACCCAACAAAGTGTTGTGTGTCTTAAAAGCTACTGTTTTGAAACTATTGTTTTCAAATAGTTTCAGACTTCTTTTATCCTTTTTTTTTTGTTTTGACATGATTAGTTTTTCACTTCAGCAATTTGGGGAGGGGCTAAATTGGCAGACGTCCTGGAATTGGTGGGGATACCAAAGCTGACAGCTAAAACTCCTTCAGGAGGAAAGCATGTCGAGTTCATCAGTGTTGATAGGTGTAAGGTGCACATGAGTGTTATGCAGAGGTTATACACCTACAGTTCCTCATTGGAAGGATTACTTTGATTGACTAGTTTTTCAATTTGGAAACATGTAGGAGGAAAATGGCGGTCCATATAAGGCTTCAATACCACTGAACCAGGCAACAAACCCTGATGCTGAAGTGTTGCTAGCCTATGAGATGAATGGGGAGGTAAGAAGGTCTATACATAAATGTTTTCAATGGTCATGATATTGATAAATAGTAGATGCCATCATTTTGTTTCTCATATCTCTTTACTTTGTTCCATCCCCTTGGTTGTTTTGTAAGCAACTCTTAGTTATAGTACAAAAATAAAAATGGGGTTAAGCAAAGTCTAAAATCTAAATTATTTGTAATTAATTTGAGCTCTACCTGAAACAACTAAACGCTAACAATTTGAAATGAGTTCTTGAAATCCTAAAAGGAAATAACTAATTTTTAGTCATGATGTCCTACATCACAATGCTACTACCATTCATAAACTCTACTTACATTTGCCACCTTTGTATACCTGAGTTGACCTCTTGCAGTCTGTTTCTGTTTCGTATCTGTAACATACTTGCCCATGGTACTAATTGATATTTTGTGCTCTTTCCATTTTCAAGACTGTAAACCGGGATCACGGTTATCCATTAAGAGTGGTTGTCCCTGGTGTTATTGGTGCACGCTCTGTTAAATGGCTGGATTCCATTAAGATCATTGCCGAAGAGTGTCAGGTGCATATAAATATATAATCTATTATTCATATATTCTTTTGTTATTTCAAGCAAGGAAATGCTACATCTTCTTTAGTTACCTTCACATGCTAGATGCTACTAATGTGAGCTGTTTTGTAAACAGGGGTTCTTCATGCAAAAGGACTACAAAATGTTCCCACCCTCAGTTAACTGGGACAACATCGATTGGTCCACCAGGAAGCCACAGATGGATTTTCCTGTCCAGGTATTATTAACTTTTCCTTTGAACTCCCAATTGTCTGACTTTTCTTGATAATGTGCAAACCATTTTGATCTAGGAAAGCAGCATTAATAATTGTTCATGGGCCAATTATGAAGCCCTAATTTTGTTTGTGGGTCAGTTCTAATGCAAGTTGTCATGTTTATAGGCCATAAACCTAGTTGGTTAGTTCTAGAAACTAAATCATATGTCAGGTATTTAGTGTTTGAGACAGATACATGTCAGACTTGTTCATTTATGGGTGTTTGATTCATAAACCTGATCAAACATGTGGTAAACTGTGAAAGTGAAGGCTAGCTAGTCAGAATTGGCATTACATTAGGATCACACTGTTTCTGTATCTGAAGTTGTTGCCAACATGTGTTGTATTCAAGTATTTGATTAGTGTTCTGTGTGGTTAACAGTCCGTTATTTGTTCACTCGAGGATAATGACGTGGTGAAGCAGAAGAAGGTCAGTTATCTGTGTTAAGAGATTCCCCCTTTTCTCACAACATGGGTTTCCTTTCTAGATAATTCCTGGTAATTGAGTCTATTACAGATAACAATTAGTGGATATGCTGTCTCTGGTGGTGGGCGAGGCATCGAGAGAGTAGATGTGTCTGTTGATGGTGGCAGGACATGGATTGAAGCCTCACGATTCCAAAAGAGTGACGCTCCATATGTTTCTGGTGATGATTCAAGAAGCGATAAATGGGCTTGGGTGTTTTTCAAGGCTGAAGCTGATATCCCTTACTACACCGAGATTGTGGCCAAAGCGGTAAGAAGCCATTGATCCCTTGGCACCTCAAATATGAAGCAACTCAATGCCTAAAACTCCAAAAGTTTTCTCATGTTGATTTCACTGCGGCAGGTTGATAGTGCAGCTAATGTTCAACCAGAAAAAGTGGACGATATATGGAACCTACGGGGAATACTGAACACATCATGGCACAAGGTCCAGGTGCGAGTGGGGCACTCCAATATGTAGATCAGTCCTAAAATGACAGTGTACCAAGGGGTTGGATCTGTGGTATCTCTCTCTTCCTTTCCTTTTGTCTATTTCTGTCAATTTGGTTGTCTAAGAATAATCATATTTTGGTTGTGCAATTATGCTTTAACTAATGTTATAAATTTTAGTAATTTACTGTGTTATGATGTTGCACTACATCAAGGAAAAGATCATAGTTGAATATTGCCAGGATCACTATTCTTACAGAATATATATGACATATTAGATTTAAAGTTTCTGTCACAAAATATAGTCTACAATTTTACATTACAGCTTTCCATAACCCACTTGAATTATGGATGCTTTTTGAAATCTCGAAAGAAGATGAAGAAAACGCAGTCAAATAAGATGTTATTGTTGGGTTATGTCCACTCTTGCTAAAACTGTGAACTCCCTCACTGTGAAGATACTTTGGACATGTTTGCAGACTGGCTTCAGCTATTCAAAGACTTCAAGGTTTTTCCTCGAAGATCATCTAGAATGAAGAAATGCAACAGCAAATACAGGCTTTAATCTAGGGGTTTGGTCAGTCGAGATTTGATATATTTGTCTAGTTTCTGTTTTTCTTTCCCACTTTGTTTTTATATCCCGTTTTGGGACAAGTAATTAAGGTCTGAGTTGCCTCTTCATAACGGAGATTAAAAAAAAAAAAAAAAAGAATCCATATTTCTTTCGTATCTACTCCTTAAAACATCCAAAGGCTCCCCAAAATTCCTTCACATTTGGAGTCGTTCGTAGAGTTTGTGGAAATTCACTTGCCTAGAGTGAAAGGTCTACTTGAATATGCAAAAGTAACAGTCCAATGTTAATAAGGATGAAATCCAATACTTGAAAGTTGCCAACGACCTCTTAAGCCATCAATTTTTAGGCAATTCATCTCTGACACTCGACCCAATTGGATCATCCATGAATTTTCTTCCCACTTGGGTAGTCAAGGTCAAAGATTGTGATTTCGTGTTAATTTTGGTGTTCTGATTTTAAGAAATATTTTGGTGTGTAAAGAAAAATAGTAAAAATTTCGAGGATACATTGAACATACATATATATATCAAACACATTAAGTGAAGCTTAAATACCAAGAAATTAAACAAACATGAAATCAATATATAATTAGAAAATTAGAGAGTGGTTTAAAAAATCTATATATAAGTAGAAATGATAATTAGAAAATCTTGGGTTGGTTTCAAAAAATCAATAAATAATTAGAAGAAATGATAATTATAAAAAAAAAAAAAAATCTCGAAATTTATGAAAAAATTCAAAAATTTTCAAAAAAAATGTAATTTCGGGTAGCTGATTTTTGTATTTTTACGAAATTTCTAAAAAATCTCGAAATTTATGAAAAATCCTCGAAAATATGTAATTATTTCTTTCGCCCTTTTTCTTTTCATAATTTCAAAAAAGCGAAAATTTTGGTGAAATTTCACGAGAGATTTGGTCGTGGTTGGAATTCGGCATCCCACTGAGTATCTAGTTGGTGAAGGTCTAAAAGAGCATCGCCCTAACTGGGAGAGTTTGACATCACCACCTAAATGGGTCACTTTTTCTTCTACTGTGGCCTTTTGACCTTATGAGGCCAGGGGCATCTTTGCAGGAGCCTTCAAGCCAAATGCATCCAAAGTTGCAGATAACCAACGGATAGCACTTGCAGTTGGTTCTTGCCAAGCTGTAGCCATCCGTAGTTGCAAAGAATACACAGAGGAGATTAGAAATGGTGCTCATGGGTTGGGCTCCACAATTAGAAACTCTCGCCCACCCATGCCATCAATCGGTGGGTCCCTTTTTCATTTGGGTCGGGGCTCTATCATTAGACATTACAACATGGTCATGCACTGGTGGTGTTTCCTTTGGTGGAGGTGCATCAAGGGTTAAATGCAATGTGATTGATGGAGAAAGGTTTGATGGGATTGACATGGCCAAAGCTATTCAGAAGGCTATGGTTGATGATGAAGAGGAAGAATGTATTAGGGTGAAGTCCAAGAGATGAAGGCTGTGCTTGGGGATGAGAAACCTCTCCTTTCGTTCCAGGACTATATGGTCCCCATACCAAAATTCATACCGAAAATCAAAATCTAGCTTTTCAATACATCGATCAAACACGCAAGTTGCTGGACTTATTATAGGGGCTACTGTTTGGGCCATAAACTCCGGACACTGTTGCCTAATCAATCTCACATGGAGGAGTAGAGACACAGCCTCACAAGGTGTGGAGCCAAATGAGAACTCATTATTGTCTCCATCAAACACCCCAAATAGGAAAATTAGACCCTCCAAATGTGATTGAAGTGAACCAGTAAGATTCCACAAAGATTGTCAATAATGTTCTCCACAGCAACATTTGTCTGTGCGTTTCTATCCATTCTTTCGTGGACGATACTATAACACACACAACTGAGTGTGAGACTGATCGTTCATGTGGTGGACAAGGTGATAATGAAGCATTCCTTTAATGAGTGGTGTACCATCCATGAATCATTCAGGAGATATTTTGTGCAGTTTTTCTTCTGCTTGAGTATCAGTAGTTTTGGTTTTGGATCTTCGAAAGCAGAAGTTCACAAAAAACACGTAATTTTAATGCGTTAATAGCACAGCGCGGTACTGTTGAGTATTCACCTTAAAGAAGGACAAATTCAGTATGTCCTGAATATATGAATCCTTCTCTTTCATTAATTTGAGACCATTAAAATTTGATTGCTGATTTACGGAATCAAAATGCATATGCATTTGCTTAAGCTAGTTTTCCAGAAAATCTCTTACATGAAAGTCTAAAATGCAGGTTGAGAGATGTTTTCAAACTCAAATTCTCCTTTGCTTTTCTTGTCATTCTTTATAGTAATCAGTAAGAATGATCTTCTTAGAAATTAGAAATTTGAGTAACTGTATTGCATCGATCGAAAGATCTCTCAAACGTGCCATTTTGATAGCCATCAAATAAATTGTGATAATATAAAGTTTAAGTGGATATTGTTTATGTTATAAATCACAAGAAAATTGTAAGATCAGAGTTATCCTCTGAATGATTTCTTGATTCTGTGCATCCCCTGTTTGAAATAAATCCAAAATGAGACTAAAGACACTAAATCATCTAGTTTATTTGATATTCCAACATAGACTAAAACAAGTTTTCAGAGAAGACTGAGTCATCTTGATTCTCTTTTTTTTTATTATTATTATTTTTTTTGCCTTTTTTGAAAAAATATGAAGGGAAGACTGAGTCTTGAAGTTGAAATTTCACAAGCAAATAATTGAATTTTTCCAAGTCCAACCACAGAGTTCTAGTTATGTGCAAGGAGTACGCAAGGGCTCTGTGTTTAGTCACAAAGATGAACCATGCAGTGTTCTTTACTCCATGGCCAAATACAAGGACTCATCCAAGCAAATCGATATTTTGTGGGACTTGGGGAGCCAAGCTCAGCATTGCGCAATCAAACACTAACTACTTACACGTCTTGATCGTTCTGCACCATAAGGCAGAGATTTGGTATCTCAGTGTCTATTTCTGAAACATTGGCCTAAAGTCCGAAATGAATAACATATGCATACAATACTTGTTTAGGTAGAGATCGAACAAGTGCAATGTACATGCACCCTGTTGTTTTACTCAAAAAAAACATTTAATTAAACAAAAACCGTTGATTACTCTCTCATATCTTTCTTTAATTAGCCTTGACCAAAACTATAGCTTACTTTACAGTACTCCACAGCCCATTACATTCACATTAACAGATATGCTTTTGAAATCTTCAAAGAATAAGTAGAAGAAAACACAACCAAACAAAGATAATGTCTCATATTGAGTCAAAATCTTGGAAACAGGTCCACTAAATTAAAATCCCTATTAATTATATTGTTATAATAAGATTATCTATAATAAAACCATTTAAATTATGTTATACAATTGGCAACACCACCTCACACGCGTACAGGGAAGAAACTTGGAACTTGGAAGCAATGTCAGCCCTTCTAGGGAGCGAGGGATGGGTGTAACCACTCATCCACCTCGAGATAAAAAAAATGTCACGCATTTTAAAGTGGTTTTGCTTATCTCGAGGAGATAGATGGTTACCGTTGCCCTCCCTCCCTAGAATTTCTGAAACAAAACCATGTAAGTCTACCCCAACCCAAGCTCCTACGTTAACCGTGTATTTCCATTATTTGTACCCCACCCCATTTTCCGCACATGTTAAATGTATCCTCTCCTCTCTCTTTCTATGAACTCTTATATATAATTCAAAGCATCTTTCACAACTTCTCCATCACTTCTTCTTCTTCTCCAAGAAGAACAAATAGTAGTTGAAATCATTCACTGATCCATTCAACATGTTCATCTCTTTGTTTCTTGTTTCATTGATCCCATTCGTCTCACTTCTACTCTCTTCATTTCTATTCAAACAAAAGTTATATGATCTAGTTCTTAGTACTTGTTCTACTCAAAATGGACCAAAATCCTACCCATTCATCGGATGCTTGATCGACTTCTATGATAATCGATACCGTCTTTTAGATTGGTATACGGAGCTTCTAGCCCATTCAGCTACTCAGACGATCGTGGTGGACCGTTTAGGTGCACGACGGACTATTGTAACAGCAAATCCGGAAAATGTAGAGTACATGCTCAAAACTAACTTCAACAACTACCCCAAAGGCCAGCCCTTCACGGAATTACTTGGTGATCTTCTAGGCAATGGGATATTCAATGCCGATGGGGAGCTATGGCGAATGCAACGCAAGCTAGCTAGTCATGGTTTTACGACCAATAATTTAAGGGAGTTCATCATGAAGTCATTCAAGGAAGAGGTTGAGACTAGGTTGATCCCTATATTAGAGAATGCAATGAAGGAGAACAAGGTGGTAGACTTGCAAGAGTTGTTAAGGAGGTTCGCCTTTGATGTAATTTGTAAGGTATCGTTGGGGACGGACATGGGCTACTTGGATGCTTCGTTACCGGACTCTCTTCTTTCTAATGCTTTTGATGTTGCTTCGGGGATTAGTGCAAGGCGTGGGGCGGCTCCGGTGTACCTAGTGTGGAAGATTAAGCGAGCGTTAGCCTTAGGAACCGAGAGAAAGCTCAAGGAAGCAATTCAACACGTGCATGAATGTGTTGCGGAGATTATCAAGAACAAGAAGAAGAGCATTATTGATGGAGGAGGAGATATGTTGACTAGGATGATAATGGAAGGTTATGATGATGATATGATCAGGGATATGGTCATAAGTTTCATAATGGCTGGAAAGGATACCACGTCAGCAGTGATGACTTGGCTGTTTTGGTTGTTGGCTAAACACCCCCATATTGAAGATGAGGTGGTGAAGGAAGTAATAAGCAATCAAAACATCAATGGTGAGAGGTCCTCCTCACAAGAGGTCTATGAAGGGTTGAAGAATGAGATGGTGTTGATGAAGGCTTGCCTTTGCGAGTCCATGAGGCTTTTCCCTCCGGTCGCATGGGATTCTAAGCATGCTGCGGTTGCAGATGTCTTGCCAGACGGGACGATGGTAGGGAAGGGAGATAGGGTGACATACTTTCCTTACGGAATGGGGAGGATGGAGTCATTGTGGGGGAAAGACCGGATGGAGTTTAAACCGGACCGGTGGTTTGTTGAACCGGATACCGTCGTGGGTGGAGAGATGAAGAATGTGAGTGCATATAAGTTTCCAGTGTTTCAAGCAGGCCCAAGAGTTTGCCTCGGCAAAGAAATGGCCTTCTTGCAAATGAAGTATGTGATGGCCTCTGTGCTAAAACGGTTCGAGATTAGACCTGTCCGTTCGGATGAACCGGCTTTTATACCATTTTTGACGGCTCATATGGCTGGAGGGCTCAAGGTCCTGATCAAGGAGAGGATATGAGATCACAAAGGGTGTACAAATTTAGAATATTAGATATAGAAATGATGCCTTATATAGTGACTTAATACACAATTTATGATCTTAATTTCTCTTGGTTATATTGCATGGGTGCTTATTTTGTGTTTTTTGATGCAAGAAAAAGAAAAAAAAATGGGATTATGCTGCATTTGCGGAGGAAATTGACTTGCTTAGTGAATTTACAAGAGACATAAAAATGCTGCAAGCTGGGTTTGACCCCATGACCAAGTGGTACCATCCGTCAAGCTCTAACCGTTGAGCTGTCATGCCATTGGCGAAATGATGATGAAGTTACAGTTGTATGGTAAATATTTGATAAAAGAGAAGAAGAAAATATGTATGGTAGAGTACATTGTTGCGGACTTTATAAGATTTTGATTTTGATCTGTAATGATTTGGTTAGGACTTACATGCCTGATAGACCTTGATAGGGAATAAATGTCAATATCGATCAGTTTGTTATATAACTAGTTTCGGACGTCTGAACATTTTGACTAAACTCTTTCTCTAACTTGGCAAGCTATTCAATCAAAAACAAATAATCTAACAGGTTCTTCATAATTCACATATGAAGTACATATGGATTTTGATGTGTTACTATAATTTTTTGATGTATAACAAAATCTGAATTATAATGTACACTGAGAATCCATTGGAACAGGAGAAGTTGAAATCTCTACCTGTAAACTGAAACGCATTTGACCATAAACTACATGTGTGTGATAATGAAATGTGTACATTTTGTACGATGATACGACACATTACCCTTCCTAATGGTTTCTTATTAGTGGTTAATTGTCTAGAACCATGTCTTAATCATGGACGGTGTGGGTAATTTGCTTTGATAACCCAATTTCAAGAGAAAAAAACAGCTGGGGAAAGATTGGGAAAATCAAACAGAAAGACTGTGTTATCAACTTGAATTGATTGGAAGAAATTTATAGAGACAAAGATCACTCAACTCACTCCACAATGGACCGAAAAGGTTCATCAGGTCTGCGCCTCCAAAATGATTTAAGACTATTACCAGTAAGGGTGGAGGTCTCCCTGCACTCCATTGTCCAAATCAAGGGGTTCATATACATCACCATTACAATGTTATTGGTCACATACATCCATGAAACTTTTTTAGCATTTACAAAACTGGGACACTTATGTACTTTTAAGCTCAATCAATATCTTTCCCAGCCACAACTCTGAATGATTTGGTCTATTAGTTAGAGTAGATAGATAGCCTAAGTCATGCATGATCCAAGTACACAATTATTTTTGGACGAGAGAAGTAGAGAACTATTGACTTCAGTCCTCACAACCTCAGTTTACTGTTGGAAAATACAAGTAATACCTGGTTTCAGAAATGGCAATGGGTCGGGTTCATGTTTTTTCATTTATACAAGCACGATACAAGGTGTTTTAGAGCACACTTGCCTGCACATAAACCTTTATACACGAGGGCTTGTTGCAATGCACATAAACCTTTATAATGATGTGCATTGCAACAAGCCCTCGTGTATATTTTTTTCACACTGTATATATAGCAAGGATTGTATTTAGTATGGACCTAGTGGACAGGATTGTGCGGTATCGAGCACTACTCTGGTTGGAAGTGGAAACTTTCACAAGACATAATAAGAGGAGTGGCGTAGCATTCAAACATGTTCTTCTCTTATGTAAAACAACAGTATGTTCAATGTTGTATCAGTCTGATGATATGTTGAGATGTGCATTGTTCGGTATCGAACACTACTCAAGTTGGAAATGAGAACTTCTTACCGAAAGAGTGATATACAATCTTTGTGAATGAGAAAGAGATGGGCCGGGGAAAGTAGGGGTGGGCATCCCATCTCAAACCCGTCCCAATTTTTTTGGGTCTTTTTGGAATTGATCAAATTAGGCCTGAACAAAAAACCAATCAAACTGACTAAAAAATCGAACCGATTGGTTCGGTTTGGATCGGTTTCGATTTTAAAAAATTCAAAACTGAAGTGGTCGGTTTGGTTTTCGGTTTCTATGTGATCGGTTTTTGGTTCGGTTTAAATAATATAACATGTTTAAAATAGTCGGTCGGTTCGGTTTTATTTCGGTTTTGGTTCGATTTTAGTCGGTTTGGTTCGGTTACGATTTGCCTAAATTAGAATCGGTTCGGTTTCGGATCGGTTTTGTTAATGGTCGGTTCGGTTTCGGTTTGAAAATTTTAAAACCGACTTAGGTCGGTTCGGTTCACGATTTAGGTGAAAAGCCCTAGATCAAACTCATCCCGATCTCGTCCCGTCCTGTCCCATCCCAAATTTATGTATTTAATATTTATTATTATTAATTTTAATCAAAATACTCTTATAACTTAAAGTTTTGGATGTGTTGAAATTAAATCAATGTAAGATGAAATTCTATATGACATCTAAATGAATTGAATCATTAATTTTAAATGAAATTTAATATTTATTTGCCTTCCAATTTTTTTTAATATTTATTTATTTAATATCTATTATTATTTATGATGTAGGTTATATGTATATAAATTTAACATTATTGGTGTATGAGTAATGTGAGATAAAACTCTTTTTGTTATTTTTTATTGGAGAACTATTTAGTACGTACTCATCCCGTCCTGTCCCGATCCCATTTGAGATGAGACGAAGTCGGGATGAGGTCTATCTCATTCTGTCCTGATCTCAAATAAATTGGATGGAATATGGATGAGTCCATCTCGTCTCATCCCGTCCCGTGCCCACCCGTATGGAAAAGTATAAAACAAAAAAACAAGAAACAAAAAAAAGTTTGGAAGCGGGCGTAAAGTTACATGAATTAAATTTTATGTATTAAAAAAATTTTAGGCGAGGACGCAATTCTTTACTACGTTAAAGTGGTAAGTTTTCTTGACAATGTCATTAAAAAGCTTTCACTGGTGACTAATTATGTTTAGTAATATAAAATTACAATAAAAGGTGTGTAAAATGTTTATGTTATTTCTTTTAAATTAAACTAACTCCACTTAAAATTTCATCATTTGTTCTTCTCGAAGGATTGGGACTATAGATGGTGATACATCCAAAATCAAGTTTCCAATAAGTAAAATCTATAAAACAAATATTAGACTGCCAAATATTACCTTTTTGATGGCCGAAGGCACCCCGATGCTTAAGTCAGTAACTTAGTTGAAGATGAAGATAAAACTTGACAGAACTCAGTTAAAATTGCATACATTTGTCAAATGTTCCATTTACCTTTTATAATGGTCGCAGTTAATTCCCTACGTGACTTAAGCATGTGAGGAGCAATGAGGGGAGACGTTCTCTGTAACAGTCTCCCCTTTTATGAAGACATGTTTGTGGAGGCGTAGTTCCCTCCATGACTCTTTTTCTATGTAACGTTCCTACCCCTTGAGGGAAAACTTTATCGGGCCGGAATCTGAGCCTCTGACTATGATCTGTTCTATCAGACCCTATTTGGGCTTTCATGACTGAATTCGTCTTCTTTTGGCTTTATGAATCAGTTTGGTCTTAGGACACTTGATCCTCATGATGGACAGTCTCTGCTCTCAGGCACGTATACAACCGATATGTCTGTCTTATTTGATGTATCATCAGCTACTCCCCCCTTTAGTTAGTGGATATGCTAACATGGTCACTAACTTGGTGACAGTTGGACTTTTGACTTCATCATTGTCTTGCATTTAATGTCGTGGGCAGCTTTTAGTGAGTTGACATCCCGATCTCTTGTTTGTCCGTTTGTTTTTTGTGTGTATTTTGAGATTTTGTGCAGTCATCATATCCTGCACATCGTCTTATGAGCGGTCTCTTCATTGATCTGCTAAAAAAAAGGAGGCATGATTGATTTGCTTATCTCTTTACGCCATCTTTGAGATTATGACTTATTCTTCTTTCTCCTTCTTTGTTTTCCTTGCTATTCCATTCTTAACAATGTTTGTTGGAAATATTCTAAGTAGTGAGGGGCGCTTGCTGCTTGTGAGGCTTACTTCTCATCCAAGAAGGCTTCTCAGGCGACGCTGGATGATGTTCGTTCTGGCTATAACTTGCCACCCAACCTTGAGATCATTCTGTCTGGACATAACGATAGTTTTTGTCGTCCAAGGTTTGGGTACATTGCACTCTATCCAAGCATGTTCCTATCTAGCCTCTGATTCCCAGTTTCAGAGCTGTTTTGGGAATATTTGAAAATTTTAGGCATTCTTCCTCCTCAAATGGGTCCTAATGGTTGTAGGGTTATGGTTTCTACTTATTCTAGGGTCATTCTCTCTGGCATTCCCTTGACGATTAGGATTGTGCACTTAGTGGTTGGTCTGCTGGTGAACAAGGACATTTGCTTCCTCCGCTTTGCCGTCTGATTTGCGAAGCTCAGTGATGATATTAGAGATTGGCCAAGGTTATGATTTTATGCTTCTGTCAACTCTGGTTACTTCAAACTGTGAGGTCATCTGATTGTACGATCGTTTCGAGTTCCTAACAAATGGAAGAATCTACAGTTAACTGTGGAAGAGCAAATGATCAGTGACCAATTTGTGAAGCTTCATGTGTTTCCCGTAGAGGCATTTCTTTTCAAGGACATCTTGAAACGTATCAGCTTGTACCATATGAACTAAGCAGAGCGGGCTTTGCTCACTAAATCCTGTGCTGAAGAGATTGTTGGTCAAGTTGCTTCTACTGGTGTTAGTGATGCTATCATGGATTGGGAAGTGAGTTCAGGTAGACAAGTTACAGATCTCAATGCTCATGTTAGCACCAATGTTGTTGGCCCGACTTCTAGGAAGAGGAAGCTCCCAAGGCTCGCTAGCTCATCAAAGCAACTGTTGATGAATCCCTGTCGTATTCGGAAGAAAAAACTGCTTCCAACCCCTGGTGCTGCTCGGACTGTACCTCGTCTGAGTTCTTCTGGTGGGGAGGTTATAAAAAAGGATTGCTTATCTCTTCAGGAGGTTGAGGAGATGAACTTCATGCCAGAGAAGAATGAGAAGGAGACTACTCGTCCGTTGGACGACAATGAAAAAGGTTTTTCTATGATTATAGTGTTCCAGATGTTGTTGAATGGTTTAACGACGACCCCGGACTATCGATGATAAGATGCTAAAATTGGCAGTGGAGCAGTCTAAGGAGGTTGATGACCGTAGTATGAATTTTGAGGTTCTTCCTCCTCAATCTCTTTCAATTCCTATCGATGATCTGGCGGGGTTCTTAGTTTCTTTCCCCTCGTCCGGATTCCTTTGTTTCTATTGTCGCCACTACTCGGTTTTTTCTTGTTGCAACTACCTTTGCAGGGAAAAGGCAATAGTAGTGGGACTATTCAAGCCAATATTATCCCAACAATTTATCTCTCTTTTGAAAACTAAATTAAAACAATGCACTAGTGTACATCATAGTATTGCGTTCATACTGGTCTTCTCAAGCTGAAAGCCCAACTGAGGTTGAACACAACCTCAGTTTTTCAACTTGCACTGCCTTGTCAACATATCTGCTGGATTTTTACTACCCTCGATCTTCTCAAGTTTCAGAATCCCATCTTCTACAACATTTCTAATGAAATGACAACGGGTACCTATGTGCTTAGTTTTCGAATGAAATGTAGAGTTATTGGCAAGACAAATTGCACTCTAACTGTCACTGTACAAAACACTCTTCCCTGCAACCAAATCATCTATTTGATTTCCTCATAAATGGAAACATATTCATACTCGGTAGTAGATAAAGCCACCAGCTTCTGCAACTGAGAAGCCCAACTAATTGTTGTATTGCCCACTATAAAAACATAACTAGTTGTGCTCTTCCTGCTATCCACGTCACATGCATGGTCTGCATCTACAAATATTTGCAATCTGATATCACTTTTACCAAAACACAGACATATGCCAGTAGTACCTCTTAGATATCTCAATATCCACTTAACAGTCTCCTAGTGTTGTTTTTCAGGATCACACATAAATCTTCTCACAGTTCCCACTGTATGAGCAATGTCTGGTCATGTGCAAATCATGACCTACATCAAACTTCCAATGGCTGAGGCATACGGTACCATAACCATGTGATCTATCTCTTCCTTTGTCTTGGGAGACCGCTCTATTGAACCGTTTTAGAATCTGTTCAACATATTCAACCTGAGACAACTTCAAAACAAAATTTTGTCTATCTCTGCTAATCTTCATCTCAAGAATCTATTTTACTGCCCCCAAATCTTTCATCGCAAATTCACTTGCCAATTGCTTTTTCAATATTTTAATTTCACTCCCATCTGAGTCTGCAACCAACATGTCATCAACATACAATAAAAAAAAATAAAAAAAATTTGGATGCAAAATTCTTGAAGTAACAATAATGGTCAGCATTGCACTTGCGGTAGCCATTCTTCTGCGTAGCTATATTATTGAGATTTGTGGAGTTTGAATATATTTTAGTTTCCTTGTTCGAAAGAATATGAAGTTTCCTTGTATGAGAGAATAGAAAATTCCCTTGTAGCAGACACTAGGAAACTTCCTGGTGTCGAAGTTTCCTTGTATGATACACTATGAAGTTTCCTTGTAGGAGATAATAGGAAGTTTCCTCGTAGGAGACAATAGGAAGTTTCTTTGTATGAGAACACGTGACTTCCTTGCATGAATTTATATATAGATTTCTTGTTGGAGGTTTGTGTAGACCTAGAGATTGAATGAAGCTTCAATGGTGATTGTAAACCTTGATTCTCAGATCCATAGTGGATTATGGTGTGAACCGTGGATGAAGGCAGGTTTGGCCGAACCACGTTAAATTCTTGTGTGATTTATTTTATGTTTTCTTTAGTTTATTGCATTGGTTTGGTTGTTTGCCATCGTCTAGATTGTTTTGATTGTTATTTGTTGTATTGAATCCCAAGATCCTTGGATTAGTAGTAGCGCTAATCTGTAACAATTGATATCAGAGCATTGGGTTTGCGAACCCAGGGCACATAAAGTGTTTGAAGAAATTTTAGTGAAGGTTTCTTGTTGGTTTGAGTGGGAGCAATGACTTCAAAAAATACACAACCAAGATAAAGAAGGCTGATGGGTCAAACTTTGGGCTTTGAAAAGTGCAAGTGGATGAATACCTTTATCAGAAAGATCTTTGCAACTATCGAATGATGAGAAACCAAATAGTATGAAACAAAAATAGTGGGAAGTGCTTTTCTGATATTGGTGAAGTCTATTTTCTTCAACTTTAAGGGTAAGAAAACGACTGCATCGTTGATGAACGCCTTGTCGAAGATGTATGAACAACCTTCTATAGTGAATAAGATTCACTTAATAAAGAAGTTGTTTAATATGAAAATGACCGAAGAGAGGAACTTCAAAGATCATCTCAATAATTTCAATGAGATTGTTGACAAACTATAATCCCATTATCAGGTTTGAGCATTAGGAATGTTTCTCGTTGGAAGGAATGTTTCTGATCGAAAATTTCCTAGAACGAAGCCTCGCAGGGTGTGCATGATTAATGACAAGGCATAACAAAAACCAATTGATTACGGTGAACCTATTGCAACAATAACCGAGTGCATTCCTGCACAATATTTACATCATTGAATCATGCGATGTCACAGTGTCAGGGCTTATCCTGTTTGACAGCACCATGCATCAAGATCACTTTGGCACCATATTAGCAATTAGCAAAAGTTTGGCATTCAACAAGCCAAGGATCTGATTTTTTCCGCGGCACATCATGTGCATTCAGATTTGAATTACATCTAACAATGCAAAAATGATCATGATGCATTGCTCCCAACCTAGATTCAACCTCTCCTTCTGTTCCAGGCCTATATGGTCCCCATACCAAAATTCTTACCGAAAATCAAAATCTAGCTTTTCAATAGTTTTGGTTTTGGCAGGGGTGGGCAAAAATCGATTTAAATTCGGTTAATTGATCGAACCGATTTTTAAGACCGAACCGAACCATGAGTAAAAAAATAATTTAAACCGACCCGAACCGATTATAAACGGTTCGAAATCGGTTTACAGTTTTGAACCGACCGATTAATTAGATATATATAAATAACTAAATAACAAGTAGGTGTCAATACTTGATTAGTGAAACAAATGCACTGCAGTACACTCTGTTGCACTGAATCACCTCATTCTCTCAAAGTTTTCAATTTTGGGCTAAAAATTGGGTCTATAAAAAATTGGACATGTTTTAATGAAAGTCTTTCAAATGCTTGAGCCTGAAATTTCGGCCCAACCGAACCGAGCCGATCCGAAATTCGATTCAACCGAATTCATCGGTTTACAAATACAAAATTCGGTTTTGGTTTGAATTTTGGGCAAACCGAATGAAATCAATTCAAAAACGGGTTGGGTCTCAAAACCGAACTAAACCGGCATTACCCACCCCTAGGTTTTGGATCTTTGAAAGCATAAATTCACGAAAAACACGTGATTTTAATGCGTTAATAGCACAGCGTGGTACTGTTGAGTATTCACCTTAATGAAGGACAAATTCAATATGCCCTGAATATAGGAATCTTTCTCTTTCATTAATTTGAGACCATTAATATTTGATTGCAGATTTACGGAATTGATATTCTTTCAGAGACCAAAAACAAGTTGGTCAATAAAAATGGTGAAGAATGGAATTGTTGTACTTGAAGAGGAAATAGTTGTCATAATTGACATTTTTCCTGCTTATTAACAAGGCTTTTGGAGACAATTTTTTTTTCCAGTTCCTTCATTAAAAAATGGAAACAAAGTTTTTGCAACTATGTAAATCAAGATGACGTGGTGTGATTTCGAAAGAATGATGAAATCTCCAAAAAATTCATATGCACACGTTATTTTGATTGTAAAACTTAATTTCCTAACCCCCACTCTTTTCATTTAGTGAGATGAAATTTTTTAAATCAAATTGAAGATTCTATTCTGGCTCTTTGTCATTTTTTTAGCTTTTTTGAAAAAAAAAAAATGAAGGGAAGACTGATTCTTGAAGTTGAAATTTCTTGAGCAAAGAATTGAATTTTCCAAAGTAGTCATAATGACAAAACCAAGATTATACGTCATAAGTACAACGTGTTCCAGTTTTGTAAATGCTAAAAAAAGTTCCATGGATGCATTGAACAATAACATTGTAATGGTAATGTAAATGGACCCCTTGATTTGGACAATGGAGTGGAGGAGGGAGACTTCCACCCTTTATTTTCCATCCACGAATTAATGCTTATGATCGACCTTCAAAGGTACCAACCATATATAACTTTATTGGTAATAGTCTTAAATCATTTTGGAGGCGCAGACCTAATGAACTTTTTCGGTCCATTGTGGAGTGAGAGTGATCTTTGTCTCTTTAAATTTCTTCCATTCAATTAAAGTTGATAACACAGTCTTTCTGTTTGATTTGCCCAATCTTTCCCCAGCCGGTTTTCTCTTTTGGTATGTTTGAAATTGGGTTATCAAAGCTTAAAATTTACCCACCGTCTATGACAAGCACATGGTTCTAGAAAATTAACCACTAATAAGAAACCATTAGGGAGAGTAATGTGTCTTATCAGCATACAAAATGTAACACATTTCATTATCACATACAAAAGGGAAATTCTAAATGTCGAGGGAACCAGCAGGGGAGGGGGTTGAACCGTTCATATTTAGACAATATAATTTATGGCCAAGTTCAAGAAAGAGTTTAGTCAAATGTTCAGAAGTCCGAGACTAGTTATTTCCTTTTATCAAGCATTTGAACACAAAATAGGCACCCAATATAACCAAGAGAAATTAAGATCATAAATTGTGTATTAAGTCACTATATAAGGCATCATTTCTATATCTAATATTCTAAATTTGTACACCCTTTGTGATCTCATATCCTCTCCTTGATCAGGACCTTGAGCCCTCCAGCCATATGAGCCGTCAAAAATGGTATAAAAGCCGGTTCATCCGAACGGACAGGTCTAATCTCGAACCGTTTTAGCACAGAGGCCATCACATACTTCATTTGCAAGAAGGCCATTTCTTTGCCAAGGCAAACTCTTGGGCCTGCTTGAAACACTGGAAACTTATATGCACTCACATTCTTCATCTCTCCACCCACGACGGTATCCGGTTCAACAAACCACCGGTCCGGTTTAAACTCCATCCGGTCTTTCCCCCACAATGACTCCATCCTCCCCATTCCGTAAGGAAAGTATGTCACCCTATCTCCCTTCCCTACCATTGTCCCGTCTGGCAAGACATCTGCAACCGCAGCATGCTTAGAATCCCATGCGACCGGAGGGAAAAGCCTCATGGACTCGCAAAGGCAAGCCTTCATCAACACCATCTCATTCTTCAACCCTTTATAGACCTCTTGTAAGGAGGACCTCTCACCAATGATGTTTTGATTGCTTATTACTTCCTTTACCACCTCATCTTCAATATGGGGGTGTTTAGCCAACAACCAAAATAGCCAAGTCATCACTGCTGACGTGGTATCCTTTCCAGCCATTATGAAACTTATGACCATATCCCTGATCATATCATCATCATGACCTTCCATTATCATCCTAGTCAACATATCTCCCCCTTCACCATCTCCTCCTCCATCAATAATGCTCTTCTTCTTGTTCTTGATAATCTCCGCAACACATTCATGCACACGTTGAATTGCTTCCTTGAGTTTTCTCTCGGTTCCAAAGGCTAACGCTCGCTTAATCTTCCACACTAAGTACACCGGAGCCGCCCCACGCCTTGCACTAATCCCCGAAGCAACATCAAAAGCATTAGAAAGAAGAGAGTCCGGTAATGAAGCATCCAAGTAGCCCATGTCCGTCCCCAACGACACCTTACAAATTACATCAAAGGCGAACCTCCTTAACAACTCTTGCAAGTCTACCACCTTGTTCTCCTTCATTGCATTCTCTAATATAGGGATCAACCTAGTCTCAACCTCTTCCTTGAATGACTTCATGATGAACTCCCTTAAATTATTTGTCGTAAAACCATGACTAGCTAGCTTGCGTTGCATTCGCCATAGCTCTCCATCGGCATTGAATATCCCATTGCCTAGAAGATCACCAAGTAATTCCGTGAAGGGCTGGCCTTTGGGGTAGTTGTTGAAGTTAGTTTTGAGCATGTACTCTACATTTTCCGGATTTGCTGTTACAATAGTCCGTCGTGCACCTAAACGGTCCACCACGATCGTCTGAGTAGCCGAATAGGCTAGAAGCTCCGTATACCAATCTAAAAGACGGTATCGATTATCATAGAAGTCGATCAAGCATCCGATGAATGGGTAGGATTTTGGTCCATTTTGAGTAGAACAAGTACTAAGAACTAGATCATATAACCTTTGTTTGAATAGAAATGAAGAGAGTAGAAGTGAGACGAATGGGATCAATGAAACAAGAAACAAAGAGATGAACATGTTGAATGGATCAGTGAATGATTTCAACTACTATTTGTTCTTCTTGGAGAAGAAGAAGAAGAAGTGATGGAGAAGTTGTGAAAGATGCTTTGAATTATATATAAGAGTTCATAGAAAGAGAGAGGAGAGGATACATTTAACATGTGCGGAAAATGGGGTTGGGTACAAATACATGGTTTAAGTAAGTTTTGTTTTGTGTCGGTTAGACGGAAGGAGAGCAGACACTGAATTAAATAGTCTTTTAGGGATTTTAATTTAGTGGACCTGTTTCCAAGATTTTGACTCAAATGAGACATTATCTTTACTTGGTTGTGTTTTCTTCTCCTTCTTTTTCTTTGAAGATTTCAAAAGCGTATCTGTTAATGTGAATGTAATGGGCTGTCGAGTGCTGTAAAGTAAGCAATGTGTATTGGTCAAGGCTAATTAAAGAAAGATATGAGAGAGTAATCAAGGGTTTTTGTTTAATTAAATGTTTTTTTTGGGTAAGACAGGGTGCATGTACATTGCACTTGTTCGATCTCTACCTAAATAAGTATTATATGCATATGTTCTTCATTTCGGACTTTAGGCCAATGTTTCAGAAATAGACACTGAGATACAAAATCTCTGCCTTATTTTAAGTATTTAATGTTTGATCGCGCAATGCTTAGCTTGGCTCCCCAAGTCCCACAAAATATCGATTCGCTTGGATGAGTCCTTGTATTTGGCCATGGAGTAAAGAACGCTGCATGGTTTATTTTCTTCAAAACAATAATAATAATAGAGAAATGCTAGGAAACCATGTTTTGTAAACATGTTTTGCAACCATGATGACGTGTCATGATCGGGAAAGAATGATGAAATCTCTGAAGATTTTATGTGTATCTCAAAATTGATAAAATTTATGAGTTATTTGCAGTTGACTTAGGTATAATCTTTGTCTTGTCATTATAACTAAACACAGAGCCCTTTGCACATAACAAATTCCATATTAGTACTTTGTAGTTGTACTTGGAAAAATTCAATTCTTTGCTTAAGAAATTTCAACTTCAAGAATCAGTCTTCCCTTCATATTTTTTCAAAAAAGCCAAAAAAAAAAACACAACAAAGAGCCAGAATAGAATCTTCAATTTGATTTAGAAAATTTTCATCCCACTAAATGAAAAAAAAAAGTGATTTCTCCGAAAGCTTGGTTAATAGGCAGAAAATGTCAATTATGACAACTATTTCCTCTTCAAGTATAACAATCCATTCATGGCTATTTTTATTGACCAACTTGTTTTGGTCTATGTTGGAATATCAAATAAACTAGATTATTTAGTGTCAAGAAACCATTCAGAGGATAATTCTGATCTTAAAATCTTCTTGTGATATATAACGTAAATAATATCCACTTGAACTTTATATTATCGCGATTTATTTGATGGCTATCAAAATGGCACGTTTGAGAGATCTTTCGATCGATGCAATACAGTTACTCAAATTTCTAAGAAGATCATTCATACTGATTACTATAAAGAATGATAAGAAAAGCAAAGGAGAATTTGAATTTGAAAACATCTCTCAACTTGCATTTTAGACTTTCATGTAAGAGATTTTCTGGAACACTAGCTTAAGCAAATGCATATGTATTTAGCCAACAGTAGTCTGATTGGATGGTTAAGGTTGTGGAGGTTTAATCCCCATGTCTTGGGTTCTATACCCAACGACGGCTATTTACAACATATTGAATTTGTCCTTCTTTTAAGATAGTCAACAGTACTGCACTGTGCTATTAACGCATTAAAATCACGTGTTTTTCGTGAACTTATGCTTTGGAAGATCCAAAACCAAAACTATTGACACTGAAGTTGAAGAAAAACTGCACAAAATATCTCCTAAATGATTCATTATAACCTAATCCACCACATGAACTATCAGTCTCACACTCAGTTGTGTGTGTTAATAGTATCGTCCACGAAAGAATATATGGAAAAGCAGAAACAATTGTGGCTGTGGAGAACACTATTGACAATCTTTGTGGAATCTTACTAACACATCCTGGTTCACTTCAATCACATTGGGGGGGTCTAATTTTCCTATTTAGTTTGTTTGATGAGACCCCATAATGAGTTCTTATTTGGCTCCACACCTTGTGTGGCTGTGTCTCTACTCCTCCATGTGAGATTGATTAGGCAACAGTGTCGGGAGTTTATGGTCCAAACAGTAGTCCCTATAATAAGTCCAGCAACTTGCGTGTTTGATCGATGTATTGAAAAGCTAGATTTTGATTTTCGGTAAGAATTTTGGTATGGGGACCATATAGTCCTGGAACGAAAGGAGAGGTTGAATCTAGGTCGGGAGCAATGCATCAAGATCACTTTTGCATTCTTAGATGTAATTCAAATCTGAATTCACATGATGTGCTGCTGACAAAATTACATCTTTGGACTGTTGAATACCAGACTTTTGCTAATTGCTAATATGGTGCCAAAGTGATCTTGATGCATGGTGCTGTCAACAGGATAAGTCCTGACATAGGGACATTCGCATGATCTAATGAAGTAAATATTGTGCAGGAATGCACTTGGTTATTGTTCAATTAGGTTCATCGTAATCAATTGGTTTTCTTGATAGAAGCCATGTCATCAATGAGGTACACCCTGCAAGGCTTGGTTGTAACAAATTTCCGATCAGAAACGCTCCTTTGAACGAGAAACATTCCTAATGTTCAAACCTGATAACAGGATTATAATTTGTCATCTAACCTCCCCATACTGAAAATGCCCTCAACAAGTATGAGGGCACGAAACATCACAAAGGAGACATTTCATCATTTATTTATTTTGACACTGAACCTACATTGCGGGTCCCTTCAACGTCAACCAGTTTCTGAGACTGGCATACCTCCACTTTAGTTTACAAACCCACTTATGTAATGGTGAGAGTGAAGTTTCTCATCCCCAAGCACAGCCTTCATCTCTTGGATTTCACCCTAATACATTCTCCTTCTTCATCATCAACCTAGCTAGCCTTCTGAAGAGCTTTGGCCATGTCAATCCCGTCAAACCTTTCTCCATCAATCCATATCAACTTTGGATGCATTTGGCTTGAAGGCTAGCTCCTGCCAAGATGCCCCTGGCCTCAAAAGGTCAAAAGGCCACAGTTGAAGGAAAAAGGTGGTGATGTCAAACTCTCCCAGTTAGGCCAATGCTCTTTCAGACCTTTACCATCTAGATACTCAGTGGGATGCTGAATTCCAACCACGACCAAGGAATGAGATTTTGCGAAATCTCGTGAAATTTGATCAAAATTTTCGCTTTTTTAAAATTATGAAAAGAAAAATGGCAAAAGAAAAAATTACATATTTTTTAGATTTTTTCATAAATTTCGAGATTTTTTGAAAATTTCTTAAAAATAAAAAAATCAACTACCCAAAATTACATTTTTTTTTTTAGTTTTTTTTTTTATTTCAAACTTTTTTTCATAAAATTCAAGGGTTTTTTTTTAATTATCATTTCTTCTAATTATTTATTGATTTTTGAAACCAGTCCAAGATTTTCTAATTATCACTTCTTCTACTT
The DNA here is from genome assembly GCA_003290165.1 of Berberis thunbergii. Taxonomy (NCBI): domain Eukaryota; kingdom Viridiplantae; phylum Streptophyta; class Magnoliopsida; order Ranunculales; family Berberidaceae; genus Berberis; species Berberis thunbergii. The sequence continues at coordinate 229,130 of QNQO01000591.1, read as the reverse complement.
ATATATAAATTTTTTAAACCACTCTTTAATTTTCTAATTATATATTGATTTAATGTTTGTTTCATTTCTTATATTTAGGCAATTGTTTCCAATTGTATAACATAATTAAAAGACAATGACTACCTTACACCATCATACCCTCTTTCTCACATCACAAATTTTTTTTAACTTTCTCACACTAACTATATAAACAAAAATAATCAATTTTTTTCCCTTATCATTCAAATTGACAATGGTTTCTCCCTCCCCCATTCGAAATCTCTTCAAAATCTTTCGACACTCAAATCGCTGCAAATCTCATCCCTTTCTCTCGAAAACTCTCAAAATCCCTTCAAAATCGAAACTCTTAAACCCAAACTCAATAAATATACATAACTTAATATAACAGAAAAACTCAAAACAAAAAAAAATGCAAAACATGGTAACTTTTGACTAATTTAAAACCTCAAATTAGATCAATTCTCAAGTTCATCAACACACAAAAATTGTAGTACTATGAGTTATCTAATAAGCACAACTTGAATCACTTGAAAATATTTTGAAATGAGCAAGTTATAATCATTTTACTAAAGTCACGCAAATTTGTTTGAAAAATATAAACGGGTTAGTGTTCCTGACTTTCGGCCAACTTATGTGCTCGATCGAGACCGATTATCAAATTGATCGAAAAACAAAAATCATAGTACCCTCAGTTATTTAATAAACACAATTTGAATCACTTGAAAATATTTTAAAATAAACAATTTATAATCATTTTACTAAAATCGCACAGAACAGAAGAAGAAAAAAATTTTGTTTGCAGAATGAACTGCGAGTTATCCCAGAAATAACAAAAACCTTTTACACACCTCTTTTGTTGTAATTTTATATTACTAAACATAATTAGTCACAAGTAAGCTTTTTAATGACATTGTCAAGAAAACCTACCACTTTAACTAGGGATGGCAACGGGGCGGATTTAAGCAAATCCATCCCCGATCCGTCAGTAATATCGGATCCCCAATCCGCCCCGCAAATCCGTTTGCAATTTTAAATCAAAATCCATAACCGCCCCGTGTGGATGAGCGGATATCCGCCCCGCCCCGCAAATCCGCACATAATTATAACAAAAAATTAAAAAATCAATCTCTGAATTCGTACAAATACAAAAAATTCTGAATTACAATTTACAATGAATTCATACAAAAAAATTAAAAAAAATTATGGATTACAATTTACAAAAAATTTGTACAAAAAAAATTTTAAAAATACAAAAAAAAAAATCAATCTCTAGATCTGATGAGATCTGAGATCAGATCTGAAATCGTATCAGATCTGATCGTATCAGATCTCAAAATCGCATCAGATAGATCGTATCAGATCTCAAAATCACATCAGATAGATCGTATCAGATCTGAAATCAGATTAGATCTCGGATCAAGATCAGATCATAACTGATCGATCTCTGGATCAAGATCTCAAAATCGCATCAGATAGATCGTTTCAGATCTGAAATCAGATAAGATCTCATATCAAGATCAGAACTGATCGATCTCGGATCAAGATCATATCAGAACTGATCGATCTCTGGATCAAGATCAGATCAGATCTGATCGATCTCTGGATCAGGATCAAGATTAGATCAAGATCAGATCGGATCAGAACTGATCGATCTCGGATCAAGATCAGATCTGATCTGATCAATCTCGGATCAAGATCAGATCTATCTAAGCTAAGATCAGAGAAGGAGATTCGGAGAAGGAGAAGGGGCGATCTGGAGCTTCAAGATCTCTGTGAGAGGGAGATCTCTGTGCGAGGGAGCAGTGACACGGCGTGAGGGATCTCTCGCGGTTGACGTGGTGTGAGGGAGCAGGGTCCAGGGAGGCAGATCTCGCGGCCGCGCGACGTGAGGGAAGGCGAGGTGGTGTGCGGTGTGAGGGAGGGAGGGAGATCGCTGCTCTGTGGGAGGGAGAGTTCGGTGGTGAGGGAGAGTTCGCTGCTTGTGGGAGGGAGAGTTCGGTCGTGAGGGAGAGTTCGCTGCTTGTGCTCTGTGAGACAGTGCGAAGGAGAGTTCGGTCGTGAGGGTTAGGGAGCGATTGGTGTGATAGCGAATGAGGGAGCGATTGTGATTTCTGCAAAAACAGTTAATCCTTTATATAGGTGAAGGGCACTTTTGTAAATTTATTGGTTAAACGGATATCCGCGGGGCTTTCGGGGCGGATATAGCCAAATCCGTATCCGCCCCGAATAGTGAACGAATATTTTTTGAATACCCAAAACCACCCGAAAACTCATTCCGCCATATCCAAAACCGCCCCAAACGGATTGGGTGGGGCGAATATCTGTGAAAATCCGCCCCACTGCTATCCCTAACTTTAACAAAGTAAAATATAGAATTGTGTCCTCACCTAATTTTTTTTTTACTTAAAAATTTAATTTATGTAACTTTATGCCCCATCCAAACTTTTTCTGGTTCTTGTTTTAATTCATGTAATTTTGTGTTTAGTTTTAATCTTCTACATTATAATACTGTATTATATAAATTATTTTCTAAATTTATGCACTCACAAAATCCAAGGAAAATCATTTATATAATATTGTATTATATAAATTATTTTCTTAATATATGTTTTTACAATAAATCAACAGATATAACATACATAGTTGCCCTGCCACACCGGAGGTTAATTTGATAAAAAAAAAAAAAACAAAAAAAACAAAACAGATACAACATTGAACATACTGTTGTTTTACATAAGAGAAACATGTTCAATACCTACCGCACAATGCAGTCCACTAGGTTCGTATACTAAATACAATCCTTGCAAGTTATATACGGAGGGTGTGAAAAAATTATACACGAGGGTTCGTCACTGCACAACTCAATATATCTTCAGTTTTACACACCCTTACCTTCAAGAAAAAGGTTTATGTGCAGGCAAGTGTGCTCTAAAACACTTTGTACCGAGCTTGTATAAATGAAAAACTTGAACCCGACCCATTGCCATCTCTGAAACCAGGTATTACTTGTATTTTCCAACAGTAAACTGAGGTTGTGAGGACAATAGTTCTCTACTTCTCTATTGTCCAAAAATAATTGAGTTCTTGTGTCATGCATGAGTTGGGCCATCTATCTACTCTGACTAATAGACCAAATCATTCAGATTTGTTGCTTGGAAAGCTATTGGTTGAGCTCAAAGTACAGTGTCCCAGTTTTGTAAATGCTAAAAAAGTTCCATGGATGCACGTGAACAATAACATTGTAATGGTAATGTAAATGGACACCTTGATATGGACAATGGAGCGAAGGGAGACCTCCACCCTTAATTTCTTATCCATGAAGTAATGCTTATGATCGACCTTCAAACATACCAACCATATATAACTTTATTGGTAAGAGTTATTCTACATGACGAGGAAATGAGCGAGGAAACCAGCGAGGGAAGTGAGGTGGAGGGGGGTGAGCCGTTCACTCCCCTCGGGATGTGATCCGTTGTTTTTTGTGCGCGTATTCTGAAAGGAGGTGAACGGTTCACCCCCTTCCACCTCACTTTCCTCGCTCATTTCATTGACATTTAGAATTTTGCTATTGGTAATAGTCTTAAATCATTTTGGAGGGAGCAGTTCTAAATGTCGAGGAAACAGGCGAGGAAATGGGTGAGGAAAGTGACGTGGCGGCGTGGAGACCATCCACTCTGCTCGGGATGAGCGCACCAAAATGATGACACGCATCTCGAACGGAATGGACGGTCTCCACTCCGCCACGTCGCTTCCCTCGCCCATTTCCTCGCCTATTTCCTCGACATTTAGAATTCCTCTTTTGGAGGGGACCTAATGAACTTTTTCATAAGCATTACTTTATGGATAAGAAATTAAGGGTGGAGACCAATCATCATTTCTCTGGAATACAGCTATGATCATCTAAATGGAGAGGGAATCAAGCTCGGCTTTTTGTTTTGTTGCCTTTTTCCTGAATACTATAATATTAGTTTTACGGAGCTGAGAAATTATGGAATTGGTGAAGATTTCTTGAAGGTGAATGGGACTCTGGAGGATGCAACAAACAAGTTGCTTGTTTACATAACAACGCTGTTGGAAGGAGATAAGGAAGGGCATGTGAAAATGCATGACGTCATTGCATCCAACAAGGAAAAAGGGTTTTCTGTCAATGTAGGCAAACGTTCGACAGATTCGTGTGAGATACAAAATTATAAGCAGGTTTCTTTCATGAATATTGAGAATCTTAAGCTCTCTGTTCCGTTGGATTGCCCAAACTTGCGTACTCTAATGATCAGAAACAGAAATACAGGAGAGTGGAATAGATGATGAAGAGATCTCGTTTGAAAGGATGACATCACTTGTTATCCTTGAGATGAGAAATATTAGTTGGCGTTGTTCAGTGCCAAAATCACTTGAATACCTCTCGAAGCTCCAGGCTCTTTTCCTAGTTCGATCCAATCTCTCGTCAAAGAAATCGATGATTGGACGAATGAAGAATCTAAAAATACTGGATCTGCAATATTCAAGGATTGGTGAGTTGCCCGAAGAAATAGGTAATTTGAGCAATCTAAAATGCTTAAATTTGACTGGTGCAAGGTTTTCGGCAGTGGCACCTGGTGTTATGTCGAAGCTGACAAATTTAGAAGAACTTTATACATATGGTCGTTTTGATGGTTGGAACAAAGAGGTGGCATCGTTAGTTAATTTGTCTAGTTTGGAAATTTGGCTAAGACATGAGGTGTTAGAAAGCGCCTCCTTTTCCCTTCCATGGAAAAATCTGAAACATTTCGATGTGTTAATATGCTGGAGGTTCCATGATCATTCTATTCAAGTCTTGCGCTTTAAAGATGAAACTAAGAATGGCCTCTACTTGAGAGAAGTCAACCCAACAAGCAATTTGATTTACAAGTCACTGTGCAATCTGACACACGAGTTAACGTTAGAAAGCTGCCATGGTTTTTCATAAGCGTTGTTATGTAAACAAGTAACTTGTTTGTTGCATCCTCCAGAGTCCCATTCACCTTCAAGAAATCTTCACCAACTCCACAATTTCTCAGCTCCGTAAAACTAATATTATAGTCTTCAGGGAAAAGGCAACAAAACAAAAGGCAGAGCTGATTCCCTCTCCTTCTAGATGATCATATCTGTATTCCAGAGAAGTGATGATTGGTCTCCACCCTTAATTTTTTATCCATGAATTAATGGTTATGATCGACCTTCAAACATGCCAACCATATATAACTTTATTGGTAATAGTCTTAAATCATTTTGGAGGGGCAGACCTAATGAACTTTTTCGGTCCATTGTGGAGTGAGTGGAGTGATCTTTGTCTCTTTAAATTTCTTCCAATCAATTAAAGTTGATAACACAGTCTTTCTGTTTGATTTGCCCAATCTTTCCCCAGCCGGTTTTCTCTTTTGGTATGTTTGAAATTAGGTTATCAAAGCTTGAAATTTACCCACTGTCCATGATAAGGACATGGTTCTAGACAATTGACCACTAATAAGAAACCAATACGGAGGGCAATTTGTTTTGGTCAAGGCTAATGAAAGAAAGACATGAGAGAGTGATCAAGGGTTTTTGTTTAATTAAATGTGTTTTTGAGTAATACAAGTAATTAATGCTTGATTGCGCAATGCTCAGCTTGTACTCGGAGTTATTTTCTTCAAATAATAATAATAATAATAATAAAATTTATGAGTTATTTGTAGGGGTGGGCAAACGGGTCGAGGAACCGCGGATTCAAACCGAACCGAACCGTTTTACTCCAAACGGTTCGGTTCTGATTTTTAAAACTGTGAAACAATTCGGTTCGGTTCCGGAACCGTTCTTAAACGGTTCGGTTCCGGTTCCTAATATTTTTTTTCAAACGATTCGGTTCCGATCCGTTTCGAACCGATTACATATACCCAACCCATTTCTTTGTTTCTAACCCTAAGTCCCTAACTAGGAAGAGCGCCTCTTAGTTTCGATCCGTTTCTAACCCTAAGTTCTCCTCTGAGTCCTCTCCTCTCACTTCATTTCTGATCTCTCCACAACCACAACCACAACGAAGAAGAGCGCCTCTTCTCTCATTTCTCCACAACCACAGACTATAGCCCCATTTATCTCAGTATCTCTTCTCATTCTCGATCTTGCCTCTCGGTCTCCACTTCACCCAGCCACCCACGCACAACTGCACAAGCAGATCATCTTCTTCCCACAGACCCTCATCCTCTCTCACTCTCCACAAGCATGACGATGACGCACAACGGCACAAGCAGTGAGCACTAGCAGACCTGAATCTGATCTTCTTCCCACAACCACCCTCGTCCTCTCGCACTCTCCACAAGCACGACGACTTCAAAAAACTCTCCTCAGCCCTACTGAGATCAGCCGAAGCCCCAACCAAGACCCATGAGACCTTGTCGTCGATGGAGTTGCCTGCTGAGAAAGAGATCATGATAGATCGGTTTGATTTGGCTCGGTCTTCGCGAAGCGGGTAGGCTAGGGGTGCTTGGATGGCCCCGAAGACAGGGTTGGCGAGGCTTCAAGGTGGCCCTCTTTTCAGGGAAGACAACATCCAACAGTTCCAGTCCTTCAGGTTTGAACAAGATACGGGTTGAGAAGGGGGAGTTAGCAAAGTTAGACAAGATTGGAATGGGCATAGGAACATGTAACGATCTGAATCTGATCTTCTTCCCACAATGGCAGATCTGATCTTCTTCCTCACTCGATCTTCTTCCTCACTCGATTGATTTGAAGATTTACTTCCTCAGATTCAGGTTAGCTTGGATTCGTGTTGATTTGAAGATTTGCTTCCTCAAAGATTGATTTGAATATTTGATCACATCATGTTGGGTTGGATCTTGGAATACTTGTTTCTAAATGTTTTTTGGTTCATTTTGAATGAAGTAGAAGTTTGGATTCATGTGTTGATTTGAATTATAGTCTGATTATGCTCTATTGTTTGGTAGTTGATTGCAAGGTTATGGAATTCACTTAGCTTGCATTTTATTGTGTGGAATCTTGATTTTCTTCAGTCACTGCAAGTTGATTTTCTTCAAGGAACCGTTTGGAACCGAACCGTTGTAAACGGTTCGAGTTAGGTTCGGTTCCAATGTTTAAAATAGAGGAACCGATCCGAATCGGAACCGTTAAAATTTTAAACGGTTCGAGTTAGGTTCCTCAAAATTTGGAACCGAATCGAACCGTGCCCACCCCTAGTTATTTGTAGTTGACTCGAGTATAAATAGCTAACATAGCAGAGCTTTAGGAGTATGATGGGCCCTTGAAGTTGACATATCAAGTTGTTGAAGGCAAAGAATATGAGAAACTCGTGGCTTTATTAAAAGCTAATGAAGAAAATGAGTGATGCTAGGCGTCAAGGAAACGAGCGAGGGAGGGGTGTGACCCTCCACCCCCTCGAGCCCCTCCCTCGTCCATTTCCTCGCTCGTTTCCTCACCATTTAGAATCACCGAAAAAAAATTATGTACCAAACCCTCGGGGATACACAAAACATAGGAAATGAAACAAGAAACATGGAGCTTCATCTTTTATATGTAATTATTAGGGATTACTAATCTCAAGATATTGTAATCCAATTTTACTATTTTTATTAATATAAAACTTAAGGGGTCCTGATAACCCTGTTTGATTTTTTTTTTTTTTAATTTACATGAATTAAATTTTACGTTTTTAATTATAAAAAAAAAAAAAAAGGTGAGGACGCAATTCCTACTTTGTTAGAGTGGTAAGTTTTCTTGACAATGCCATTGAAAGCTTTTATTTGTGACAAATTATGTTTAGTAATATAAAATTACAACAAAAGGGGTGTGTAAAATGTTTATGTTATCTCTTTTAAACTAAACTAACTCCATTTAAAATTTCATCATTTGTTCTTCTGGAAAGATTGTGACCAAAGATGGAATGAGTGGGCATACTTTCACAAGGAATATTTGCCTAGAGAAAAATGTTTTGACAACATAGATGGTAGACCACATTTGCTGACTTTATAAGATTTTGATCTGATTTCATTTGGTTAGTTCTTTAAGTAACCTGGATTAGGTTTTGACGTCTCACTATTTTACTAAACTCTTTCCTTAAGTAGGCATGGCAATTTGGTTCGAATTGATGGGCACTTGCACAGGCCTGACTTTAATGATTCGGGTTTAGAAAGGAATTGACTCGGTTCTAGTTCGAGTCTGGTTCCCAATGTTCAAAACCGGACTCAAACCGAGAATCGAATATACATACTCAATATAAAGTTATTCTATAAATATTTTGTTCTTAAATGTGGACACAATTAAAGAAATACTCAGGGTGACCAAATGGGTAAAAAATCATTTTCAAACTCATTATTTCAGTAAAATTGTTTTTTTAGGGCATAAAAAAAGAGAGTAAGAAAGACTATAAAAAAACCTTCAAAATTGTTGATTACAGGTTTTGAAATTTAGAAAATCGATAAATATACTTTTCGATTCAATCTTTTTATAAAGTTGTTTACTTCTACCAAAAATATGAAAATTGATCATGTATCAATGGGCATCGAGAAGAAGAGCAAGAGTGAGTAAAAAGAAAAGAAAAAGAAAAATCCAAAATTGTGGATTATATAGCGTTTGAATTTTTTAGAAAATTGATAATTTTAGTTTTGACTCGTTTTTTTTATGTAGGTTTTTGTTACTTCCAAAACATGAAAATGATAAGCGAGTATTGAAGACAAGAGTAGATGCAACAAAAAAGAATGAAAATCAGGAAAAACAAATAAAACTCCAAATTGTGGATTATAACTTTTGAAATTTACAAAAATCAGTAAATTTAGTTTCCAACTCATTTTTCCAATATAGTTGTTCAATTTATTCCAAAAAATGAAAAAGAAAACCGAGCATTGACAATAATAGCAAATGTGATAAAAAAAATTAATTTAAATTTAACAAAAAATCTCCAAATCGTGGATTATTCGACAAAATGGGTAAATTTAATTTCTGACTCAATTTTCGATAAAGTTGTTATTTCAACCAAAAATATGAAAATGATCATAAACAATCGAAAAACCTCCAAAATGGTGGATTTTTAATAGCCTTCAAATTTTTTAGAAAATTGGTAACTTAGTTTTCAACTCAAATTTTTTATATAAATGCTTTATTTCTTCCAAAACATGAAAACAAAAATAATGAAAAAGATAAGCAAGCATTGACAAATGTGATAAAAAATTTTTTTGGAAAAACCTCCAAATTGTGGATTATAACCTTTAAAGTTTTGAGAAAATTGGTAATTTTAGTTTCCAACTCATTTTTAATATAGTTGTTTATTTCTTCCAAAGCGTGAAAAGAAGAATGAAAAAGATGAGCAAACATGAACAACAAGAGCAAATGTGATAAAAGAGAAAGAAAATGGAAAAAACCTCATACTTGTGGATTATATAGCTTTTGAAAATTTGACAAAATGTGTAAAATCAATTTCAAACTCATTATTTTGATAAATTGTTTATTTAACATTTTCGTAAAAAGGATCAACTGGCATTGAGAAAAAGAACAAGAGTGACTAAAAAGAAAAAAATCGAAAAAACCTCCAAAGTTGTGGACAATAATTTAGGGATGGCAATGGGCAGATTGGATCAAATCCATCCCCGCCCCGTCAAAAAGAACGGATCCCCAAATCCGCCCCGCCAATCCGTTTATAAATTTATTTAAAATTCACCTCCGCCCCGCACGAATTGGCGGATATCTGCCCCGCCCACATTCCCGTTAAAAAAATTCTTCTTAAGGATACATCTACAATAAAAGATACTTCATTCAAAAAATTACATACAAAAAATTCATACATACAAAAATTACAAAAAACATACAATAAATTGCAAAAAAAAAAATTGATTTACAGAATCTGAGATCAGATCTTTGATGGGGAGAGGAAGGCGGATGAGGTGGGAGCTTCGACTTCAATTTCGACTTGCTGATCAGATTTCAGATCAGATCTCTGATGGGGAGAGGAAGGCGGAGGAAGCTTCGATTTCGACCATTCGAAACCCTGGCTTCGACCCTTCATATTCGAGTGAGGATCTGTGTGTGAGAGGGAAAGGCGAAGACGAATGAGAATCTGTGTGACTGTGTGAGAGGGAGAGGCTAAGGTGCTTGTGAGAGGGAGAGGCTCTGGCTCTGGTGTGAGTGAGAGCGAAGGTTTGTGTGAGGGAGGGTGAGAATTTGTGAGAGATATTAATCCTTTATATAGCCGAATGACATTTTTGTAAATTTACCGGTTAAACGGATATCCGTGGGGTGGATATGGCCAAATCCGTATCCGCCTCGATTAATAAACAAATACAGATCGGAAATCCGTATCCGCCCTGATTAATAAACGGATATAGATCGAAAATCCGTATCCGCCCCAATATCCACGAACCCTTAACCAAATCCGCCCCAAACGGGGCGAGTGGGGCGGATATCCGTGAAAATCCGCCCCACTACCATCCCTAGACAATATATAGCCTTTGAATTTTTTAGAAAATCAATAAGTTTACTTTCCAACTCATTCTATTGATAAAGTTATTTATTTAACAACAATATGAAAATGATCATAAAAAGGATCAATGAGCATCAAGAAGAAGAGAAGAGCTGCTAGCAAAAGAAGTCCTCTTTTTATACTGCGCACCATGTATTTCGTTGTAGCAAGACTCGTATCATTTTTTATACTTTGCACCGGGGAAAAAAAAGCCCTCCTTTTGATACTTCGCACCATGTATTTCGTTGTAGCAAGAGTTGTATCATTTTCGTGCACGCATCTCACGTTCTTTTAAACTAAGTACTCATTTTAGCATGGAGGGTGTAGTCCAATTCAACAATTATAGCCGACTATATTTGCTAGCATTTTTAGTGTTTTTACACTTTTTATTCGTTCTCTTTAAAACACAACCACAAATAATATCCATAGAAGAGGTAAAAGTGTTAAAAAAAAAAAAAAAAAAAAGCCAAAGGGGGAGTGGTCGAGTGGTTAAGGAGTTGTGGACTTGTTCCACAGGTCCTTGCTTCGAGACCCACTGGAGGCATCTTTATTTCGGGGTGGTGTTTGACCCGTAGGTCACATCTCGGGACTAGGTTACGGATCCTAGCTATAAAACCGGCTTGCCTTTCAAAAAAAAAAAAAAAAAAAAAAAAAAAAAGTGTTAAAAAAAAACCCAAAAAGACAAACAAAAAAACCAACAAACATGGCGGCTATAATTGTTGAGTACAATTACAAGGTTCATTTTGTTCACCTACATCGCCTAGGTAACTATGAATCTATGATGTTAATCATTTATAAGAAAGGCACAGCATGTGACATTTTCTAGGTAACTATGAATCTATGATGTAGCACAAACTGCACAGCTTGTGGGTTGTTCTTGTGCATGTGATGGGATAACACTATAAGCCTGTGGAAAATACGTTTTATTTTGAACTTATTCATGTTATAAATCTGATATACAACCATATATGACAATTTGCATCACAAACAATTGGTCTACTCTGATCATGGAATTTCAAGCAATAAGAACCATTGTTTACTTGCTTCGAGTTAGTATTCTTGTACTGATATTGATGTTGAACGCTGAATGTTACTAGCATTTGCAAAAAACATTGAAACCACTCCAACGGAGCCACCACTTTGATTACCATTAACACTGAAATAATTTTCCATTATCAAATGTACTAAGGACTGGCCAACGCCTGAATAACTAATTAGGAAAACATTTTGCTTTTTCACAAGTTTCCACAATACCAACACAGAACTTTTTAGTTTCAAACTTGGCATAGCTTTCAAGGACATGATTCCTGAAAACACTTCATCCAATGTACAGAAAAAACAGCTGCAGTTCCGAGTCGAATTACCAGTCAAATTGCCAACATGGAGAATTTGCAGATGGCCAGCTCCCCCAGATCACTAGATCATGCATTAGTGGAATTCACAACAATTGGATACAAATGTATCGAGATATATAAACTTTCAGAAGAAATACTATTGGGGACTAAACAATGGACTGCTAATATGCATGTAACAAGCTCTGCAATGAATATCTTAAAATGACAAGTAAAATACTATTGAGTACTAAACAAAACCTTCATATCGTGGCTTAGGAAGAGGTCCAGTAAGAAATGACCAGATCTCAGCACAGCATAAATTCACAATTGCTGTTTCAATCTCTCCAATGGCTGGATAAAAGCTTCTTCCATCCTCTTCTTTTCCTTCATTTTTTTGGTTTTTTTCCCTCCACTTTTCCTTTCTCTAACATATCTACTAGACTAAAGCGATAAGCTTCCAAATTGATTATTCCACTCCTCATATGTCCCAAGTTCATTCAAAGAAACGGATGGCCTTACTTCTTGCAGTGCGCTCTCAAAATCCTATATAATGGATAACACAGCAAATTCAGCTTCTGTGCTGAACAAAAAAGTAAAATGAAAATTTATATTGTCTGTGTTGGTGTATTCTTTTGCATGTTCTTAATTCTTAAACAATTATAAAAATTAAGAACGTACAAAACATTAGTTCACATCATGGTGGCCTTTTCTTAATTCTTAATATTTTATTGCAAATACAATTAGTCCAAAACATGGTTGTCCTTTCTTATGTTAGTGTAGTTATGTGATTTATGTGTCTGCATTGTACATGTGCATTTATCTAAATTGGAGTCCAGGTGAAACATCATTACCTGAACAGTTACGGATCTCATATCCTCCTTTTTCAATTTTGTGATCTCTATACCTTGTGTTAAAGCCTCTCGAAGTGGTCCCATGGATGCATCCTTCACAAGGTTCTTCATGTCTGATCCTGAATACCCTGAAAAAGCTTTGATAGATTAACAAATCTAGGGTACGAGTCCCAGGTAGGAAACAGGTTTTGATACAGATTTCCAAATATATACCTTCTGTTATTTTGCAGATGGTGTCTATGTCTTCATTCGAAAGTTTGAACAGTCCATCTTTCTCCAAGAGATTTCGTATAATCCAGGCTCTCGCTTCTTTACAATTACAACAATTGGAGTAATGTTGTAGAGGTCTTTATGAAGGATGAAGAACAAAGAAAGGTAATTGTAAACTGTACCTGAGGAAGGAAGAGGAATATATAGCCGCTTTGTAAGTCGCCTCCGGGCTGCTTCATCAAGCTCCTGGGGCCTATTTGTTGCTCCTAAAAAGTGTTCATATAATGATCATAATGACTATAATTAATGCTAGCTTATCTTTCCAAAGGAAAACAAAGGCATGAGTGAATTACTTCGTAGAGGAAAGAAAAAATCACAAAGCCACCAGGTTAGATGTGGTCAGATTCAGGGGCTCAGGTCACAAAAGCATTATGGGGGAGGAAGAATTGTAGTTTATGACTCGAGCAGAGGTAGGCATTAAATCATACAATTTCAACAACCTTAATTTTCTTAATTTACATTTCGTGTTTGCTTTGCTAGTGGATCGTCAGCATCTTGTTCATAATTAAAATTACTAGTGGATTGACCCATTACCTATAAGAAGAATTTGTTCGCTCCCAGTGTCAAAGCCTTCCATTTCAATCAGAAACTGTGTTTTAAGTCTTCTACTTGACTCATGTTCGCCTTCTGATTTACGCTGCGGTAACAAAAATAGATTGTATTCTCAGAAAATCTCCATTTGAGAGAATCACATGATGCTTAGAAAACTTTATGATGCACCCCTGCATTCACTACAAGAACGATCAACCAATAGCATGCATGTTCGAGGGATGGCATTGATGGAAATATTTGATGGACTAGACAAACATTGGTGCAGATCTCCTTAGTAAGAAGTGGAATGTTAAATGGAAAAAAGCCAATACTTAATGCACAGATGCTAAATTATAAACAAAACCTACCTGAGATAGAAGTGAATCTATCTCGTCAACAAATATAACCGCAGGCTGACGACAACTAGCAACACCAAATAGTGCTCTCACTAACTTTCACCCTCACCAATCTGCATTTGTCAATAAAATGTTACGCACTTGAACACTTTAGAGTATCACAAGCTGTGTACAACTTTTATGGTAAAATTGCAAGGAAGATACAAAAAGAAGTCACATTGATGAGAAAATGTTTATTAATGCCCCATTTCTTAACATTACGCAAAGAATGCAAAATGTCAAAAAGCGTAAATACACCATTCGAGTTATACTTGGCTGGCTAGAATTTATTTAGCAAACACTATATTGAAATCTTGAGCTATATGACTTTCACCCTGTTTCTTCCAATAGGATGCATCCATTAAGCAGTAAAAATAAATGACATACCCACTTGCTTGTCAATGAACTGGCAGATATGTAGAAAAAGGTAGCTTTGGCTTCTCCAGCAATGGCTTTTCCAATCATAGTTTTACCTGTGCCCTAAAACACGAGAGAGATACAACAAATCAAAACAACAAAGCATCTAGTCTAAATTTGAAGGATGTAAGAAGTACTTACAGGAGGACCAAAAAGAAGTAAACCTCTTCCTGGAGAACGGCAGCCTTTAAATATGTCAGGGCGTAGAAGAGGCCATATAACCATCTCAGTCACACATTTTTTGGCATGCTCCAAGCCAGCTACATGAAAAAGTAAGACAAACTCTTCAAATTTGATAATTTGATAATTTGCACAAGAAATACTGAAGAGGTGTCAGAGATTACCAATATCATCCCAACGGACATTTGGATCTCTATCCATTATTTCGTTACTAACATGTTCTAGTAGACGAGGTTCCAAATTTCTCAACTTCTCAGGAAGCTCACCATCAGGCCCACATAATAATTCCAGGCTAAAACAAATATAGAACAAGTCAAATCACAAAGGCACTTCCACCAAACAATAACTGATTTTATGCATTCAATCCTGACGATCATTGTTGAGAAAAGTTAGAATCTAGTAATCAACAATGCTTTTGGAGCAAGTAAAAGATGAGACAGACGTTGACGTCTTCAGATCAGATTTAAGAACATGAAAATGGAGATTGAGATCAGGGGATAATCACTAAAAATGTTATAAACTCTGCTACCAGTTCTCTATGAAATTGAACAAAAAGTAGAAGAAACGTCACAAGGATAAAATAGAAAACAATATAATCGATATTTGAGTTACCATCTCTTTGTTGAATCTTCAACAGCATCATCGCCTTTTCCTGAAGCATGTGAAATGATATGGCTTGTATTGGATCCATTGGATCTGATAGGAGGAATAAAATTACTGCGAGCACCACGACGTGGAAAACCACCTGATCTCATCCCATAACCCCTATTTATTAAACCACTGTCACTTTGTGGGGAAACAGAAGCATTTGGTGATGATCCAGCTAAGCCATGCTTTTGTCGTGCATCCGCTTCCTGCAAATGTGATGATTCCATTATTTTCTGTGACGACCTTAATGGAAGAAATTCAGGATCTATTTGTGGACAAGGCAAATCATTTCTATACAATATTCCATTTTTGTTCAACTGTACATAAATTTTTTGTAAGTGGTAAATTAATACATGCACATTCTCTCCCAATTTACAAAGATTACTACCATAGTGTTGTTAAATACCTGTGAGCATGTCCCGATTTTCACAAACATATAGTGATTCAATAGGGCATCGGATGAGCACATCTTTTAGGAGTGGATAAAGTAATCATTGTTTACCTTTAGATTTGCATATGCAATAAAGTAAAATTAATTCCATTTCCCAATCAATCGAACCATGGATGTAATGAAAATAAACAGAAAAGTATAATGATTAAAGAAGTTTTCCCATAGACCCATAGAGAACTGCATCGTATATCTATGTGTTCTCTTGCAACACAGTATTGCAATTCCCTTTGCCTCAATTACCAAAATTCCAAATCTCAAACAGAACCAGAACAATGATTGCAATACCAAAGCTTCTACATCTGAATCTCCTATGTGTAGAACCAATTCCACTATTTAAGTCATGTCAACAACACTGGAAGAATAAACAATGATCTTTTCAGCCATGGCAAAGACTGCTACTGCTTTCATACCAAAAATATAAATAAGACATGGACATACATATACACACAAGCATGATACAGCTATTGGACATCTGCGTGCAGGTTTCCGTCTGGAATCAGAGCAAGGCATAAACTGTTCCTGTCCCTTTTCCCGTTTTTCATTGACATACTTATGTGACATTATAACCAGATTAAAATAAACCATTTGTTTCAAGCGACACAACTTTTTCAATTTTCACAGGATTATATGTTCTACAGAAGATTAAGATATATAATATGTTTTACAGAAGACAAAGATATAGACGTATGCAATCGTGATTCACAATATGCAAGAAACTGAAGATAGCCATAACCTAGGATACAAATACATACAGTACTGCCAAAAGAACAATAACAGGTTTTTTGTTGATAATTTTAGCATTGTAAGATTATTAGAGTATGCCCTATGCCGTTGACACTCCACGTAATTTTATTTTTGCTAAATATTTTGTACTGAACACCATCATTATCCCGTTTTCGCTTTGAGTAAGTATTAAAGTGTAAGCCTGATCTAAGGTAAAAATATATATTATAAATTTTAGGGTTAGACTCAGTCAAAATTGAACCAGTTGGGGCAAAAATTTAAACGTCGAGAATAAGTTATCCCCCAATCTTTGAATTCGCCAAAACATAAAGTTAAGCATTTTTGTTTAAATGTGCATTAAGATGCCCGACTCAATTTTTCTGATATAATTGACCAATCTCATTGCTTTGAAAAATATTAAAGACATGTAATACATTATATATATATATATATATTTTTTTTTTTTATTTTTTTTTTATTTTTAATTATGAAATACATATTTTTATATTTTGGCCCTTGTATTGATCATTGATTTTGTTCAAAAGATCTTCAAAGATGCATTTCAACAATACTAAATTTATCAAAATTTGACAACGATGTAGATAGTTATGATAATTTTCATTTTATTAAAAGGAAAACACAATATTTTCTCTTTCCGCCACATGTACATTCCACCAACTTTTTTTAAAAGTTTTTCATTATTTTTGCCCTTCTACATATTTTATATTTACAAATATGTCATCATAGAAAATTAATCTCAATCCTCAAAATTCAATACATTTCCTAACTTTCAATCCTAACCATCTTTTATCTCTAATTCTTTTGATTTGATTTTGTCCCAGTCAACAATGAATAGTAAAACACCACTCTGAATTGTAATATAGATTGTAGCAAGTCAAGTACATACCAATTTCACTCTTGCAGAGACAAACCCGCTTCCAGAAATATCGGTTTCCAGGTTGCATGATGGTGATTTCATATTTTCATTTCTGGGGCTACAAATGTCCGTATGTCCACGTTTTGTTGCAAAACTATTTTCCTGAAGTTTTTCTTTATCATCAGCTTGCAGACTTTTAGCATGCTCCTGGATCTTTTGGATATATGACTCAGATTTTTCTACAATAATGCTTTCCTCTGAGCATTTGCTTTTGAACTCAGACAGATTCTTATGTGAGCTAACATGCGGCTTTGAGGTCTTGCTTCCATACAATGATGTTAGCGTTGCTTGTGTCATCACTTTCGAAGTCCTGCAACTCAACCTATCATTTTGCCTATCGAGATGCCTGGCCTGATTGAAATGATGCACTTCTCTGGTGTTGGAACCTTGAAGACGATTAGACTTGAGGCCTACTGATAAATTGGATACCTGAAGAGATGTTATTTTCATTCACAGTAAATCACAAATAAGTCAGCATAAATATGAAATATCAGTAGTCTCAAAAGTTCACCTCTTTAAATTTATTGGGATTTATAACATAAGAATTAAAGTTTTCAATGTTCAGATTTATGAGAAAGTTGTACAGTAGAAATGTAAATATCAATTAAATGTTCACTCGATCATGGAAAAAAAAACGAAAAAACATCCGGAATTGGTGGAGGAGGAGGGGGGGTCTTTTGCATATTGAAAGCATATTCACAAGATTATGCGAGTGATTAATAACGAAACACAAAAATATCCGACTTTCATGTCTGTTTTCTATGCTACCAAACAAACCGTTAGAAAAATCGACTCCATACAATCAATCAAATAACAGGTACGCCCCTAAATATTCAATTTAATTGCCTCTCCTTTCAGTTCCTTCTTTCTCTTTCCTCTACCATCTTCTATTCTTCTTTTCATCTGTGTTTTTTTTCTTTCATAACTTAAAACATTTCAATTTTTATTTTTTTTACTTTGCACTAGGCCTTCCAACCAGAAAAAATTTCATACTTGGCACTTTTGTCAATTATCTTTGTTACCATTAATAATATAAATTAAAAAATTAAGTAAACAAATGAATACTTACAGAATACTAAAAATAAAATAAATAAAATAATGGAATGGAATGCGGGAAAATATATATAACAGGAATAGTGAAAAACCTGCCGACAATCTACCGGTTAAAAACATTGATAGATGAATCAAAACATATCAAAACAAAAGGTAACTTATCATCCATACCGATGAATTTTCAGAACTAACTTTCGGTTTGTTAAAGAAAGCCTTGAAGTACTGAGACTGCTTAATCCTCTCAATGTCAATATCCCCTTTGTTGGAAAATACACAACCTGGATCTCTTCTTGCTTGTTGAAATGCCAAACTAAAAGACATAAAAACATGGATTAGAAATTGTTTCTTTTAGAAAATAATTTTGGCATCTTCTTCAATTGAGGAAACATATGTATATTCATTGCCTTTAAACTGAAAATCGGTTACAATGGATATCGACACAATTGAACAAGAAAACCAAATTCCATAATCAAATAATAATAATGGCATCCAACTAAGTGGAATCAAACTAAACTGGCAAGGAATCCAAAGAGTTTGAGAAGGTATAATTTCCATTTCTCCCCCACGAGATGGAGCGCATACTTTTTTTTTATTGCTTGAATTTTTTAAAATAATATTTTTATTTATTTATTTAAAACAAATATTGAAACAAACTCTCATAAGAGAGGATTCACCAATACAAGCCTGGACTAGAGACAAACTCAACCTTTGTACTTTTTGTTTGTTTTCTTAGTTCTATTGGATTTCCGAGGACAAAGGCTAAAATCTTTGGTGTGGGTGTTAGAGAACGTCTTTGCAACCGATTTTGTAATCACATCACCATCACTAGAGAGGCCTGGCTCATGCTTTTCTTCAGGAACCTGACAATTTTCCTGTCTCAATCTATTGCATGTGCGGTTCTTATCTTCTTCCCATGCATCTTTTAACCAAATGTAGACTTCCTTCATTTCTTCTTTGCCACGTCTTGCAATAGCTTCTTGCATTGCAGAAGGAACTTCGTTTCCCTTTTCGTATTCATTTATCATCCTTAACAAATATTCAATCTCAGGAAGAGTAAGGTTACCTATTGCTTCATTCAATTTTGCTTCGGTGGGTTACCTGAACAACATTCAACTTGCTAATGAATCAAGACTCCCTCCCAAGGCTTGTTAGAAATATTGGAAAAATAATGTAATTAGAACTGATGAGCTGGGACTGAAATGTATTATGAAAGTGGTAATCGAGTTCAATGTGTTTGGGTTTGGAAACTGGTTTTCAAAAGTGTGTATTGCAGCTTGATTTATTAAAGCGCATAGTGATAGGCCAAGTGTGAGAAGTCAGTGAGAAGGTATTCAGCCCTAGAACTCAGTAAATGAGAGTAGTTGTCGGATAATATTCTGCTTTAACGTTTTTGCATCTCACCGGAAAAAAAAATCAAGTCCCTGAGTAAATAGTATTCATTTTGTAATAGGCGAGAGCATCAACCATTTCATTTGGTTCGATGGAGAAGGGGGGCAACCTTTTTATATTTATACATCTAGGATCCGACTTGTACCATTGATAATAATAGGAACTGAATTATGATATCATTTGATTCGTCGATCCTCAAAAAACGAAATAAAAAAAGTCATTTTCGTCTTTGGTAAATCTACCAAGCGCTATTTGTCATAGTGATCCTCCTATTTAACTATTTCAACCATTTCCGAACACCTAATAGCATTTTCAAAACATAAAAAGATTAAATAATTTATTATGATTCCTTGTCCACTGTACCTTCCAATGGGTTTTGAAGAAAAAACCCCTACTTTCTCTTTCTTTCTACTGGGTTAGAAACCAACCTATGTCTGCGAGTCCAATAAGATTATTCCTTCTAATTCTCTATAACCATTTGAATCCTGACTATGTAGTTAAAACAATGTTATAACGCCGATATAACGCTTAACGGGGGTGATCCGTTACGTTATGTTATTATCACATTATAGTATCACAACTCTGATATAACGACGTTATATGGGCGTTATTGAGATATCATTTTTTTCAATAACACCGTTTTAATGTTTTGTTCTAATACATAAAAAAATCACTCATTTCATTCTCGATCATACCAGAACCCTAGACTCATTGGAAAGAAGGAGGACAAGAGCTCGTCATTGTCAATCGACAGAGAATTAGACCTCGCTGTTTGACAAAGAACGAGAAAATAAGGAAAGAAGACAAATAGTCGATCACACTCTCTATTGCGTTCTCACTCTCATACGAAGGGAAGATGTTTTTTTTGTTTTTGAATTTAATGTTATGAACATAATTTATTTTTTTTTTACTCTATAATATATTAATACTTTATGGGAGTATTAAAAATATATTTAAAATTTATTCTGTTATATACTGTTATATCTCGTTATAACCTATAACGATCTTGAACCGTTGTGGATCCATTATCCGTTTTAACTGCATAGAATCCTGACTTGTTTTATGACTTACCAATCATATGAATTTTTGAAAGAACTATTCAAGGAAGAAATTATTCCTTCCTCGCCAATGGCATGACATCTCAACGGTTAGAGCTTAGTGGATGGTACCACTAGATCATGGGTTCAAACCCAGCTTGCGGCATCTTTATGGGTTCTTGCCTTTCAAAAAAAAAAAAAATTTATTTCTTCCTCCACCACTAGTTCTTCCTCAGATTTACCCACCTCAGCCTTGGTTATAAGCATAACTACTATAAGTTGCTCAAAAAAACCTGTTTATTTATGCCACAATGCTTATAAGATAGGGTTATGGGTCAACAAGATCAAAATCCCAAATATAAGGTCTCAAGTGGTTTGTTCCCTATGAATTCATTTTTTTTCCAGTCTTGAACTAATTGCTAGGGGCTTCACTCAAAACTATAGAGAGTGCCAGCTTGTCAACTCATGCCACTCTCTCTATGCTATCAAGAGACCCTACAAGTTTGTTTGCACTAGTTACAAGTGGTAAGGCAAATTTTGCCTCCAGCCAACTCTTCTACTCCCTGCCACTACCACGTTCCTTTAGTATGAACTACAGGAAACAGCAAGTTTCAAGTGTACATTTTGGGTCCCACAAGGTGTACAAAACCCTATGGGTCTTTGAAGCTCTCGTAAAGAGATTCTAACTTTGAATGGAAGAAACCACCATGAACCATCGTGAGTGAGTTATTTGAAGATTTCAATTGATAATTCCATATGGCATTCCACTATGAGAAACACTTTCTGAATTCAATTTCATATTATAATTGAATCAGATACTACATATCTAGTTGCAATCACATAAAAAAAAGCCCTAATCTACACTTTCTTAACTCAATTTCAATTTATAAGCAAAGCAAAGCAAATGTTACCGATCAGACTCAGCCACTAAGGCTTTGCGAGCAATGTCGAGCTTCGAAGCGACCTCACGTCGAATCGGGCCAATGTAAGCCTCATCGACTTCGTTCTTGGTGTGCGAATCGAGGAATCCCATAAGACGGAGAGCGAGGATTTGAGCGGAGGTGAAATCCCCTCTTTCGAGGGCGAGATCGACTCCAAATAGAAGAGAGTGGAGTCTCTTTAGGTTCTCCTCCACTTCTCTTCTCCAGCAGATCTCCTCACCGTCTGTAATTAGGGTTTTTTGCATTTCTGTGTCTCGCATTTCGTTCGCGAAGAGAGAGCGAGATAGAAGAAGAAGAGAAATGAAGGTGTTTGGGAGAGTGACGAAAGATGACGATGACGATGACGCTCGCTCTACTTCCTCACTCGCTTCCCGCCATTTCTGTCTCTCTTGGTTTTTTATGGAATCGAAGTCCGGCCCATCTCTGCTCTGAGTCGTGGTTTCACGGGTTCTGGGTCGTTTTTAGGGTCACCTGTTTTATTTTTGTAAAGTTGTTGGATTCGTTTTGGGGCTAACCATCAACTCAAACGTTTGAGTTTGAGGTTGAGCTTTTCATTGGGACTGCTTATATGTGATTATCAACTTAGACCGTCTACAATGGAGAACTCAATTTCAAGCTCAAAAAGGTTGATCAATTTGATATTGACGTACGGTGAGGGTGTATTCGAATGGGTCATTCAACAAAATCTCAAAAAAGTAGATCAAAAATTATTTTTTGGAGCATAATCACAAATTTATACTATTTACGGTTGAGAATAAGCTATACATGCAAAACTCTTTTGATTATCTTGCCCAGTCCAAAATTCGCTTGACCCATACCTTTTTTTGGCAATAGTTTGAGCTCAAATCCATTAAGTTTGGGCTTTTCCGTTGTAGCGCGAAAATTCACTCTCAAACAATTGTCATATTTGGCTTTTCCAGAGTGCATGCTACTAGAGATGATCTTAGCACATCCAAAATGAGTATATTGGCTTTAGTATTATACGAGATTTCATCGAGCCTAATTCATGTATTGAGAACAAGGAATGTGATTTTGCGAAATTATGTGAAATCTCGACGATAATTTCGCTTTTTATATTATGAAAACAAAATGTGGGAATAAATAATTACATTTTTTCAAGGGTTTTTTTTTGAAAAAATTTGAGGTTTTTTCGTAAATTTCGATTTTTTCATGAAAATACAAAAAACTACTACTAAAATTACATTTTTTCAAGGATTTTTTTTGAAAAACTTCGGGTTTTTTTATGTAAATTTCGAGATTTATTTTTTCTTCTAATTATCATTTCTTCTAATTATTTATTGATTTTTGAAATCACCTTCTAATTTTCTAATTATTATTTATTCTACTTATATATTGTTTTTTAAAATCACTCCCTTGTTTTTAATTTATATTTTTTATATTTTTTGGCATTTAAGTTTCATTTAATGTGTTTAATAGATTTATTCAATTGCATCTTATTTTTTCACATATTTCATATACTCACGAAATTCATTATATATATTTCATCTATTCTCGAAATTTTTACGTTTTTTGTTTTTACTTTACACATCAAAATATATAATTCTTAAAATAATGAAACTGAAATTAACACAAAAGACAAAATCACAATCCTTGATTTAGACAAAGCTATAAGCTAACGTTTGCAATAAATAACTCATAAAGTTGTGCCAATTTGAATTTTACCCACTACTCAACTTGTTTATTGCTAGATAGTTTATGGTTAAATTCTTAATACGATATCTAAATGGCTCAATTTAGTTGGTCAGAACATCGGACAAATGTGGACATTTACTAAACCTACTCCCCTCATAATGTGTATGAGCTAAATTTGTTAGCTAACCTACTCCCCTACCAACTAATAGATGTACATGAGCTAAGTCCAAATAAATGAACCACAAATGACATTGTCATTTTGTATATAACTATTTTACTAATTTACCATAATACAGTTAATTATCAACCATTAAAATTGACATGTTTACTTCCACCACTCTAAAAGGAGTAAGTTTAGTCAGTCATGTTTACTAGCATTTTATGATAATTTTTGGTATTTTTACACTTTTATCCATTTTCTTTAAAACACAACCACAAACATTATCTACAGAATTGGTAGAAGTGTAAAAAAATCAAAAAATTACTAACAAACAAGACTGACTAAAATTGTTGCTCTAAAAGAATTAGGATATGAGTCTTATTTGATATGGGGCATTTGAGATTTGTCTTAGCCGCCCCCCCAACTTACAAAATATCTTATCGTTTCAACCACTCCCTAGCTTTACCTATTATCTTGCTCGATGTCATATGATCATTTTTGTCATCTCATTTCTTAACTCATTATACCAATGTCATTTTATAAGATCTCATATTGTTCAATTTAAATTGACCATTGATCTTTTTATTAAAAAAATAATCATGCTCTCATCATTATACATCTGGCGGGACATTTGATTTGATTTGATTTGATTCATCCGTCATTAAATGGGAAAAGTTATCTCTCTAGAAATGTGGTATGGCGGCATGAAGTCTCGAGAGACTTCCTATCGAGCTGGAAGAAGGGGGAAAGGTCTACTACTCATTTTCCAAATGAGCTCACTCGAGGCGGAGCTGAGAGAGACGCAAGCAAGGGTGGTTCAAACTTTAGTAAATACTTTTGCGTGTTACCACTTAGTACAATTTTTTTTTTTTTAACAAACAATTATAATTCAATTGCATCACAATCAGCATCATCGTCAAACAACCACTATCGTCATTTGTTAAAAAGGGTTGCTTTGACTTGATTACTCTAAGATATGGCTGCCAAAGTTTAAGCCTAAATTATATTAGTGCAAAATAAAGAATATACGTCTACTTGTTTGCATCTCAAGGCAGATCCACGGCTTCGACGAGGCGAAAAGGTTCTGGAAGCCAGTGGTTTTCGTTTTGTTCAAAAAAAGGTTCAGCAAAATCTGGTCCCAGATTATTACGTACTCTCTCTATGTTGATTGGCCCATCAATTGCTTTCATTCCATCAACACTCCAACATACGAGTCAAAATTCGAAAATTTAAGGGAACGAGGGACCCATCCCTCGCTCCCTAGAAGGGCTCGTCAAAATTTTCCTCCATTTTGTCCAGCCTTCCCTACACGTGCCTCATCCTGACCCCGTGGCATCATTAATTGCATATACACCACCACAACAGACATTATAAAAGCCCACTTATCTCTCCACACTTCCCCACTCACCATCTCGGTCAGCTCGAGCTCTCGATCTCGAGTTCAAGTTCTTCACTCGTGCCCTAATTGAAGAACTTTGGAGAGATTGATTAGTAGTAGTAGTAGAGATGAAGTTTAGGTTTAGTTCGGGCGATGTTTCGGGCTTCAAATGCTTGATTTCGCTCTGCTTGTTGTACGGTATCATGTCGATGTTAGTGTACAGGATCTGTAACATGAAGCATATCAGACCTCTCGCAATCGACGCTCCTCTCGATCTGTTCTCCGAAGCGAGAGCAATCAAACATATTGAGTTTTTGACCAAAGAAATCGATGGTCGGCAAGTAAGTGGACTTAAAAGTTTCTTGGATTCTTGATTATTGTTGAAATTTGAAAAAAAAATTAATTTGCAGGAAGGGCGTCCTGGATTGAATGAAGCTGCGAAGTACATTAAAAGGGAATTGGAAATGCTCGCAAAGAGAGCTGGTTCGGATTACAGGTTGTTTGTTTACTCTGTTTTATAAACTTCCATATTTTGTTAGTTCAATTTAGTTTGTGGTTGTGTGGTAATGGCAATGCAGGAGATTGTAATTTTGATTCTCTGTTTTTATGGTTGTGTCTTAGTTTCATATGCATTTTATATACGGCTTTTTCAGTGGGATGGTATTGGTTAGTAGTCTGAATGTTTGAGGATTTGTTTTGCAGAATAGAGATTGAGGAGACACTTGTTAGTGGCTCATTCAATATGATGTTTTTGGATCATAGTATATCTCTTGCTTACAGAAATCATACCAACATAGTTATGAGGTATTTTGCTGGTCTTAATCGCCGTACATGTATGCACATCTCTGTTTTAGTATCTTTATAATGATTGTTTCCACATTTATATTTCTGCGCCACACGAATTATCATTATTGAAGACACAAACTCATTATAGTGTAGATTGTATGTTTGTCCCTTTTTCCACTGTAAAATACCCAATAAAATATTAAATGATAGCCTTCTCTGGATTTCTTTCATAGTGATTTGAGTAGTCCTATTTGAACACATGTTAACTAGATTTTCCTGAATTTTTATTAATGAATAAAGAATCCTTATATTTATGAAGGATACTTTGGTTTAGTCCACCTGTACTCCCAAATGATCTATGTTAAGGGCGAACTTCACTCTTTATGGTGTGGCCACACCTTGTTCTTTTCGAGAAGTAGCTTGATAATTAATTGTAATCAAGAGAATGTTGTATACACGTTTCTTTAGTTTTATAATAAATGTTTTTCAGGTAAATGAGAATGTCAAATTAAAAATTATAATATAGGGAATACCTTCAGTTTACCACCTTACTAGAAACGCACAACATTTACAATTAAAAGACCAAAATTCCTCTTTCTATTCCTGGGATGGAAAAAAAAACTTGAAAATAGGTTGGTTTGGTAGGTGAAGGTTGACAGGTATAGACAGACTAAATATATAGTTTGAGAGGACGGAAAGATAAAGATATAATCGAGGGTGGCAGGCTAGACTGCATTTTATGAGTCTGGATGACACTGTACTATTTCGAAAAATTGGTAAACACTTATCTTTGTCCCCTAATTAGCCCCCATTTCAAATGTGGATTATTGGGTGCAAGGATTGTGATTTCGTTTTTCGAGTTAATTTTGGTGGTCCTAATTTTAAGAAAAATTTCGATAAATATTCTGGTTTGTGTAAAAAAAACTTAAAAATTTTGAAGATGCATGAAATATTATAATGAAGTTCGAGGGTATATGAAATATGTGAACAAAAAAAGATGCAATTAAATAAATCTATTAAAAACATTAAATGAAGCCTAAATACCAAAAAATGAAACAAACATGAAATCAATATATAATTAGAAAATCAGGGAGTGGTTTCAATAAATATATAAGTAGAAGAAATGATAACTAGAAAATCAATAAATAATCAGAAGAAATGATAACTAGAAAAAAAAAACCCTCGAAATTTACGAAAAACCCCGAAATTTTTTTTTCTTCAAAAAAACCTAAAAAAATGTTATTTTTGTTAGTTGGTTTTTTGTATTTTTACAAAAAAACAAAAAAAATTCTGAAATTTACAAAAAACCTCCAAATTTTTCAAAAAAATGTAATTATTTCTTTCGCTATTTTTATTTTCGTAATTTCGAAAAAAACGAAATTTTGTTGGTTAGGTGTGCTTAGGTCAACCGCATTTATTAGTCAACCAAACCTTTTAGACCAAAATACTTCTAATTTTCAAACCTTCACTTACTTTTTGCCCCCAAAAGTTGGGTTAATTCTTTTTGTTAAAAGTAACTTTGTCCATAAAGTTGGTTTGACCAGTCAACACAGTTGACATAACAGTCCACATCTACTGCTAACTTCGGCACCCAAATAGAATTATTGGTAAATTTTTGGGGGCAAAGGGTAAATAACTATTTGAAATATCATGCTTCATGATCTTTAATGTAGTTCCTTGATCTAGCAATTGACTGATAAAGGATGAAAACTAATATACTCTAGTTGTTTTTATTTTCTGTATAATACTGAATTCATATTCAAGAAATGTGTATGCATGTGCACGTCCACTATTATTAATAGTTTCTGCTGATTATCATAAAAGTAATCTCCAAAGGCACAACTAAGTGTTGCTTTACTTTTACCATATTGATTGACCCGCAAAGAATGAAAAAGAACAAAAATGTTGTTGTATCTATACTTTGGTGTGTCACTGGTTCATCTGTACTTTGATAATAAAGAATACTAAAAATAGAAAAGTTGTTTGGCTTCCTGTTTCTCAGTATTGCATCATCAAGAATTTTTATACGTTCTTGAAAGCATCAGCGTTCACGTCTTTCAACTTGTTAGATTTTTAGGACTTTGCTTTTTTTTTAAGGTCTTTATTACATTACAGGATTTCATCAGCAGATTCAAAAGAGATGGATACAGCACTTTTAGTGAATGGACATTTTGACAGTCCACTTGGCTCTCCTGGTGCTGCAGATTGTGGATCATGTGTTGGTAGGTTTTTCTTTATTTAATTTGGTTGTATAAATCATATTTCCTTTACTTTGTTATGCATTTATGGAACGACTTTTTGATTATATCAACTGTTGTATCTTTTGTAGCGTCAATGCTTGAATTAGCAAGACTCACAGTTGATTCTAAGTGGATCCCCCCACAGCCTGTTATATTTCTTTTCAATGGGGCTGAAGAACTATTTCTCTTGGTATGAATAATTTAATGTTTGCAAATCAAAAACTTGCTTTTCATCTCAGTAACTCTGAAATATGTCCATTTTAACTTTTGATTCTCTTTTGACAGCCCAGTTCTTTAAGAATCATCATCATATGATACATTTTCCCCAAACCACCATGTTAATTTTTTTTTTCTTTTTTGTCAAAACTTCATTCATATAAAAAGTAATGAAACATACGAAACCACAAGACCAATAAGAAGAGATCATGAAACATACATCCCAATTGATCAGAGATTCTTAAAACAGGACCTTTCTCCTAGCAGGGGTGCATCGAGGCGAATCCATAGAATCTTCTTCCTCCCTTTGGAGAAGGTATGACATTAACAAAGCACCCACAACCGACATTTGGAACACTTACTAAACTCCAAATCTAATCAAGAAGTGACTCCCAATTGCTTGGGCAATACACTCCTCTCCCAATTGCTTGGTTTAGAGTTTCCAACTCAATACACTCCACACCTCAATCCCCAAACTATCACCAGGTTCAAATTGGTTCCACACTAGCTTCTCAAGAAGAAAGACACCCTAGACAGTAACCCTTTCCTTCCCATTTCAAGCAAATAATTACCATAATATTGATACATATATATATATAATTTTTTCAAAATGTATGGAAGAGTTTAAGTAGAATGAACAATGGTCCAAAACCATATTAAAATGATGCTATAAAGGTTAAATCCAAAACATTCAAATAATTCACATAATTCAAATTTATAACTCATGGTGTAAGATACTATATTTACATTAACGTTTAATTCTTCACAACACAATGTTTCATTCTTTTGATTGCATAGTCTACCAATCTGAAGTCTTTTAAAATTTTGGGGTGCAACTTGCTTATTTGCACATTTTTTTTGAATAAAAAACAAAATCTTTCAAACAAGAATGTCCAATTAGTGTCCACCTAAAGTCTGGGGAGTGCCCAACTTGGTCAAACATTTCGGATACTTTGACCAAGTGTTCAACACGTGTCCAAGGAGTGTTAGTGTCCGACAAAGGCACTTTAAACTTTTCCCTGTGTCTGTGCTTTAGAGGATTGCATATGAGAATCATGAGACTAACTGACCTCGAAGAACAAGGAGAGGAAGTTCAACTATTGAGCTTTAGTAATCAACCTACTCAAGGCTTCCAGAAAAATAATGAAGATAGAGAGTGAATGTGGATCTCCCTATGTATTAGTGTATTACATCTCACATTTTTAGAGAACCTTGTCGGTGCCTGATTGATCTTAATTGGAAAATGTGTCAATAGACAAATACTGTCTCAAACCCTCTAGTGGAAATTTATGGTCTTGGAAGCATTAAAATTTCAAAGCTTACTATTATAGAAAAAACTGAGACATTGGCTACTCTTTGAACAACAGTCTATGTACTAGCTTAGTTGGTAAACTTTTGGTGGGTATTACAAGTCCAGGGCTCGAACCCTGCTGGAGGCGTTTAACTGTTATGGGAATCCAATAAAAACCCTCCCTTCCAATTTTTTTTTTCATGTGCTCACTTCTTGCTTGCAATAAATAACAAAGCTTTTAAGAGTTGCTAGGAAATTAGAAATAACATATCATTTTCATAGCATATCTTAATACTTGTGAAAGTTGGACATGGCAGCCCAACCTCGTGTAGATGACGAAAATCAATGATAAGCCATATTCTATATCTTAGGACTAGCACTTTGTCACGTGAAGGGAATATTTGAGGACTTGGGCTTGAAGGTCAAGAAAGAGATAAAGCTACTTAATGCCAAAATACCCCTGCATGCATGCCCCTTCTTCCAAGCACCATTTGCGCATTAGGTTTGAGATCGTTAGAGATGATCGCACACGAACGTGAGAATGCGAGATCATGACATTTGTCATGTCACCCATTACTGTCAACTACCCACAATGATGCATACCCAAATTCTCTCTCATGTTCTCCATAACTATGACACCAACGTCCTCCCTCTTCGATCGCTATAAATAGGAGGGTAGAAGAAGAGGAAGGGGACGATTAATTTTTTTCTCAACTTTTGCTCAGCGTGCGATCTTTCTCAGTCCTCTCTCTCCAAGCTTATGTCCTCCTTCACCGCTCTATCGCTGCTGGTAAGGGTTTATCCCAGACTCCCAAAAGGACTTCGGGGAGCTTGTCGACCTTTTCAAGACTTATCCACCTACTTTCGAGAGCCCACCTATGCACCTGTAATTTCGCTTCCTCTTTTTGTCTCTTTATCGATTTTGTTTTTTGAAAGGCAAGCGTGTCGCCGGTGGTATAGAACCCAAGACGTGTGGGTTTAACCTCTTTATCGATTTTACTACAAAGATAGTCCCATTTTCTAATATTAAGGGTTTTTTTAGTTTAACACTTAGTAGTTTATAGCTATTAGAGTTTGGCATTCGTTTTGAAAACTAATCGAGTATGACACTCATTTTTTGGCGAAATCATTAAATTCACGTCATTGACTGATCAAAAATAATTTTCAGACTATTTTTCCCTTACCTTGGTCAAAACCTGTTTCCCAACCCATCCTTCTCCCGTGCCCCTCTCATTCTTCTCTCCCACCATCGGCCTCCCCTCCTCCTTCCTCCCGCTCACCGTAATCTTTCCTCCTGTCTCACCTTCTAGTCACTGATCACCCCAGCTCTCTCTCTCAATGACAAATCTCTCTCGCCAACAATAGCAGATCCGGCAACAGTAGCAGCACCGAAACAAGAAGCCACTGAAATTAAAAAAAAATGTTGTGAGAAGGGTACAACTGAGAAAGTATTTAAGAAAGGGTTGATACACGGGCTAGAAGTGGAGGTGATTTGGCGAACTTGATGAGAAGAGAGATGATTAGAGAAGGAAGGAAGAAGGGAGAGTGTTTGGTCCTCGGTCCAGGTCTATAAGAGCATAGCGGACTTGGTATTTTAATGAGTGATGGATCGGCCACCTGCGTCTCGTGCCAGATTGTTCCTTGGTACGGTAGAAGCGCTGATGATGCTTCATCTTCTTGCTTCGAATTTGAATTGGATCGTGTGAGGAGGTAGAAGTAGATATATTGTAAAGGGAAAAGAAGAGATAGACAGAATGAGATGAGGGAGTTGTAGATTATGGAACTAATTAGAAACAACAATGCCATTATGCTTTTTTGGGTTTCTCCACAATCAATCTCTGCACCTATCTTTTAGGGTTTCCTGTACACTAATTCTTTGTTTTAACAGAATCCAGACATAAAGAGAGAACAAGTGTCTAGCCCCCTAATAAATCATAAACACCAAAAAAAAAAAAATTAGCCTTGACTTTGGTAAGGGTAAAATGGTTCGAAAATTAATTTTGATCAGTCAATGACGTGGACTTAACGGTTCTGTCAGAAAATGAGTGTTAAACTCAATTAGTTTTCAAAACGACTGTCAAACTCCAATAACTATAAACTAATGAGTGTCAAACTAAAAAAAAACCTAATATTAATCATATCATCTTCCAAAACTTTAGTCAATGATAAGCTGGTACTTGCCTTGCATACAAACACAACACATATAGGGCACACATACATTTTTTATCCGCCTCTTAAAATAAGGCATAAAGTTCTTGAGGAATAACCTTTGAAATGGGTATTTATTTGGCCATTATATCTTCGGAAGCATAATTAAATCTTGGAGTACGAGTGAACACCTTGCAATTCTTTTAATGGATTATTACTTTTTCTTCCTTTTATTAGAATTTTTTTCTTCAATATTTCAGGGCGCACATGGTTTTATCAAGACACATAAATGGCGCAATACAATTGGAGCTTTTATTAACATCGAAGCATCTGGAACTGGTGGACATGGTAAGGTTAACTTAAATTTTCCTGATGAGTTTGAATGTGCGTTTTGTCATAAATAAACCCTAGGACGTGGTAATCCTGATTCAAAGACAATAGACCCTCTATACTGATGATACAAAACAGAGAAGTGTCATGCCAGAACTAATTGAAGACCTCCATGTCCTCTTCCCCACATGGTGCCCATTACATGCTGCAGATAGGTTCTGTTTTGATGGTAATTTCACAATATTTATGTGGACAATTGGATGCCATTCACATGATGGACACTGATGTCCTAAATGTATGTCACAATCATCTGCCACATTTGATGCTTGTGTCACCATGTTGAATTTAGTAGCTTGAAGGTTTATTATCTGTATTTACAAACACACGAACTTAAATTTGTTTTACGCTTCACGTACATTTTCATTATTATTCTGCATTATTCTTTCCTGATTTATATTTTTCATTTGGCAGATTTAGTTTGCCAATCTGGACCTGGGTCTTGGCCCTCTCATGTTTATGCTCAGTCAGCTATACATCCCATGGCACATAGTGCAGCTCAGGTTTCCTTTTTTTACTTGTCGTTGCACTTTCTTAAACGTTATCACTGTAGATTACTCAAAATGTTCTCAGATATGTTTTTTTTGGCTTTACCAACTTTAAAAGTTATCACTGTAGATTACTTACAAGTTATCAACTTTGAATGTTTTTTTTGGCTTTACCAACCCCCCCCCCCCCCCCCCCCCCCCCCCCCAAAAGAACAAAAAAATCATTATAAAAGTATATTCCAACTTTGAAGCAGCATGAACCTCCTCCCTCATCACTGAGGAACCCCATCTAACTGTAACATAAAAGGGCATGTCCTGCACTCAACCGATAATCTACACAGTGAGAAGATTAGGCCGATGATATGAGTTGCACTTTTCCCTTCCTATGGAATTGTGTCTGTTGTTTACTTCTCACACTGAAGTCTCCCAAATTATTGCAAAAGGAAGCTGTCCATTAATAGCAAATAGGATTTCTCATACATATTCCCATTCGTTAATGCACATTAGTAAATAGGTCCTCGTGTGTTCGCCATTACTCGTAACCTTTGCCTCTGTTGGACAACTTTCTGCTGTCAGATATCACCGACAGTGATTGCGCATTACAGGCTTTTCACTTGATGATTATGAATATTCATAATTTACATCCCTCCATCAGAAACAAAGTTATATATGAAATCAACTTTAAATCAAATCCTGAACCGCACTTAATCTATTTTTTTTCTTCGGAATTGGAGTGGTTGCAAATTTCTAAATCGGAGCAGAAATTAAGAGGGAAGCTGGTGTAGGGCAACTGATTACCTCACTGCTCACTATCGTTGGGACTTGCACACAGTAAAACTTCTCACAAATGCAAGCTCCATGGCCTGCTTCAGAATCACACACATCTAGATCTTTTTACAAATGAGTACACTGAGCATGGTATTTCTCTCTCTCCCCCTTTTTTTGAGGCTGCGGGGGGGGGGGGTGGGTTGAGCTCCCTTTGCCAATGTTTTGAAAAATGTTCGGGGCTTATGCCTCAAAGCGAGAGGCAAGACTCAGTCGCAACACATCAAAGATTTACATCGCATCAAAGGCTTATGCTTCATCGACGATGTATAAAACTTTGTTTAGTGGTTTCGATGGTGTGGTTAATTTATTGTATTAAATTGATAGAAGATGTAATATACCACTTTGTTTATGGAATTATGAGTTATCTATCACTTTTCTTATTTAACTTAAATAAGCACTTCTAAATGCCTTAGGGTTGAGGCTTAAACCTCGTGCGTTTGTTTATTGCAACTCCCCGTGTCACGCTTTCAGATTTAAAAACCTTGCCTTTTGCATCTCAGTTTAGGGTTTTTGGGGGTAATTATATAGGAAAATATGTTATGGTCGTATTCTGCAGGAACTCATGTTTATGTAAACTTCTACCATCATAAATGATGCATGTAGGTGGAATAATGGATATTGCATTGTTCTCTTCTTCTCCAGACTCTAATCACTTGGTTTTTCAAAGTCTAGTCATCGCTTTGGAGACTGTCAGTTCTGTCTTGAGAAGCCAACATTTGAGTCTTCTTTTTTGTGTTTCCTCTAGATCTTGTCATTGACTTATTGTGATTCTCTATCTTTGGTAATGAAAAGTTTTACCTTTTAAAAAGATAAAATAAATAAGAGAGTAAATTGAAAAGTACACATTGATTGATCTATATAGGTGTGTGCTTCAATACCTGTTTTCTCCTTGATCATCTTTCCAATTTATCCACAAGTCTATTTCGTTGTACTTGTCATTCAAGTTATCTAGATTGGCTGTCCTGCCCAGAGCTGCAACAGATTCATTTGCTATGGCATCTGTCATCTCAGTGCAGTACCTCTGAAAGAGAATTTGATGGAAGATTTAGGTCCTTGAATCGTTGATTTGAGAATGTTCAAGATTTGAACTCTACTGTTATGGTTCATATGGACATTAGATCTAATAGTCCACCTTGTTTGTTCTCGCTACAATAAATATATTTCCAAGTCTGATTAGAATCTACTATTTTTATTTGGTTACATCTGCAAAGAAAGTTTCAGTTTAAATCTGACAAAAGGTTATCAAGTTTCATTCGGCACTCGCATTAATGTTTCTTTAATCTGACATGTGGTTCTTTATGTTTGCCTTCATTTCTTAGATACTTTCATTACATGTTCTATTACAGGTTTCATTCTAAATTATGGATGAGACTGGAAGTGATGCAATTTCAATATATGCAGGATATCTTCCCTGTAGTTCCTGGAGATACAGATTATAGAATATTTGCAGAAGACGATGGAAACATTCCAGGGCTAGATATCATCTTTACCCTTGGTGGTTATTTCTATCATACCTCTTATGATACTGTGGAAAGACTATTGTATGCATCACAATTATTATTTTGGTACATGCATTTATACTTAAAAGATATAATAACATTGTCATTGATACTCTCTGATACATGCATGTTTCCATTTTTCAGACCAGGAAGCATCCAAGCACGGGGAGAGAATCTTTTCAGCTTAATTAATGCCTTCACAAATTCTCCTAGGCTGCAAAATGAAGGATTATCTACTGCAGTTGAATTGAATGAAACAAAACATGATAGAGCTATTTTCTTTGATTACTTATCATGGTTCATGGTATGCTTCATGATGAGCTCTTATTTCAGATATCAAATTTCATGCCATACACATTTTCTGTTAGTTTTCCATGCTTGCTCATGTCAAATTGATAGTTGGATAACATAAAGGGTGTGTTTGGTTGCATGGAATTCTATGCCATGAGAATCCATGAGGGTAACCCCTAAATCTAAGCTAATTTGAGGTTCACTCACCAATCCAACATTATATTTTGTGATCGGGAATGGAAGTCCCACGAACATGGGAATCACACTCCTTGGTCCCCCTAAAGCATGTGATTTCCATGTTCATGGGACTTTCATTCTCACCATTGATCACAAAGTCTAATGGTGGATTGGTAAGTGAACCTCAAATTAACTTAGATTTAGGTGTTCCCCTTATGGATTTCCATGGCATATGATTCCATGCAACCAAACACACCCTAAAACTCTAATTATAAAAGTTATTTATCATCTCTTATTCACTTTTGTGCAGATATTTTACTCAAGACGAGAAGCTCTTGTACTTCATAGCCTTCCCTTTTTCATTTTCCTTTTTGTCCCCTTCTTTTTGCATTATCCAAAAGTTGGTCTGAGATCTAGCATCCGAAGCTACTATGATAATATGAAGGGTATGCTGGTCCCTTTTCACTTTGAATTTGTTACGATAGCATTTAGTTGCTTTGCATATATCGTTGTGTATTTTAGTTCTACATCTGAATGGTTTATTCAATGATATTGCGGTTTACCATTGTTGCATGTACTCATTACAGGAATGCTTTTCCACACTATTGGAGTTATTTTTGGAATTGTAATCCCGATCGTTTTTGCAATCTTGAGATTGTTACTCTCTAAATCTGCAATGAACTGGTAAGATATTATCTAGTTATTCCACTTTGTCCAATATCCAATTGTTAATTTGTAGTTCCAATTCAATCTTCTCTTTGGCCTGTGAGGCTTATCTACCAAGTATGGTATGATTGAATTACCTTATTTTCTCAAAGATAAAATCAAGAGTGGATATCCTTCTAGTGTTCTACAAGTTGTTCTTTTTCAATAGTGAGATAATTAGCAATGTATCTCCCAATTTATGAACTGCTATGTGAGACTCCAATGGGATGAAGTTAATGCAGAAACCAAAAACTAGATTTAACAATATTTTCAGTGCTATAGTCTAATGCACAATATTTCCTTTTGAAGAACAAAATTTGTGAAAAGAAGAAAAGAAGCAAAAGAAAGGTATTGAAAAAGACTTTTTATCTCTGTTTGCTGGTGATTAAATCAGTTGAAATCATGTTCTCAGTAAAACTGTAATTTACTGAGCATTAGTTGTTTTATTCAATCTAGACAATGGTATGTGAAATCAATCTCTCCCCCCCGGTAAATCATACACAATACACACATGAAGAGTTTCTCCTTTTCTTTTGTCGTTTTTATTTCTCTCTCGTACCTTTCGAACACAGCAACTTTTATCTCTAACTGAGAAATGTAGAAAGATGTAAGATGTCAAGTTGATCCTCCTTTCCTCTCTCCTTCTTCTTCACCTTCTGTCCACTTCCTCTTTCTCTATTATCTATTAATTTATTTATTTATTAATCATGTTCTCCCTCTTTCTCACACCCTCGAATGAAAACTTTTCACACTAAATGAACATATCCTTAATCTTCAACTCTCTCTCCTTTATTTTTTTATTTTTATTTTCTTGTACTCTCACTCTTGTGTTGACGAACCTTGATGATCAACTTTCCCCCTTCTCACGCTTCATCAATCTAACTCCATCCTCCTGTCACTACTGAAGCCATTAGGGTCATTTCTTAATAACCCAAGGTTTTCTGTCAATTAGACTGTAGGTACTCTATCTGGTTAACGTTTTCTTGGGACATTTCTTTAGTTATCTCCTTGTTACTGTAATCTATTGGTTAACTTGACCTACTTATGCAAGATTAATTGGGGTATGGGTGGGGGGACATAGAGAGAAAGGAAAAAGAGAGGCTACTGTATATTATATCTAGTTGGTGCATTTTTCAGAAGTCTTATTCTCGTACAACTAGAAAAGGAAAATCTAAGATTGTGTTTGATTCCAAGGAAAAATTTCTCAAGAAAATTTGCCAAAAGAGAGGAAGGAAATAGGAAGAGAGAATGAAGAACATACATTTTGTGATTATCACTATCCTCTTGGTTTTTAACAAAATTGTGGAAAATATTTTCTGTGTTTGGGGGTGGGGGGCTGAGTAAATATTTTCCAAAGAAGTCATTTTCAACCTCAAGATAGAGAATTGTTTCTCACTCCTATTTCTTCTTTCCTTTTGTAATTTTCCCATGGCAAATTATATTATCTTTCCTTGTTTTGCAATCAAAATATTTTGCAAAGTGTTTAGACTCTAAATTTCTCAGGCTCCATGTATTTCGTTGCTTCGTATTAGTCGAGTTGTTTTCCATTTTAAACAATGAATTACTACCATCTTGTTGGCATGCTATCCAGGTATGCTCATCCATATTTGGCTTTTTTGATGTTCGTGCCCTGCTCACTTGTTGGTCTGTTGATTCCAAGGAGGCTATGGGTAGGGTTTCCCTTCTCTCTTGAGAATTCCATTCATAGATTTCAAATTATGTAAAACCTTTCATCCTTGCCGTGTATCCACCGTCTTCTTCCAAACCTTTGAGTGTCATTATTGCTATAACTATTTAATTACTCTGGGCTGCATTGTTTACAGTACATTATGCTAGAGTATTTGCATCAAGTTAAATTAAGAGCATTCTGTGACTTCTTGTTATTTTAATGTACACTGTTGGATTTTCTTCAAGTAATTAGTGACTATTGCAACCTAGGTCCCTGGGCTGCTCACTTAAGTTTCCTTTGGGCATGCAATCACCTTTGTGCACCAAGGCTACTTTGCAATTGGTCAAACACAGCGAGCAGCTCAAGTTTGGCTCAGCTATACACCTTTGACAATAGATGTTGCTAAAATTGTCATTTATATGAGTAAACAAGAAAATTTTGGTGAAAACTTTGGCTTAAACCTGCTCCCATTATAGATCACTCATAATCCCTGCATACTTTACTTTCCATGAAGTGCAACATGTTACTTTAAAAGTTACACGTTCATTAAAGTGTCTTCCTGTAGGGGGCTTTGAACAGAAATTCGACAGTCGTCTGACAAACTACTTATGGGAAATAGAGATGAAAAAGCTCTTTGGAAATAGTTGTCTGTTTAGATCCTTCTATCGTTTCTCATGTTCAATCTTATATGTAACAGTTCTTAATCTTTCTCTTTAAACCGAATGATGTGACGTTTGCTTCAGAAGATTTGCTTGTGTGACTATTCGGTTCTTTAGTTTTTCTATGTTGTTTGTTGATTATTGATTTGGCTAATATTGGTATTTGCTCCTGATGAATTAGATTTTCAAGATAGTATGCTGATTTATGGACCTTGCAGGCATTGTCTGATGAAGCGAGATTTTGGGGAACTTTTGGATTATATGCAGTCATTACCGTGGTGTGTAATCTGATACCAGACAGTAAATTTCGTATTTTCTCTTGAATGTGAAGATAAACTACTTTTTAGTTCACCTTCTAAGGGCCAATTGTAATATTCACTTCATTGAAAGTTGAAATGTGTCGTCCATATCGCAGGCCTATCTTCTAGCTGGACTTAGTGGAGGTTTCTTTACTTTCGTTCTGCTGATTTCTATGGTTCCTGCAAGGATTTGCTTCTGCCTATTGAAAAAATTCTTTGGTCATAATTCACTCACGTAATGCTAGAACCCTTCACTTACATTCTTTAATCTTTGGCATATACATTTACTTAGAGACTAAAATAATATGTATTTATTTTGAATTTCATGGATCCGGTTGTTTCCCTTTTCAACTTAGCTCTAAATGTGATTCATCATCCTTCTCATTAAGTGGCTTAGTTGGTTATTAACTGTTGCCTTTTTAGATGCCAATAATAAGTACATTCTTTTGTTATTAAAACAATTGGCTGAAATTGAGGCCTAAATCTAATTAATGAGCTGTCAATTATGCAGGTCAATAGTTTGTTACTTGATACTTCTGATACCAAGCATTACATACTCGGTCTACTTTGGTGGATTACTTGTTCAATTCTTGATTGAGAAGATGGGTATGATAGGTTCTCTTCCACCTCCCTATGGTGAGTCTTACTAAGCTACTAGCCTTGCTAATTACTTTTAGCTTTTTTACAACTTCAGATTGAATTCTTTCCAGTTGTCTCATTTCTCTAAATAAGATGTCCACTGAGGTACTTTCTAAAGAGAATTGATTTGAAAGTGATGGTCAAGCAGTTCTCTAAAGTGATGGTCAGGCGTTCTCTTGACTAACTCACCCAAACAGAGTTGGGAGTTGAGCTTTTTGACCCAATTTGCAATTTTCTTGATGAAAAGGTTTCCAGACCAGCTTGCCAGTGATCTAGACTGATTCAATGCCTAAATAGCTGAACTCTGATGCACAGTCACTTTGATATTGATTATACTGACCTGATCCACAAAATTGAAATCAACTCTCCTCACTCCTCAGCATGGAGGTTGAAAATAGAACATGTTTGGTGGGTTGCCCGTCTCCTTCACTGGAGACTGCAAATGATGTGAAATTGGGAATCCTGCTATAATAATTAGAAGGATGGGGAATTGCTATTTTCGTAAGATATTTTGTCAATTGCTTGCAGGTTATTTCGTCCAGGACATTGTAGTAGCAGCAGCAGTTGGAGTTGTGACTGGATTTTGTGTTGGTCCATTGCTTCCTGTTCTGGGTCATTGGCTCGGCAGATCATCCATCATACAACTCTTGCTACACCTAACTGTATTGGCATTGGCATTGTCATCCCAGTTTTTCCCTTATAGCACCAGTGCTCCCAAAAGACTTGTATTTCAGCATACTTTTGTGACTTCAGGTACTTAGTGCTTGAGAATATAACAGTTGAAACTCTGAATTGGTCAGTTTCCGTTTGCTATATAAGCCTGTCATGTGCCAGTGCTAAAGTAAAATTGCTTGTGATGCTTCATGGTTGTTCATCTGATATCAAAGTAAAAAATTTACCACCACTATGGATCATGGTCTATGTTATTTAGGGTTTTCAGAATTAACCATCTGTATTACTCATGAATTAGATGCATATAATTATCAGGGGTAACTCTCTGCATGTGCTGTAGGTTGCATTTTTATTGCATTCTCTGTTTGGTCATGTTCTGAAAGTTTCATCTTTTGGAATTGCAGATGCATTTCAGATTAAGGAATCTAGCTATGATGTCTCTGTAGTTGATTCCAATTCCTTACAATTTATTTTCAAGCACGCTCCTGAAGCAGCTAGGGAATTGCAGATCGGTCCAGATTTATCTCTTGAACATGTCAATCAATCCGATCCAGGCACTTGGATGGTATGTATTGAATAGAAAACACATATCTTGCTAATTATAGATAGCTGGATGGAGATATGGCCTACTTTACCAAGGACACCCCTATATATATATACCCTTTGCAACTATTGCTCAGTTAACTTGCTTTTAATACTTCATGTGCTGAGAGTATTTGCACCTCATATGAATCACCACTTCTCATTTCAGAAATATTATCCACATGGAAGACAGACAGTTAGGATTTTAGAGAAACATATATTGCATGGTAGAATGTCTATAACATTGAATTTCTAATGATTTCTAATGCAGGTTCTTTTTCCAGTATCTTTCTTGTTTCCTCGAAGCTCAAAGTTCCCTTCAAGCAGCTATGATATGTTGAAGCACTACAAAAGTTTTCCTCACTTGATAAGTCATAAATCACTTCCAAATTCTATGGGACCTAGAAAAGTGTACTTGGAACTTTCTTTAGGGTGAGACAGTAGCATCTTTTAGGGACATCTCTGTGTTGCATTACACATGCACTATACATATTGATAGATGTTAGTGTCGTACACCAAAAATGAAAATATGAGATTTTGTGCATAATTATGGATCTTGCTTAACTATTCTATTTTAATTGTCAATTTCAGCTCCTTGGAGGAGGTCTGGGTTGCAGTGCTTAACATCACTGGACCTCTGTCAAGTTGGTCCTTTGCCGACAATCAGCTCCCAGGTAGTCTTAAATGGTTCAATTATGCTTGAGCTTTGGTTTTGCTATTTATTCTCCAGTTTCCGTGTAGCCTAATTTTTGTTGTGATATTTTTTGACAGCTCCTGACAGAGTAGAGGGTGGTCCACCATCATACATCTGTCGACTCAGTGGAAGTAGTCATGAGAACTGGACCTTCTGGTTAGAGGTAAAGCACCATCCATTTCTTAGTTATTGTTACATCATCCGATCAGTGGTTAAAGTTTCTACTAAGCCTTGAACTGTTTAAAAAAATTTCAGTCCACTGAGTTCTTTGTTATGGATGATCTCTTCTCTATATTAATCACCTCCACATTGAGTTATCATTTCGAAAACATCAATCACTCAATTTTGATCTTGAAGTGAATGAGGAAAGTGGACGATCTAGAATTCTTCACCTTATATACTCTCAGTGTGCTCACATGTGCAAATGTGCATGTACATGGTCTAGGACTAGAATTCTTAACCTTATATACAATTTATATAGCTACCCACTTTCAAATTTTGAATGCGCTGGAAAGCTTTTAATACCCTTTTTTAAATCAAAATCAAAATGTCTCGTGGTCCAAATTGTCAAAAAGAGAGGTAGTTACTCCAAGGGTCTTGGCTTTGTATATGGTAGTGGTTGTTTAGCTATAAATGTTTGATTACACTCAATTATATCTGAGAATACAATCATCACCTAATATTGGAAAGTGAGTGAATTGTGGTTTAGAGGGGTAAAAAAAAAAAAAAAAAACTTTGGTCACTCTTTTCTCATGTATGGAAAAATCTACCAAGACACCATTCACTGACTTTGACATTTTGAAATCACTAATTTTCTGTGGGTTTATCTATTCATTATGTATATCAGAACCATAAGTACATCAATAGCGTCATAGTAGGAGTTTCCTAAGCCTGCGCTGCAGATTATTCTGCTGGAGGATGGCTTTATTTTTACTATTTTTATTATTTGTTGTTATCAGTTACTTGAAGTTTGAATGTGTAAAATGCAGGCAAATAGTTCTGAAGCGTTGCAGGTGGATGTTGCTGTGTTGGATCAATATATGGTTGATGACTCCAGAAAATTGATAAGCCTCTTCCCAGATTGGATAGATATAACTGCTTATTCAAGTTTCTTGTCAAGTTATGTGTTCTAATTTGTAGCATTCTCTCAAGTTGTGAATGTGAAAAAATGTAAAGAAAAATTATTTGAGATAATTTAGTGAATAAAAAGGTTAATTTCAAATATACAGATAGATTGATTGCCAAAAAAAAATCCATAAGATGTGCCATTTTTTTTGTTAGTCTCATTTGGGTAGAGGGTCGGTGTATTCCAATGAGCAATTCAACAAAACTTTAAGAATTGATAAAAATATATATATATATGTTTTCGGAATAACCATTTTTGTACTAATATACATGTTGGATGCTAAAAAAGGCAAGTCAAACTCATTTTGGCTGGACAATCAAGGCTATGTTGACCCCTTAAAAGACTTTTTAGAGTGTCTATCTCCGCCTAAATGAATCAAGTGTATGCCCTTTTTCTAGCAATGTTTGCGTTGAAACTCCAAACCCATTTGAGTTTGGGTCATCCAATGGAGCATGAAATGCACCTTCAAAGTTCAATCAAACACCAAATTTGGCTTTTGAGCTTGCTTGTTAAAGATGCTGTAAGTTTGGATGATTTTGGCTTTTGGGGTCATGGTGATTTGATCACCTAAGTTTGAAAAACAAAAGGATTGCAGTTTGGGTACCAAAAGTTTAGTGGTGCTTAATTATATAACCTTGGGTTCGGATTTGAGCATAATTACATTCTCAGCTCCACTTCGATTATTGCACATCTGTTCAACTACGTTGATTTTGGTAAAATGTCTCGTAATAGATACAACACAATTGCCTCTTAAGTTAAAATGCACTTGATTCCCATGAGCTTTGTTGTGAATCTTGCAGCAAGTGAAACATGTCACCCCATCATGAGATAGTTGGCTAAACTGGCAGGAGTTGCCATACAGAGTCTTCTCTGCTCTTCCATATCTATGTGAGAGTTGCGAGATAAGGGTTTTGAGTCGTTTTGTGAGTTGCTATTGAAATACAAAACATTAACCAGAATTGTTGAATATTTAAGGTAGATTTCTTACATTTTGGTGGTATCCAGTATCCAGTGTCTTCACTATAATGATCACAGTTTAGGTCTAATCTTCCCACGCAACTTACTTTGTGGGCCTGTGGCAGACTAGCAGTAGCTAAGTGATGAAAGTATAATTAAAAAAGTAATTATTAATTTAAATAATGATAAAATTATTAATACTAATTCAAAATAATAGTATAATTAAAAAATTAATTATCTAAATAATGATATAAAAAATGGAAGATATATTTAAATAGTAATTAAAAAATTAATTATTAATACTATTTTTTTAACTCCCAAAATTTTTAATTAGTCAAATTTAAATTAAGTTGAAATTAATAATAGTATAATAAAAAGTATCTAAATAATAGAATAATTGAAAATAATAATATTATATATTTAAGTTGAAATTAATAATAATATATTTAATAATATTATAATAATATAATAGAAACTAATTAATATAATTATATTAATTTAAAATTAATAATAGTTAAAATACCAAGAGTAAGGCTAGATGGCGAGGAAACCAGCGAGGGGAGTGAGGTGGAGGGAGGGGAACCATTCCCTCCCCTCGGGATGCGCGCATTGAATTTTCTTACACGCATCTCGAGGGGAGGGAATGGTTCCCCTCCCTCCACCTCGCTCATTTCCTCGACATTTAGAATTCCCCAAATACCAAAGATGCTCTAACCTATTGGAGATGTTCTAACATATTTGTTTGAAAATCAATGTAGGGCAGTTCAATGATTAGGGGGTTAGTTTATTGTTCAAACTAGGGGTGGGCACGGGACGGGATGAGACGAGATATACTCATCCCTATCTCATCCCGTTCATACGGGATCGGGACAGGACGAGATGGGAAAAACCTCATCCCGACCTCGTCCCATCCCAAACGGGTTCGGGACGGGACGAGATCAGCGTGCCAATCTTCTTCACTTGCAGAATTAAAGAAAAAACTGTTGAACTTCTTCTTCAGTATTGGTTAACAAGCAAATTTCACAATAAACTTAAATGCAAAACTGCTAAATTGCATAATTAAAGCATAACTGCTGAAATGCAAAACTGTTTACAATATCCTAAAGCTACATTTCAGCAAAATAACTATTGCGCACATGCACTTTATAGTAGCATCTTGCATTTTCTCTACTGCCACTAACGCAGTCATGCGTACTTGAAGTGTTCAATGGATAAAT
Source organism: Berberis thunbergii (assembly GCA_003290165.1). Classification (NCBI taxonomy): domain Eukaryota; kingdom Viridiplantae; phylum Streptophyta; class Magnoliopsida; order Ranunculales; family Berberidaceae; genus Berberis; species Berberis thunbergii. Next base: position 184,756 of record QNQO01000591.1, on the reverse strand, counting down.
ACTTGGCTGAAAGAAGCCAAGCTCTTATTTGCAATTTAAGGTCATCCCCCTTTGAATTTTAACATACTCCAGTAAGTCTTAGCGCATAGCTGCACAATTCTTTATCGGTTGTGCCCTTTTATCAAAATTATCTTAGCTAGTTTTCAAAAGTTCTTAGTAGTTGGGTATTATTCGGCATCAACTCTGCTAAATAGGTTCAGAACTTCAGATTGGCCTTGTGCTGCCTGTGACTGCTGCGAAGATTATCATCATATAAGAGTGTGAAATAATTTTCTTATAATTAGATATAGATGTGACATGCAAATATAAGGGTAGCCACTAAATCCCTTAACAATGAAGTCGAGTGAACAGACTTTTAGAAAATGACATGATAAATGGGACCCACTAAAAGTATTGTGTCGTTGTGATGGCCTCCCAACTGATTTTACAATTTCATTACTGTGGGAAACAAAATTCATGGTTCCTTGACAAAATGACATTTCATCTTTTGTTAGGGAAGAAATATAGACCTATTGGTAATGCTCTAACATATTCATAATGGTTTACCATCAATACATATAATGTAATTATAAAAAATATTTAAACAACCCGGGGCATCTCAAACTATTGGCTCCGCCCCTGAATGTTCCCTTCTGAATATGTATTACTCAGTTAATTTTTATTTTTCATCTTCACCTGTATATTATCAATATTTGTAAGTTAAATAATTGGAACCACTTTTATTGAGAATCCAAACAACAGTCTGTTATATTTCTCTTGCTTAATGAATATTTATTTCTTGAAGTAACATTTTTGTTACCACTGCAAACACCATGAGTTTTTGTCAGTAATCTGTAAGTTTATATGAATAAAAATAAATAAATAAACAAAAATATTGATAATAAATATTAAAAAATTAGCTCGGGACAGGACGGGATTGGCGGGATTGAAAATCTTCATCTCATCCCATCCCATTCTAGATCGGGACGGGACGAGATCGTGATGAAATTATTCAATCCCATTAAGACCCGAAAAAATCAGGATGAGACGAGATCGGGATTGCGGGATGGGATGCCCACCCCTACTCAAAATATGGTTATATAATTTTGCCAAGCTGAAAACCCTTTCTCTTATTTTAATTAATAATAAATAAATAAAATAGAAAAAAAATCCCAAATCAACAACCAAAAAATAGACTGTTGCCTAAAAACAAGATTAAATATGAGAATCAAAGATGTTAAGATATGTAGGGCTTATACTCAACATATTATAACAAAAGACTATAAGAAAATACTAGGAAATCAGGTTTTTGAAATCAAGTTTTGCAACCAAAGTGACATGGTGTGATATTAAAATAATAATAAAATCTTCAAAGTGTTTGTGTAACTCGAGGATGAAAAAAATCGTCTGATGATGCCACATCATTTTAGTTGGAGAACCCGAATCTCTAGCCCAAAATTAGTCACTTATCAACAATGATGTATTAAACTGCCTTTCAAAAAAAAAAATGATGTATTAAACAAGATTACGATACCATGTCAATAGTGATATCCAGGTAATGGAGCAAATTAATGGGGGTTCAAAACAAGGTTTTCACGGTCCCTTACCACAACTTGGAATCATTTTGTTCCCTCAAAGAAGTCTTTGAAGAACAACTAGTAAACTTGAATGACTAAGCAAAAAATATATATATTACAGAAGCAAACATAATCTGTATGCTTGATTTTGGATTTATCAATAAAAAGTATGATTTAATTAGTCATCTAATGAGCAATTAGAAGTCAACCATATCAAGAATCATTTCTCCTATTTGTGCTTAAACGTTCGTTTTTCGGCAATTTGGTATCGTAAACTAACACGTGCATGGCACGTGCACGGACCGTTAAATAGATAGACCTCCAAACAAGTCTTCTTCACAGCTCTCTCTCTCTGTCTCTCTGTTTCAACTATATCTTTCTTGCTCTGTTTTCTGCAATAACAATGGAGGCTCTCAACTTCACCATCACACACGTGCCACTGAGACCCTTCACAAGTGCGAAATGCTCAAACTTCCTTTGCACAACCACCACCACCACCACCATTCCAAGACTCCAAAGGGAGAAAAGGGTCTCAATCTCAGCTATAATGGAGATAACCCAGAATCCCAAGACCGTTGATTCCCGCAAAAAACCAGTGAAGGTACCAACACTACCATTGAAGAAGGTCATGCCAGAGTCTTTACAGTACGAAAGCGGGTTTCTTGGAGCTATGCCGGACAGGTCTTCTTCTACTGCTCCAGCTGCTGAGGAACACAATGGGCTAAGTGCTACAGCTTACTTGACAAACATATTGTCTTCGACCGTCTACGACGTCGCTATTGAGTCTCCATTGCAACATGCCACTAAGCTTTCAGAAAGGCTCGGTGTCGACATTTGGCTCAAAAGAGAAGATCTTCAACCTGTAAGCTTCTTTTCTTCGATCATCAATATTATTGAGCAAATGAGTAAAGTTCACTTTTTTATTTTTGGTAAACTTTACTGTTTTCACATTTGCGGTTTGTGAATTTTGTCTATTTCAGTAAATTTTGAATAATTTTCACATTGTTTTTTTTTTTTTTTTTTTCTGAATCTCAAATGGGTTTGTTACAAAATTATGTTATTACTATGTGCAGGTTTTCTCATTTAAGCTGAGAGGAGCTTATAACATGATGGCGAAGCTTTCGCAGTACCAATTGGACCAAGGTGTGATTTGTTCGTCCGCCGGAAACCATGCCCAAGGTGTTGCATTGGCCGCTAAACGACTAGGTTGTGATGCTGTGATTGTTATGCCTGTTACAACACCTGAAATCAAGGTCAGTTTCGTAGTTAGCAATTCACAATTGTTGAGGTAATTTCCAGCCATTGCGGACTAGAACTCCACTCCATCTCTAGACCCCGACTTTGATATATGTTAGATATGTCCTCTCTATTAGCTTAAACTTTTAAAGAAGTTGACAATTTAACACCGAATAATTCACGTATTATAATTCATGAAAATAATTAGTATTTATGCATTTCCTTGTTATTTTTTTAGTGGAAATCTGTGGAGAGGTTAGGTGCAACTGTTGTACTTGTGGGTGATTCCTATGATGAAGCACAAGGATATGCTAAAAGACGCGGTGAAGAGGAAGGTCGCACATTTGTACCGCCTTTTGATCATCCAGATGTAATAGTTGGACAAGGAACAGTTGGGATGGAGATTATGCGCCAAACGAAAAAACCATTACATGCAATCTTTGTACCTGTAGGTGGTGGTGGATTGATAGCTGGAATTGCCACTTATGTGAAGCAAATTTATCCTCAGGTCTGTGAGCTGCACCATATCTTAGGTGTTGTATTGAACTCTACAAGTTTCTATTACCTCTTTATATATTTAAGACAATTTTGAACGAAAAGGGCGTGTTTGTATATATGCAGGTAAAGATCATCGGTGTGGAGCCTAGTGATGCAAATGCAATGGCATTATCCTTGCATCATGGAGAAAGAGTCATGCTCGAGCATGTGGGAGGCTTTGCAGATGGTGTGGCTGTGAAAGTTGTTGGAGAAGAACCTTTTCGCTTGTGTAGAGAATTGTTAGATGGAGTGGTTCTTGTCAATCGAGATGCTATTTGTGCGTCAATAAAGGTGAAAATCTCTATTAAACTATGGTTGCCATGAACAACTTAATTTATTAAGGTAGGACGTAAAAATTATCACTCCAGTACTATTGTATTAATCAATCGACCAATAACAATACAATTTAGGAATTTCATTGCTTGCTGTTTAATATATGCCGGTACAGGACATGTTTGAGGAGAAAAGGAGCATTTTAGAACCGGCAGGGGCCCTTGCCCTTGCTGGAGCAGAAGCGTATTGCAAGTACTACGGCCTCAAAGATGAAAGTGTTGTAGCAATAACCAGTGGGGCAAACATGAACTTTGATAGATTGAGGATGGTGACTGAACTTGCTAATGTTGGTAGGCAAAAAGAGGCAGTTCTTGCCACTCACATGCCAGAGGCGTCGGGGAGCTTTAAACGGTTTGCTGAGCTGGTATACAGTCTTCATTGGCCTTCTTCGATTTGAAATATCTTCATTCATCTTGGTACCAAGCTTACTAACTAGTCTTTCTTATCAGATTGGTCCAATAAATATTACGGAGTTCAAATACAGATACGATTGTAGAGAAAAAGAGGCTCTTGTTCTATATAGGTAAGTCTAAGGTGAAGAAAATGCAAATTTATTCTATTCGCTTCTGAGTTAAAATTTCTTTAATATGTTTACATGAAGTTCCTATCTGTTTTGCAGTGTTGGTCTTCACACTGTTTCCGAGCTCACAGCAATGGTAAATCGCTTGGAATCTTCCCAACTCAGAACAGATGATCTTACAGCAAATGACTTGGTTAAAGATCACCTTCGGCATCTGGTAATCATTTCTATTAGACGAGTCAAACTAAGTCCACTCTTGCTGGTAGGAATCACAAGGTTGTTCTGCTGGAATATAATTTAGTGATCCATGATCTGCATGGGCTAGATAAAGAATCGAATGAGAGTTGCAAATCAATAGATAAAACTAGCTTTGATAAAAAGTTTTTGCACAGGTAGAAACATCTGAAGATTGCGAACCATGCTGATTAGAACCAGTAAATGGCGATTCTAACTGGCATATTGATTTTTTGTTGATGCTGCCTGTTCAAAACATATTGAATTTTTCTGCATCCGACCATTGTGAACTAATATTACTGTGCTTTGGATTCAATTCTCTCCAGATGGGTAGTGGCCGCACAGATGTTCAGAGTGAGCGTCTTTATCGATTTATTTTCCCAAACAGGCCAGGTGCCCTGATGAAATTCTTGGATACCTTCAGTCCAAGATGGAACATCAGCTTATTCCATTACTGGACACAGGTATGTAGATTCAGCTTGCTTGACAAAGTTATATTACATTGATTAATAAGTCGATCACATTTCTTCCACTTTGATGTTTTTTTGCAAGTTTTCTCATATTGCTAACCCCAATTCATCTTGTTTTCTCAACAGGGTGAAGCAGGTGCAAATGTCTTGGTAGGATTCCAAGTTCCAAGTTCCGACATTCAATGGTTCCAGACCTGTGCCGACAGTCTTGGATATGAATATGCTGATGAGACATACAACTCTTCTTACAATCTTATTATACGATAAGTAGTACTGTTCTATTGGTTGAACACCCTACATCGAGTTGGGGAACTGATAGGGGATTATATGCTCCGGAACCCAGCCTTTGCCAACGATGGCGGAACTAGGTCAATCGGAGAATCCAATAGAAGCGATACATACCACATATCAGATCAATGTTGTATTAGCCTACCTCTGCATGTAGTTGAATCTCAAACAAGGGAAAAATAGCTTCTTGTTGTTTGAAATATTGCTTAATTCTTTGATTTGCTCTCACTTGAAGCTTAAGTGAGAGTTATGATGGAAGTGATTACTTCTAGTAGTCCCTGTTGTTCACTTTTATATTACCAATATATATATATACAATTTTATGGATTTTAGACAGCGGCTTTTGCCTTTTTCTCCATTTTTTTTTAACAATATAGTCATTGATCATTAGTGCTCTAACCAATAGTCTCCTAACTTGACAGACCAAGTTTCAACATAAGATTTCAACCTTGTATATTAGTAGCTCGTGCTTCCATGCTTAGCATGGCACACATTTGATTCTACATTCATAAGCTGAAAAAGAGGGAAATATTTAATTTAGTTTGAGGTGTGATTTGGGCTATTATCGAATATAAAAACACAAAAACATGGCTTAAAAAATAACACCTATTCCTATATATATATATTCATGTGGATGATGATGATGATGGGGTTCAGAGGATGCAAGTACTGGCTTGTTGCTATGGATCCTCCTCGGGACGACAAGATCTGGACCAGAATGATGTCATTCATTATGTATTTTGCAATGAGGAGGAAGAATGACTGAAGATTAACGCAGTGTTAACCAGATGCTACTTTGGCTTTGGAGCCATTGTTTCGGAGGAATTGTCACATATTACAAAAGTTGCCCACGGCACGCTGGATGAGTCTTGGCGGTTACGTGTGTCAGGACTCAAGGTCAGAGGCCTTTTTAATGGTCTCAAAACTCAATGTTCCCTTTTGAAAAGTGCCCAAATACTTAGCATTTATATTATAGGGGGAAGGTTTGAGCTCTTGACTGTGAGGACGTGTTGCCTCCATTGCATATTCGGGCCAGACTGTACCGCTAGCATTTTTATTGTTTTCTTTGCATTGCTTTTCAACTTCAAACTTGTATTTCCATCGATCGATAGCATCGAACTAGTCTTGAGCAACGTCATTCCGAACGTTCATCTCCATTGTAATCTATTGAATGTGAATGAGAGCTTTTACTGACTATTGTGCATTGTTATATTGTTTACAGATTGATATTGTGCATTCTCAAGTTAATATTTGTGCCTGTCAAAGTAACTACTCATAGGCTTACTAGTGAATTAGATAGCTAGTGCCGCACGGATTACTAGTCTGTGACAGTTGGTATCAGAGCCAGAGCTTGTTGAATGCAAACCAGGATGCAGGAAATAAATGAGCGCCTTAGCACTATGGAGGAACGACAGGCCAGTCGAATGCATAGACTGGAAAGCAGAATGGACCAGTTGAACACTTTGGGAGAACAAATTAGTCGGTTGGATGGACTCTTTTCACTGGCAGACAGAGTGGATTCGCTGGCTGAGCACGTTGATAACTTAGAGGGACGAACAGTCGCAATGGAAGAGTCGCCTCACCCCACAGCTCAGGTGATGAGTGACTTCCAATTACAGTTGGAGGACTTATTTGCAAGGGTTGGTTTGCTCACCAAGGCCACTGGGATGACTGATCACTCTAGGATGAAAGTACCCGAGCCAAAGTCATATGCTGGGGCACGAGATGGGAAGGAGTTAGAGAACTTCTTATTTGATCTAGAACAGTATTTTCGCGCGGTGAACCCCGAATCAGAAGAAGCCAAGGTTACCATGGCGACCATGTACTTAGCAGGTGATGCGAAACTATGGTGGAGAACCAAATATGCAGATATGGAAGAAGGTCGCATCCTTATTAGTACTTGGGCAGACCTCAACAAGGAACTCAGAAATCAATTCTTGCCTGAGAACACTGATTTCTTAGCAAGGAGGAAGCTCCACACCATCAAACAGACAGGCAGTATTCGAGACTATGTCCGACAATTCTCAACTTGCTTGCTAGATATTCGAGAAATGTCTGAGAAGGACAAAGTTTTCTGTTTCATGGAACAAGCTCAGCCGCTTCTACAAGCATAATTGCAAAGGCAGAAGGTGACAGATATTACAAGTGTTATTGCGGCAGCAGAAAGGTTTAGCGATTATATGCCCATAACTGGATCCACTTCGCTCAATCACTCCACAGCTAGAACTGGCAGTACCAATTCAAGCTCGGGGTCGAATGCTCGCTCACCTCATCAAAATTGGGGAAACTCAAGTCAGAACCGAGGAAACTATAATTCTCGGCCGTCCAACCAGAATTGGAGTTCCAACAAAAATTGGAATGTCAGCTCTAGCAACTCAAATTACAACAACAAAGGAGGGCAAAACTACTCTGGACAGTGGAGACCATCAGCCCCTGCCCCATGCATTCTTTGCAATAGCAGAGATCACCCAACAGGCAAATGTCCATCCAAACCAGCTCTACACTCATTAATGTCACTGCTTCAAGCAGAGCCTTCTAACCCGACCGCATCGAGCTCGAACCCCACCAACAGTGAGACCTCCCAAATGGGAGCTCTATGCAAGCTCAATGCTGTCAAAGGAGAAATGTATGAGCACCCACACAAGAAGGCTTTACAATACATCGACATCACTATCAATGGGTTCCCTTCCCAAGCATTGTTGGATTCTGGAGCGACAGACAATTTTATTGCCCCAGATGAAGCTAGACGTGTGGGTCTGAATTTAGAAGGAGATGTGGGTAAGTTGAAAGCTGTCAACTCTGAGGCAATCTCTATTAATGGTATGGCTAGAGTTGTGCCACTACAGGTTGGTCCATGGAAGGAAGATCAAACTTCTTGGCCGTTACACTTGATGATTTTAAGGTGATTCTTGGCCAATAATTCTTCCGAGGAGCTGCAGCAGGACCATTACCTTTCATGGACTCCTTGGGGTTTTTCGGACCCAGACTACGCATTGTACCAACCTCAATTCGACCAACAACTCATGATATAATATTGTCGGCGCTCCAGTCAAGAGGGGCTTGGCCAAAGGAGAAGATACATACTTAGCTGTGGCAAAGCTAGAGATGGAAGATGATACTAGCAAAATTCCAGAGGAAGTTGCCCAAGTTATTGCTGACTTCAACGAAGTGATGCCGGATGAATTGCCAAAGAATCTACCTCCCAGCAGGCTCATTGATCACGAAATTGAGTTAGTCCCTAGTGCCAAGCCACCCGCACGTAGTCCATATCGCATGAGCCCTCCAGAGCTGACCGAATTGAGAACACAACTAGATGGCTTGTTGGAGTCAGGATTCATTCGGCCCTCTAAAGCACCTTATGGGGCACCTGTTTTTTTTCAGTGGAAACATGATGGCAGTCTTCGCCTTTGTGTTGATTATAGAGCCTTGAACAAAGTCACTTTAAAGAACAAATACCCGCTGCCGCTCATTGTAAACTTATTCGACCAACTTGGATCCGCCAGATACTTCACAAAACTCGACTTGAGATCAGGTTACCCTCAGGTCCGCATTACTGCTGGTGACGAACCCAAAATTGCTTGTTCTACTAGATATGGGTCATATGAGTTCCTAGTAATGCCCTTCAGCTTGACCAATGCTCCAGCTACATTTTGCACCCTTATGAATGGCATGTTCCGTCACCTTCTGGACAAGTCTGTGGTTGTCTATCTTGACGACATTGTGGTTTATAGTGGGACTATAGAAGAACACCGACATCATTTGCGAGAAGTGTTCCAAATCCTTAAGGATAATCATCTATTTGTCAAGAAGGAAAAGTGTTCATTCGGCCAGACCCAGATCAATTTCTTGGGTCATGTTATTGGCAATGGCAAGATTCGGATGGACATGGAGAAAGTCAAGGTAATCCATGATTGGAACTCTCCTAAGAACGTGTCTCAACTACGTTCTTTCCTTGGACTCGCAAACTATTATCGTCGCTTCATAAGGGACTACTCTAAGAGAGCCGTTGCCCTGACAAATTTGTTGAAACAAGACCGAACATGGGAATGTGATAGACAGTGTGAAGCTTCATTCCAAGACTTGAAACTGACCGTGATGAAAGATCCAGTATTGGCCTTGCCAGACATCACCAAGCCCTTTGAAGTACAAACAGATGCATCTGACTATGCCTTAGGGGGAGTTTTACTTCAAGATGGTCACCCGGTAGCATATGAGAGTCAAAAGTTGAATGATACAGAGTCTCGTTACTCAGCTCAAGAAAAGGAATTGCTAGCCGTTGTACATTGTTTACGGGTGTGGAGACACTACCTCTTGGGGTCTCAAGTCCTTGTTAAAACGGATAATACTGCAGCAAGCCATTTTCTTACTCAGAAGATGCTAACCTCCAAGCAATCTCGATGGCAGAAAAAATTTGCAGAATTTGACTTAGTATTGGAATACAAGCCCGGGCGCACTAACAATGTTGCTGATGCACTCAGTAGAAGGGTAGACCTTGCAGTGCTAACCCATACTGGTCCAAGTCACACCATCTTGGAGAAGATCAAAGTAGGCCTACAGACAGATCCACAGGCGAAGGCGATTACAGAGTTGATCAAGCAGGGCAAAACTCGACGGTTCTGGATAAAAGATGGAGCAATACTCACAACTGGTAATCGCCTCTATGTTCCGAGAACTTCGGGTCTGAGAAAAGAACTTTTGAGAGAATGCCATGACACCCATTGGGCGGGACATCCAGGTTGGAGACGAACACTTGCATTGCTAGAGAGGGGGTACTATTGGCCGCAGATACAGGAGGATGTAATGGCCTATGTTCGAACCTGCCTTATTTGCCAGCAAGATAAGGTTGAAAGAGATCGACCAGTAGGCTTACTAGAGCCTCTGCCTGTTCCAACTCGCCCTTGGGAAAGTGTTTCCATGGACTTCATTACGGGGATACCGAAAGTGGAGGATTTCAGAAGTATCCTTGTAGTTGTCGACCGATTCTCAAAGTATGTGACATTTGTGCCAACCGGACTGACTTGCATAGCCGAAGATACGGTGCAATTGTTCCTCAAGCATGTCGTTAAGTATTGGGGACTGCCCGAAAACATTGTTAGCGACCGTGATGCTCGATTCACAGGAAAGTTCTGGAAGGAGTTGTTCAAGCTCTTGGGATCCAAACTTAATATGTCAACAAACCAACATCCCCAATCCGACGGACAGACTGAGCGCTTTAACTCTATGCTTGAAGAATACCTTCGTCATTTTGTAAGTGCAAATCAGAAAAATTGGGTGGGACTACTCGATGTTGCACAATTCTGTTTCAACTTACAAAAGAGCTCAGCTACTCACTCCAGCCCCTTTCAATTAGTCACCGGTCAGCAACCATTGACACCACATACAGTGCTGACCGGATACCAAGGACTCAGCCCAAGAGCTCTTGAATTTGTCAAAGCCTGGCAGAAAAACATTGAAATTGCTCGAGCCTATCTTGAGAAAGCCTTCCGTCACATGAAGAAATGGGCGGACAAGAAGCGACGAATCGATCCTTTTGAAGTCGGGGACTTGGTATTGGTGAAGTTAGATATGTTCAACAAGTATAAACGGACGGCTAGAGCACACAACAATTTGTTTCGCAAGTATGAGGGACCGGTACAGATTATTGAGAAAGTAGGCAAAGTCTCCTATCGCGTCAAGTTATCACATTGGCTCCGTTTCACCCATCCTGTCTTCCATGCAAGTAACTTGAAGTCCTACCATGCCGATGCCGCTGATCCCACAAGAAATGTATCTACCCGAGCATTGCCTAAGCATCCTACTAAGCCAGATCGAGAAGTGGAAGAAATCTTAGCTGACCGTCTCATCAACAACACAGGCCCGGATAGAGAGTATTTGGTCAAGTGGCAGGATGAACCTCCTTCAGAGATCAGTTGGGAGCCAGTCGAGCATCTACTGCCATACCTTTCAAAGCTGGAAGAGTACTTGAAAAAGTTCGCTGCGAGGGCGTCAGCGAATTGAGTGTGGGAGAGTGTCAGGACTCAAGGTCAGAGGCATTCCTAATGGTCTCAAAACTCAATGTTCCCTTTTGAAAAGTGCCCAAATGCTTAGCATCTATATTATAGGGGGAAGGTTTGAGCTCTTGACTGTGAGGACGTGTTGCCTCCATTGCATAGTCGGGCCAGACTGTACCGCTAGCATTTTTATTGTTTTCTTTGCATTGCTTTTCAACTTCAAACTTGTATTTCCATCGATCGATAGCATCGAACTAGTCTTGAGCAACGTCATTCCGAACGTTCCTCCCCATTGTAATCTATTGAATGTGAATTAGAGCTTTTACTGACTATTGTGCATTGTTATATTGTTTACAGATTGATATTGTGCATTCTCAAGTTAATATTTGTGCATGTCAAAGTAACTACTCATAGGCTTACTAGTGAATTGGATAGCTAGTGCTGCACGGATTACTAGTCCGTGACAACGTGGATGTTAAAAGATACTACGGAGAACCTTTCATCAATGGGCAAGCTGTTCCTATGATCCTGATTCCTGAGTCATGAGTGGTTGATAAAAATAAGAATTCAAGAGCTAATGAACCAGCAAGAACACTAAAATGCTCCCAACAGTGCACCTGTTAGGATTACAAGTCAGTAGAACTTAGCAGTACTCATGACTGACTACGCAAAAAGAGGTTGCAAAATTGGATTTAGCAATAAAAATATGATTAGTGGTGTAATTAGAAAAAGGGTTATTTCAAGTCTCAACTAATAAAAAGCATCCCTTTATGTTTTTTCCAACACATTTGTTTTGTCTTAGCCATCTTCAAAGAAGCTGGTTTTCTTCTTTTTAGCCATGTAGAAAGGGTTCCGAGGAATATATCGATTTCCAGACAAAAGATTTAGGATTCCCTGGCCTATCTTTCAATCGCAGGCAATTCAGTTTTTACAATAGCAAGATTTCACATCCTCATTGGAAGGATATTCAAAGCTTCAAACCACTCAGCTGTCTGGGTTTAGAAAGACTCTTATTTGCAAATGTTAAGAGCCTTACCATTCTCGACGCCTTATTAGGGTCTCAATGCTTTAAAATGTGTCTTCTTCATATATCTTACTGTTCGATCGACAATTGAATAAGTTGGAGCAAGACTAGATGAAGAGCATAACTATTGTTCATTGGTAATTTATTGTGGTGGTACTAATTGAGAATGGACATTTGGTCTCAAATTTTTTATATTCTTTAGTAAATTTTTTATATTCTTTAGTTTCCTCCAATACTTCATAAGATTTATACAAAAACAACCATAGCAATGATATATAAGTTACCTTAGCGATAATGATCTTACATTTTTTTTTCCACATTAGTGCTACTATTATACTTGAAAAATCATAACTAAAGGATGACTTAATTTGTCACAACAAATGTAACCATTATTGTCAAGCCACGTTTTCTTGTTTGTAGCATTCTCAAGTTGTGAATGCGAAAAATGTAAGAAACGTTTTGAGATGATTTAGTGTACATGAAAGTTAATTTGAAATTTAAGTTAGTGCTCATTTTTTGGTTAGTTTGAGTCAAAATGTAGAGGGATTTTGTAGGGGTGGGCAAAAATCGATTTAAATTCGGTTAACCGACCGAACCGAAATATGAGTAAAAAGAAAATAATTTAAACCGAATCGAACCGATTATAAACGGTTCGAAATCGATTTACAGTTTTGAACCGACCGATTTATAACCGAACCGACCGATTAATTAGATATATATAAATAACTAAAAAACAAGTAGGTGTCAATACTTGATTAGTGCAACAAATGCACTGCAATACACCCTGTTGTACTAAATCACCCTTTTCTCTCAAAGTTTTCAATTTTTGGCTAAAAATTGGGTCTATAAAAAAATTGGGCCTGTAAAAAAATTGGACATGTTTTAATGAAAGTCTTTCAAATGCTTGAGCCTGAAATTTTGGCCCAACCGAACCGATCCGAAATTCGGTTAAATCGAATTCATCGGTTTACAAATACAAAATTCGGTTTCGGTTTGGGTTTTAGGCAAACCGAATGAAATCGGTTCGAAAGCGGTTTGGGGCTCAAAACCAAACCGAACCGACATTGCCCACCCCTAGGATTTTGTACAGAAGAATCATTTATACCCCCTTGTATTGTGCGTCATTCTAATTTTCCTCCACATCTATGTAAGTCATAAAATTATGATCGTCATGAAACTTACGGTATCCACATTTTAGATTAACCACATATTTGGTCGCAATTGAATTTTTTTCTTATTTTAAAAATAAAAATTGGGCCACAAAAGACCAATTTGGGTTTTCACTGCTGTGTTAGCCATGACTCACTAGCCTTTGGGATCCTACCGTCACCCTTGTAGTTCACGCAAGGAAACAATTTTTGCTGCCTCTGATTTGCGACGGGGTTCGCCATTCCTCTCTCACTCACTCATAACGCACACACGAGATGAAAATAACAGAAGAAAAACAACAAAGCCCTAGAGGGAGGGACAATGGTATGGACCTAAACACGAATAATTGAGGAAAGGTCGCAAACTAGATTTAAACTTTTAACACATTTTTTTATAATAATTATATGTAACTTTCCTAAAATTTTGAGCTCAAATGAATTAAATAACTTGTATATGGTTCATTTAACTAAACAAAACTAACACGGGTCTTAATCCAGTAATGAAGCCCAAATAAGTCGTTTAAGCCTAAGGCCCCTTTTGAAAACCCTTAAAAAAGGTTTCGATGTAATGAAAAACATTGACAATATTAAAAATGTATTTGTGGGCATGCTCTGAGGATGACAGTTTCATGTATGAGTAGACTCTGAGGCTAACATACTTACTATGTGCGGGTGGGCTCAGAGGCTGATAAACTACCTTGGCGTTATAGTCCCACATCATCTATTTGATAGAAGGGGATGTGTTATATATGTGCGAGGTTGAATTCCCGTGATACTACTTAAACCTAAAGCGAATAATATCATATCATGTGAATCAGATTGTTACACCTACATGAAGGGGCAATGGTGTGGGCCTAAACACTCATGTTGAGGAAATGTGTCGAAACGGGCTAAAAGTTTAACACGTTGTTTGTAGCGTTAGTTCATCATTTTTCCTAAAATTTTGAGATCAAACAAATTAAATAATAATTTTTTAGTTTAGGTATGGTCTTGTCATCTAAATAAAACTCAAGTGGGTAAAAAACAATGATTATGATTTCATTTTCTGAGATAATTTTGGTCCCTTGATTTTAAGAAACATTTTATCAAATATTTCATTTTGTGCATAAAAAAATATAAATTTCGATTGTACTTGCTAAGTTAATAATATTATGGTTAGGGTTAAGGAGATCATGAGAGAGATAGAAGGGGGACAAGATTGAGGTGGTGGCCTCGTGTGGTGGAGAATGAATGGGTTTTCTCGAGTTCTTTGTGACTGCACAATTTATGAGGAGGGGTTTGTGATTTGGGGATTTGAGAGGGAAATTAGGGTTAAGGTTTAGAAGATTGTTGTTAGGGAGGGAGAAGGGGGATGAGAGTGAAGTGGTGGAAAGTAATATACTGAGATTGAAATTCCCCTAATAGTTTTTCTTTTCAATTTTCAAAAAATGTTTCATATATGAAAATAGAAAATATTTCATGAAATTTCGAGGATTCACATTACTTGGTCCTAACCGAGTAGTAAAAGTCCAAACTAGTCCTTAACCCCAATGTTTCGATATGACAACGGAGCTCATTTTGATTATTTAGAACTCAAGATGTTACGCGAAAATGGGAAATTGCAAAGCAATGAAGAATCAAAATCCCCAGTTGCCCAAATGACAAAATCATCACGGTATTAGTCAAAAAGGGAAGCAGGGGGAGGTTAATAATGTTAAGCAATACCAAAATGTTATTATTGTGTCCTCTTCTCGCTCCCTACATATCGATACTCCTCTAATCATTTCACAATGATTAGATTATTGCTCCAATTATTCTCCCTCACTTTCCAATCTCTAATCCCGCTAATTCTTATTGACGAGGAAACGGGTGAGATGGAGATGGAGGGTTGCACCCCTTCCCTCGCCCGTTTCCTCGCTAATAATACAAACTCCTCTAATCCATATTCTTCACCATCTCTCGATCTATCTAATCAACCCCTACTCGGACTCAGGTTTCATTTTGCAATTTCGTCCAAATCAAACTCTAGCCTTCGACCACTTCTCCAAGATCACAATCCTATCATCTTTTTTTCGTATTCAATACATCAACACGAAGAAAGCAAAACAACTGAGCAAAGTTTATAGTAAAAAAAAAAAAAAATCAAGAAATTAGATGAACATAGAAAAATCCGACTTTTCGTGTGCGACCGTGCACGAGAAGGTGTATGAACAAATGGAAAAATGTTGGTGCTAATAACAACCCTCAAAGCCCAAGCTCAAGCCCAAGCCCAAGCCCAAGCCCAGTACCCAAAACCCTAGGGTTTGTTTCAGTCCTTTAAAATGTCTTTCTTCTTCCGATCCCTTTAGTGTGGTTGAGCGGCAGCAAAGCAGCAGAGGCGAGAGGAGAGGAGAGGAGAGGAGAGGAGCAGCAATGGTTCGTAAATCTCTCACTCTCTTTCACTCACTTAATATTGTTCTTTCTTTTCGTTTGTTCACTAATCAAACCTTCACAATCTCTGTTTTTATCAATCTTACAGGTGAAGTATTCGAGAGAACCCGACAATTCCACCAAATGTAAGCCATAGTCATCTCTAATAGATTTCAATCTTAGGGTTTACTTTGCTTTAACAAGTTTAACTCATCTCTGTTTCCTTTTTTGATGTTTCAGCTTGCAAGGCCAAGGGGTCTGATCTCCGTGTTCACTTCAAGGTTCGTTTATAGATCTATATCTTACTGTTTATTATTTGATACTATCCCTTAACCCTAAATTAATGAAATGGTTTAAAACATTCATTTGGGGTTTTGGTTCAAATAGCTAATTTAATTGATTCATCTTATGCTAAACCATGAATAAATTGATGTTTGTGTGCTGGTTGTAAGTGTGTATTTAGTGATGGGGCAAAGGGGATAAATTAAATCTGTGTGTATATAGTGATGGGGAAGAACGGAAAAGTTGAACCTGAATAAAAAAAGCAGGGTTCTGTTGCCTTTAAAGAACAGATCTCTCGTAAATTTTAGGGAGATCAATTCATCGTATTTGGGTGAATCTCTTGTTTTGTCAGTGACGAGTGGTTCAAATTATGATGGTACATAATTCACAGCTGTAAAAATAGTTATTTTATAATAGTTGGGGGATGGTATTTTGTTGGGATTTTTTTCAGAGGTTCAAATGTTGTTGAAGGACCTCGATATCTCTACCTAAACCAAGAAGGGCAAATGTGTTATTGGTTCTAAGTGTGTAGTTTGGAAATTTTGTTGTGTTGAGGTCAGTGTCCTATATTCCAGTGGAGTGGCAATTGCCTGTATTGTAGTGCAAAATTGTATAAGATTGGTTGTAGCGTTGAAACAGGAGAACGATGAAAATCTGTGAATTATGTGCTGGTTGTAAGTGTGTATTTAGTGATGGGGCAAAGGGGATAAGTTAAATCTGTGTGTATATAGTGATGGGGAAGAACGGAAAAGTTAAACCTGAATAAAAAAGCAGGGTTCTGTTGCCTTTAAAGAACAGATCTCTCGTAAATTTCAGGGAGATCAATTCATCGTATTTGGGTGAATCTCTTGTTTGTCAGTGACGAGTGGTTCAAATTATGATGGTACATAATTCACAGCGGTAAAAGTAGTTATTTTATATTAGTTGGGGATGGTATTTTGTTGGGATTTTTTTTCAGAGGTTCAAATGTTGTTGAAGGACCTCGATATCTCTACCTAAACCAAGAAGGGCAAATGTGTTATTGGTCCTAAGTGTGTAGTTTGGAAATTTTTTTTTGTTGAGGTCAGGGTCCTATATTCCAGTGGAGTGGCAATTGTATGTGTTGTAGTGCAAAATTGTATAACCCGAAAGAAAATCTGTGAATTATTTGCTGGTTGTAAATGTGTATTTAGTGATGGGGCATAGGGGATAAGTTAAATCTGTTAGTATATAGTGATGGGGAAGAACTGAAAAGTTAAACCTGAATAAAAAAGCAGGGTTCTGTTGCCTTTAAAGAACAGATCTCTCGTAAATTTCAGGGAGATCAATTCATCGTATTTGGGTGAATCTCTTGTTTTGTCAGTGACGAGTGGTTCAAATTATGATGGTACATAATTCACAGCTGTGAAAGTAGTTATTTTTATAATAGTTAGGGGATGGTATTTTGTTGGGATTTTTTTTCAGAGGTTCAAATGTTGTTGAAGGACCTCGACATCTCTACCTAAACCAAGAAGGGCAAATGTGTTATTGGTTCTAAGTGTGTAGTTTGGAAATTTTGTTTTGTTGAGGTCAGTGTCCTATATTCTAGTGGAGTGGCAATTGTCTGTATTGTAGTGCAAAATTGTATAAGATTGGTTGTAGCGTTGAAACGGGAGAACGAGTAAAACCAGAAGAAAAAATCAGGGGCCTGTTGTCTCTATGAAAAGATCTCTCATATTTTTCAGGGAGATCAGTTTATTTGGGTGAATCTCTAGTTTTATTAGTAGCAAATGTTCATTTTATTATGTTACAATTAATTATATCATAAGTAGTCTACCACTTGTGCCATTACAGGATAGGAGGAGGGCGATGGTATTTAGAGACGTCACGGGTCTCATGTATTTGAGGTTTTAAACAGTCATTGGGGATTATTGTCTGAGTTGTTCAAGTTTGTCGAAGGACCATGAACCTTTTGATGTCTTGCTATAGCAAAAAGAGCTTATGAATTATTGGTTTCTGTTAAAGCTGTGCAAGTTTGTTTCTGAGTTTGTATCTCTAGGATTAAAACCTAAAGGAAAAAAAAGGGTCTGTTGTATATATGAACAGATCTCTTTTAAGTTTCAGGGAGATCAGTTCATCGTATTTGGGTGAATCTCTAGTTTTATTAGTAACTAGTGGTTCAATTTATGATGGTACATAATAAACAGTTGTGCTACTACTACAGAATAGGGATGGGGATCAATATCTGAATTACTTCAAATTTTTTAAGGCTCTTTAATCCTTTTGTTATCACTAGCTATACCAAGAAGAGGATGCATCTAGCTAGAGCTGGCAATTGGGTATTTTTATGCAAAAGTTTGTAGGAAGGTTGCAAGTGTAACCTGAAGGAAAAAAAAGCAGGGGTCTGTTGTCTCTATCAACAGATCTCTTGTAAAATTCATGGAGATCAATTCATTGTATTTGAGTGAATCTCTTGTTTTATTTGTAACAAGTGGTTCAGTTTATGTTGGTATATAATTTAAGGTAACCTTATTGTTAGCCCGAATATTTTCGTACACTCTAAATCAATGTACAGCATTTTCAGTCATTCTTATTTGATGAATCGGAATGGTACTCATATTTACTAGAGAGTTATGTTTTCATATACATTGTGTTATGTAGCTGAGTATTTGTCAATACATACTAAACCCCAAAAGTAAAAACAGGGTTATTTTGCCTGTAAATAATGGCACATAAGAAAACCTTACACATCCTGAGGTATAAAAGCAGGGGCTTGTTTCTACATAAGTACGTCTCCCGTAAACATCATTGAATGCAATATAGCATCATTAATGGGTGAATTCCTTTAGGTTAGGCCTAGGATAAGGGATTCAATCAATGATGTAATATAGCAAAATATTTTGTTTTCTCGGTTTGTAATCACTTGCTGTATGTGGTTTTACCATTTGTTTTATTTTGTCAAATGTCAATTGCGTGTGATTTCCAATTATATTGATTATGTATAATCATTGAGTTTCAGTAGTTGGTTATGATTTCAATGCACACTAATGAGGTTTCACGTTATTTACTCCATGGATCATTGTGTCCGATAAACTGAACTCACTAATTTTTCATTTGGCATGGTATTTCTCTTTTATTTTCTTTAAGAAGCTATAAGGTTTAACCTTTATCCTTGTATACTGAATCGTTGGCTTTTTCTTTTAACAGAACACAAGGGAGACCGCGTTCTCACTCAGGAAAATGCCTTTGGTTAAGGCAAAAAGATACTTGGAGGATGTGCTGGCACACAAGCAAGCAATTCCTTTCCGTCGCTTCTGTAGAGGTGTTGGTCGTACTGCTCAAGCCAAAAACCGTCATTCAAATGGACAAGGGCGCTGGCCAGTTAAATCTGCCAAATTCATTCTTGATTTACTGAAGAATGCTGAGAGCAATGCTGATGTATAGTTCCATAACCATTTTGGACTTGTTATGTTCTATTACTTCCTTTCAAAAATATGAAGTTGTTTGTAAATTATTTTACAGGTGAAAGGTTTGGATGTGGATGCACTTTATATTTCACACATCCAAGTGAACCAAGCACAGAAGCAGAGGCGTAGAACTTACCGAGCTCATGGAAGAATTAACCGTAAGTATCCAATAAACCATTGCTTTACTGCAATTGCCTTGACCTTATTGTCAAGAACCACCATTTGCACCTTACTATCAGTAGGATCGTAAAAGCATTTGGTGGATACAGTTCCGCCTGTACCAACAATATAATTGACTAGTGGTCTAGTGTTCTTGTGTTGGTTGAATTGGTAAGCCCTTGAATTGTGTATCAAATAATTCTGGCAACTTATTCTCTGGCAGCTTATATGTCATCTCCCTGCCATATTGAGTTGATTTTGTCCGAGAAGGAAGAACCCGTTAAGAAAGAGGTAACATTTCTCCATCAAAAATATATATCATTCTTAAACCAATATGAAATTTATGTCTGTTGCAAGTTAATTTATAATCTTTAATTGATTGTGCAGGCGGAAACCCAGTTGGCTCCTAGAAGGAAGACAAAAGCTCAGTCACTCAGAAGTGGTGCTTCGTCTTAGGACACTTTATGTATTAGCCGGTTTCTGCAGGAAGTGTTTTAGCTCAATGAGTCTACCTTAGATTTCAGTCTCTTGGTGAATAACTTTTGCTTGTTGTCTAGAAAAGTTCTGAGATAATTTTGAGAGATTGTTCACAATATTATTTGATGCTTTTAAAGAGATTTTTCCATGTTTGGTATAATTGAGCTTGTTAGCTTTTGTTCCATGTTTCTTTGTCACTATTTGTGGTGTTGTACAATTATGTTTTTTCATTCATGGTAAGGTTCGTACAGCTACTTAATTATATTTCTTGCATTGTTTTTATGTTTGTTCATAACATATCAGAGTTAGCAGTATGACTATTCCTGTTTCATCCATTACTGTTCTATTGAGTCAGGCTCGGGAAAACTTGTCATGAAACATGATAGAGGCCCTTGTAATGTGTTTGGTTTAGGTGAAACCTCCAGATCTGATACGCATTTGTCAGTTTGGACACAACATTAAAACATACTGCTGCCTAGAGTAATAGACTGGACTAATCCATGAGTATCATGGTGAGAATAAAACTTATAATAGTCAACCAATTGAAGTTCAGCGACATTCACTATTGAGGACTCATCAATTAGGATTTTGTGAGTTTTTGTCCGATTATTAAGAGCATATTTGCTCTATTGTTGATAAGCCTTATGGTATTGAATCTAGCTGCTTAGATGGAGTAGATCGGAGCAAAGCGAAAGTGAATCTTCATGCAAGGTAGAGGTGATGGATCAGAGCGAAAATAAATCTCTATGCGAGATGGAGATAATAGCATCGCCGGGGGATGAATATAAGAGCATCTTTAATGGTATAAGAGCATATTCAATGGGGGATGAATATAACACGAATAAGAGCATCTCCAATGGTATAAGAGCATCTCCATTTTAATCAAATGCTAAATATAGGGTTTTCTCTATTTTTTCATCACTCCAATTACATTTCCTATTTTAACTTTCTCATTATTATTTTAATATATCTTTAACTTTTTTATACCAATTTAATTTCAATTATACTATTATTAATTTCAACTTAATATAATTATAATGTTATTAATTTCAATTTTATTATTATGATATTATTAAATATATACCATTATTAATTTCAACTTAAATATATAATATTATTTATTACCAATTTTATTTATTTAAAATAAATTGAATAAAATAAAAGATAATATAATTATAATTTTTTAAATATTATAAATTTTTTTATTATTATATGAGATTTAGGGGTGGGTAATTTTTTCAAAGTTGAAGGAAAAATTATTATTGGGGATGATTGGAGAGAGGGTTTTTCCAATGAAATTTCTAAAATAGTTTTTTTTATTTTTTATTTTAAGAGGATGATTGTAGATGCACGTACAGAGTTGAGTACTACCATAGATTGCAGAGGTTGTGAAAACCGCTAGCAAACCGCAAAAACTTTAGTTTAATGATTTGGCAAACATTTCAACTTTAATCTGTTTCATTCTTAAAAAAGTTGTCTGTGTTAATACAGTTAACTGAAATTTCCTCTATAAATCCTCCTTTCTTTACTTTCCTGTCTCCAAGTTGTGATTTGTCGTGTTTTCTTTGTCTCCAATTGTGTTTGTCATGTTTTCTTTGTCTCCAATTGTGATTTGGTAGAGAAGTAGAAGCCTTGACGTATGCAGTGACGTCAATGGTACACTTGTCTTCTTATCATTCATATTCTATTTATTTACAACATTCGATACTCTAGACGTAGAGATTAGATAAGAAATGGGAGGCCATGTTGTAGTGCTCCCTTTTCCTGCCCAAGGCCATATCAACCCATTGCTTCAATTCGCCAAACTCTTAGCTTCCAAAGGTCTAAAAGTCACTCTAGCCACCACCCTCTTCATCACTAAATCTATACACCAACCAGATACAGCTCCCGTCCTAATTCAACCATTCTCAGATGGTTGCGATGAGGGCGGTATAGCAGAAGCTGGAACTGTCGAGGCCTACGTAGAGCGGTTTAGAGATATTGGTTCGAAAAACCTATTAAAGCTCATTCAAACACACGACTCTTCGGAATACCCGGTTAAATGTATAGTTTATGATTCTCATGTAACTTGGGGTCTTGATGTTGCTAAACAACTTGGCCTAATCAGAGCATCGTATTTCACACAATCTTGTGCGGTTGGGGCAGTGTATTACAGCGTTCAACGTGGTCTACTAAGTGTTCCTGTAGAAGCGACTACTGTGTCCTTGCCTTGTTTGCCTCTGTTGAGAAGGCATGAATTGCCATCTTTTATTGATGATATTGAATCATACCCAGCTTTCTTGCGCGCAGTCTTAAATCAATTCTCCAACGTAGATGAAGCAGACTGGATCCTGTTCAATACATTTGACATCTTGGAAGATGAGGCAAGTGTATAAAAATTGTATTCTTATTGCCTATTTTCAGTGTAGATTTCCTCTTAACTGTTTCAATCACTACAGATAATCACTTGGATGGCAAAGAGATGGCCAGCGAAGATGTTAACGGTTGGTCCAACCGTTCCATCACTTAACCAAGACAATCACATCAAACATAACAACGACTACGGTTTTAGTCTCCTTCAACCTGATTCAAGCACCTGCATGAATTGGCTGAACACGAAGGATACCAAGTCGGTTGTGTACGTATCTTTTGGGAGCTTGGCCAGCCTAGGAGAAGATCAAATGGAGGAACTAGCTTGGGGACTCAAAAACAGTGGGACTAACTTCTTATGGGTGATCAGACCTTCAGAGGAACATAGGCTCCCTAAAGAGTTCGAGAAGTTGAAATCAGACAGAGGCCTGGTGGTGACATGGTGTCCTCAGTTAGAGGTGTTAGCTCATCAATCAGTGGGGTGTTTCATGACTCATTGCGGATGGAACTCTACGCTGGAAGCATTAAGTTTAGGTGTGCCAATGGTGGCAATGCCTCAATGGACTGATCAAACTACCAATGCAAAGTTTGTGGAAGATGTTTGGAGAGTTGGAATTAGAGCTGGTAAGATGGATGATGAGAAGAAGGGAATAGTGGGAAGAGAAGAAATCGAGAAGTGCATAAGGGAGATTTTGGAAGGAGAAAAAAGTGAACTGATGAAGAAGAATGCGTTGAAGTGGAAGGAGTTAGCTAAGGATGCAGTGTGTAAAGGTGGAAGCTCGGATAAGAACATTGAGAAATTTGTAGCAACTCTTGTTAGCAAATAAATGGGTGCATAGGAAATGAGTCACTCAGGCTTTCTTTCTAGTATCAATGTTCAATACAAGCCTTCAATGTCAATTCTTCTGTAAAACTCTCAGCTGTAACAATTTACAAGTGTGCAACTTCACAATTCAAGTGCATTCCAAACATATATTACTCTTTCAAACATCAACTATGATCTAATATCAGTTCATTGCACTGATTTGAATCCAAGACACAAGCCTCACTGGAACACCCTGATTCATTAATAACCTGTAGTTGATGATTGATCAGACATCATCTTGAAATTCTAAGGGTGTGTATGGTTGCATGAAATCCTATGTCATGGAAACCAGAACTGATAAGAGCTCGCTCTAAATTTTTTTAATTTGCACCTCATTAGATTCAGTGTGAAAATTTTTAGTCGATAATAGAAGCTGTCATATATGATCAAGTTCTTAAGGTTGAGGGCCTTTATATTGATAAATTCTGCGCCCTTGTATTCACAGTCAATCATATTCTCCAAGAATAGAACTGCAGAAAATAAAGTATTCTGTTATATATGAACTTGAATGCTTGGTATTTTGATCAGTAGTCAAGTTTGCTGAGCTACCAATTCTATCTAAAAAGCGATAGAACCTCCTCCATTGCATGTCAGTTAAACCAAAAGCACTGATTCACTAACTACTGCATGTAGTCCTTGTTCACCCGGAAATGTCTGTCAGTGTGGGGCTTTGCTGATTACACATCGGACAACAAATTCAAAATTTTTACGAAGTTCTAATAAGAAACAAACAATATAAACTTGCAAGAAGCTCAATGAATTTCCCTCTTTTACTGATTATACCCAGTTCAATTGCACCTAGTCTTAAATAAATTCTCCAAAGTAGATGAAGCGGACTGGGTCCGGTTCATTACATTCAACATACTGGAGGATGAGGTCAGTGTTTCTAAAATAATTTCCTATTAGCTAGATTCAATATATGATGTTTCCTAGAGAAAATTGTATGCGAACTTTCTCAGTGTGGACTCTGATTATAACCATTATAACATAATTGCTAAGATAATCAATAGAAGTGAAGATGTTAACAGTAGTTGGTCCAACTGTTCCAACTCTCTACCCAGACAAATAGATCAACGGTAACAATGACTAAAGCTTTAATATGCTTCAATCTGATTCAAGCACATGCATGAACTGGTTGAACACAAAAGGAAACTAAGTCGGTTTTGTACATATCATTTTTGAGCTTGCCCAGTCCTGGAGGAGATGAAATGGACGAACTAACAGGGGGCCTCAACAACAGTGGTACTAATTTCTTAAGGGAAGTCAAAGTTTCAGAGAAGCAATAGCTACTCAAGGAGTACAAGAAGTTGAAATCAGAAAAAAGTAAGTTTGGTGGTGACTCATTATCGATGGAACTCTACACCGGAAGCATAGATTTGATATTTGGTGAATTCTTTAGCAATGGGACAATCATTGGATACAACCTATTCATACTGCATCGATTTTACCAGTTTCATATAGTTGAGTTTTGCGAACAATGGCAAAGACTCTACCAGCAAACTAAACTTTACGATATCTCTCTGTGATATCACATGGAGATAAAATTAGAAGATGTCTATGATAGTAGACTTTAGACTTTAAGTTCCATCATTTATATACTCAGCTTAGGAAAACTTAGCAACACGTAAGAAAACCAAACCAAAAGCTGGTACAAATGATTAGACAATCCAATGTATAAAAATTTAACGAAGTATGTAAAGCAAATTCCTTGAGAAGAGATAATTCAAGGCTTTGTGCATTCTGAACTCCTTTAAGAATGGCTATTACATGATCTGAACTGCAATAATATGGAGATAACTCGGTGCTTGCTTCCACAAGAGAAGGAAATTGATGAAACTGAAAAAACTTGGTTTAAATCCATTTAATTTGCACTTCCTAAGATTCAGTGCAAAAATCTTTAGTCTACGATAGAAGCTGTCACATATGATCAAAGTCTTAAGATTGAGGGCATTTATGCTGATAAACTCTCGGCCAAAGTACTGACTTTGCAAATGTTGGTTCCATCATGCAGTGATAACACTGAATCTATAAATTTTTTAACTTTATAATTATAAATCCGGTGTTTGGCACCAGGAGACAGCTGGTTGGAATCCAAACACAGAGCGGGAGATGAACGCCAGAGGTTTCTCCATCTTTTGGATAAAATGCTGGTTCGAACAAAGTTGCAAGCTTATATTTCTAGTATAACATTCAAGGTTTCTAGATCAACATTCAAGTCTTCAGCGTCAGCTTATTTACACATAAAACTTTTACTATGACGATCAAAACTCAAATGCATTTCAAACTGTGACGACCCGCCTCCCGCACTGTACAGATACTGTCCGCTTTGGGCTACCATCCGGCCCTCACGGCTTTAAAAGGCCTCTGTACAATGGGGAGATGACCCTGCACATATAAAGATCATCAACCTCCCCTACCCAGGCGATGTGGGACTATGTTTCCCCTTGGTAGCTCGCCCAACTCCTCTTGGGATCCACGGGCCTGTTGGGCCTATTGGGCTCCAACCCTCACCCTCACCCTCCCCCTCAAGTCCGCCCACACAAGGGTCTCACAGTCCACCCCCCTTAAGGCCCAACGTCCTCGTTGGCCACACAGGCACAACGTCCACGTTGCCCGAGGGTCCACCTCCACGTGGCACACTTCCGGCTGGGTCAGGCTCTGATACCAAACTGTGACGACTCGCCTCCCGCACTGTACAGATACTGTCCGCTTTGGGCTACCATCCGGCCCTCACGGCTTTAAAAGGCCTCTGTACAATGGGGAGATGACCCTGCACATATAAAGATCATCAACCTCCCCTACCCAGGCGATGTGGGACTATGTTTCCCCTTGGTAGCTCGCCCAACTCCTCTTGGGATCCACGGGCCTGTTGGGCCTATTGGGCTCCAACCCTCACCCTCACCCTCCCCCTCAAGTCCGCCCACACAAGGGTCTCACAGTCCACCCCCCTTAAGGCCCAACGTCCTCGTTGGCCACACAGGCACAACGTCCACGTTGCCCGAGGGTCCACCTCCACGTGGCACACTTCCGGCTGGGTCAGGCTCTGATACCAAACTGTGACGACTCGCCTCCCGCACTGTACAGATACTGTCCGCTTTGGGCTACCATCCGGCCCTCACGGCTTTAAAAGGCCTCTGTACAATGGGGAGATGACCCTGCACATATAAAGATCATCAACCTCCCTACCCAGGCGATGTGGGACTATGTTTCCCCTTGGTAGCTCGCCCAACTCCTCTTGGGATCCACGGGCCTGTTGGGCCTATTGGGCTCCAACCCTCACCCTCACCCTCCCCCTCAAGTCCGCCCACACAAGGGTCTCACAGTCCACCCCCCTTAAGGCCCAACGTCCTCGTTGGCCACACAGGCACAACGTCCACGTTGCCCGAGGGTCCACCTCCACGTGGCACACTTCAGGCTGGGTCAGGCTCTGATACCAAAAATGTCACGCCCCGATTTTCGAACAACATAAATAAATAGATTGTCCAAAAACCAAGGCACGACAGGAACACATAAAATAATACAGTCATAAGGTGAAAAACAACTAATAAGCTCTCTCAATATTCTTCCTAAAAAAAATGAGGTCCACAACGAAGAAATGAAAATTTCAATAATCCATTCCCCAAATAAGTATCTGACAGAACTTAACATTTATTTCCAAATCCTACATCTGATTACCTAGGAAATAATAATAAAGAACTAAAAATAAAATAAACGCGTCGACTCCTCAGTTATCGCCACGCAGCTATTATCCTTCCTTACGCACCAATTAACCCTGATAGTTCTCTGGGACTACGCTCATTAAGAACGTACCCAAATTTGTAAAACAATACAAAATCTGGGTCAGTATAATCATACTGGTGTGAGCAAACTTACAATTCAAACAATTAAATATAAAAGTACAAAAATGCAAATTTCACCTTGAGGAAGACAGGTAGTTCTCATTCAAGATTTGAATGAGCGGTTAGTTTCTTCCCTCAAGGCTAACCTAGTACGAGATAAAATAATCTCTACACAATTTAATGACATGCTCAATTAAATGGTTTTATTTAATTATTATTATTTTTTTTTTTTCTAATCCTTGGCTCCTTTTTCCACAATCGCACTCTCCTCCTGTGCCGAACACACCTCACCCAAGTGTGCCTCCCTTGCCATCGAAGCCACTCGGAGCGTACATGACCCAAGTGGGGTGTCACCTCGAGTGTCATGTCATCTCACCCGAAGTTCGATCACTGACAAGCATTTTACACGTACAACCGAACTCACATGGAACGGTGCACCGATATGCAAGCAAGTCTGCATACCCATAATTCCATCACACGTATACAAGCAAGTCTGTATACAAAAATTTCTTTTCTTTCACTTTTTTTTTTTTTTTTTTCGGAGTTGTGGAGAAAGAACATTTACCAAGTATTTATTTGAGCCAATATTATTCACAACATTTTATATTACTACAATTATATTCACAACATTTTAATCATGTCCACTATTTCAACATGACATCACTTGTTACCTCCACTTGACAATTAATAACCCACATGACATCACACTTGACAATTAATAACCCATATGACATCACGATATCAATCAAGTATACTAATAAAAGCTATAAAACAACATATTGAAGGAGCTACAATAATAATAGCTACAACAACAGTTTGCAACATATTCAACTAATAATAGCTTCAAGGTGCTTTTGACCATGTCAAATCAGTTAAAGCAAAATTAAAGCAAAAATTTTATTTGTCAGATCAGTTTCAAGAATTTCCAATTGAAACTGATCAGTTAAAGATTAAAGCAAAATTAAAGCAAAAAAAAAGATTCACCCTTCCAATTGAAACAGATCAGATAAGTGTGATTTGACCATGTCAAATCAGTTAAAGCAAAATTAAAGAAAAAAAAAGATTCAACATTTCTTATGTGCGTCAGACATCACAACAGTTTGCGAAAAACAAAAAAATATCCAATCTTTCATAGGTTAGGCGTCAGATGTCAATAGAATAAAATAAAAAAAATCATGTCAGATCATAGAAACGGAAACCCATACACACAAAACGAAATCAAAAGAAAACCTAAAAGAAAATCCATCTTTCATCCTTTCTCTCTTCCATACGTAGGGATATGCAATATATCTAATCAATGATAAAAAGAAAACTAAACAAGATTAGAGTTGTACTCACTGATTTTTGGCAAGAATTTAAGGTTCCTCTTTTCAAGCTTCTCCCACTTTTCAACGCAGTTTTTTTTTTTTTTCCTTCTTCTTTTGTGTGTGTGTGCAAAGAGAAGAAAATAAACTAGGGTTGTATCTTTAAAGGAAGAATTTAGGGTTTCTTTGGCTAAATACACCCACCCTTTATCTCTTACCCACCACTAGCCTAAACCTTAATTTGAAATTAAAAATTATAAACTATTATTACTTGTAATTATTATTAATTAATAATTACTACTAATAAATATTATTAACTTCTAAAATAATGCAAGTATATTGGTAAGTGAATTTGGCGGGTATTACACAAACCCTTTCAAATGATTCCAACATCAACCATGATCAGATACATATTCTCAAATAGTTCATCTCACTGATATTTGTCTAAGACACACATGCCTCATTGAAGACAAAAGAAATCGATAACCTATAATTGTTGATTGATGAAGCATCATCTTGAAATTCAAAGAGAATCATGTATGTTAGTTGTTCTCTCCGAATTTTGATAGCAGTTTTTCAAAACAATCCTCACGTGCTTCACCATTAGCAACAAACTTCTTTACAGTAGCACTATTTTCTAGCAACATTTTCAAGAGAAATTCCACTTGATTACTGTGTCCACCGAAGTCTTGGATCTCAACTGACTTAAGGTGATGCAACATGGAACAGCAACACTTCTTTCCAATGCACCCATGATGATGATTCCTACACAAAGGCAAATAAATCCCAATTTAAATGCAAGTTAAAAGAAATTTTTTAGTAACTAATAAAGTGGTGGATGATTTACCCATTCAGAAAAATGAAGGACAAGAGATTCATTTTTTGGTGAATTCTTTAGCAGTGGCATTGTCACCGAATACATGCTATACATACTGCATCCTACCAGCTTCATACACTTGAGTTTTGGGAACGATGGCAGTGACTGTTCTATCAAATTTTTTTATTATGGGAGGTCTCTGAGCATATGATACAGAGATAATTACAATAACAAAGTAACTATGTGTCATACAGGAAGAAGCGGAGGAAGGAGGAGAAAGGAGGATGAAGGAGGAATGCGAAAGATGAGGGAGGATGAAGGGGGAGGTGGTGGCGAGGCTGCGAGATAGAGGAGAGAGAAGGGGATGAAGAGGAGGGAGGTGGACAGATCTATTTTGTTTCAGGTAGCAAAACTAAATTAAAATTTATTTTATGAGGTTAAGGGCAAAATTAAATTAAAATTTATTCAAACTTAAATTTTCCTCGAGATGCTGGTTGGACTGTCAATTTTTTGTCTTGAGATGCATGCTGGATTGATAAATTTGTCTCGAGTTGCATGCAAGAGTAAATTTGAGCCATCAAAATTTTCTCGAGATGCGTGCATGAATAAATCCTTGCTGTCAGAATTTCCTCAAAATGTGTGTCGAGACGTTAGTTTTTTCATCAAAATGTGTTGGACAGTCATATTTTTAAGGTGCTTTCCTTTGCTTGTCTGAAGGATGGAATGAGATGCGTGCATAATTAATTTTGGACCGTTAGATTTTACTCGAGATGAGTTGTTTAAGATAAAATATTTTTTAAAATCATTTGTTGGATTTCCTCGAGATACGATTGCAATTTCAGTTGGGTCTTAGAATTTTTCTCGAGATGAAATGTTTGAGATACGAAAGATTAAATTTTAGCCTTTGATTTCTGATGGGCATTTTTGTAATCTGCTTTGAAAATTGATGATCTTTGGACGTTTACCGCTAGTCAAGGGGTAATTTTTTTGAAAAAATTGGATCGTTGACACTTTTATTTATTTATTTATTAATCTATGCTCAAAGGCTATAATACTGTTGCCACTTAATATCCTCATTGCCTCCATCTTGCATAGAGACTTACTTTCGCTCCGGTCCATCGCCTCATCGCCTCCACCTTACATGAAGACTCGCTTTCGCTTCACTCCGGTCTAGTATATCTAAGCAACTGCATTCAATACCCGAAGGCTTATCAACGGCGGCGGAGCAAATGTGCTCCTAATAATCGGGCGAAAACTCACAAAATCCTAACTGGTGAGCCTCGAACTCGCAATCTCTACAAGGAGAGTGAATGTTCGACCAACTGAACTACAATTAGTGAACAATGATGAATCTACTTATTAATTAACTATTTATAATAGGGAGTAAACCGCAAATTACCCTAAAAATAACCCCAATTTGTTGTTCAACCTTTCTTTAATTTCCTGGTGAGATCGCCCACCAATATCATGTGTTTTCTTGGTCTCCAAGTCGTGATTTGGTAAAAGAAATTAAAATAGAAGCCTTGATCTTCAAGTATGCAGGGATGTCAATGGTCAAAATTCAACTCATAGTCTTTTAACAAATACTTGTCTTCTTATCATTCATATTCTATAAATATCGACAACAATCTTAACTCTAGATACAGAGATTAGAAAGAAATGGGAGCCCATGTTGTTGTGCTCCCTTTTCCTTGCCAAGGCCACATCAACCCATTGCTTCAATTTTCCAAGCTCTTAGCTTCCAAAGGCCTAAAAGTAACTCTAGCCACCACTATCTTCATCACTAAATCTATACCCCCACCAGATACAAATCCTGTCCTAATTCAAACATTCTCAGATGGTTGCGACCAGGGCGGTATAGCAGAAGCTGGAACTGTCGAGGCCTACATAGAGCGGTTTAGAGATATTGGTTCAAAAAACCTATCAAAGCTCATTGAAACACATGACTCTTCGGAATACCCGGTTAAGTGTATAATTTATGATTCTCATTTAACATGGGGTCTTGATGTTGCTAAACAACTTGGCCTAATTGGAGCATCGTATTTCACACAATCTTGTGCAGTTGGAGAGGTGTATTACAGCGTTCAACGTGGTCTACTAAGTGTTCCTGTAGAAGGGACTACTGTGTCCTTGCCTGGTCTGCCTCTGTTGAGAAGGCACGAATTGCCATCTTTTGTTGATGATATTGAATTATACCCAGTTTATTTGAGCCATGCCTTAAATCAATTCTCCAACGTAGATGAAGCAGACTGGATCCTGTTGAATACATTTGACATCTTGGAGGATGAGGTAAGTGTATAAAAAATGTATTCTTATTGTCAATTCTAGGCCTATTTTCATAGTGTAGATTTCGTCTTAACTGTTTCAACTACTTCAGATAATCACTTGGATGGCTAAGAGATGGCCAGTGAAGATGTTAACGGTTGGTCCAACCGTTCCATTACTTAACCTAGACAATCACATCAAACATAACACCGACTACGGTTTTAATCTCCTTCAACCTGATTCTAGCACCTGCATGAATTGGCTGAACACAAAGGATACCAAGT
Organism: Berberis thunbergii; assembly: GCA_003290165.1. Taxonomy (NCBI): domain Eukaryota; kingdom Viridiplantae; phylum Streptophyta; class Magnoliopsida; order Ranunculales; family Berberidaceae; genus Berberis; species Berberis thunbergii. Next base: position 152,966 of record QNQO01000591.1, on the reverse strand, counting down.
CAGTTGTATTCGTATCTTTTGGGAGCATGGCCAGTCTAGGAGAAGATCAAATGGAGGAACTAGCTTGGGGACTCGAAAACAGTGGGAGTAACTTCTTATGGGTGGTCAGACCTTCAGAGGAACAGAAGCTTCCCAAAGAGTTCAAGAAGTTGAAATCAGATAGAGGCCTGGTGGTGACATGGTGTCCTCAGTTAGAGGTGTTAGCTCATCAATCAGTGGGGTGTTTCATTACTCATTGCGGATGGAACTCTACATTGGAAGCATTGAGTTTTGGTGTGCCAATGGTGGCAATGCCACAATGGACTGATCAAACTACCAATGCAAAGTTCGTGGAAGATGTTTGGAGAGTTGGAGTTAGAGCTGGTAAGATGGATGATGAGAAGGGAATAGTGAGAAGAGAAGAAATCGAGAAGTGTATAAGGGAGATTTTGGAAGGAGAGAAAGGTGAACTGATGAAGAGGAATGCCTTGAAGTGGAAGGAGTTAGCTAAGGAGGCAGTGTGCAAAGGTGGAAGCTCAGATAAGAATGTTGAAAATTTTGTTGCAACTCTCGTTGGCAACTAAATGGGTGCATAGGAAACTAGTCACCTCTCATTTATACTTGGTTAGCACTCAGGCTTTTTGTTTCTAGTGTGTCAACATTCAATATTAGCCTTCAATGTCAAATTTTCAGAATAAAACTTTTAGCTGTAGCGATTTAAAAGTGTGCTAGTACACAATTCAAATGCATTTCAGGCATATATATTACTCTTTCAAACATCAACAATGATCTAATATCAGTTCATCTCACTGATTTGTATGGAAGATACAAGCCTCATGTAAGACACAAATTCATTAATAAACTGTAGTTGATTGATCAAACATCATCTTGAAATTCAAAGAGACTTGTGGATGTCAGTTGTTCTTAACTAATTTTGTGAGCAGCTTTACGAAACATTCCACATGTGCTTTACCATTAACGACAAACTTCTTTAGAGCAACACTTTCCTCGCAATATTTTCAAGAGAAATTTCATTTAATCCCTATATCCGTTGAAGCATTGGATCTTGCACATGGAAACGCAGCACTTCTTCATTTTTCCAAATCACCCTTGGCCTTGATGATGGTTCTTGCACAAAGGCAAAATAAATCTCACTTTAAAAAAACAATGTTAGTGATGGAGTCGATTTTTGCTCTTTGTTTTGACTTAATCCCGCTGACCTGCACAAGTAACGTACGTGAGCCATGGACCACCGTTGTAGTGACACTCAATGCTAAAGTCGGACAGGGATTTGAAGAAAGTATAATACTGTAACATGGAATTTATAGTGTACCTTAGCTTACCTACCTCATGTCTTATTTATAGTGCAAGGAGTCTTGATTTTACCAGGCTATCGAAGGCATAGTTTAGGAAAGAAATCTTCGTGGAGATCTTTATCTAATTAGGAGTCATGTTGTAGGAGGAAAGTTCCATGTTAGCCTTGTGCTTCTAGATACACGGGAGATAGTTCCAATGCAAGAGCAATTCGTAGAAGGAAGATTCCATGTGTAGGATATACTCAGGATTTGCTTCTTAGTTGAAAGTAGGGAGCTGTTGTAGATGCCCGTCCGAAGCCGATCCTCGAGATACTTGCCTTACTAGGACTTACGGGTATTGAGGATAGTTGTGAGACGTGTGGGCCTAGCATGCTGTGAGAGTTCGGGTCCGTCTGGTGGACTGAATTGAGCGGACTTAGAACTGCTTGGGCCGAATCAGTGTTGGGTTGATGTTGGGACCCGTAATTCCTCGAGATCATCATGACACATGTACGACTCAGGGGTGCAACCATTTTTATGTATCATCAGCTACTCCCCCTGAGTTATTGGTGTTGTGCTCGGGGGTGAAGCAGCGAAGCCCCCGGGCACCACCACTACACGATATGTCTCGAGCAACGATATTGTCCCCAATTTAGACACCCGCCACCGCCCGGGTATGAGGTTTTTACGAACGAAGCTCAACTTTTCAAATGTTCCCAAAAGGCCTCGTCACTATTAAGACATATCCAACTTCATATAAACTTAACTCTACTTGGTCCCTTAGTTGATGTGGGACTAAGTTGAGCCAACCCCATTTTTAACAATTGGGTCGTCACATCGGTTCGCTAAGTCATCTCTTGAAGGGATGCGCCACTCATGATGATTGAGTCTGAATCGTTGCTTGAGCGGCGCTGCATTAATTAGACGTGCGTCGATCCATCGAAAAAGAGGCGAGAACCCAATATCTATTTAGGTCATCCGCAGTGTAGCGTCTGACTCTTTTACTTTATTTGTTGTTGAAGATACCGCTCTAATTAGAAAAGAATGTTCATCTTCTACATGGCTCAACAAAACCTTTTTGACGACACAACCTTGGCCAAGGGCCTAGAGTTTTTCGAAGACAGGTTGCTGTCTGAGCCTGGCCTTGCCGAAATTTGTATGAAGTTTGGGGTCCCTGAGGACCTGCCGTTGTATGTCCTGACGGGTGATCAAACACCAATGTCACATCCGACCAATTTCATCTGTTTGCATCATGGGATGCTTCAAACTAGAGTGTGTTTTCCGGTTTGAACGTGATTTGGGAGTTCTTGGATCTCCCGGGGATTCCTTCAGCCCAGTTGGGGCCTAATGGGTATACGATCATCCTCCTGATTCTGATTAGTGCTAAGGAGGCCGGCATCAACGTGCCTTCACGGGTAATTCAATTGATGACTTCTCCCCTTTCTCGTGACTTTGATATGCTTGATCGCGGGCTAGCTAATCATTGCTTATGTTTCTTCACAGGGCGGTTTCTCACTAGTCTTTTATCCTTAGAGGAGCAAAACACCATGGAGACGTTTCACGACCTGCCAAAGAGGAACGTGGTCGATGTCATAAGAGTTTCCAACTTCATCCGTAGTGGGCTGTGGGACAACTGACACATTTCCCCCACTTTGTACCAGTGTTCTAAAAATCGCTAGGCGCTGGGCGGGCGGCGAGCAGGTGCCTAGGCGGTCTTAGGTTTTGTATTATAACTTTAATAATTTACAAAAGTTAAACATAATACTTTATCAATTACATCCAATTTAATGCCAATATACATATGCAAAATTTAAAAACATGAAAAATTAACAATCGTGAACAAAATTTATTAAAACTCAAATGACTGAAGTTGGTCATGATGGGTACTTTATATAAATTTGAATTTGTGTACTCTTTTATTTTTCTTCAAATTGCATGAATAATCTCAGTTATATTTGATAAAATCTACATTAGTAAAATTGGTACCAACAGATCCTTTGAGAATTCCATTAAGTAATCATCATTTGCTACATTTAGACATATACTGAATAAAAAATAATTAAATAGTTTAATTTCTAAAAAATAGGAAAGAAAAATAAAATAAGAACACAATCAGCCTTATTAAAAAATAAAAAAAATAAAAATCGCCCAGACCGCTGATGCAGATTAAACTAACCTAAATAAATAGGTTAATTTAACCCACTTGTAATAACCGCAAGTGCACGGTGCCTAACTGGTAGACAACGGCAAGTACGGGTCGATCCCACGAGGAAAGTGGATGCAATTGAAAGTTTAGAATTTAATTAAACTAATTTAAAATTGGGGTTACAGCAATTAAAATATGTAAACTAAAAAATCAAATTAAAAACAAAATAAAAAGTTTTAAATAATATGATAAAGGAAACCAAGGCATTGAATCCACCACAGGTTCTTTGAGATTTGTGTAATCAAAGATATTGTTTTCAAGATTTAACATGACTAACCTAAAGATTAATCTAAGTTCACAATTGATTTAAGCATAGGTATAAACCCCTAGAATTGCGTGTCTTCTTACAGCACACACAATCACAGGTTTATTTTAACTAATCCTAATCCCTAGCATTGTGTGTCTTCTTACGGCACACACAATCACAGATTCAGATTAATTGATTAAATCAGACTTTTGAATTTCAACAAAGGGTACTTCTAACTACCGACTAGTCTAGATAATTAATCAGGATATAATCGGTGAAAGCAATTTATTAAAAATCATAAATCAAATGTGTTTAACGTTCAAGCATAAAGAAAATAATAAATTTAAATACACAAACTCTAGGAAATCCCATGGTTTCATCGTAGCCTTGGCGAATGGTTTAGCTGGTCATGGTGGCGGTGGGCACAACGTCAATGGAGGTGGAAATCATCTCTGCACGGATGCGAATCCCGAGAAAACTGGCCAAAAGCACTCTGTGGTGGCTCTTACAGATAGCTGGGGTGTGAATAGCCAAATAACGAAATAAACCGATTCCCGCCTCTGCTACAGTAGCGCTACAGTGCTGCTACAGTGCAGCTAGGTAGCCGCTCGTCTTCTCCAGCGAGACAGCGCGGTTCTCGGCCTCGTTCTCGCTCCTCGCGACCGTCCTCGACCTCAAATCATCTCAAGAGCCTGCAAAAGACAATAAACAGTGAGGAAACACCAATAAAACAGCAAAACAGAGAGAGAGAACAGGAATAAAATCTCCCTGTTTTTGCTTCCTGTCGCGACGGTGGTGCACCACGGTGCGGCTCTGGTTGTGGTGGTTTTCCGGTGGTGGAGAGAAGGTTTGAGGCCTGGACGAATAGAGGACAGAGAGAGTGGAGGAAGACGGGCTGTGGCGAGGCAGAACAGAGCCGCGGTGCGACTCTGTTTCGCGGCCTGGTTGGTGGCTCTGTCGCGGCGATTCGTGCGGAGGTTGTGGTGGTGGGACTTGTGCGGAAGTGGTGGCGGTTGTGTGGACAGGGGAGAGGAGCAGAGAGTGGTGGTGGAGAGAAAATTGGACGTGAAACAGGGTTGTCACACCCCTATTTCACGGTGGTGACGGTGGCGGTTGTGGAGCTCGGTGGTGGCGATGGCGAGGTGACTGTGGTGGCGAGGGTGTGGTGACTACTGAGTGAGTGGAGTGAGTGAGAGATGGATGAGTGGAAGAGGGATAGGTGGTGGTGATGAGGGTGAGGTGAATTTGAGAGAAAGAGGATTATTTTTCTTCCTAATTTGCTTCTTTTCCCTTCTCTTTTCTCCCCCTTTTCTCATCCCATTATCCTCTATTTATAGAAAATAGCCAAGATGAATAGGGATGAGATGAGGGGTAGATTCATCAATGAGGGTAGGATTGAGTTTGGTTTTAGGTTATGGATTAGGTTATGGATGGGGTTTAGGTTATGAATTAGGTTTCAAGGTTTAAGTTTAAGGGTTTTAGGTTATGAATTAGGTTTCAAGGTTTAGGTTTGTGGATTTTTAGGTTGTGAGCTAGGTGTTGGGTGTAGGTTTGTGGATTTTTAGGTTAAGAGTTAGGTGTTGGGTGTAAGTTTGTGTTTTGTTTGATACCACCATTGAAATTGCCTAATTGTCGTTTGTGACTGCTTAATATGGATTTATCGTTTAAGCTCAAATTCCTGCAAAGATATTAAAACGAAATAATTACTATAAAATATAATAATCGAAACACTAACATGTACAAATTAAGGGATATATTCTGTAATAATTATGTGAATATCAACCGCCTAGACCCGCCCAGACTGCCCGCCCAGCCATTAATCTGGGCGGTTTTCCACCTTCTAGCGCCTAGGCGGCCGCCTAGGCCGATTTTTAGAACACTGCTTTGTACTGCGTATCGCGAATTAAGTTGGAAGATGTGGTCCCTTCAAGGAAGAGGTTGGTTGATGGGGCCAAAGCTCTCGTTCTATCTAACGTGGAAAATTCATCTAAAACACTTGCATCTTTTGTAAGGAAGAGGTCTCGTGTTAGAAATGGGTTGCCTTTAGCATGACCCGCTCCAGTGAGAGAGGAGTGCGAGTCTACTCTACTAAGCTTATCGGGGCGGAGACTGATGTGTCCGGCTTGGAGAAAGATTATCTATGGTTTGTAGGGGTTGTAGACAGGTTGAATCTTAGTGACACACATGCCAAAACTTTGAATGATCGTCTGGTGCGGGTGGCGGCTTCTACTATTGCTGGGCCTGTTCCGACAGAAAGCTTCTGTGAAGACCTGCCTGAGGTTGTGGAATCTGATCGTTCCACTGGTGTGCTTTCTGATAGTGGCCGTAGTGTCATGGGCCAGGTTTTCCATGGTCCACATTGTTCGTTCCAGACCACAGCTAGAAGTGTTGAAGGGTCATTTGGATAATTCACTCCCTCTTCTCCCTTCGGATCCCGTCGAGCCATCCCGTGCCAAAGGGTTGGTTGTTCGTGACAAAGGAAAGGCTACGGAGGAGAGCCTAAGGACAACAACAACCGTGAAGGGTGGTGTTGGCGTAATTCATGATTCGGGAAAGCTTCATCCAGATGCGCGGATAAGCTTGTTTGCACCGAACTTGGTAAAGATGAGTTCACATGTCTAACACCAAAAGGTGGACGTAGAGTATGCTTCGAGGAAGCATATAAGCCGGCGTCATAGCTGGCTGATGCATTGCGCCCCAAAACTCGAGGAATATACGCTAGAAGGGTGGATGGACAAGGGCTTGAAGTACTTTATGCTGGGTATGTCTCACTTGAGCCACGTGGCTGTTGCTAGGATGGAAGTCTAGGCGGCTCGTGAGAGGGTATACACCTTGGAGCGTGTCTTATCGCACATGCAGACGCTGTATTCTGATGCGCTTTATGAAATTGATCAGTTATAGAAACAGGCTGAGGAGAAGAGGCTGGATCAATCAACCATGGCCGTTGAGACTCAAGGGGCTCGTCTGGAGGTTTTTGAGTGTGATCTGTCAGAGGCGGTGTCCGAGAGAGATAGACTCAAACAAGAGTTGGACCGAACCTACCGAAACGTAGAGGTTGCGCAGGAAGCTGCCGCTAAGGCGCGTTTTGAATTGCAGTATCTTGCTGAAGAGAATGTTTCGAGTGAGGCTGACTGGGCTACTCATAAGCAACAATTAGAATCCGATGTGGAGTTCCATGCTCGAGAGGCAAGGAAGGTCAATGACCAGCTCGAATTGGAGTGGCATGAGCTTATGCCGTGAAGAGCAGTCTGGCCACAGAGCACTCCCGGATTGACGCGCTGACTGACAAGTTGGAGCTATTGGAGCGTGAACTTGTTGATGCGAAAGTGCGAGATGAGGAGCTTTTTTAGGAACAAGGCAAATGCGAGTTCCGCTGGGTTGTACATGGCAGGCTGGAGTTGCAGGCGCTGATGAAGGTGGAACATTCGGAGTGGGATCTCGGTCATTATAAGAAGATGTCGTACGGAGACTTGTCTGTTACCTCTGCATCATCAGACGAGGAAGACAGTTTGGGCCTTGAAGTCTAGGTTATGGCGCAACTCCTGCTCCTTCTTCCACTAGGCTTAGCTCTTATGTTTCAGTACCTTTTCCTGATAAGGAGTAAACTTTGTCTGTTTGTACCCCTTCCCATTTTGGCGGCTACTCCTCCTTTAGTTCCTCTGTCAAACTCTCAAACTTCTAGACTCCATACAATTCACCAACAACTCTTGGCGGCTAGGTTGCATAGGATCAATACCCTTTCTAGGAACCCCAGACCCATTCCCACTTCTCTTTCCTTTGAGATGATTATGGTCACTTATGACGTCTGTTTCTTTGTCTTTTCGCAGCAGGGAGCTTTTGGAGTCTTTGCGGTGGATTTTTTGGTAGAGTACATGCCAGACTAACGGACACAATCCCGAGCCGAGTATCTGATAGTACTATGGCTGAATGTTTTACAGTTGAAACCACTTTTTTGCTTATACAAGCAAAGCAATGGCCAACTGGGTTAATTATGAGTGACTCAGGTGCTTTACACTCTATTTTGCATACTAACTTCGGGGACCAACATATTGATTTACAGTAGATGTGGCGACTTATTGTTTATAGTATCAAGTCACTTCTGTCTAACTTTTCTGATTGGGCTTGTAATTTTATTCCCCGATAACTTAACTGATGTTTGCTTCAATTGCGGGACAACAAATATATAATCTTACTCTTATTCTGTTTAATATTATGCGAGATGCTTTACCAAAAAAAAAAAAAGAGTCCGGCTTTGGAAAACTTGTGTGTTAATTAATTTCAAACTGGTTGAGGCCCGTATAATGTGTTTGGTTTAGATGAAGCCTCCAGATCTGATACACATTTGTCAGATTGGTCTAATTCCAGAGGTTTGATAATCAATTTCATGTGTGCGATGGTTGCAAGAAGTTTGTTCAAAAGTTTTCCTAAAGTTGTCGTCGGAGTTCATACAGTTAAATCACAAGTTTCACACACTATAATTACTCCTTTCTTTACTTTCCTGATCATTAAAAAACCCAAATTGGGTCGTGTTTTCTTGGTCTCCAAGTTGTGATTTGGTAGAAAAATAAAAGCCTTGGTCTTCAAGTATGCAGTGATGTCGATGGTCAAAATTCAATTCATAATCTTTTAACAAACACTTGTCTTCTTATCATTCATATTCTATATAAATATCCACAACAACCATAATCTAGATGTAGAGATTAGAAAGAAATGGGAGCCCATGTTGTAGTGCTCCCTTTTCCTGCCCAAGGCCATATCAACCCATTGCTTCAATTCGCCAAACTCTTAGCTTCCAAAGGCCTAAAAGTCACTCTAGCCACCACCCTCTTCATCACTAAATCTATACACCAACCAGATACAGCTCCTGTACTAATTCAACCATTCTCAGATGGTTGCGACAAGGGCGGTATAGCAGAAGCTGGAACTCTCAAGTCCTACGTAGAGCGGTTTAGAGATATTGGTTCAAAAACCTATCAAAGCTCATTCAAACATATGACTCTTCGGAACACCCGGTTAAGTGTATAGTTTATGATTCTCATATAACATGGGGTCTTGAGGTTGCTAAACAACTTGGCCTAATTGCAGTATCGTATTTTACACAGCCTTGTGCAGTTGGGGCGGTGTATTACAGTGTTCAACGTGGACTACTAAGTATTCCTGTAGAAGGGACTACTGTGTCCTTGCCTGGTTTGCCTCTGTTGAGAAGGCATGAATTGCCATCTTTTATTGATGATACTGAATTATACCCAGTTGAATTGGGCCTAGTCTTAAATCAATTCTCCAACGTAGATGAAGCAGACTGGATCCTGTTCAATACATTTGACACCTTGGAGGATGAGGCAAGTGTATAAAAATTGTTTTCTTATTGTCAATTCTAAGCCTATTTTCATACTGTAGATTTCGTCTTAACTGTTTCAATTACTACAGATAATCACTTGGATGGCAAAGAGATGGCCAGCGAAGATGTTAACGGTTGGTCCAACCGTTCCATCACTTAACCAAGACAATCACATCAAACATAACAACGACTACGGTTTTAATCTCCTTCAACCTGATTCAAGCACCTGCATGAATTGGCTGAACACGAAGGATACCAAGTCGGTTGTGTACGTATCTTTTGGGAGCTTGGCCAGCCTAGGAGAAGATCAAATGGAGGAACTAGCTTGGGGACTCAAAACAGTGGGACTAACTTCTTATGGGTGGTCAGACCTTCAGAGGAACATAGGCTCCCTAAAGAGTTCGAGAAGTTGAAATCAGATAGAGGCCTGGTGGTGACATGGTGTCCTCAGTTAGAGGTGTTAGCTCATGAATCAGTGGGCTGTTTCATGACTCATTGCGGATGGAACTCTACATTGGAAGCATTGTGTTTAGGTGTGCCAATGGTGGCAATGCCACAATGGACTGATCAAACTACCAATGCAAAGTTTGTGGAAGATGTTTGGAGAGTTGGAGTTAGAGCTGCTAAGATGGATGATGAGAAGAAGGGAATAGTGAGAAGAGAAGAAATCGAGAAGTGCATAAGGGAGATTTTGGAAGGAGAGAAAAGTAAACTGATGAAGAAGAATGCCTTGAAGTGGAAGGAGTTAGCTAAGAATGCAGTGTGTAAAGGTGGAAGCTCGGATAAGAACATTGAAAAACTTGTAGCAACTCTCGTTGGTGGCAACTAAATGGGTGGCTAGGAAACGAGTCCACTCTCATTTATACTAGCAATCAGGCTTTTTTTTTTTTTTTTCCCAGTATCAACATTCAATACAAGCCTTCAATGTCACAATTCTTCTGAATAAAACTTTTAGCTGTAACAATTTACAAGTGTGCAACTTCACAATTCAAGTGCATTTCAAACATATATATTACTCTTTCAAACATCAACTATGATCTAAAGATACTTGGACGATGTGCTGGCACACAAGAAAGCAATTCCTTTCCGTCGCTTCAGCAGAGGTGTTGGTCGTACTGCTCAAGCCAAAACCGTCATTCAAATGGACAAGGGCGCTGGCCAGTTAAATTTGCAAAATTCATTCTTGATTTACTGAAGAATGCTGAGAGCAATGCTGATGTATAGTTCAATGACCATTTTGGACTTGTTAAGTTCTGTTACTTCCTTTCAAAAAAATAAAGTTGTTTGGGCAGATGCAGATAGGGAATAGCTGCTTGAACGAAAGGGAGTCCGGCCTGTTTGTTTGTAAATTATTTTACAGGTGAAAGGTTTGGATGTGGATGCACTTCATATTTCACAGATCCAAGTGAACCAAGCACAGAAGCAGAGGCATAGAACTTACCGAGCTCATTGAAGAATTAACCATAATTATCCTCTTATATATAAACCAATGCTTTACTGTAATTGCCTTAACCTTATTGTCAAGAACCACCATTTGCACCTTACTACAGTTTGATCGTAAAAGCATTTGGTGGCTACAGTTTCTCCTATTCCAAAAAAACAATTGACTAATGATCTAGTGTCCATTGAAAATGTTAAGCTCTTGAATCGCGCATCAATTAATTCGGGCAACTTATTCCCTGCCATATTGAGTTGATTTTTGTCTGAGATGGAAGAACCCGTCAAGAAAGAGGTAACATTTCTCCATCTAAAATATATATCTGTGAAACAGGAAATTGTTTGGACTTCTGTTTAAAACAGGAAATTGTTTGGATTCCAGAAAATTGTTTGGACTTTTGGAAACTGTTTTGTTAAACAAGAAACTGTTTTTTGAAGGGGAAACAAATTCTAGAAAACAGGAAACTGCTGTGAAACAAGAAACTGTTGTTCCTATATATACTAGGAACTGTAGGTGTTTATTACGTAGAAAAACTGTGAAGCACAGGGAATAGAGAAGAAAGACAATTGCTGAAATTATTTCATCTCTTGTTGAAAAATTGTATGAGAATTGTCATCTTCTTGTACCTTGTTCTTGAATATATTGGAATCACCTCACCGTGGATGTAGGCAATTTGTTGAACCACGTAAACCTTGTGTCTCTTGTGGTATGTTTTTGGTTTTCTCTCTAATTACTTTCATTGCTACTTGCTCTATTTAATTGATCGGATCCTTGTGGTACTTGTGTGCAATTGTTGGTGTCTACCCGCTTCCGCAATAAGGCGCAACAATTCACATCATTCATCATAGAAAACAAGAAACTGTTGTGAAACAAGAAACTGTTGTTCCTATATATACTAGGAACTGTAGGTGTTTATTATTATGATTGCACGTAGAAAAACTGTGAAGCACAGGGAATAGAGAAAGACAATTACTGAAATTGTTTCATCTCTTGTTGAGAGATTGTGTGAGAATTGTCATCTTTTTGTACCTTGTTTTTTAATATAGTGGAATCACCTCACCGTGGACGTAGGCAATTTGCTGAACCATGTAAACCTTGTGTCTCTTGTGGTATGTTCTTGGTTTTTTCTCTAATTACTTTCATTGCTACTTACTATATTTAATTGATTGGATCCTTGTAGTATTTGTGTGTAATTGTTGATGTCTACCCGCTTTCGCAATAAGACGCAACAATATCATTCTTAATCCAATATGAAATTTATGTGTCTCGGTTGCAAATTAATTTATAATCTTTAATTGATTGTGCAGGCCGAAACCCAGTTGGCTCCTAGAAGGAAGACAAAGGCTCAGTCACTCAGAAGTGGTGCTTCGTCTTAGGACAGTTTATGTATTAGCCAGTATCTGCAGGAAGTGTTTTAGCTCAATTACTCCACCTTAGATTTCAGTCTCTTGGTGAATAACTTTTTTCTTGTTGTCGAGAAAAGGTTCTTCGATTAATTTTGAGAGATTGTTCGTAATATTATTTGATGCTTGTAAACGGTGGCGGAGCCAGGAATTTGATTGATAAGGGGCAAAGCCATAAGTTGCTCAAAAAAAATGACAAGACATCGACAGGCAATACAATATTTGTATCATAATGCATACATTATAATCATATTTGAATTTTTAATGCATCAATCCATTATCTAATCTAATCTAATACCACTTCTTATTTTATATTTCCTTCATGTAATATATTTCATATCAATTCATTATATAATCTAATCTAATCTAATCATGCTTATTTTTATATTTCCTCCAGAATTATTATATGACTAAACTTTGCATAAGGATGCAAAAGTCTCAGCTATAATAAGAAATAATAGCTAGACTGTACCACCAAGTGTACATGGAAGCATTGCTGAAATAAGAAGCTACTTAGAAGATGTTGAGCTTGATGATCGATACCAGGATGAAGTCTTGTGGACAGCTAGTAATGATGGTCAATTTCAATTGAAACCCACCTATGAAGCCATAAGGAAGCGTCGTAGTCGAGCTGACTGGTCACCAGTAATATGGTTCAAGGGAAACATCCCGAGGCACAGTTTTGTAACTTGGCTACTGGATCATAAAGCACTGAAAACTTTAAGTAAATTGAGGAAATGGGGAGTGGTCCAACATGATATATGTCCTCTGTGCAATCTAGAGAGTGAGACAGATAAACACTTCTTCTTTGAACACAATTACTCGCAGTTTGTGTGGAAAAACATGCTGCATTACCTTAGCTACTTCAGACAGATCTCAGGATGGGATGAAGAAGTAAAGTGGTGTATCCAACAGTTCAGAGGAAACAAGGTCAGTTCCTAGATAAAAAAAGGTCACGTTTAATGCTACGGTGTACTACTTATGGACTGAAAGGAACAAGAGAATTAAAAAATGTCACGTTTATTAATAAGCTAATAAACTCACTTGTAATAACCGCAAGTGCACAGTGTCTAACTAGTAGACAACGACAAGTACGGGTCGATCCCACGAGGAAGATGGATGCAATTGAATTTAATAATTTAAATAAACTAATTTGGGGTTACAGTATTTTTAAAACTAAACTAAAAATAAATTAAAAATAAGAAAAATAAAATAAAATGAAAAGATGGATTTTGTGGGCTTAGACTCACCAATGAGTAAGCAAAAATATTTAAATCTAAATTACTGAAATTATAAACGATGAGCTTTAGGGATGAAGAATCTTTGCTTACATCGAAGATGTGATCATTAAAATTCAATTCTAATAATATTAAGTTTCTGACAAACATTAACAATTTATTTCAAGCAAATAAACTCTTACCAAGCATTAAGTGTCTTTTAGGGCACACTTAATCAAAGTTCAAACTTAATAATTTTTAGCACATGCTTTGAATATCGATAAAATGTGAATCTAACTACCAAACATATCAATTTTTAATCGAACATGAAAGGTGAAAGCAATTTATCAAATTTCTGAAATAAATTGTAATTAACAATTAAGCATTTAAGTCAGTAAAATAAATTTAAAATGCATTATGCAACCCTTTTGGTTTGTCGCAAACTCGATGTGGTGGTACTCAACACATCAGCAGGTGGTCTGAACACAAATCCCAAGAAAATGTTCCAAAATGCTCTATGGCTGCTCAAAGAGAATTCGGGGGTGTGAACAAGCAGAACTGAATTTTGACTCAATCTCCCGCCAGAAGAACAACGCCTCTGCGCTTCGTCTCCAGCGAGCAACGCCGCTCGTTCTCCAACCTGTTTCGGAACCTGCAAAAGATAGAGAGAGATGGAAGAACAGAGAGAGAGGTGCAATGAGAACACACAAAACATAGAGAGATGCGCGACCCTGTTTCTGTTCCTGTCGCAGCGGTGGTTGTGCGCCGCTTGCGATGGTGACCGTGAGAGAGGGAGACAAGGAAGAGGGTCGAGACGAAGAGAGGGCGGTGATGGCAGCTTGGACGGTCTGTCTGGCTCTGTCGCGAGGCGGAATAGAGTCGCGTTGATGATGGTGGCTCTGTTTTGCAGCGATGATGGCGGCTCGCGATGCTCGATGCTTGGTTGTTGGACAGGGACGGTGGCGAAGTGACAATCTGTGTGGTGCTCGGTGGCGAGATGAAGGTTTGGGTTGTCACGCCCCTGTTTCGTGGCGGTGGCGAAGCTTGGTGGTGGCGAGGGGAAGCGAGACAGGGTAGTCACACCCCTGTTTCGTGGTGGGTAGTGGTAGTGGGAGGTGGTAATGGTGATGAGAATCACTGTGTGAGGAAAAGGGTTTGATTTTCTGTAATTTTTCTTTTCCCTTCTCTTCCTCCCCTTTTTCACCATTTTCTCTTGTATTTATATAGAATGAACAAAATGAATAGAGATGAGATAAATGGATGATTTATGGAGTGAATCAAGGGATAATTGGGATAATATTCTTTGGGTTGGTTTGGGCTTGGCATTGGGTTTGGGTTTATGGGTTAGGTTTTGGGTTTAAGTTTTGGGCTTGGTTTTGAGTTTAAGAGTTTAGATATGTGACCATCTACTTTGTACCACCGCTAGAATCGACCAATTATCATTCCTTAAATTGTCGCCTTAATACGATTTCATCGTTCACGCTCAAATTCCTACAAAGACATAAAAGCGAAATAATTACGATAAAATATAATAATCGAAACACTAATATATATAAATTAAGGGATATATTATGTAATAATTATGTGAATATCACTTACTCGGTAGAAGTTGACTATGGCAAGTCTGACCTGCAGAAATATTAATGGACTTGCCATTCTGCATGAAAAATTATTAAAAACAATATAAACGTAGTTTGTTCATTTTTATTTGAATTTGATTCATCTTTTTAACGGAATGATCACTTAGACGATACCACATTCGCACCACCTCCGTGCCGAACATACATGCCCGTATGCCTTTCTCATATAAATGAGGACTACTCCGTCATCTATGCCCAAGTGGGGACATCACATACAGGCATGCATCGCGGATACTCCTAACTATATGAGTACCAAAAGCCACCATTGGGCTATCAATGCGCATAAACTCACGTCACATTTTTTACGGATAAATATCAAAGCATATCTTAGGCATAACAATTCACCTCATTTTCGCAAGACTAACCCGAATGTTATTTTAGTTTCTCTAGTAAGAAATGGGCGCCCCAACTCCGAAAGACGACGCGCTGGTCATTTAGGGGGGTGTATTGTATCTGGATTTTGTGGGCAATTTAATAAATTCCATGGATTCTGAAATCCAAGTGTATTCAATTTGGATTTTAAAAAGTCCACAAAAGTCTAGGGAGATTCAATCAGGATTTTAAAAAGTCTTTCTGAAATCCACAAAGTCCAGGGGTATTCAATATGGATTTCAGAAAGTCCACAAAAGTTTTAGGGTATTCAAAATATCATTTATATTTATAGATTTGGAAAATCATGAATTTTTATGGACTTTGTAGTGGTAGGTATAAATAACAAAGTTCAATAGTTTGCCAGCCTCCATATCAAAGATTTCAACGTGAAAAAAAGTCTCTCAAAGTTCTTCCTTGTGCCAGCCGCGAAGAAGTTTGTTCCTATCCTCTTGTGTTTCTCGATTCTTTTTCTATCTTTGCATAAAAATGTTCATAGTTGTATCGTTGATGATTTTGGGTTAGGGTTTGGATTAATTAAGGTTTATAAATCATTGTGTTATATATGATAGCCCCTTTAGATCCCTGGAAATCGAAAACTATTGAGTACTTCACTTTTCCTTATATGATGCTGAATACATTAAACAAGCAACAATCTCTTTGTTTAATTGACGATACTCATGGCTTATAACATAAACTATGGATTTATAAAATCTACATGGGATAAGGTATGAAGTTACCAAAGATTCTAGCTCATTCATAAAATAATTATACCTCTGTAATGAAAAATAAGAGAAATTCTAGGTGTCGAGGAAACCAGCGAGGAAATGAGCGAGGGGAGGGAGGTGAACGGTTCCCACCCCGCCACCTCCCTCCCCTCGCTCATTTCCTCGCTGGTTTCCTCGACACCTAGAATTCCTCGAAAAATAATGTTTTGAAGCTCAAAACATCTCATCAAATTAGGCCAACGGCAGCTTAGGTTGCTAAAGTCGTCATTGTCAGGCATAGTGAAGTTTTCAAATACTTTACCAGTGAATATAATAAAAACCAAACAGAGAAGTGGAATAACTTTAGTCTGCTGAACACCCATTAAGTATTATCTGTTAGCTAAATCCTGAAGCAAGAATATATGCAATTTTATTAACTTCCAAGTCACTGGAAATAAAAAGATCAGAACTCCACATGACAACATGAACACCTTTGAACACAAGCTAGCATTGGGTCTACTAGTATATTTGGTTGGATATTATGGCTTGCAATCCCTTGTGTATATCTTTTTGACACCGGATATCTTTTCAGGTATGTTTTTAATGGTTAATTGGATCATTATATATGCTATATATATGATATTTTGCTATAGTTGGTTGCGTATGACTAGATTTATGTAACTATGGTTTTGACTTCCATGTGTTTGGATCATGACCAGATGAATTTCCTCCTGAACCAGAAAATGATTCGGTAAATAATGATGAAGATAATTTTGAATGGGATGATATTCAAACCCAAGAGCAGCAAAGAGAAAATGCTAATCAATGGAGAATGAGTATTGCTAATCAAATGTGGGCAACAACTCAAGCAAACGTCAACGTTGCTAACAATGATAATGAAGAAAGTGACCATGATCATGAAGGAGAAGAATGATCATAATACAATTTTATGGACGTTTACTTCTTATTTTAAAGATGCTAATTAACGACCTTTTCTTTTTCTAGTTTTTTAGCACATGTATCTCTATTTTATGGACGTTTTTTTTGTTTCATCACTATTTACCAACTTCTTTTTTATCTTGCAAATAATTAGAAATCTGTAAAAGTCATTCATACAAAGTCCGTGGATTTTCATAAATCTCTAGAAAGTCTGTAGCAAAAGTCTATGGATTTAAGAAATCAGCAGAAGTCCGTGGACAATTTAAAAAGTCCGTGGACTTTTCAAATTATTTATCAATTTCATAAGAATCCATATACAATACACCCCCTTAGGTTCTCTAGTAGGAGAGGGGAAATAATAAACAAAAGAGGTGTGGTAGTTCTAAGTGATAAAATTTCAGGTGGTTTATATTTTCAGAAATCCAGGTTTACCAATATCATTTATTTTTTTGATATTTCAAAATTCTTCCACAATGACATTTTGTCATCCATACACAATCCACCCATTCTTGTGGGGAAGCATAACATTTGACACATTGCCAAAACATAAGCAGTTTCATAAGAATATTCTCTCATTGTTCTGGAACAACCTACATGTCTCATACATTAAAGCATCCAATTGACACCAAGATACACAGTTAACCACAATACACAAATCAGAAAAGCCTGGAACATACTTCAAATAACCCCAAAATAAGTTAAAATCAAAATATATATACATGAATAATGGATTTGATTATGCAGAATACATGCATGCAGAATGGATTTGATTATGCAAATAACACCATTGCAAATACATGCATGCAAAATAACACCATTGCAAATACATTCATTATAAATCAAAATAACACCATTGCAAATACATACATGCAATTCTGCAGTGGGACCCAAACCCTTTGACTCTATGAGTCATAAACTGATTTTCTAATAAACTATTGCAAATACATGCATGAGACATAAACTGATTTTTTATGGCTCATAAACTGATTTGCTAATGAAATTGAGTCTGCAGTGGGACCCAGGGACTAATTTATTATGTGAATATGATATAAGAATGAACACAACTTTCTTTCTTTACAATGTGTGAATCTGACATAAGAGTGAATCTGACAAAATCATGAAAAGAAAAGAAAAAGAGAAAAGAACTCGTTGTTTTCTTTCTTTCTTGTCCCATTTATTTTCCTTTTGTTTTTTCTCGTTCTTTCTTTCTCCCTTCTTGCTCTCTCTCTCTTTTTTTTTTTTTTAAAGCCGCGAGAGAATCAAAACCTAAACTCCTATTTAATCCCACTAAAGACAAAACCTGTACCTGTTAGAGTTTTGCTCAATGTTAGTGACACCCCCTTATTATTTGACGCCACCTCAAATTTAATAATGTCAAAACTAAATAAAATAAATAAATAAATAAAAAATTATAATGTGTTAAAGTAGGGTCATTACATTAATATACCTCGAAATTCATTATATATTTCATTTATCCCCGAAATATTTATGTTTTTTCTTTACACACCGAAATATTTCTTAAAATCAGAAAACCAAAATTAGCTCGAAAAACGAAATCACAATCCTTGCTCACATCTAACTTTTTGATTTTCATCAAAGCCACCCCATGTATTAATTATACCTAAGCTCTTAATGTATTTTATTTTAAGTTATCCAATTATAAAAATGTCATTATATCTAATTTTTTGATTTTCTATTTTGCCCTCCACATTTATATACAATTAAAACCAGCCTTTTCAAATAGTAAAAGGTGCATATTATCAACTTGGTTTTCAGGTTTCAATTTTGTCTTGCCCAAAATTAAACAATGTCCATCATATCCCCGTCTTCCCCACCTGCCGTCGGCCCCTTTCTTCCTCATCCCCTCGCCTTCCCCTCTCTCTGTTTCACAACCACCACCGCCCCCCTTATTCCTCCCTCTCTGTTTCGCAACCACCCTCACCCCCTTCTTCCTCCCCGCCTTCTTCTTTCCTTTTTTTGCAACTACCCAACCCCTTCTTTCCCCCTCAATGTAATCTTCACATCCACTATTTACATGCACATATTGCACTATTTACCCTAGTTCCACACACTATAGTTCCTCCTTTCTTTACTTTCCTGACGACCCACTCTATTATGAATGTTGATCATAAAAAAACCCCAATTTATCGTTCATCATTTCTCTAATTTCGATGAGACCCCCCACCAATGTCACGTGTTTTATGGGTCTCCAAGTTGTGATTTGTAAAGTGTTTTCTTGGTCTCCTAAGTTGTGATTTGGTAGAAAAATACCAAATGATGATTGAATATTTTATGCAGACACCTCAATAAGAGATATTTAAGGCTTTGTACATTCTGAAGTCTGAATTAAGAATGCTTGTTACATCATCTAAACTTGACTCATATCCAGATAACTCAATACTAGCTTCAACGGTAGAAGGAAATTGCACCTGATAAGAGCGAACTCTAAATTCATTTAATTTGCATTTCATAGGATTCTACTGAAGCCGCCTCAAACCAGCCCATAGGAATTATTTCAGGTGAGTGTTCAAGGGCTAATATTGGCAGTGATCTCAGTGGTTTAGGGTTGCGTCCTATTGAATCGGAGCTTAGCAACGATGAGGACGAAGTTCGTTCATCTTTCAGAAATATCGGTAATTTGATAAGGATTGATCTCAGTCTAGATGCAGACCGGGCCTTGGATATGGTGCAAGCTTTGTATTCAGGTTGAGGTTTTTTGCCGATTTTGAAATGGGTTTGTGGTTCTCATTTCTTTCGGAGTTGGTTTTTGTGGAGATCTTGTGCCAATAAGAGAAACAATATAAACTTGCAAGAAGCTCAATGAAATGCCCTATTTTACTGATTATACACAGTTTAATTGCACCTAGTCTTAAATAAATTCTCCAACGTTGATGAAGCGGACAAGATTATGCTTTTAAAATTAGTCCTTAACCCCAATGCCTAATTTTAAAAGAGTGAGGCTAGAAAATCATGTTTTGCAACCAGGATGATGTGGCATCATTAGAGGAGTTTTTTACAACCTCAAGATACATTTAAAATCTTTGGAGATTTCATCATTCTTTTCGAATCATGTACACGTCATCCTGATTACAAAACATGATTGCAAAAACCAAATTTCCTAACATTTTTGTTTTTTAAATCGTTAAAAAAGGCTGACAAAACTTCCATTGTAATGAAAAACATAGATGGATGATCTGTGTTAGGGATGGCAGTGGGGCGGATTTTTACGGATATCGGCCCCACCCAATCCGTTTGGGGCGGTTTTGGATATGTCTAAACGGATTTTGGGGTGGATACGGATATCCAAACAACATTCATTAAATATTCGCGGCGGATACGGATTTGTCCATATCCGCCCCACGGATATCCGTTTAAGTATGGATATTACAAAAATACCCTCAACCCTTTATATGTTGTGGAAAAAAGAAAAAAAAAACCTACACCGCCTCCTCTCACCTCTTTCTCTCTCTCTCTCAATCACTTTCATTTATTTGATTTCTGTTTTTTCAGCTCCCACAAACCAGAGGAGAGCAGAGCAAAGAGGCAGAGAGGCGGAGACCGGCCCTTCTTCTCCCTCAACAGCGAGCAACCCTCCCTCCCTCCCTCCCTTCGAGCAACCTCGCTCGGGCAACCTCCCTACAAGCGACCTCCCTTCGAGCAATCTCCTTTCGAGCGACTCACAGCGAAGGCCGGGAGCGACCTCCCTTCGAGCAATCTCCTTTCGAGCGACTCACAGCAAAGGCCGGAAGCGACCTCCATTCGAGCGACTCACAGCGAAGGCCGCGAGCTACCTCCCTTCTTCTCTCTCACAGGCAGCGAAGGCTTCCCTGCTCCCCACACGCCGCGATCTCCCTCACAGAGAGATCTTCCTCCCTCACGCCGCGAAGGGTTTCGATCTCCAACTCCAAGCTTCAAATCCGACAAAGCGTTTTTTCCTCTCCCCCATCAGAGATCGAGATCAAGATCTGATCTGATTTTAGATCTGATCAAGATCTGTACGATCTAGATCTGATCAAGATCTGTTTTCAAGATCTGATCTGATAAAATCTGATCTCAGAGATCGAATATTTTGTAATATGTGTAATTATTTTTTTAGATCAGAGTTATCTTTAGAATTTTTTTTATTTTTTTTTGTAATGTCTTGTATTTTTTAAAATTTTTTGTATGTATAAATGATCTGATCAAATTTTTTGTAAAATTGTAATATGTTGTAATTTTTTTTAGATCAGCAAACTCAGATGATCTGATCTTTAGAAAAAAAATTTATTTTTTTTAATTTGCTATTACGTAAAAATTGTATTAGGCGGGGCGGATTGGTTGGGGGCGGGGATTCAAAACGCACTTCTAAATCTATTTTATGTGGATATTCAGGGTGGGGCGGATATCCGTAAATCCGTCTGGGGCGGGGGTGGTTTTGAAAATTACTAATAAACGGATATGCGGGGTGGATTTTGAGCCCTGCAATCCTCAGCGGGGCGGGGATGGATTTGCTTAAATCCGCCCCAATCCGCCCCGTTGCCATCCCTAATCTGTGTTGAGTTATTTTTGTTGTTATTTTTTCTCAACAACTTTACTTTTCTTATTTAGTTTCAGTTATGTTTAGAAATTCAAGGCTTAAAAAGTACGTTAACTTGAATCTATTCATGAAAATCCTAAAAAAATTCTTAGACATGCATCTATTAAAGGCGAAGATATTTTGTGAGAGAAGATTTATGATATTTATGATAATGGCAAGTGGAGCATGGAAGGTGTCCATGTTTTTAATATTATCTTTGCCATACCAAAAAACAACTTAACAAACACTTGTCTTCTTATCATTCATATTCTATAAATATCGACAACAATCTTAACTCTAGATATAGAGATTAAAAATTGTATTCTTATTGCCTATTTTCAGTGTAGATTTCGTCTTAACTGTTTCAATTACTACAGATAATCACTTGGATGGCAAACAGATGGCCAGCGAAGATGTTAACGGTTGGTCCAACCGTTCCATCTCTTAACCAAGACAGTCATATCAAACATAACGACGACTACAGTTTTAATCTCCCTCAACCTGATTCAAGCACCTGCATGAATTGGCTGAACACGAAGGATACCAAGTCGGTTGTGTATGTATCTTTTGGGAGCTTGGCCAGCCTAGGAGAAGATCAAATGGAGGAACTAGCTTGGGGACTCAAAAACAGTGGGACTAACTTCTTATGGGTGGTCAGACCTTCAGAGGAACAGAAGCTTCCCAAAGAGTTCAAAAAGTTGAAATCAGATAGAGGCCTGGTGGTGACATGGTGTCCTCAGTTAGAGGTGTTAGCTCATCAATCAGTGGGGTGTTTCATGACTCATTGCGGATGGAACTCTACGTTGGAAGCATTGAGTTTAGGTGTGCCAATGGTGGCAATGCCACAATGGACTGATCAAACTACCAATGCAAAGTTTGTGGAAGATGTTTGGAGAGTTGGAGTTAGAGCTGCTAAGATGGATGATGAGAAGAAGGGAATAGTGAGAAGAGAAGAAATCGAGAAGTGCATAAGGGAGATTTTGGAAGGAGAGAAAAGTGAACTGATGAAGAAGAATGCCTTGAAGTGGAAGGAGTTAGCTAAGAAGGCAGTGTGTAAAGGTGGAAGCTCGGATAAGAACATTGAAAAACTTGTAGCAACTCTCGTTGGTGGCAACTAAATGGGTGCCTAGGAAACGAGTCCACTCTCATTTATACTAGCAATCAGGCTTTTTTTTTCCAGTATCAACATTCAATACAAGCCTTCAATGTCACAATTCTTCTGAATAAAACTTTTAGCTGTAACAATTTACAAGTGTGCAACTTCACAATTCAAGTGCATTTCAAACATATATATTACTCATTCAAACATCAACTATGATCTAATATCAGTTCATCTCACTGATTTGTATCGAAGACACAAGCCTCACTGGAAGACACAAATTCATTAATTACCTGTAGTTGATTGATCAAACGTCATCTTGAAATTCAAAGAGACTTGTGGATGTGTAACACCCCAAAATTTCATAAAACTAATCTATTTTATTTTGAATGAAATAAAATAGGGTTATATTTAATTAAATTCAGGTTTCAAAATTTTAGGGTTTATTTGGTGAGTTAAAAGGCGGGTGCTCTCAGAATTTTAGTGGAAACGAATAGTCACCCACACTATATAAAGAAAAATCATTCCTTCTTCTCTTGTGCAACATGAAGAGTTGTTCCTTCTCTTTTTCTTTCTTCGATGGCGGTTGACAGTGAGAGGGGTTTGTGCGAGGGAAGAAATGGAGGGCGAGAGGTGGACGGTGGCGTGAGTGTTCTTGTTTGGGTTAACTGGTGGTCTGGCGAGGTGATTGTTGCGGAGAGAGATTGATTAGTGGAGAGATGTGATCGACCAGCTGACGTGCCTCTGGGGATGTCAATGGATGATGTCGATGGTCTGTTTGTGTGCAATGGAGGCTGGGGTCTGTTTGATTTGTAATGAACAAAGAGATATATCTGAGAATATCTGAGTATGATTCTATGGGTTTTGATCAAGAGATATATCAAAAGATATAAAGTATGATTCTATGGGTTCATGTTTTGGGTATTTGCGTGATTCTACGAATTTGCATTTGTATGTCTATGACCTAAATTTGATTGTTATGTAGATTGCGTTGCTGAAAAGAAATTATTTCTTGTATTAAATGGGTTTTGATCCCCGCCCTATTACAAAAATTTGTATATGAAAATGTTGATTGCCCAAAAATGTGGGTGGATACGATTGTGAATCGATTCAGAAATGACAAAATGTCATCGTGGATGAATTTTGAAATATCAAAAATAAATGATATTGGTAAACTTTGACTCCTAAAAATTTAAATCACCTGGAATTGTATCATTTAGAACTACCACACATCTCTTTTGTTTATTATTTCTCCTATCTTACTAGAGAAACTAAATAACTTGCGAGTCGTCTTGCAAAGTTGGGGTGCCTATTTTCTACTAGAGAAACTAAAATAACCTTCGGGTTAGTCTTGCGGAAATGAGGTGAATTTGTATGCCTAGAATAGGCTTTGATATTTATCCGTAAAAAATGTGACGTGAGTTTATGCGCATTGATAACCCAAGAGTGGCTTTTGATACTCATATAGTTAGGAGTATCCGCGATGCATGCCTGTAAGTGATGTCCCCACTTGGGCATGGATGACGGAGTAGTCCTCATTTATATGAGAGAGTCATACGGGCATGTATGTTCGGCAAGGAGGTGGTGCGAATGTGGTATCGTCTAAGTGATCAATCCGTTAAAAGATGAACAAATTCAAATAAAAATTAATAGATTACGTTTATATTGTTTCTAACCCTTTTCATGCAGGATGACAAGTCCACTAATATTTTTACAGGTCAGACTTGCCATAGTCAACTTTTATAGCGTAAGTACAAGTACATGCATATTTACTTATTATGATAATGATATGATTGCCTCGTTGAGGAACTACATTCTTGGAATTGTGTTTTCTTACACCACACTTTTGCCTCGTTGAGAACTATCTGTTGGTGTGTTTGTGTATTGTTTGTGTTTAACTTGATGTTTATCACGTGCGATTTATTGATTTTGGGATGAAAGATTTCTCACACCAGCTTTATTTTGGGAATGTAGCCGATTAACTTTTCAGGTTTAGAGACTTTTGAGCAGGGTAACCCAAGTTTCGCTAGTGTGGCTAGCAACGTCAGTATTTTCGGGTTAGAGTTTTTATTTGTTTCAGTAATTAAATTATGTTTAAGTTGTTGTTGCTGCTAAATGTTTCTATTGTTATTGAATTTCACGTCCCGAATTTTGGGAAAACGGATAATCCTACATGAATTTTGAGATTTTCATTTTCTTCTAAAATTGGGGCGTGACAGGATGTAGTTGTTCTTTACTAATTTTGTGAGCATCTTTTCGAAACAATCCACATGTGCTTTACCATTAACAACAAACTTCTTTAGAGCAGCACTTTCCTAGCAATATTTGCAAGAGAAATTTCACTTGATCCCCTGTATTCATTGAAGCACTGGATCTCAACTGATTCGAGGTAACGCAACATGGAAAAGCAGCACTTCACTTATTAAAAACATTGTTAGTAAACTAAATAAAGTTTTAGGATTTACCCATTGAGAAAATTGAAGGACACTAGATTTGATATTTTGTAAATGTTTTAGCAATGAGACTATCATTGAATACATGTTAATACATACTGCACCCAACCAGCTTCACATACCTGAGTTTTGCAAACGATGGTACGGACTCCTCTAGTAAACTTTTTTTCACAAGAGGTCTCTGTGGACGTGATACAGACATAATAATTAGAAAAACAAAGTAAATTAGGCTTCAGCGTCTCATCATTTGTATCAGTTTCCGACTTTAAGACCATTGAAATAAGAACCCTAACAGAAGGGATGTTAAGGAAAAAA
This sequence comes from Berberis thunbergii, assembly GCA_003290165.1. Lineage (NCBI taxonomy): Eukaryota > Viridiplantae > Streptophyta > Magnoliopsida > Ranunculales > Berberidaceae > Berberis > Berberis thunbergii. The sequence continues at coordinate 127,766 of QNQO01000591.1, read as the reverse complement.
TTGTGATCCTGAACAAACGTTGCATTAGACAAAAGTAATCAAACGAAACCAAAAGCAGGTACAAGTGAAGTGATAGTACCCGAAGTCTATTTTTCGTAAGAAATAGAGAAAAAATACTAAATGAAGTTTGAATATGTAAAGCATAATACACCTCGAGAAGAGATAATTAAGGCTTTGTGCATTCAGAAGTCTGAACTGCTGTAAGAATGTTAGGTTACATCATCTGAACTTGACTCATATTCAGATAACTCAATACTTGCTTCAACAATAGAAGGAAATTGGAACTGATAAGAGCTCGCTCTAAATTCATTTAATTTGCACTTTATAAGATTCAGTGCGAAAATCTTTAGTCGATAATAGAAGCTGTCACATATGATCAAGTTCTTGAGGTTGAGGGCATTTATGTTGATAAATTATGCACCCTTGTACTCGCAATCAATCATAATCAAAGTCTTCAAAAATGGAACTGTGCGCATAAAATATAAACTTGCAAGAAGCTCAATGAATTGCCCTCTTTTACTGATTATGCCCAGTTCAATTGCACCTAGTCTTGAATAAATTCTCCAACATTGATGAAGCAGACTATGTCCGGTTCAATACATTCAACATAATGGAGGATGAGGTCAGTGTTTCCAAAATGATTTCTAATTAGCTAGATTCAATATATGATGTTTTGGAGAGAAAATTGTATGCGTGGTTTCTTACTATGAACTTTGATTATAAACATTGTAATAAAATTGCTAAAGATAATCAATTGGATAGCAAAGCAATAGCCAGGGAAGATGTTAACAGTAGTTGGTCCAACTGTTCCAACTCTCTACGTAGACAAACAATTCAAAGGTAACAATGACTAAAGTTTTAATACCCTTCAATCTGATTCAAGCTAGCACATGCATGAACTGGATGAACACAAAAGGAAACCAAGTCAGTTTTGTACATATCATTTGTGAACTTGGCCGGTCCAGGAGAAGATGAAATGGACGAACTAGCAGGGGGGCTCAACAACAGTGGTACTAGTTTCTTAAGGGAAGTCAGTTTCAGAGGAGCAATAGCTCCATAAGCAGTACAGGAAGTTGAAATCAGAAAAAGGTTTGCTTGTTACTCACTATCGATGAAACTGTACACTGGAAGCATTGAGTTTGGGTATACCAATGGTGGCAATGCCACAACCGTACTGATCAGACTACAAATGCAAAGTTTGTCGAAGATGTTTGGAGAGTTGGAGTGAGAGCCAAGATGGATGATGAGAAGGAAATAGTGAGAAGAGAAGAGATAGATAAGTACTGCATCAGTGAGCTTATGGAGGGAGAGAATGGTGAACTGACAAAGAGGAATTCATTGAAGTGAAAAGAGTTGGATAAGGAGGCTGTGGAGAGAAGTGGAAGCTCTGATAAGAAAATTGAAAAGTTGTTGCTACTCTCATTAGCAACCAGATGTACATGGCTTGGGCATGGTTCAGATGATTGCATCAGGCAAATCACTGATACTGTCAATACCACCATGTACACCCCACGCAAAAGTCTTCCCATTTTCATCACCCTTGTTCAAAATGTTTCCAAGATGGACAAGTTGATCACCATCACATGCAATGATCATCGCCATTGATATTCCAAGTTCACCACCAACATAGATAGAGAAGCAAATAATGAAATTACTTCAGTCATTTGTGTTGGTTGTTCTCATATTCTCTTGAAATTGTTCAGAAGTCGGGGGAAGATTAGTATTCATGGTTTTCATTTTCACAGTAAGCTAACATCAAAACAGTGCAGAAGACAACCTCATGCAGTAGAATAACCTAGCAGCAGATAAGTAGTGAAAGTTGATGAACTCTGAAGCCAAGTATTCTCGAAGCAAGAAGATAAATCCTAAATTCAGGTAACTGATGATAATAATACAGGTAGAATGCAAATGCTTAATAGAACTTTGTAGGGATGCTAGATTAGTGCTAGCATTCAATGGTTTCTATATCATGATTCATTGTGTTTCGATTCTTTACGACAACTTCTCATACATCTAGGGCCCACATTATGTATAAATCAAGTCATAAGAGTGATTAAAGGATTGATTGGTAATTGTGAGGAAGAAAAGTTTTGGCAGATCTATCATGCAATCACTTTAGTAGCAGAACACTTTGCAAGGTTACTCCCCAACTTGGAGACGTTGAATCTAGAACTATTTAGGTTCTTTGTTGAAGCTTTGAAGCGTACTTATTGTTCTGTAGATGATGTAATGAGTGAACGTATGAGTGATTGTAAACTTTATCATCATCTTTTTTATTAATATAAGGTTCGGGGATCCTAAAAACTCCAGCTCACTTTCCCAAAATAAAAAAAAAAGTATTCCATTCTAAAAAAGAGCAAAACCTCCTAGTCGCATATTAATTGAACCTGAAAACAGATTCACAAAATACTCTATGCATGAAGTCGTTGTGTGTCAGTCTGCTTATACACTTTATTATCATCACCTGGAAAAGTTTGACAGTGTGTAACCTAAACAAATTACATTATAGTTCAATAAAAACAAATCTCTTATTAAGTTCTGATTTCAAAGAAACAACCCCAACTAACTTAGCGACGAGCTCAATAAATTTGCATAACTAAACAAACATCAAGTAACTTCGAAGAAATAAATCAACTAATTAACCCAACAAGCAACTGTGAGAACGAGACCAGTTCCAGAACTAAATCTACTGTGAGAAACTTTGAAGCAAGGAGATCAAAAATGGCTGAATGACTCTTCAGATACTAAAACTCAAGTATGCACAAGTGTATCAGTGGAAATAAAATAAACCAAGACACTGAAATCTTTTGGGGACATTATCAACAAACTCAGTAAGGTGTGTAGAACTGCAAATCTCCCATCTCAAGTTGGTGTTCAGGAAACATATTCCCATTTTTTCGTCCGGTAGGAGTTCTTGATAGAAAAATAAAAAACATAACACTGCAACGGTCTGTAAGAATAGTTTTGGATGGGGGTTCAAGCAAAATAACTTCTATTGCGAGGATATCTTAACTAGTTTTAACAATTACCCTCAAACGAGGTTTGTGGAATTTTATCTTAAACAAGGGACCTGTAAGAATCACAACTTGAATTTGTTTGTGGGATCTCAAAGATTGGATTACAACTTACAAGGTAAGACTGAAATCCACCACCAAACAACCAGTTAAAAATGCCCTATACAAAAGATGTACAAATGTAAAATTTAACTATAATGAAGTTTAAATGGCGAGCTAGATAAGTAGTTCATAAAACTTGGGCTTCAGGAAACCATTGTTTTATACAGGAAAAAAGTGAGAATATCTGAAAATGGAAGGCTGTAAAATCCCCATATACCATGTTTCTTGAGCAGTATCTAATATAGCACAACACGATCAAGCTTCCAGTTCTCCCCATTTCGCAGCTTGCCAACATTGCTTTTATTCTGAGATTCCTATCAAACGGAATGGTGGAGGGACCTCTCAAGCTACCATAACAGAACAATTTAGGACGAAGTGACTAATTCGGTTTCGGCCAGTGCCAAGAAACCTCCAGTTCAAAACATCAGAATTCGGATCTGGGCGGCAAGTACACACAGTCATCCCATGGCCTGCAAAAGTATTCCACGCTCCTCCTATAACAAGTAACTCATCACCCAAAGACTTGAAAGCTATTCCCCATCCTCTACTGTGGTCAGCTCTCACTGGGACTTCTCCCAACTCCTTCCACGAGTTGCTCCTCTTTAAGTACACTTTAAGCTTGTTCGAAGAGGCTTCGAGCGAGTAGAGTTCATTGTTCACCACAGCAACAAGAGGTGGCGAACGCGACAAGGAAATGGGAGAATCCTTTAACATGTCCGGAATCAATTCCCAAATGTTCCTTTGAGTATCGAAGCGTTCACCGCAAGTAAGATCTTTGCCTTGTTCATCCTGCCCCCCAATTACATAAAACTTGTCATCCATGTAACAGCCCGAGCATAGTTTTCTTCCCTTGTGCATCTTTGGCAGCGGTTCCCACGATTTGCTCTCGGGATTGTATTGCTCAGCTGAATCCAGGACCTCTAAACTAGCACCCATGGCAATTCCCCCAGCTACAATAGCAACATTACCACAACTGGCCGATGCAAACAAACATCTAGGACGAATCATAGAAGGACCTCGATACCATCTGTTCATGGCCAATTCATACCTCCAAATTACAACACCTTCTATCTCTTTGCCTGTAACAAGCAAATGAGTTCCTGCACAAAGTGACTCTTTATCCCCAGCTGAAAAACACGGGTCAGACGGCAAACTTGGAAGCCTCCTAAAAGATCTAAAATTGCGATCAAACGTCCACCAATGAGGCTCCCCACTAACCAACATGAACACTGATGGTTCCTTTATTCCAATTTCTCCCCTAATCTTATAAAGCTCACCACTCCTAACAAGATGCAAATAACTCTTGTTTAGGAAATGGAGCTTCCAATACTCCGACCTTGGAATTCTGGCCAAGATCTGTTGAACAATCTCATCACTAAGCGAAGCAACATTAGTAGTGTAATCTGCATCCTGAGGTTCATTTACATTTGAAGAACCAGCACTTCTATCTATCTTCAACGAATACCCATTACTTATAACTAACCTCTTCTTACTCCTTGTATTATACTCTTCTCTTTGAGAATTCTCTTTGTCTTTCATGTTCTTCTTCATTGTTAAACAAATTATTCTACTTGTTTCACCTCAAAATATATCTCCTCAACCAAATTCCAATCAAACCAAACCTTATTCCCCAAATCCCAAATTTATTAATAACCCAGAACCAATTCCCATTAAACCTTTATCATCAAAAAGTCCAAAACTTAAAGCAACCCCATTCACTGACATAAACATAAGACCCCAAATAATCAAATCCCAGTAACTCCAAATCTCATAATACAAAATTACTGAGAACCCAGAGTCAAAACTAAAAAAGAAGCTCTATTTATACAAAAAAAAAAAAAAGAAGAAGGGGAAGCTTACCATAGAAGCCAAGAGACCCAAATACAAAGTGAACAGAGACTAGAACGAGCAACACACGTGAAATCACTTGTTCCCAAGTTATGGTTTTTTCCGTCGGACGCCGAGATTTGCGCTCAAATGGGGAAGAAAACGAGAATAACCCATTTAAGACGACGACTTACCAAAGAAGAAAAACAGAGACAAAGAAGAGAAGTAAAATGGGTATTTGTGATGAGTGGGAAGAGAAGAGGAGAGGAGAGGAGAGGAGAGAAGGGGAGACGGGATTCTTCCTTCTCACCTCAGCACCCCAATTTGTGGTTAAATTAGTGAACTTGTTGAGATTAAAATACGTTGAAATTATGAGAGACGGCATTTTCGATTTGGGAAAAGGTGTGTGTGTGAGAGAGAGAGAGAAGAAAGAGAAAGAAACGGCACTGTGTGACTGTGTGTTGCATTGTTTTTGTTTGGTGGTATTTATTAAATAAATATAAACACACAAAAACAAAGCTACAATACAATACAAAGAGGTTTTACAAGAAGGCTTGGTGTGTTCACACGTCGAATGCGAAGTGCCAAACTTTGCTATTGACACCACATCAAAAAAATAATGTCCATTTTCACAGAGATAGGGTTATGTGAGGAGGGTCTCTAATTCAATTCAACTCAACTCTCCTAGTGCATTTTCAATAGTTACATTTTTGGTGATGTGATTAGGAGGGAATTAAGTTAATTTTCAGATTTTTTTGTTTAGGTTACGTGTGTGAAATGCATTATGAAGAAGGTGAAATAAGATTTGGCATTTTGACAAATTTTCTTAGATGTGATGAGTTAAGCAAATTTCCACGCTAACAAGGAAAAAATGACATGATTTGGAAGAATATTCTAGGTCTATTATATATAACATAGAAAAAATCACAAGTGACCGTGAATTGCGCTGGGTGGAGGATAAGTATAGCATAATAAGCGCGTATATTGGTACTATTTGATCACTTATAAAACCATGGGCTATGAGAAGAATTAAAATTTAGTTGTGATATTCTATGCAAGAAGAAAAGAAAAAAAAAATTACTTGTTTTCGTATAAAACCGCTAATGTTGCTAAAGATTATAATCAAATGATAAGGTAAAAACAACTTATTTGCTTTAATACTTTTCATAAATATGTAGTTTATTACTTTAATTTTTACTCCCTAAAGAAGCAAAAATATAAAAATATAAAAATAAATAAATTTCACATATCGGAGTACGGGCATGCAATGGTGGTGGGGGATTGATGAGAAATAACATTAGGTTAATTGAATTTCAATTATCAACTGTCATAGTCTTCTTGGGTCCATCCAATAAAGTCATTATTTTTCCTTGTTTGGCATGTACTCACCATTTTTAGGTATTTAGATAAGTAACTCGAACAATTGTCTAAAAAGTCATTGAAATTAAAGTAGCCAACTTAGGCATTTTCCAATTGTATAATTAAAGTATCATAGTGCAACATTGCTACATCAAGCCAAAAAAAAAAAATATTTTGTAGATCCCATACCCCATTTTCTTTTGAGAATTTAGGAGACTTCAACATAATCGTAGTTACGTAAATATTTTGTAGATAGAGTTAGGCAAAATCATAATCATCAGTCATCTCATATAATTTGTTCCGCAAGCATTCATCTAGCCAAAAGTAATCAAAATGTAAAACAAAACCTCAATTGCAATCTTTCAAAGTCCGAATTTCCTTTTCACCTGTCACAAAATTTTAAAAACAAAAATAAATGGGTTTGTCTAAATGTCGAGGGAACCAGCGAGGGAGGAAGTGAAGTCGTTCAAATGTATGAAATCATCTTTAAATACACGCTTTCACACATCTCAAAAGAAATGAACGACTTCACCCCCTCCTCTGCTGGTTCCCTCGCCATTTAGAATTTGTTGAAATAGTCCGGATTCGGATTCATCTCAGGGTCTTATCCCTTTAAGAGTAAAATGCAAAATTTCCACCAGGACAGTAAATAAGACAAGAAGGTAGTTATATATCTGCCTTGGCTTATTTGTACTTTGGGTTATTTATGAGAGAAAACACTAGAACACATTTGCTTTGCTTTGCTGTGATGCCTTACCGACGCATCATTCGAGAGGGAGATAGATGAGGCCCCAGTTGTCAAATTAACTTGAGTTTGACACGCCTCTCTCCCTGTTTTGGTCTTCTCTCTGACTCAAGACCACTGATTGGATCATTTCCCTAACATCTATCAATCGATTGATTGCCTAACATCAATCATCTCCTTCCTTCAACAACAGAAAAACCCTACTCCTGTCAAATCCATATCCGAATCCACAATCTATATTATAAACAATTTCCACATATTCAAACCCTATATACCACATGTCATGCCATGTAAGCGCATGCATTAATAGTTTGCAACATTATAATGGACTAATGGTCATTTTCGACTTTGAGTGTCAAACCTTAAGACCTGTGAAGACTATTATCAAATGAATAGAACCATGTTTAAGTCTCCAATAGGATAGACACTCAATTCAAATTCTTCACAAACAATCCTACATCACTTAACAAATCAAAGTGTTGTTGATCAAGCAAGTTGAACATCCAATAAAATAAACTCAATGGGGGAATAAAGGGCCAACAAAGCCCTATGAGAATTACATGTAGAGTGTTGATGAGAACTTAAAGAGGGAGGGAATATCAGAATATAATACTTCTCATACCTATCAAATCTGTAATATGACCTCCTTCATAAATAATACCATTACTTTAACATCTGATATCAATCAATCTCTCCCATTAGAGAAGAGTTTATTATAAATAAATAAAAAAAAAAAAATGGACAAAATGGCAGATAGGCTACCATGCCCCAATCCTAGAAAGTGGAAGTCTATTGGATAAGCCATGCCTCTTCTCTTCTTTCTCCAACTTTCTCTTTCTTTTTTATTACTTCTTTCTCAAAGGTTGTGTTTTTGAGTGTGACACATGTATGGATGTCTCTCCACTGATTTGTGTGGTGGGATTTCCCTTTTATCTTTGCTTCTGACCTTTATTAATAATTTTTTCTTCTCTCTTTATAACCTAACCAAGCACAATGTGATAATCCCCCATCTTATATATATATATATTCCCTTTCTAAAGTACCCTAAAAAAAAAAAAAGGAATACAAGTTTAGGAAAAAAGAGTCTCATTAGGTGCTTAGTTTAATCAAACCTCTTCCATCCCCAATGGTCACTTGATATGATATAATATCTCATCCTAAAAAAGATGTAGTGCTTAAGTTTTTTTTATATTCATCAATGAAGGGAGAGTTAGTGGGGTCCTGGTAGATTAGGGTTTGAGGTTTTACATGTGTTCCTCCTTTTCCAAATCTATGGGCTTCAGATTGAATAGGTTTTTATCTCCAACAAATCCCATATTTGCTTTTTGACAAATTAAGCGTTTAGTGTTACCATCTAATAATAATTGTGCTTTTAAAAGGTGTTCAGCATTTTAATCTCTTGGATTCTTAAATCGTTTCTATGCAACGCACCTTCTAGAGATTTATGAATAAGAAAACCATACAATGAATAACAACACTCGAGTCGCTCAACCAATCAGATTGTCCCAACTTGCCATGGAAAATGTCGTATTGGGCGCAGCAGTGACAAAACAAGTATAGTTTAGTTGACACCTATGACTGAACTAAACTCGGAATGAAATGTATAAAACACTTCATACAACCTTGACTGACATGATTTTCTAAGGTCATATGCCGAATATCAGTGCTTACCTTCTAGGTTGTAGTGTACTCAGAGCTCAGCGCATGCCAACATATGATTCAACCTGAAAAGAGAACTGACCAACAGATACCGAAGGAAATGTAAGTAAGGGAACATTAAAAACTATGTATTATCAATAGAACGCGTGATTCTGTCTGCAGAGAAAAAACTTTGCCACCATATAGTAATTTGATTCATGCATCTTGCTGCTGTTGTTGTTGTAGTCTTAGTAGAATGGAAAATTATGGAAGAAGCATTATAAAAAGCAACTACTAGAAAATCGGAAGATAGTACTAAATTCAGTCTTTAATCATTTCCCAAGACCTGCTATTAGATATTCAACTTTTAAAACCACACACCTGAATGTGCATTTCGTCAAATACCCTTGTTTGATTATTCTCAAAATAATATATTACAAGTATTATGTAATGTTACAAAAGGTCAAATCCGAATTGAGGAATAAAAATACAAAACAGAAACAGTAAACCATCAAGGCAAACTTAGTATTACGAGATTGAGAATCAAATCGACACGTCTATCACCATGCTTCAATATGAGAACATGCATTCTCCATAGAGCATGTTAAGGAAGTCTTGATCCAATTCACATGCCAAGAAATGGTCATGTGTTGTACGATGCAGGATATTTCAAGGTTGCACAGCTTCCAGAAGTTTCTCATATACCTGCCTAGCAGACAAGTCCTCCACCTGATTCAAGAAACAAGTTAAATTAAATACTGATCAACTACTGACAGTGTTTCCGCTTACTCACCTTTCAAGGCAAAAACGATTTTTTCATTTGGTAAACTCACCACAAGAAGTTTGGATTTGTTATTCCATCCTCTCTGAAGGGTCATCTGGCTCAGTCTTAGACCCAAAACCTGTGACAGGTACAAAAGCAGTTTGGATCCATAAATGCACAATAAAAATGCTAGCCATAACTATAGCACGTTATTTGGTCTGTAATTTACCTTGCCCATAAATTCTAGTAACTCATTGTTTGCTTCACCACGAGCTGCAGGTGCAGCTACAGTCACCCTAACATCATCAGCGTTCACCCCTGATAAAAATGATGAAAAATCAGAATGATCATGTGGTTGAATAACAAAAGAAAACATTGCAGATAGATATCTACCAGGATTATAGTCCACGAACTCCTAGAGCAACCTCAAATATTAATATCATGTGTTAGGACATGGTTATGAACAGGGAGTTGAGAGGACTTGGATGGTGGACATTTCGTTTACAAATAAAAATAAAGAAGTGGATAATAATATGTAATTGTAGTACATAATTGTGTCAAATGACAAGTGTGAGAGCAGATATCTAGCGGCTTTAATTATAGAATTAAATTGAGGAATATGTTAAAACAAGCTGATCTTGAAGTTGGAGATAAGATTCAGAAAGAATTATTATTACTTGTAATGGCTGAACGTTGGGCACGGTCTTCCACTTCAATTGCCACTTGAACAAGGCCTCCTTCTAACTGTGATATGCAAGGTGGAACAGGAGCATCCTGTAGCATATTTAAAAACTCAAATCAATCTCATTTTAAAAGATCACTGTACAAGTGAAACCATTATACTGAATGCATAAGAAATGTAGCTCGTGAAAAAGGATAAGATACTCTTAAAAAAGTATTGAACCCATCATTTAAACGAAGTCAAGAAATAATACAATAAAAAGCAGATAATTTAATTATAAACAAGAAAGAACCGCATATGAACATCAATAAACCAAGGGAAAACACCTTCACTTATTTTAATTAATAAATAAAATAAAAATCATGTAGAGGCTAAAATTATAGCATGTACAACTTTTTGATTACCAAACAGTTTTACTTATATTATGCCAGAGGCAGAGATGTCTCCTTAATGTCAACATAATCACTCTACCCAGTTCCCTTTCTCACACATACTGAACTCTCAAGTAGTTTTCTACTATTATCTTTAACCCTTCTCCAGCCTCCTTTACATCCTCTTTCTCAGCATTTGCAGGCAGATATAATATTTCATAGCAAACTCTAACAAGATACAGTGAAGCCCTAGATGGTAGCAAGCACAATCTTAACAATGCTTACCCACCGCCCTCTCATTTTTCTCAGACCATATTGCCACCATTGTTGCTATCGAGCTCTATCCTCACTCGACTTAAATAGACAACACTTGGTTTTTTCGTTTTTTCGTTTTTTTTTTTAAACGAATAAAACACTTGCACAAAAACTAAGGGGAAAAAAAGAACCAGAAGACTGAGAAGCTCAAAGAAATACAAAACAAGGGCTGAAGATAGCAACTAGGAAAACAAAGAAAAAATACATAAGAACAAGCTCGAAAATCTGATCTTCAATTATTAGCTTATCCTAGGAAAGCAGTTCTAAAAGAGGCTTAGCAGGGGCTTTGTCCCAGGTAATGGACCATTGCAACGACATAATTTTGATCATATTCCAGAGGCCATTTCTGTCTAGCTTTCTTCCCCTAAAATCCCTACTATATCTCTCCTTCCAAATAATCCACTAGGTGATCAAGAGAAGCCTCTCCCACCGCCATTTCTCGTTGGCAGAGAGCGACCTTGTACTCCATTTGGAAAACCACTCCATCAAGTTGCCATCTGGAATGGGACAAAAAGCCAATTGGTCTTATTAGCAAAGAAAGTTCAAAATAGAGATGGCAAAGGGGCATAGAAGAAAGAGATGCGAGAGAGATTCATTGTTGACCTCACACATTGTGCATCTGTTTGTGATGATCAGGCTCTTTTTGCAAGGTTATCAAGAGTTAGGATTTTTCCAAGAGCTAGGGTCCAAATGAAGAAGTTCTGTCGAGGTGGAGTTTTTTTTTTAAGCCCAAAGAAATCACAGGGACTAAGGGGTTGTAGCAACAGAGGATTAGGAGATGGAGTGGAGGCGATAATTTATTGTAGAAATCTTTTACCAAAAAGAAGTTAGATTTTATGATCCCAAACATACTTATCTCTGCTACCATCCATAGCAACAGGTTCAAGGATCTTCAATAGATCAATCAATTGCACCACGTCTGAGTCTGAGACCTCTCCAGAGATCCAGGTTCCAAATAATAGATTGCTCGCAAGTGACACAGAAGGCAGATACATGACACTCTCTATTCCGACTGAGCTCCAAATTTGGATGAACTGCTCCTGAAGAGGGAGAGATCCATTTATCATTCTGACCCAATCCTCCATATCTAGCTAATGTCACACCTTCTCTATAATCCATGGAAACTCAAACAAATCTCCCAACTTCCAGGCGAAATCGATCACCCCATCCAATAGTGTTGAACCCCATTTAACTGATTGCAATCCTCAACTGATCCACTAATGATGTTTCTGACCAAAGGCCAAGTGTTCTCGGTAGCTTGACGTGCTCCTTTTACCACCATCAAAGCATGATTTCCTTCTTCAACTTGCTCACAAGATGGAGAAAAATTACTGTTTATATCATCTAAGTTGGACTCCCCTACCTCAAGATCATTTACTGTCTTCTAGGAGCAAGGCTCTCCAGCACCCACGTCTCCTTTGCAATCACAGCATCATGCTCTACAGATCTGGTTCGAGTCAATCGATCACATCCACTAAAACATTGCCTTGCCCTGCGCACCCCAACTTCTTGATAAGCCTGGAGACCTTCGTCATAGGAACCGCTTGGGTGGGATTGTGCTCCGGAACTGCAGTTCCACCATTTGGGAGCCGAACCACCACCAATTCCGGGTTCCAATAATCACTCCACTAGTATGAAACACAGAAAATACCTAGAAGAATAATGGAAAGGATCATTATATGATTTTTTCATTTTTCTTCATTTTTTATTCTTATTATTATCATTTTTTTTAAAATTTGTGTGTAGGGCGCCTTCATTGCCCAAGGCATTGGCAGGTTTGCTTGGCACCTCTTGCTTTGTGCCCCTGACAAACTAGCAAGCAAGTAATGTTCTTATTTTTAGCCTAGTTTCTTAGGTAGTTTTATCTAAAAATGATATAGTGAATTGTCAGTCCATAAATTTCGCAGCCACCTTTTAAAAGGGCTCCTTTTTTGTTTCCCTATCTTCCTCCAACCAAGATCGATAACACAATCCAATTCCCTGCTCGTGTCATGTGATTTATTAATTTGGTAAAGTTTCACATTTCCTTTGATTTTCAAATTTCAATAGGGAAACTTACTGAAAACATTTTGTGTCATCCTTCTCTTCACAGGTGTGCCAACTCATTTTTTCTACTGAGATGCAAAGGATGATTCTTTAATTAGTGGCGGACATGGTTTCATGTTGGAGATCACCTGCTTTAACTATGAGAGTTAAGGGACTGTTAAGGAAACGCAACTATGCAATATGGTGTGGTATACAAGAGAGGAGAAGACAGTTGTGGTTGAATTAAGGGATGTTCAGGACAATTCCTTAACATGAAAGAATTTTTTTCTAGCCTACTAGGGACTAGGGGTGTGTGGTTCCGAGTCAGTTCCTATGCCTGGTAAAGCAAGGGAAATAATTTGATAGTTAATAACTATGGACATCTTCTCTTTCATCTATTTTGTTTAATTCCTCCAGGTTATAACATTAGGAGAACTCTTACATAATTTTACATGAATTTAAAAGTTCATGAGAACTAAAATTCTGGGTACATGCAATACAAGAGCATTTGTACATGGCATACATCACTACTGAATAAAACAAGCAATAGCACAGAAGAATTTTGTGATAGGTAACTTTTCCATACCTGAGGATTAGTTTCTGCTGCAACTGAGCTAAGTGCCCCATCAACCACATAAATGAAAGGAGCAAGTTCCAGATCATCTTCCGAGCGATAACACACAAAAAGCCCACAACCTACACAAGCCATACGGAATTGTTTTTCCTGTTTCCCCTCGCCGCTGAATAAGAAAAATCCATATGAGCTCCAATGCATAAATTATTTAATTTAACACTTGCAACTCTGATCATCATTTCAATAGAATTACTGAGCTTCAAAGATTTTTCAGCCACTGCATTGGCTTCAGATAGAATTATCATAACATAAAGCAAGGGTCAATAACCATGGACTCATGAAATTTGACTCATAATCCATTCATGTTTCTAGAGATTTCAGAATTAAATAAAATTTGTGAAAATCCACATACTATTGCCTATTAAAAAGAAAACTAAATAGACCTTTCATTTTTCTTTGTTAATTTATATATGACATTTGGACTAGAAAGTTTCAGCAACTTTTGATTCTTTTCATCGCAATTGGAGATCATCTCTACAAAAAATCATGCTATTGAAAGTGGAGTATGAATCAATTTCGTGAATTAACGGAGATTACAGACATGGATTTATGAACCAAGCCCTTTGGCTAAGAGGCTCTAGGGCAGGGAAGGAAAAGTCTTTGGAAAAATTTGGTTGTGCCGGAATCTGGGTGTCACCAACTGGATGGTACAATGGATTTTTCAAAGACTTTTGGCCTTTTGGGTGTGGCTGCAGAAGCATAAACAGGTTTCAGAAGAGTTCAATTTTTATTTTTATTTTATTTTTCTATCAAACAAAACAACAATATTAGTAATGTGAAAAGCCATAAGTTATAGGACTTTATGAACAAGGCATATTAACTGTGATCCACTCCATTGAAGGACCAATTTAGGCCTATCTTCAATGTGTCTCCCTGAAAACTAGGTATAGTGGCTGAGTTTTACCTGGGAACAGAAAGCATCTCAGGTAATTGGAATCCATCCTTGAGAAGAAGTATTAGAGGTTTTGAGCTTCCTAAACTGTTACACCTTGAATGAAATCCGGCAGCTCCGAGTTCTTAAAGATCACCAAGATGATCGGAGGTGGGATCAGACTCAGGCAACTTCACTGTTGAAAGCAGACACAGAAACAAGTATGTTTGCTCTCTCAAAGGCAAGCACTTTTACCCTCTTTTTTTGGTAGTGAGGTCTTCTGGATGAAGGAAGTTCCACCTAATGTAATTTTTCTTACTTCGGCAGTGGCTCATGGAAAGAAATTAACAGTGGAGAATCTCCAAAGGAGAGGGATGATCATTTTAAACAGGTGCTGTATGTGTGAAACTGAAGAAGAAACTATTAATCATATATTTCAGCTCTATAAGCAGCATATTCTATTTGTTTGGAGGCTTCTACTATTGTTCCAACAACTAATTGCTTTCTTTAGATGTCTTCCCAGTGGCATAGGGATGGATGCTCAATCAGGGACAGTTGGCTTTAGAAAAGGTATTATTTGCAACAATTTGGTATGGGATATGGATTGTATGGAAAGAATGAATAATAGCTTCTATGGAAATAGAGGAAGAGCATAATTTTCAAAGGATCCAAGAGGTTTTCCCATGCTATTAGCAAAGACATCAAAGCTCTAGTTTGACATTGCGGAAATATTTGGGGCAATATTTCTGGAATTAATTTTCATGTTTGCTCGTTTGACTAGATCGTTTATTTACTTGTAATAGCATGTTATATGTTTTCCATCCCTATGACCTCCTCAGTAGTCGCAGTGGCCTTTCTTATTAGTACATCCCTGCTTTGTTTGATTGATTTAAAAAAAAAAAAAAAAATCTGTGTCCACATCCAATATAGCTGATGGAGCAGATTCCTACCCACTTCAATCATTTGAGGAAGCCAGGTTGTTGATATCCACTGATTCAGATTCCTTCCAGGCTACAGAATTCTATAATCTGAAGGCAATCACGGACCATATCTTCTTATCTTATTCTTTCAATAGGTCTGAATTCATATTTTGGGTTGAACCGCATTTCAGCCAGTCGAGTAGATTAGTTAAAGATTTGATTGTTGATTGGCTATTTTTTCAACGAGGGGGTGATTCATTGGAGTATTCTCATTTAAAGACATGATGCAGCCAATAGTAGGAAAATTAGGGGTGTACTATTACTGTGAGAGATTGGAAAGTGTGGAAAAGACTATCATTGATTTCATGGCTATATCGTTTTCTTGAACAGGTTATGAATGGAACTAGAATGCCTTACTTCTTTGTCTCCTGTGGGGAATCAGCCTCCATCGTGTATATAACAGGCATGCAGATTGTATGGATCATAATAAAAACCAAAAGAAAAAGGAATGAAACTGACAGTATATTAGTATTATTTATTTATTTATTTTAATTATTTAACAATTGGGCTAGTTCAATGTAAGCGCAAGTAGGAGTCCAACAAATTTAGGGTCTTGCTTTGTTTTCCTTAAATAGATTGGAAATCAAGTTTGTAGTCATTTTTTGAAAGTTTAGAGAATTATTATTATATTAAAAAAACTTTGTGGTTACTTGCTTATTGCTTCCCCTGTTTAAACCTCACAATTGGTATCAGAGCAGTAAATTTTTTGAATAAAGATGTCGCCGAAGGGAATTAGAGTCACCAAAAAGCGCAAGGATGGAGCACATAGAGAAAACCCTTGCGGACATATCCGAGCAATTGGTTGTTGTCTTGGTTCTTCAAGAACCTGAAGCTATCGGTGAAAAATCATGTCGTGAGGCTGGATAATGAGATGGGATTTTTTCAAAGTCATCTGAAGAAGCGACGTGCCCTTACTGAGGAAAAGCATCTTTGATCGTTACAAAGGTAAGGGGAATTTGATAGGCCCAAAATCAAGTTCACCTATGCAAGGAGGAAGAACGATTAGAGAACTATTAACCTTCACTAGAAGGGAATAGAAGGTTGAGGTGTCATATTTGTTATCAAAATATGTTTTGGGTTGCTATTTATTAGTGGTCAATATAGTAGGAGCATTAGCTATAAAAGGGGAAGGAATGGGAGTAGGGAAGACATAGGGAAGAAAAATATTGTAATAGAGTTGAGAGACCAGGCTCTCGAAATCCTGGATTATCTCCTATTATTAATACAATTTGCTTCTTTCTAATTCTCATATTAGCATCCTGTTCTACTTAGAATATTTAGTATATTTGCTAATTACAAATTTTCATCTCAGGTTCTTATCATTTTGGTATCAAAGCAAGATCACTTGGACATTAATCACGGCTCAAAAAAAAATAGAAGCACTAGAGGAAAGACTAGAGATGATACAAGGAGAATGGCAACAAGAATTGACTACTGTACAGATTGGGCTCCAGAAATTACCTGGTATGGAGAGTCGCCTCGAGGTGATTGAGAATTCCTTGGGATATTTGACAAGCAGGATTGAGCAATTGCTGAAACAGGATGGTGCTGGACCTTCCTCAGTCAGCGCTGGCACTTCATCAGCAGTGAAGGAGAAACTAAAGCACGTGGAAGGAGAGGTGAACCCTTCCTCTGGCTTAGAATCTCCTCTAAACAGCCAGGAGATCCCAGGGGAGATGAATAACCCAGAGTCGAGGGGGCTACGAAGGTTGGATTTTCGGATCTTCATAGGAGATGACCCGGACAGCTAGATCTTTAGGGCTGAGCGATACTTCACGATGAACAATATGACGGAGAAGGAGAAGCTAGAAGTAGCAGCGATGAGTATGGAGGGCCAGGCACTAGCTTGGTTCACCTGGATGGAGGGTCGACGAACCTTGGGAGAATGAAAGGAGTTCAAGATGCTTCTACTGACCCGATTTCGACCTCTTCGCGAAGGTACCTTGACGGAGAAATTCCTTGCAATTAGGCAAACTGGCACAGTGGATGAGTTCGTCGAGAGATTCTAAACCCTAGCCTCGCCGCTGCGTGAGCTCTCTGATGAAGTGCTCAAAAGCACCTTCATTAATGGGTTGAAGGTAGAGATTCGGGCTGAGGTTCCGTTGTTAAAGCCCAGGTCCTTAATTGAGTTAATGGAGGCAGCCCAAATGGTAGAGGCCTGAAACCAAGTTGTGGGCTCTAGTGGGCTGGGTACCCACTGGGCTAAGTCGGCCCAAACACGATCCCTCCCTCATAGCCAAATCGCAAACCCTAACCCCCAATTCTCGACACTCCCTCCCCTGATAGAGCAAGGTGGTTCCACGACGGCCACCAGTCGCAAAGAGGTCCGACTCGACGAGCCACCATCGTGATGGAGGATTCAAGCAGCTCACTGAAACCGAAATTCAGAGCAAACAAGCCCGCGACCTCTGCTATAGATGCGATGAGAAATTCGCACCCGGTCATCTTTGTCGAAATCGACAATTGCAAATCCTCTTGGCGGATGATTCTGAGGTACCCAAAGAGAGCCACGCCGGGGAACTTGACACTGAGGAGCTCAATCCTAACACACCTCCTCAGGAGCCGGATGAGCAAATCGAAAGGAGTGTAGAACTTTCTTTGAACTCGGTGGTTGAATTCACGTCCTCGCGTACCATGAAGCTGAGGGGCGAGATTGCATCGCATCCAGTTACAGTCATGGTCGATTGTGGGGCTACGCACAACTTCATAGTCAAACACTTGGTGGTAAAATTAGGGCTCCCCCTTACCATCACTGCGAGCTATGGGGTTCTAATGGGGACGGGTGATTCAGTACGCACGGAAGGAATTTGTAAGGAGGTGGTGCTCTCCCTTCCAGAAATTGAAGTGGTTGAGGATTTTCTTCCTCTGGAGCTAGGAGGGGCTGACGTGATTATCGGGATGCAATGGCTGAAAAAATTAGGGGTTAGGCACATCAACTGGAACGCCTTAGTGATGAAGTTCACAGTGGGAAGGATTCTGATCACTCTTCAAGGATACCCGAGCCTGTGTCACACACAAGTGTCCCTCAAAGCTTTGGTTCGCGCCATTCGCCATGAAGGGCATGGGGTTCTACTGGAGTTTGGGTCTATGTCTATAGAGGACCAAGGCCACGGTAAGGACAAGGGACCTCTCTTCCCTAGCATCGCTAAAGTACTGGCTCAGTTCTCTGATGTCTTGAGTATGCCTCAAGGATTGCCTCCTCAACGACACTGTGACCATGCTATTCTTCTTAAGGAAGGTACTACCCCTATCAGCGTTCGTCCTTATCGCTACCCTCAAGTTCAAAAAAGGATGAAATCGAAAAATTGGTTGGGGAAATGCTTGCAGCATGAATTATACAACCAAGTTGCAGTCCATTTTCTAGCCTCATTTTGCTTGTCAAGAAAAAAAATGGCAGTTGGCGTTTCTGTGTAGATTATCGGGCTCTCAACCGTGTTACAATACCCGATAAATTTCCGATTCCAGTAATCGAGGAGTTGCTAAATGAGTTGCAGGGGGCCTAATCTTTTCGAAATTGGATTTGAAGTCAGACTACCATCAGATTCGCGTGCGGCTACAAGATGTTCCCAAAACGGCATTTCGGACTCACGAAGGACATTATGAGTTCCCCGTCATGCCGTTTGGCTTGACCAATGCACCAGCCACCTTTAGGCCTTAATGAACGACGTCTTCAAGAAATTTTTGTGTAAGTTTGTTTTGGTATTTTTTGACGACATCTTGGTATATAGCAATAATGAAGACAAACATGCGCGCCACCTGCACATTGTGTTGGCAACTCTGCATCGACAATCACTATTTGTAAATCAGCGTAAGTGTTTATTTGGTCAGCTCGAGTTGGAGTATCTGGGGCATATAGTGTCAGCTTCATGTGTGGTCGCGGACCCGTCAAAAATAGTAGCAATGCAGTCCTGGCCAGTTCCTACTAACCTCAAGAAACTACGGGGTTTCTTGGGTCTTACGGGCTACTATAAGAAGTTTGTGAAGGGGTATGGCCAGATTGCAGCTCCCCTCACAGAGTTACTAAAAAAGGACAGTATGGGATGGAACGATAGGGCACAGGAAGCCTTCTCTAGGCTAAAGGAAGCCATGATGAGCTTACCGGTCCTAGCTTTACCCGATTTTTCGAAGTTATTTGTCATCGAAGCCAATGCCTCGGGGTCAGGGTTGGGTGCTGTATTGATGCAAGACCACCACCCGGTGGCATATTTTAGCCAAGTATTGGGAACATGGGCTAAGATGAAATCAGTTTATGAACGGGAACTAATGGCCATTGTGTTGGCAATCCAAAAGTGGCGGCCTTACCTCTTGGGACAACGCTTCCTGGTTCGTACTGATCAAAAAAACTTGAAGTATATGTTGGATCAGAGCTTGGTGGCAGAGGAACATCAGCGTTGGCTCTCCAAGCTATTGGGCTATCAGTTTGACATCGAATACCACCCTGGGATCGAGAATAAGGCTGCTAATGCACTATCCCGCCAACCCACACCTGTAAGTGTCGTCGCCCCTTCAACCTCCTGGGTAACTGATTTAGCGGCTATACACAACGAAGTCCAACAAGACCCTGTTTTGGGTCCAATTCATGCCAAATTACTGGCTGGTCAGGACGTTCCCGCAAGATATCAGTTGGTCCATGGCCGCCTAGTATATCATGGTCGCCTAGTCATTTCGTCTTCTTCGCCATGGGTAGTGAAATTGTTGGAGGCTTATCACGATAGCCCAATAGGCGGCCATTCGAGGGTGCTGAAAACCTATCTCCGTCTCTCGCAAGATGTGTATTGGGTGGGCATGAAAAAACGAGTTCAATCCTATGTGGCATATGTCAATGCAATAAAACAATGGCCCTGTCTCCGGCAGGCTTACTTCAGCTCCTACCAATTCCGGATCAGGTTTGGGATGACTTGTCCATGGACTTCATTGAGGGACTTCCCACATCATAAGGGTTTTCTTGCATTTTGGTGGTAGTGAACAAACTGAGCAAATATGGGCATTTTCTTCCCCTCAAGCATCCTTTCACAACTCCAGGAGTGGCAGCCCTATTCATCAAAGAGGTGGTCCGCTTACACGGCTTCCCCAAATCCATAGTGTCGGATCGCGATAAAGTCTTCATGAGCCATTTTTGGGCAGAATTGTTCAAAGTGCAAAGCACGGCTCTCCAACGTAGTACCGCATACCATCCTCGAACGGATGGACAAACCAAGGTCGTTAATAGAAGCATTGAGACATATTTGAGGTGTTTCACTGGGGATAAATCAAAGAAATGGAGTCAGTGTTTACCTTGGGCGGAATTCTGGTACAACACATCCTTCCATACAGCCGCCAATACCACTCATTTCCAGATAGTGTACAATCAGCCTCCTCCCCCTTTGCTCCGTCTAGAGGGGCCCTCGACCTTTAATTCAACGGTGGAATCACAATTAAGGGATCGTGATGCCTTATTGGATGAACAAAAACAGCATTTGCTGCATGCTCAGCACCGAATGCGCAAGTCAGCTGATCGCCACCGCAGGGATATTGTTTTTGTTGTGGGTGACTTGGTTTATGTAAAGCTCAAACCCTATAGGCAACGCTCGTTGGCTTGTAGACTTAATGAGAAGTTGGCTCCAAGGTATTTTGGCCTTTACAAGGTGATAGCACGCATTGGAGAGGTCGCATACAAGTTGGACTTACCGGCAACATCAAACATCCACCCCGTGGCCGCGAATGTGTGCCCAAGCAGCTTCCTTTTCTGCTGTCGGATGAGTTGGAATGGCGTGTTGAACCGGCTGAGGCTTTGCAATTGCGATACAATTCCCATGGCCTGTTGGAGGTTCTCATTAAATGGAAAGATCTTCCTGATTTTGAATTCACATGGGAGGAGTTCGATCTCATTCGCATGCAATTTCCAACCTTCCACCTTGAGGACAAGTTGAAATTTCATGGGGGGTATTGATAGGCCCAAAATCAAATTCACTTATGCAATGAGGAAGAAGGATCAGGAACTACTAGCCTTCACTAGAAGGGAATAGAAGGTTGTGGTGTCAAGTTTGTTATCAAAATCTGTTTTGGGTTGTTATTTTTTAATGGTCAATATAGTAGGTGCATTAGCTATAAAAGGGAAAGGAATGGGAGTAGGGAAGACATAAGGAAGAAAAATATTGTAATAGAGTGGAGAGACCAGGCTCTCGAAATCCTGGATTATCTCCTATTAGTAATACAATTTGCTTCTTTATAATTCTCATATTAGCATCATGTTCCACTTAGAATACTTAGTGTGTTTGCTAATTACAAATTTTCATCTCAGGTTCTTATCAGAAATTAACCTTTCAAAGTCAAATATTCAAGCCATCTGCAAATTTTTGCATCGTGAGGCCATGAAAACCAGCGTTACTTGTTTGGAGAAACAATATCCAAATTCAGTAGTTCGCAACAACACTCTTTACAAAGAGGATCGAAAAAAACGGGTGGTCATTGAGAATAACCTAATATTCGCGATTTGTTCAAAGTATCTAAGTCAAGGGTTGTTAGAGAAATAACTTATGCGCATCGCAAATTGCAATTTGCACAAAATCCTCCACATATTGCTCCCGAACAGAAATTTCAAAAAAAAAAAAATAGTGACAAACGGACAACCCAAACCCTAATAAAACCCTAAACTTGCTGGACTCCTAGTCTCCTACTTGGGCTTACATTAGACTGGACCAATTGTTAAATAATTAAAATAATACTAATATACCATCATCAGAGCAAGGTTGCCACCATTAGCCAACAGCAGCTTGCAAATCCATTGCGTTGGCTTGTGATGTAAATCAATCAGAATCAATGTTGGGATGACGTGCTGCTTTGCCATCATCTCTAGACGATTTGATTCCACTCCGACCACCTATATGGCATCATCAACCATTTTCATCTTCATCTTCACAGTTCGTGGAAGGAAGAATTGGGGAAGAGTTTATTCACACCCACATCCACAATAATAACTCGGGACTACCACGTGTTTCTACAGACTCTTAAGATGATGAACAAATTTTGTATCACCACCACAATAGCTATGTCTCAATGTCCCACCACACGATTCAAATTATAATGGTCAAATTATTCAACAACACAAGACAGGTTATGTACCACTTTGAACAAAGCTTATACCCACAATATTTTTATGAACCTCCATAATGAGCCATTTTTTCGTCATCCTAATAAAAAAATGAGTCCATCATAATGCTTATGAAGGTGCGAATAATTTTGATATTTTACCTATGACTTTAGATCATTTTGTTTGTTGCTTGGAACGTGTACAACATGGTGATATTAAATTAGATGTTCCTACTTATTTTGGTCCCGGTGTTGCTGATATTTTTGTTAATTGTGTTGACCAAATGGACAAAGTTTTGGAAAACAAGTATCTAACATGTTTTAAATTGTACGTTTAGTTACTACAAAGTTACAGGGTACAACATCCATTTGATGGAGTGATTTGACTATAGAGAGTCAGTTGTTGGGGAAGGCACCAGTTCAGACTTGACTTAGGATGAAAAAATTATTACATTTACAACCCCAAAGATTGTCAGGGGGATTTGTTTGGCAGGTTGTATAAACTTACACAGGACAAGTCTACAGTTTCTGAATACACTAAGAAATTTCATCTTGAATCTGAAAAGCAAAAGGTTGACAGGTATTTGTATGGACTTTTCAGCTTAATCAGGAGGCTTTGGATATAATTCCGATTACTACCATGCCAGAAGCAAATCAGCATGCTAAGAAGGTCGGAGCATGCTCATACATCTCAGATATCTTTGGTCCATACCACACGTAATAAACCAGTTGCACATATTGTTGCTTACAAGACTAATTTCAAATATTTTCGATGTGAACAAGTTGGCCATCTTCGTCAAGATTGCCCGAAAGATAAGATAACTACCCTTATTGTGGATCGAGATTTGTTAGTTGTTGATGTTTCCCTTCCTCAAGATGATATCTCGAACTAATGGTGTTATGGTCTAGTGGTTAGGGTTGTGTGAGTTTATCCCCCATGTCCTAGGTTTGAGACTCATCTGCGGCATGATTTCTTTCTTATGGTTGTTGACCTGTAGGTCGCACCTTGTTGATAGGTGGTGGAATCCTTAAAAACCCAGCTCGCTTTCCAAAAAAAATGATACATCGAGGTCATGTGGTGTATGAGCACATTATTTGATTCACCGATGGCTTGGCTGATAACGGCTAAGCTTGAGGACGAGCTTTTTCAAAGTAGGGGGAATGATGGTATATTAGTATTATTTATTTATTTTAATTATTTAATAATTGAGTCAATCCAATGTAAGCCCAAATAGGAGTCCAACAAGTTAGGGTTTTGCTTAAATAGGTTAGAAATCAAGTTTGTAGACCGTTTTTGAAAGTTCAGAGAATTATTATCAAATTGTCTATTCAAATTTCTGGTCATTTATTTATTGCTTTTGTTATTTAAACCAATCAGGAACAAAAAAATTTTGTTAAGGCTATTATCCATCCAAAGTAAATATATGAACCTTTCTACTCGCAACTAAGATGATTTCCTAAAGCTTGTATGTCCTGACAAAGTTCCTTGATTGTATTACATTTGGAAATTTCCATCAATAATGGCACTATATATCATATCATATCATGCTAAATCATGCCCAAAAAGGATTGATCGACCTTTAGAAACACACATCCTTTGCAAGTTCTCAAGATTTAGCTATCAAATGCATTAGTTGAGGCTTTGGTTGAAAAACTTTAGTCCCTCCTTTATCACTCACATAGTGTATAAAAATAATTAAATAAATGGAAAACTACATGTACATGTCATCCATTGATTAATTACACAGTTCCTCCTAGTTTATAAAGTCATGTCGTTTAAAAAAGCAGGAAAACATACCGTTTTAAAAGAACCTTTCCTGCTTCACTAATATTTAGCCTAGCAAGATGCTCCTTCTTGTTCAAGACATATGCTTTGTCAGTCTTCCTTTTTGGCATTTTCTGCAATTGGGTATCTTTAAAAACACAATTTAGTAGACATAAATTGTAGGATATCCTACATCTTCAAGCAATATACCAATAAAATAAAAGAGTGCACGTGAAAAATATATATATATATATTTGATAGCAAAGTTTCCTATGAAAGAGAACTAAAATATTCAATAAATGTAGGAGGGACACGTTTTACAACCACAAAATGAGTAAATACTACTAAATTTTCTTACAAATACCTAGAAATCATAGTTTATTCAGAAAACACTGATCAAGAAGATCTTTAAATGTGAAAATGTCAGGATTCATTGGAGAGGAATTTTGTCCACCCTATATGCATGTAATAGACTTATTTTCCAATAAAATATTGAGTATATTGAAAAGGGCTCTTCTGAGCATTTGAATTTGTTGTCTTCTCTGTGTTTCAATGGATTACTGCTGTAATCTTTCTAAAGATCGTAACATCATCTAGTTAGATGGAATACACGTTAGCCTGAATTAGATGCCAACACATGTGATTGATATTCGCCTTCATTAAGCGTGGGTCGATGAGACTAGTGAGAGTTTGAAATCTCTTGCACATGTATTGTATTTCTTCTTTTGAAAATATTGGTAAAATGATTTTTTTGAATAATATATAATGAAAATTTAACTATTCAGTACCAACACAACATAGTGCATATCAAAATATACACGCAAAGTAATATATGCCTTCATTATAGAAATAAACACAACTTGATACGTTGTTAGATGTGAATGAGAGCAGATTTGAGCAAAGGTCTACCATGTGAAAAAATCATGAATTGATTGGGATAAGACGCTCAATGGCTCAGAACATACCCTCTGCTGCCTAACACACATTTAAGGCACAAATAAAAGAAGACGTCAAATATTCGTAGAATCTTACAACTCTCTTAGTCCCTTTAAAGCACATCTAGTAGTACTCATTTTCAAATTTCCAATTCAGGTACTTATATCTTCTCTGTCATTCTTTTATGATTCTTGATTTTAAATGCTCATAGTTGCCTATTATCAAAAAGTAATTTAGTGCCAACAATAGTAATCATAAAGGTCTCGAGCATATCTTCAAAACAAAGCATACACTTAATTCGATATAACGAATCTTCTATGATACCATATGCTATAGTTTCTTTTGTTTTGATGATAACTGAAGCAAAACATATAAAACCTTGGATCACAACTTCGCAATCGTTCTTCATTTACTGCATTTCTACCTTAATTTGATTCTCCAAACAAATCAAACCCTCAATTTTTCATAAAACACGTAATTTCCCATCTCAACCTAACAACCAAACAAAACCCTATAAAATTCTGAATAAAACCCAAATTTCCAGGTAGCAATATAACATGAAATTAGGTGAATGAGAACAGAATTGAAAATCAAGAAGTATGACGCAGCCTAATTGTATTAAGAAATAACATAGTAATTGAAAAAGGGGTAAAAAGAGCACCTGTGATGAGAACATGAGAGCCACAGTGTTTGCAGTAATAGACGAAGAGATCAGACTCCGGACCGTCTGGTGCCGCGTCCTCGCTGGAGTACGTGTGTGTTGTTCTCTTTGGCATTTCGACAGACACTCTCGAGAGACTGTCAATAGAGAACAACCCAACAGAGAACGCAAGAAGAAGATGAAGAGAAAGGTCGAATTTTTCTCTTCTTCGATTCGAGCATTTGCAGGAGAGAGGGAAAGGGGGATTATAATCTGGGTGGCCTGAAGTTGGATCGAGTGTCAGGCCGTCCAGCCCATTTAGTTTAATTATTACATATATATTAATTATTACATATATATTATATTTTAAAAATAAAGTTAGTATCATTTTGGTTAGAGCGATTCTATGTGTCGAGGGAAAGGGCGAGGAAACCAGCGAGGTAAACGAGGTGGCGGGGGGTGAACCGTTCACCCCCCTCGAGATGCGCGCGCGGAAAACATCTCGAGGGGGTGAACGGTTCACCCCCCGCCACCTCGTTTACCTCGCTGGTTTCCTCGCTCTTTCCCTCGACATTTAGAATTTCTGTTTTGGTTATGTTGCCACGTTTTTTTTTAAATCTCAAATAAAAAATTGAATCAATAACTTCGATTTCAAAATATAACAAACCGAACTGAAATAAAATAAAATAAAATTGGACGGTTGGTTCGGGCAATTCAATCAGTTCGTTCGATTTTTTATTCAACCCTACACGATACCCAAATAAGCATCTTCTCACATCCAACAACCACAGCCTCTGCATTAGATGAGGAAGGGGACAAATCGAGTAAGTTTTCACGATAGCATATAATTGTATCACTCTCAATGGCTTTGTCATTTAAGGAAGGCTTGTTTTGAATGATTGCATAATTTTGTACCAAGAAAAATGAAGATCCATGGCGAAGATGCTATGATTTGGATCCAAAAGATTGGGGGATGATGTGGGGTTTTGGTCGGGACAAGAATGATGCATCACAACTTACAATGTTGCGCAATTTTCAACTGTAGTTTTAAATGAAAAAAGAAACATGATTGAGTCGGATTTTATTGTGCCAAATCCAAAAATTGTGAAGTACAACACTTGAATGACAATGCCAAGTAGTTTTTGCCACTTGATGATGATATATTAAAATAGTTCCCAAAGGATGCGAGAGGGACATTATCCCATTTAAGAAG
The DNA here is from genome assembly GCA_003290165.1 of Berberis thunbergii. NCBI lineage: Eukaryota > Viridiplantae > Streptophyta > Magnoliopsida > Ranunculales > Berberidaceae > Berberis > Berberis thunbergii. Next base: position 100,818 of record QNQO01000591.1, on the reverse strand, counting down.
AATGTAGATCTAGCGAGAGTAAAGAAAAACAATATATGAGCTTCATTTTCCATGCTAATTTCACGTACCACACAACAAGGATCCACCTCATAATGGTGCCTAATTAAATTATCGGAAATAGTCAAATAATTACAATATGATTTCCAGAGAAAATATACTATTTTTGCATATACGAAGTATTTGAATATCATGACGGATACCTTGTTTTAGCTTCACATCCTTTATTCGTCACATACAAAGTATTTGAATATCACGATGGATACCTTGTTTCAACTTCATGAGAGATACCTTGTTTCACCCATTGATGATAGTGGGAGTTGAACTCCTATGAAGCATGAGAATATCATTCTTGGGGGAGCAAGGAGTTGAGATTTTTCATATTTCACAAGAGTTCAATTATCACAATTGATAAAAATCTAGAATCCATGATAGGTTATTCACCACATTTTGATAAAATTCGTCTTAAACATAAGTAGTCCCCCATGGATTATGTGGAATTGCATGCAACCAAACACACTCTAAGTAGTTGTAGGGAGGTGTCGTTCACTCAAGAAATGGATTGTAACAAGATGTATAAGAGCATCATCCACAGTCGTTTTCAATGTCAATGACAAAAATGATTTCTAAATATAGACTTGATATGATTTTCTCACACTGGTATTTCCATTTCAATTGCTAAATTTTGATGGGACGCATATGCGAACTTCGTCTATAGGTGAGACGAAGTTTCGTCACACATAAAACACAATTTTTATTCAGACATACTTGGTAGGTTTGTCGGATTATTATTACATTTTTTCCCACCAAATGACAATTTTGACATTTTTAAAAAAAATCCTATAAGAACTTGTCACATGCCAATATTGTAAAAAAAAAAAAAAAAAACAAAAACAAAAACAAAACAAACATACCTACAGTAGACATATCAATGGATCATATCTTAATCGGAATCCGATGTATTCAATAGGAGACAAATTTTGTTATTCAATCCGATAGTCCAATTATGATCCAAATCCACTAGCTTGCAAACTAGCAAAGCAAATATGGATTTGAGCATATCTGATCTGATAATAACCCAATCCGATTTCATTTTATATAATATAATTTTTTTTTACAAGTAATAATTGCATATATATATATATATTCGATGAATAATGATTAACAATTAAAAATATTCAAATAATTAAATTTAAAAAAAAATGATCGGATATTTCGTTAATATAACAAATTGAATTGGAGTATTGATAATTTGTTGGATTATCGTATTAGATTGGGTTCGCCTTTTTTTCCTTATCGAATTTTATACAGGCTAATACGATCTAGACCCACTTCTACCTCTAAGGTGCAAGGTATATCCCATGGTGAAATAGACTTAAAAAAATATGATAGAAGCTAGACATATTTTGTAGGTTCGTCCCACCATGGGACAAACACGTAAAGTTCGTCTCCACACCAAAACGTAGTATTTGATTTCGTCTTACGAATAGTTTTTGAATGTCATTTTAATGAAGTTATAAATTTGGGTGTTAATTAAAAGGGTTTAAATTTGATCAACCTCCTTTTTTTAGCATATGAATGTAGGGTTTTTTATTTTATTTTATTTAATATTTTTTTTATATATCAATCTCTATTTTATTAGCAAAGGACAATTGGATTGGTGCTCCAAGTTTATACATTTTGTCCAAAGTTCCAAACATAAAAACATATTGTGTGCTGATGTGTATTTTGAGCTAGGATGTATATCCATTGTTGTTGTTGGAGATACTCTTTAGGCAATGACTTCTCTACACAATCAACAGTGTTTTCTCGCACCATTTAACTCTTTCACACCACTTACTTTATTGTTCACATCACCACTCTTTCCCATACCACCTATATAAACAAGCAAATCAACATTTTTCTCCCTCATTCAAAACACAAAGGCAACGCATCTTCCCTCGCATTCAAAACGCAAATCGCAAGCACCTGATTCTTCTTCCTCCTTCATTCGATTCATTTGATTGCTCTCCCCCCATTCTCTTGCTTTTCCACTCTCTTTCCCATTCAATTGGGTCGATTGGTTCAATTGTTTCACGAGCGGCTCCAGTCTCTCCCCAATTCGATTGGGTCCATTGGTTCGATTACTTCACGAAATTAATGTTTTGTTAATATAATATTCAAAAATTCAGTTTCCTTGGAGGAGTCCTTATTTATTTAGTCACTACTCACTAGTTCACCAGAAAATGAATCAATGCGAGAATTTTGGCAGAAAAATGTAATGTTCGCATGAAATAATGCGAGAATTTGCAAAATCTTGCAATGAACAATGCGAGTTGCAGAGGTCTAGGCGAGGTTATTTGTAGCACCCCGTAATTTTTGTACTTACTGAATTTTTTTATATTTTTGTGTGATTGTCTTCATTAAGTTATGGGCATACGTATGAGTTATTTGTTTGTCCATGTGATGTGTGGTTTGTTTATTAAGGAGGGTTAGTAGAAATTTTTTTTTTTTTTTTTGAAAGATTTATTATTTGGACTCTAGTATTGGTTCATTTGGAAAGTAGTTTGTTTATTTAAGAATTAATTTCCTACTTACCTTCCTCTACCGAATCTCGGGATGAGATTCTTTTAAGTTGTATATATTGTAATACCCGTCTAATTAAATAAATATAAAAAAAATATTATTTATTAATTGTGGCATATATTTTAATCTCATTTATTGGGAAAAATATTTATTTTGTTCGCCATGGCTAAATTGAATAAGGTGTGTGCGTGTATTTATCCAAAAAAATTTAAACCCTAATGTCGATGGGTTGTTACTCAATTGTATTTGGGCTTAGTTTTGGGGTTTCATAAATTAATGATTAGGGTTTTATTTTGTGAAGATTAAAGGGTAAACTGCCTTTAGAATTTTAGTGGGGGCAAATAGCCACCCAACATATAAAAAAACATTTTTTCCTTAAGCTTTTCTTTTCTCATTCTTCTCGTTTCCTTCTTTTTAATGGCGGCTCCCCTATTCCTCTCACCTCCATTTCGCTTCAGTGGTCACCGAGGTCGAATTAGCAACAATGGAAGTGCCGGGGAAGCTAAAGCGAGCAATGATACACGCTACGGTAGGTTCAATTTCTGGCGAGATAGTGGCTGGTTCGAACTGTTACGTTGTTGTGTGTTCTCCTGTGAGAAGGGGAGAACGGATGAAAGGTTTATGGTCTCAAGATGATGAAGGAAAGAAAAAGAAGTCGTGAGGGAGAGACTTCAAGCGAGGAAAGGGACGAGTGTGAGAGTTGATGGCTAGTTCGATCTGTGGTGTGCTATCTATTGAGGATATGTGGAGAAGGAGAAGAGCACGAGTAGGCAAGATGGAGTTCTCCCTGTGTCTGCAAGGAGGAGAGGAGGAAGGACAGTGGAGGTAGAGCGTGACGTGCAAGGTTTGCTGCTGGTATAGCTGGTGGTGGTGATGGCTTGATGTGGTGAGTTTACTCCATTCCTTTCTTGTAGGTGAGTTTCTTCATCTCCTTCACTTTTATTGTGATTTCATTACATCAACTAAGCTTTCGAACCCACCTTTTGTTTCTGCAAATTATGAAATGGGTTTATTTGTTTAAGTTGGTAAACAATGCTCTTACGTTTTTTTTTTAACGATTGATTTCAAATTCTCTGTTTGTTTCAATTATTTTTAGAGATTTGGATTTTGGGTTTTTTTTTAGGTGATGTTATGTTTGCAAGTGGGTATGCAATTATAGTAAAATTGCAATAGGAACTGGATTGCTCGCAAGGGTTGATTTTGTGTTCAAGTTAGAATTACATAGTAGGCTGAATCAGTTGAGGAGATCATTTTCATTCAATAGTAATTATAGGTGTTAAGAGCATGTTAGTGGAATGGTATTTTTGTGAGATTGTTACCATGCTCTAAAGTTGTTAAATGGGTGTCATTTACTGAATTCAATTACATAGAATTGTTCATTGTTTTGTTTCTGAAACTGGAACTTAAGTCTTCATGATAGAGCATATCCTTTAATTCCTCCATTCAATTCAAGTACTTCAAGTGACACTGGAAATCTTGGGTTTCACAAATAATGGGTTTTTGGGCCATTAAGAAAGGCATTTTGTGTCCTTAGGTTAGGCATTTTGTTTGTACTATAAATGATGCAGTGCACCTTTTAAACTATGCCAATTTAAGTGTTCTCAGGTAGTATGTAATCATCTCTTAGGCCTCGTGTTTTATGTTGATGTGTTAATGAACACTATAAACTATTATGTTCACTAACAATCAATTTAGTTGCTGCTACTGTTAGTAGACAAATGAATTGGAGTACTTGTGTTGTTATGCAATTTTGTATATGATATAAGATTAAATTTGATTGTTATGCAAAATGTTGGTGGTTTCATAGTGGTCATTTACAGGTTAAGGGCTAGAAAAAAAATATATGTTACTGCATTTGGGTGAATTTGAGTGTTTGATTATGATATAAATTGTCTTGCTAAGGAATATCTTTATTTTGAATGAGTTTGATCTCTGTTGTGTTATAGAAATGTATTTATGAAAATATTACTTGTCCCCCCAAAAGAATGGGTGGATACTGTGGTTGATTTACTTATGGTTGACAAAGTGTCACCATAAAAAAGTTGAGTTTTAGCTGATATTTGTATGCTCTTTTCCGCAACTCCGAAGAAAAAAAATTGTATACAGACTTGCTTGTATATGTGTGATATTATTATGGGTATGCAGACTTGCTTGCATATCGGTGCACAGTTCCATGCGAGTTCGGTTGTACATGTAGATTTATGAAATGTTTGTCATGGATCGAACTTCGGGTGAGATGACATGTTCCTCGAAGTGTCACCCCACTTGGAACATGTACGCTCCGAGTGGTTTCGAAGACAAAGGAGACACACTTGGGTGAGGTGTGTTCGGCACAAGGATGATAGTGCGATTGTGGAAAAGAAGCGAGATTTCTTTTTTTGTGTATGTGCATGATTACCTTAAAGGAAGAAACTAAATGCTCATTCAACCATTGAATGAGAACTGCATGTCTTCCTAAAAGTATAAATTGTGTTTTGTTAATATTTCAATAATAGTCTAATATGATTATGAATTGTATCATTGTTTGAAAATAAATCACAATTGTAAGAACTGATAACTTAGAAATATTATCTGGTTACTTTGAACATTTTCATGCAGGATGACAAGTCTACTCATATTTCTGCAGGTTAGACTTGCCATAGTCAATTTCTATAGTTAGGATGATAACACATTTGCCTCAATGAGGAACTACCTGATAGTGTGGTTGTTTATTGTTTTGTTTATTTTGATGTTGTCATGTGCGGATTTATTGATTTTGGGATGAAGATTTCTCACACCAGCTTTATTGCTGACCCAAATGAGTTTTTGCTTCTTGGGTACATTCCTTTGGGGATGTAGCCGATTAACCTTTCATGTTTAGAGATTTTTGAGCAGCGTTACTGGAGTTTTGTTAGTGGAGCTAGCAACGTCAGAGTTTCTCAGGGTTAGAGTTTTATTTGTTTCAGTAATTTTAATCATGTTTTAGTTGTTTGCTGCTATTTGTTTATGTTGTTATTGAATTTTCACGTCCCGAGTTTTGGGGGAAACGGATAATCCTACGTGGATTTTGGGATTTTCGTTTTTTTGAAAATCGGGGCGTGACAATTTGCAAAATCTTGCAAGGGTCGAGGTGAGGTTTTTTCAAAATCTCGCATTGCACCTTGCGAGTTGCAAGGTTCTGGGCGAGGTTTTTTCAAAATCTTGCAGAGGTCTAGGCGAATGGGTGAAAATAGATTTTTTCGGACATATTTGCGCGACTTTAGTAAAATAACCATAACTTGCTCATTTCAAAACATTTTCAAGTGATTCAAATTGTGTTTATTAATTAACTCATAATACTACAATTTGTGTGTTTTGATGAGCTTTAGAATCGGTCGTGATCGAGCATATGAGTTGGCCAAAAGTCAGAGACACTACCCCGTTTTCATTGCAAGACAAATTTGTGCGATTTTAGTAAAATGACCATAACTTGCTCATTTCACATTTTCAAGTGATTCAAATTGTGTTTATTAGGTAACTCAGAGTACTAAATTTTTTGTGTTTGATGAGCTTGAAAATTGGTCTCAATCGAGTATATAAGTTGGCCGAAAGTCAGGAACACTATATCGTTTTCATTGCAAGACAAATTTGCACGACTTTTAGTAAAATGACCATAACTTGCTAATTTCAAAACATTTTCAAGTGATTCAAGTTGTATTTCTTAAGAAACTCAGAGTACTATAATTTTTTTGTTTTGATGAGATTGAGAATCGATTTTGATCGAGCATCTAAGTTGGCCGAAATTCAGGGACACTATCCCGTTTTCATTGCGAGATAGATTTGCGCGACTTTAGTAAAATGACCATAACTTGCTCATTTTAAAACATTTTCAAGTGATTCAAGTTGTGTTTATTAGATAACTCAGAGTACTACAATTTTCATGTTTTGATAAGCTTGAGAATAAGTCTCAATTGAGGGTTTAAATTGGTCAAAAGTTACCCTATTTTTTTAAGTTACTATTTTTGAAAAAAACAGTTTTTGGGTGGAGTGGGTTAGTAGAAAAAAAAAGCAAAAAAAAGTACATGGTCGTGTGAGACGACGCTTCTGGTGGTGTAGAGTAATCGTTGCCTACTCTTTATCGAGCCATAAAATGCGCTTGTCTTGGGGTGCTTATAACAAAGTTTGGTGGTGCATTTATTTTCTATGAACTGAACTAGTCTTCTAGTCTCGCTCAGTCGCTCCAATTTCAGACAACTCTTCTCTCATCCGTAGACGGACTCTGCAACCAATCGAATAGAGGTAAGTCTTCATCTACAAGTTAGGGTTTCCATTTCGATCCTCTAGATTTCAACTCATCACCGATTCCATTGATCTCTGATTTAGGGTTTTGACCGATCCGTTTGTTTCTCGATTGGATTGACAGACAGAGAGAGAGATGGATTGGCAAGGGCAGAAACTCGCGGAGCAGTTGATGCAGATCATGTTGATCGTCTTCGCAGTGGGAGCTTTTGCGGTGGGCTACACAATTTCATTTCAACTGATGTTGATGATCTACGCCGCAGGTGTTATTCTCACCACTCTGATTACTGTCCCCAATTGGCCTTTCTTCAATCGCCACCCTTTGAAATGGTTGGATCCCGTTGAGGCCGATAAACACCCCAAACCCCAACCCGTTGTTTCTAAGAAGAAACCCTCCAAGTCTCACCACAAGTAGTAGTAGTAGTAGTTTAGGTGATAAAAAGTTTGGGTTTTGATTTGATGGAGTTTTTGTGTTGGTTAGGTTTCAATTCATGATGCTCATAGATCTCTTTGATTAGAGAAACTTTAGAATTGACATATATAGAACTTGAAAATGAAATGCAATCTCTCAATTTTTGTTTGTTGTTGTTTGCATTATATCTGAATTACATCTCTTTGCTGATTTGATTATATGCTTGCGTTGGTCAATATAAATTGTGAAAGCTAAGATTACTTTGTAGGTTCAGCATTTTTACAGTTTATGTTGCGAAATAAAATTTTATGTGTTGGTTTGTTAAAATTGTTGGAATTTAATCCGGACAACATCTTGTGTTGATTATTTGTAGTATGAATATGTTATTATTTATTGATGAGTTTTTATAAGGTAGCTTCCCCGACATGGAACTTCTGGTTAGGATCCCCTTTCAATGACTGAGACTCACAAGAAGCAACTCAGATCTTGGCACAGACCATTTCATAAGGAAGGGATACACTTATTTGGGGTGGGAAGGCATTGCATTTTGCTGTCAAAGAGATGGTGGATCTGTCAAACATTAAGATAGAAAGGAGCATATCCCTACCTGGTTCCAAGACCACTTCATCTCCTTTAAAACGATAAATACCATTTGATCATCCTCGCTAACCCCTACCTGGTTCCAAGACCACATCATCTCCTTTCTATAGGTAAAAATATAGGAACTCATGGTACCAGCAATGTCAGGGTCATTGTCTGTGTTGGTTTTTTTGTATCTATATCTACTTGCGACAAATCCAAAGAAAATTAGGTTGATGTAGCTTATCACTGTGTCTGATAGAAGTAATCTAGATGACTCCTATTAATGGTATCTGCAAACCAACTTGGTTTTCCTCCCTGCCTGCTAGCCTTATCCTATGCAGCTATGACAATTACACCAAGTAGGCTTCCCGCACCAATCACGCTGGCAGTGAATGAGGGTCCAAAGCTCCCCATCGACTTTGGAACTTGATCATTATTGAATCCCTTGATTCCGCAATAAGTGAATCCATCCATGGCACCTAGCAACAACAACTTTGGAGCTAGCCAGAAAATGCTGATAGGGAGTGTCTCTTTAGAGTTGTCTTATAGAACATGCTGGTTAACGATATCCAGCCTTTTAGCCTCCACAGAAGAGGCTACACTACAACATAAGACACCGAAGAGCATTCCAAGAGCCTCCATATTGAATTTATTCATCTTTTAATCTAGGGAACTTCTTTGACAAGCGCTTGTCAAGCCAAGTGATTTACCCACTTATGTATCTGGTAAATATCATTAGTAATGGAAGGGGGACCTTTGCAAGATGGAGATTACGGTTTATGTTGCTTCCTTGCTGTAGAAAAAAAGTGCTCCCTATTGACTTCACTAAGCCATAAAGGAGGAAGGTTTTCCACAAAGGAATCATGCGGATAAGGAGCTTTGTTTCTTCTACCTCTGTCACGGAGCAAATCCTTCATTTGTTTTCTCGCTCCTCGAGTTCATTGAGTTTCAGGAGATTCCTGTCAATTAAGAGCCTAAACATTTTTTAACATGCAAAAGATGTTAAATACAAATAAAATCCCATTACAAAGAACTTTAACTGAAAGGTTGTAATTTATTGTATTAGTCATAATTGATAAGTGGGAAACATCGTCAAATTATCTTTATTGACAACAAATCATAGAGTCTCAGCAAAGGCTCTGCGCACACATGCTATCCTTGTTACAAAAAACACATATATTTGATCTTTCATGTTATCAATAAATTGAAAATAAGCATGCCTCCAAGATTGGCTCAAAATCAAACTACCACAAACTCCCATAAGACCAACAACAAAGCCTAATCCCATACCAATGTAGAACAACAATATCTCTTGTGTATTCCCATCTTCACCTGCAGCAGGCCATGGATTTTGATCTGGGTGTTTTTCATCACTTGCGCATTTGTTGGTAAGTGGAGGCCCGCAAAGTTGAGGGTTACCTTGGTAAAAAGAAGAATCATTAAGGGTTTGAAGTTGGTTCCCAGTAGGAATTCTCTTAGACATATTGTTGTTCGATAAATTGAAATGATTCAAAAATGTCAAATCAGACATGCTTGGAATAATCATCCCAGATAGATTATTTCTTGAGAGGTCAAGAGATTCCAATTGTTTCAAATTCCCAATTTGTTTAGGAGTTGTCTCAGTCAAGTGATTCATGGAAAGATTCAGGATGCACAAATCAACAACCTTCGTTAGTTCTCGAGGTATCTCCCCAGAGAGATTATTGCTTGAAAGGTCAATGCTTTTCAAGAACATTAAACTACTGTTGCCATAGTCAAGTTCTATACCTTTAACAACCATCACAATCACATATCCAACGGCTTCAAAGAAATTAGACCCATCGGAGATATTGAAGATCATTTCATATACATCATCAGGTATAGCCATTATTCTTAAGTTGCCAAGACATGGGGGGATGACACCTGATAGTTTGTTGTGTCCAAAATCTAATATTTGCAAAGAAGAAAGATGACACAGTTGTGAAGGGATATGACCTTTAAAAGAATTCGATCTTAACGGTAAAACCCTTAGGTCTAAAAGGTCATGTCTCATCCAAAGTGGTATTTCTCCCGAGAGACTATTCTCTCCCACATCAAAAGAGACAAGGTGTTTGAGTTGTTGAAAAGAGGGAGGGATTTGTCCGTAGAAGTTATTTTTACTCAACTTCAAATAGTAAAGATGGGATGAAAAACCTATTTCATTGGGAATTTCACCGGTTATATTATTCATACTAAGATCCAAGTATGTCAATTTTTCACAAGAACATTTTGAGAGTTCTCCCCAAAAATGATTGTTTGAGAGTGTGAGGATGAACAATCTTTCAAATTCACATATTGACAATGGGACTTCACCACTCATAGAGTTCATGGAAAGATCTAGGCTCCTCAAATTTGGCAATATGTTGCTAAGGCTCAATGGAATTGGTCCAATAAATGAATTATTTCTTAGAGGCAAGAAATTCAAATTTGGCAGTGATTTTTTATATGAAAATGTGCCTCTAATTTGGTTATTAGAAAGATCCAGATATTTGAAGTCAATTGATTTTTCAACCCAATCGGGTAGAGAGTAGTTAAGCCCCGTGTTCCTTAGATTTAAACCCAAGAGATGCTTTTGAGAGTAAAGAATCCATGAAGGAAATAGAGGACCTACTTGACAGTTGCTCAAATCTAGCACAAGGAGTCCATTAAATGGAGGAATCCAGTCGACACCCAAATCCAACTTCAAGGAACTCAAAGATGTGGTTGAGAGTCCTAAAGTTTCGAATTTTGCGAGACCAATGAAATGAGCTTTGATATGACACCCTTCCAAAGGTTCTTCTCGAGATTCAATTCGATTTATTCAGAAAGTTTACCCAGGCTCTTTGGAATGGTTCCATTCAGTTGATTTTCGTAAAGTTTAAGATACTTCAAATTGCTCTTCATTGGACATGCTAACAAACCATTGAGAAGTTCAGTTATTTCTCCTTTGATATTGTTGGAAGATAGGTCTAGAGACTCGAGTTTGCATAGAGTAATCAATGATCTTGGCATCTTATCAGTGATGAAGTAGTTGCCTGAAAGATCTAAGATTTGGAGAGAAGTCATACTTGTGAAGTTGTCTGGGATAGAACCTCAAAATTTATTGAAGGAGAGATCAAGGGTTTCAAGGTCAGTGAGATTGAACAACCACTGTGGTATTGAAGAACCAAAATGGTTGAGGGATAAATCCAAAAGTGTCAACGAGGTAAGATTTTGTGAAGGGGCGGAGAGAGGAAAGATCACAGTTGATCATGATCAACTCTAACAAAGAAGAAAGTCATAGATAGACTATAAGCAATTAAGTATTAATTTTCAAACTACTTTGCAACCAGCCACCCGCCTTCTTGATAAAAGAAAACGAATTCAAGATCAAGACAGTCTGATCCAACTTATTTTCCATAATCCATTACTTTCATGTAAGAACAAAAGTAATATATATAAGAGAAAGTTTTTGAGAAAACATAAAATTCATTTAAGAAATTTTGCTAGAAGACCAAAGCCCCCAACCATGCCAATCATCCATCTTTTAAAAGAAGAAAAAACCGGAAACACGTATTAGATGAGCCTATGTATTAGATGAGCCTATGATCTATTTTGACTACTTGTAAAGGAAAATTGGGGAAGACAGAGCTATTGGCATCCCAACAATCAGTCAGTACCACCTGATATATCATGAGGAAGAGTTTATTTGCACTCACAATAATAACTCGGGATTGCCATGTGTTTCTACGGACTCATAGTGCACTCAAGTTCACTTCCTTTATCAACCATCACGTTGATATGTTCAGAGCAAAACCATATATAGTTGAAGTAATTAACACAACTGCATGAAATATATTCAAATCTGTGTTTGATAAGGAAAGAGCACGCCACAAGAAAAGGTGCGAGGAAGAAGAATTTGAAGTTTCCTCTCGAAGTCATGGAAATACAGTTTTAAGAAAAATATTTACTACTGAAAACAAAGAAACATGTTTTATCTTCAAACTCAAGTGGTCTATTTTTCGTGTCATATCTTCACCATCAAGTGCTAATAACTTAGGAACACTACGGTGGGTTGCTCAAATGGACCTGGAATTTGGTAAACATAGCATGTGTCAGTAAAAAAAAAAAAATTCAGCAAAAATGCGTCCACCAAAATCTCTTAACAAATTTTATTAGGTTTTAATCAAAGAGAGAACTTACAAAAATGTTCTTTAATACTCACTGATAATTATCATTATACATCTTCCCCTAAATAACACAAAAAAAGTTCATTTGTAACCAATGCCCTCAAGACATCCTGACTGACTGAAAGTAACTGAAAAAAGTATGGACAGGCACATTTGCCTTCCCCCTTGTTCTTTTGGGCGTACTGCTCCCACAAATACCCAGTTTGCTCATGGTTGTTAACTGCATTCCTACCAAACAAAGAAGAGTCATATGATGATTTCAACATCAACAAGTTCCGGTGTTAGAAATATCATGTAGAGTAAACTACCGAATCAAATTCACCTGTAATTCCTTGTAGATGGTTCCGGCTACCAAAGTTAACAGTGATAAGAGGAAAGTTTCCTTTTTATGTATGGAAACAGCACAGACAATTTAATCATAGCTGAATGAATCAGGATGAACTCTGTAATGATGAGAAAGTTAGTGCCCATTAGTTTACCACTCAGTCTGATTAGTCTGTTCCCTAACATAACCCCACCTAGTGTTATTATAGTGATAGATTCTATCTCTTACTAAGACTACAGAAGTGACTACTACTGATTTCAAATCAATATGGTGATCCGGTGAAGGAAGGGGGTAAGGGTTTGCTTGTCTACCAGTTTAACTAATCATTCAGATTATGTGATTCCAGAAAGATAGCAAACTGGATGCAGTTATGTGTGGTATGTCAGATGATGCAGCACAGATGTGGATATTGACGAAATGACAGGTCTCTTTCGAGAAGCTTTTTGATTCTTGAGAAAGGATACACTTTTATTAACAAAAGAATGAAGTTACGCTGGAAACAAAAGATGTTCAAACAGGGATGTACTTTTTATAATTTACAAGATTGTTTGAATTGCCTGCCAAATGACTCAAAACAAACATGAAATGCTTCAAATAATATCTGGAGATCTACTAGCAGTAAAGAAGTAACCTTTGGGTTCAACTCACGCTTTGTTGCCTTGACTCTCTCATGCCAATAATAGCTGCCTGGATCCTTCCCTAAAATATAAAGACAGTAAATAATGGTAAAGATAGGCTGTCTAACATACACAGTTGACAGCTAATTAGAGCATAAACAACAATGCAGAAAATTATAAGAAGGTATTAAACTAGCAAGCCAAGCTGCTGAATGCATACCCAACCCAATGGACGACCTAGGATCTGCCATACAGGATACTTTGGAGCAACTGATATATGCATGACCATCACTCCGGGGAACCGGCAACTAAAATTTTGGACAGTTTTTTTTTTTTTTTTTTTTACCAATGTGTTTTTTGATCACTCGTCTTGATCTACGCCAACGTTCATCTACAACCAGACTGCAAGGTAGCACTCATCAAAAACTTCCTAAAAGACCATGAAATTATGAAAAATGGAAAGATGATAATTCATTTGAGTGGCAACATATACATGAATAATAAACACACATATTTCACATGTACAGGCATCCCTACTGCATAAGAATCTCTTATTCCAAGGCAAAAGCGTATCGGAAGACGACAATGCAGTTACGTCTTGGAGTGTCAGGTTACTTTGATTTAGTAAATGAGGCCAATTAAACCACATACCCCTTATACCATATGAATGAATGTTCTAATTTAAGAATACTAAAAACAAATTGAAAAAAATGCAAAGCAAGAACCGCCTGATTAGCGACTAGAATACAGAAAGTTTGATATAAACCAATAAGTATTATTTACCTGACTTAGAATTCTTTAACCACTGGAACCAAGCTTCAAGCTGAACATAAGCCCTTTCTAGGAAGGAAGAGATATCTTAGCTTTCTGACACGAATTAGATCAGAAAGGAAAGTGAATTGAGCTTGAATTAGCATGCCTATTTGCAGCATATAATGGATATAGATCAATTCAGCTGCACATACTTCTATTTTTTGTGCATAACGGAAAAAGAGAAAGGAAATACGTACATGAATGTGGATGATAGCTAGAAACACGCGCACAAAAATTTCTAATTGAATGATGGCTAGACACAAATTGGTGAATAGAAACACCAACCAAAATAAAGTTTAGAAAAAGCAAGACATCTTGTTTCATCATCCACAAATAGTTTCTACCGAGGGAGACCATTATTGGCATTGTCACGACTATTAGACAACCTTCGCTAACATAAGCATGATCTTTCCTTATAGACTATTCACCTTAGATACATGTCACAAATGCAAAAGAATACTTTCAAAGAGAAACTACTAAACAGAAAAACTTTACCATGTAAAACTAGAAATAAGGTTGGTGGGTTTGCATTTGTGGGGTGTTGAGGGACAAACTCTTCTGGGACTTTGCTGCAAAATGCTCGAGAGTTATACACATAATGTCTAAAGGAAAGGAGTGGATTTCTAAACACACTTTGATCTGCAACCACATTAATCACCTAAGATACTTGGCGCCCAAGGTTTGCTCACAGGGAATCCATCCGTCAATATTCATCAGATCTAACCAGTGTCCAATAATGTCCAAGCATATAGGAATGTCCCAGCACCTATGCAAGGTTCAAAGCAACTTGAGTAATCGAGAAGAGTTTGTCTAGGCAGCTAGGCTTTATAGCCATTTTTTTTATCAGGTTTGACATTTTTTTATATTTTTATTTCTTTTCTTTAAAATGCAATTACAAACATTATTTATAGATGGGGGTAGAAGTGTAAAAATCCCAAAACCTGACAAAAAAATGGCTATAAGTCTATAACTCCACTGCAGAAATAATGTTTCTCATGGTGATGAAAAAATACATATATAACTCCACCGCAGAAATAATGTTTCTCATGGGGTATAAGTCTATAATGTTTCTCAGAATGTTGGGCTACTACGGGACAACATACGCATAGGATGGCAGTAGCAGAAATGCGTATGTTAAGGTGGATGTGTGGTAAAACTCGTAAGGATAAAATTAGAAATGAAATAATTAGGAGATACTTAGGTGTAACGCTCATAGAGGACAAAATTAGAGAAAGACGTTTAACTTGGTTTGGTCATGTGCGGAGGAGACCAAGCACAGCGCCAATTAGAAAATGTTTAGATTGGCAAGTTAATGGAGGGTGTAGACGGCGGGGACAACCGTTGAAAACTTGGATGAAGACGGTGAATGAAGATATCATTGAGCTTGGATTAGGCGAGAAAATGTGGGAAGATCGCATTGCTTGGAGAACTAAAATCCATGTAACCGACCCCGAAAATGGGCTTTGATGATGATGATGACGATGATGATGATGGTGATGAAAAAATACATATATAACTCCACCGCAGAAATAATGTTTCTCATGGTGATGAAAAAGTACTGGTAATGAACAATTAAGTCTCAATACTTACACTAAGTCTTTAGGGAGAAGTAGCCAATGCCACCCAGCATATTCTCAGCCATAACAACAATACTAGATTGGGAACCAACCTGAAAGGACAGTATAATGAATCAAAGCATTATCTCAAACTAAGTCATAATCCATCTCCAATCGAAAACACAGTTTATGCCCGGATATTGATAGCTCAATTTATCACAAAAGAATATGTTCTCAATAAGGTTAGAAGTTAAAACTGACATTAGATGTAATATCCGATAGAGGATTGCGTTTGATGACCTTGTAATAATTTTGGGGAACTATTTATGTAGCAATTAACTATCTTTGGTGCTTTCAGTAATTGCCATTTGACATCAATGATAATTTCCCTAGATTGCAAAACATAGGAACAAGGCAAATGAAAATTTGTTCAATCGAGTTATCAATCTTCAAAAAAGCCTTTGCAAATATCAAAATCCATTACAAACATATATATCTTTGTCAAAGAACTTTTTTCATTAGTAAGGTATCATTCATTTTGAGGAATAAAAATAGATGAGATAAAGCCTCCCAATATATAAAAAGTTTCTCAAAAGAATCCAATGCCTCATCCTCTTAATTACCGAATAAATTTTACGCTTCTCTCTACAGCAACTCGAAATAAGACGGAGAATTCAAATTTTTGCTTAGCGTACCAAAGCCGAATATCTAGAGCTATGTTGCCAGGGGCTCCACCAAGGCTCCATTTTTTTTCTTCAAAGCACGTCACCCAACCTTAAAGCGTTGCAATGCCCTACCTTAGTCAATGTGAGGGTTACTACACTAAAATCTGAACTTGTTAAGAAAAGCTCTGCCATGGCAGCAGCTCGTCCTAGTGGCAGATCATGGCACCTCACATCTCGCCTCTCCCCTTGACAGCATAGATCCAGAATGCAGAGTATAGTTCTACGCCAAATTTTGTTTTGTAGAATTACTGAAATTTGGGATCTATGTAATAACACAAGGACCAATATGCATACCTTGTCTGTTAGATTAAACCGCCCTTTGTATTTATTCTCAAAACTTGTCTGTTTCTCGTTGAAGTTGCTAGTTAACTGGTTTCCGGAAATTTGTCAAAAAGATGTCCAAGTAGGATTTGCAAAAATTAAAATCTAAGAGAACATACATTCCAGTGCAGACAATATCTAATAAAATGAAGCAAGCATTTACTCCATGGAACGATAATAAATGAGAAAGAGAAGTTATAACCCATATACGTTCTTCGACTCTTGAGTTCTTCAAACCAGTTCTAGATATAAAAGCAATGTCATCGTACAAGGAAACTTCGCAGAGATCTGTAACACATTGAAAGACAGAGAACTTAAGAACATGGAAAGGTGCAACTAAAAGTATTTATTATAATTTAGTAATAAAAACAAAAATAATAAATAATACAAAAAACTATTATTAACTTATAATTCAAATTATCATAACAAACTAGAAAACCAAAACTTGTGATTCATTGTTGAAATTCGAATAGATGTGTATTTCTTGAAACTAAATTATCACTAGTTGTAAAATCCACACCAACAGATATTAAGCAACCAATCATCACTAGTTGTAAAATGATTCAACTTGACTCCTAAAATCCATGTGTTATCACTTAGCACTACCACACACGAAATTACAATTAAGCAATACATGGTACTGAACTCTTCATAGTGTTGCAACATTGATTGCTTTTGGTACAGTTTTGTCGGAGCAAGACTATTTCACTGTTCACCAGACTCGATCAAAGAAGTAAAAAACCATAACTGCATACCTGTACCAAGACTAGAATTGTAAAAAGCCCAAAATAATTCAACATAAATTATTCCATTTGACTTGAGCCTCATGCAAGAGGGCATTAAAGAAGATGCACAGACAAATCACTCGGGTTAAAATAGTTGCATACCTTTTGAGTCTAAGTGCAGTTCCCAATTTTCAACATCCTTGCGCGAGCCAGACGCTAAAAGAGAGCCATCATGTATGTCTAATTTCTCTCAATCGATACTTGTATCATTTCCTTCTTCATCAGCCCCATAGAAAAATAGATGGCTAGTCTCCAATACTTTCTCATCCAAAGCACTCCTACCCCGAAAGTATAAAACAACAGCTAACCATAAAAAAAAGTTTTAATTGAATCCTGTTTGCTTAATACTAAAATGTGGACAAGAACAACTTGCTCAGATTGTAAAGACACTTACTGAATTCTATGTCTTAAAACTTATACGTAGGGAGCTACTCAAAAGGATTTCTGTAGAAAGAAATACTTCAATTTGTGTGTTTGATTCATCGTCCAATAGGAGTATAAATACAATAGGGTTTTTTGTTTTACAAAAAACAATCTTACGAAATATAGAAACTAGATTACCTAAATATGAATTTAGAATATCCTAATATATATATGTTTCTATAATCTATAATTAGAATATACAGCTTTCTATACTCCCCCTCAAGTTGGTGCATAGATGTCTATCATGCCCAACTTGTCAACTGTCAAACACTTTCTGAGATACCCGTTTAGTTAAAACATCAGCTAATTGCTCATCTGAGGTTACAAATGGAAAGGGAATAACTTTCCTGTCAAGATTCTCTTTAATAAAATGGCAGTCAACCTCCACATGCTTTGTTCGATCATATTGAACTAGATTATGTGCAATCTGAATGATAGCTGTATTATCACAATGTAAATTCATAGGCCTTTGTAGCTTGAAACTCAATTCCTTTAGGACATTACAGATCCACAACATTTCACAAACTCTATGTGTCATACCTCGAAATTCAGCTTCTGCACTTGATCTAGTTTACTACGCCAAGTTACAAGGTTCCCACCAACAAAAATGAAGTACCCTGATGTAGAGCGTCTATCAGTTTTATCACCAGCCCAATCCCCATCTGTGTATCCAACAACTTCTAATTCATTTTTTTCAAACAATAATCCCTTACCAGGCGCCATCTTAAGATATTTCAATATACGAAAGACTGCATTCATATGCTCTTCACTAGGACAATGCATAAATTGGCTAACAACACTATAAGCAATGTCAGGTCTAGTATGTGAAAGATAAATTAACCTTCCTACAAGACGTTGATACCTTCCTTTATCAGTAGGGACTTGATAAAAAAGAATAGCAAGTCCATGATTCATCTCAATGGGTGTCTCTATTGGTTTGCAGTCCAACATCCTTGTTTCAGCGAACAAATCAAGAACATACTTCCTTTGTGAAAGTGAAATCCCTTTCTTCGACCTTGCAACTTCAATGCCCAGAAAATACTTTAGTTGTTCGAGATCCTTCATTTCAAATTCCTTCGACAAATACTTTTGCAAATCATTTATTTCTTTTGAATCATCTCCTGTAACGATCATGTCATCAACATACACAATTAGAGCTGTAATCTTATCATTCTTGTATTTGATAAACAAGGTATGGTCAGAGTTGCTTTGTTTGTACCCAAAAGCTCTCATGGACTTCGAAAATCTTCTGAACCAAGCTCTTGGAGACTGTTTCAGGCAATACAAAGACTTCTTCAATTTACACACCTTACCAGCGTCTCTTGGGTTATTCTTCACACCTGGAGGCATATCCATATACACTTCTTCCTCCAAATTTTCATTGAGAAATGCATTCTTCACATCAAGTTGATGCAAGGGCCAATTTTTATTTGCTGCAAGTAAAAGTAAAATTCGGATAGTATTAATCTTCGCCACAGGTGCGAAAGTCTCCTTATAATCAATTCCATGGCGCTGTGTATATCCCTTGGCAACTAATCTTGCTTTGTATCGATCAATAGTTACATCTGCATTAAGCTTCACATTAAACACCCAACGACATCCTACAGTCTTCTTTCCAACAGACTTGTCGACTACCTCCCAAGTGACATTTTTCTGAAGAGCTTCCAATTCATCATTCATTGCTGTTGTCCATTTTGGATCCTTCAATGCGTCTTGCACGTTACTAGGAATAGATACAGTAGATAATTGATTAATAACAAGTGCATGTGACACAGAAATCCTATGGTTAGACATAAAGTTAGCTATAGGGTATTTAGCTTGGGCTTTGATGTCTGGTTCATATTGCTTTTTAGGAACTCCCTTAGTAACCCTTTGTGATTTTCTAGGTTCAACACTTTCTAACACAGAGACTCATTAGAGGGTAAAGATACCTAAGGTGGATCATTCTGGGCTAGATCTTCAGTTGCTGATGTAGAAGGGGAAATGTCGTGTGTGTGAGTTTCAAATACATTTTGATCATTAATACATTTTGATCATTCTCTTCTGTCTCGTGAGGGAATTGATCATTAGGAACTAAGTGGTCAATTGTCTGCCCATTGGAAGTGTCTGTTATTGTTATCAATACCTTAGGATAACAGTTTTTGCCTAAAACTTTTTGCACTTTGATAGTTACTTTCTAAAAACAAAACAAACATTTTCAACAAACAAATTGTAGATTCCAATCAAACCTAAACTAATATCAATTATGGAATTCAGGAATGCTAAAATCACCTTGCTCGCACTCAAAAGATAAACATGCAGTCGATAAGTCCCTCGCTCACTCACCTGTGGAAGATCCATCACCTTTGGTGCAGGGAAAGGCGTGATAACTCTTAAGTGTCTGAGCTTCCTCAACAGTAGATTTCATTAGATTGAAAATCACCGAAATCGAGCAGGGTCTTGAGATTCACATTCATGATTCAAGCGAACCACCGTAGTGATCTTTGTCGCTTCTTCAAGTTTTCTGAACTAAGGACTTTCGATTAGTGATACAATTGGAGTGTTGTCCATTTTCGTTTTCGGGGAATTTGAATCTACTTCGAGTAGCTCGTCTGCTACCCAGTGCTACTGCCTGCCATTTTTTTATATTTTTTAAAGGATTTTGGGTTTAAGCATATTATCGTCTAGTAAGAACATCTTCAATCATCTCCCTAAACAATCCCATATAATAATTTCACCTTCAACTTTCTCTTAAATTTATGAAAAGTTAATCATCCCCTATATCTCATATAATAATAAAATATTTTCAATATTTAATTTTCAAAATTAAAATCAAATCACAAAAAAAATATATCTAAATAATAATATAATTAAACACTTAATTATTAATAATGATAAATAAATAAATAAAAATATTAATAGTATAATTAAAAAATTGTAATTACTAATTTAAACAAAAGTAATTATTAATTCTAATTTAAATAATGATAAAAGTATTAATACTAATTTAAATAATAGTATAATTAAAAAAATTAATCTACATAATGATATAAAAAAAGTTGAAGATATATTTAAATAATGATAAAAAAATTAATTATATATTAATACTAATTTTTTAATTAATCAAATTTAAATTAAGTTGAAATCAATAATAATATATATTATAATAATATAATTGAAACTAATATAATTATATTAAGTTAAAATTAATAATAATATAATTAAAATTAAATTGTATAGAAAAGTTGAAGATATATTAAAATTATGATGAAAAAGTTAAAATAGAAGATGTAGAATATAGAAGTGGTGAAGAAAAGTTGAAGAAATAAGTGCCTAAACATCATAACAATATAAGGAGAATTCAACCAAGTTGTCTTCAACCTTATTTTATTTTTCCATTTTGCCCTCCAAACTTAATTTTATTCACATTAAAACAACCATTCCAAAAATTATATAATTGTATCTAAGCCCTAATATAACTTATTTTAAGCTCCTAACTATATATAGACTATAAATAGACTCTTAAATTATTTTAAGTCTCTTATAGTATTCATGAATTTTAATTTCCCTATTTTTATTGCATTTTGAAAAACCTTAAAACTTAATATATTGCTTTAAACCGTATAATATTTAAGGGTGTTTGAATAACATGCTATGCACACAAAATTAAGATCAAAATATTTTTGTTAGATCAAATAAAATTATATCCAAGTCCCAATGTATTTTATTTAAAACCCCTAATTATATATAAACTATAAATAGGCCCTTAAATTGTTTTAAGCCTCCTATATTATTCATGAATTTAATTTTCCTATTTTTTATTGCATTTTGAAAAACCTTAAAACTTAATATATTGCTTTAAACGATTTAATATATAAGGGTATTTGAACAGCATGCATAATATGCACACAAAGTTAAATTCAAAATATTTTTGTTCAACCAACATTCAAATCAACAATGTAATTTTTACAAATTGCTAATTAATCACCGCACAATTCACTTGATAAAAAAATAAAAAAATAAAATAAAAAATAAAAACCACACACTTGATGCGTACTCAAATAGGCAATATACAAAATTCAAGTATTAGCACTATTTCATTTTTGTGTCAATCAACAATTTGCTCGATGCATATAGATTCAATGAAAAATTGCTGAAAGATAGAAAATCTTACATTTAATTAATCATGAAAATAAATAACATGAAATAAATAATTTTATGCAAGTGTAACGGGCACTCACAACTAGTCTATACCATATAATGTCAGCTCCCCTTGGGAACAATGTGGATTTCTTCCTGATTTTTGGAATGCCCAAAGTACCCTCCAGATATCATATTTTTGAAAAAATAATCAATAGTCAGGTGAATAGAGGTCAGGGATATTTTTGTCATTTTAAATCCTTCCAAATTTTAATTATGTACCATATAATGTCAGCTCTCCTTAAGAACAATACCAATGTGGATTTCATCATGATTTTTGGAATGCCCCAAATGCCCTCCCAACTCTGTCATATTTACAAAAAACCAATAGTTAGGTGAATAGTGGCTAGGGGTATTTTTGTCATTTTAAACCCTCCCAAATTCAAATTATTTACGATAAAAATGCCCTTCTTAAAAATTATTAAATATATCTAAGGCTATAACATCATTTATTTGAAGCCCTTAATTATTTGTAAATTATACATAAGGCCCTTCATATTATAATAATTATTTTGTTTAGAATTTCAATAATAATTTTTACTTATTATTGAAATGTTGTATTAAAATTAAAAAAAATTGAATATTCGCACACGTCAAGTCAACACCCTAGTTTTCTTTTAACATACAAAAGATATCAAACACAAATAAAATCTCGTTACAAAAAACTTCAACTGAAAATGGTTGGAATTTTATTGCATTAGTAATAACTGAGAAACATCGGAAATTTATTCTTATTTACAACAAATCATGGAGTCTCAGTAAAGGCTCTGCGCACACGCGCTATCCTTGTTACAAAAAACACATACATTTGATCTTTCATTTCATCAATAAATTGATAATAAGCACGCCTCCAAGATTGGTTCAAAACCAAACTACAACAAACTCCCATAAGACCAACAATAAAGCCCGATCCCACATCAATGTAGAACCACAATACTTCTTGAGTACTCTCATCTTCACGAGCAGCAGGCCATGAATTTGGATCTGGGCGTACTTCATCACTTGCGCATTTGTTGGTAAGTGGAGGCCCACAAAGTTGAGGGTTACCTTGGTAAAAAGAAGGATTATTGAGGGTTTGAAGTTGGCTCCCAGTAGGAATTTTCCCAGACAGATTGTTGTTTGACAAATTGATATGATTCAAAAATGTCAAATTAGACATGCTCGGAGGAATCATCCAAAAAGATTATTTCCTGAGAGGTCAAGAGATGCCAAGTTTTTCAAATTCCCAATTTGTTCAGGAATAGTCCCCGTCAAGTGATTTATGGAAAGATTTAGGATGATCAAACCAACAAGCTTTGTTAGTTGTTGAGGTATCTCCCCAGAGAGATTATTGTTTGAAAGGTCAATGAGTTTCAAGGAACCATTGTTACTGCTGTACTCAAGTTCTATACCTTTAACAACCATCACCTTCGTATCACCTTCACATATTCAGTGATATTAAAGAAACTAGACAAGATAGATTCAACCATCGATGAAGATTCCTCATCAACTAGAGTCATTTCTGTGAAGTTGCCAACACATGGTGGGATGGTACCTGATAGTTTATTGTGTCCAAAATCTAATATTTTCAAATAAGAGAGATGACACAGTTGTGGAGGGATACAACCTTTAAATGAATTCGATCTTAAGCATAAAACCATCAGGCTTAAAAGGTCTTGTCCCATCCAAAGTGGTATTTCTCCCGAGAGACTATTCTCTCCCACATCAAGAAAGATAAGGGTTTTGAGTTGTCGAAACGATGGAGGGATTTGTCCGTGGAGGTTATTTTTGCTCAATTGCAAAAATTGGAAATTAGGTGAAAACCCTATTTCATTGGGAATTTCCCCAGTTAGATTGTTGATACTAAGATCCAAACAAAATAAAGATTTAAAAGAACATTTTGGGAGCTCTCCCCAAAAATGATTGTTTGAGAGTGCGAGGGTATCCAACCTTTCCAATTTACAAATTGACAATGGGACTTCACCGCTTATAGAGTTCATGGAAAGATCTAGGTTCTGCAAATTCGGCATCACGTTGCTAATGTTCAATGGAATTGGTCCTAAAATTGAAGTATTTTGTAGAAATAATAGTGTCAAATTTGGCAGTGATGTTTTAAATGGAAACGAGCCTCTCAATCGGTTATTAGAAAGATCCACAATTTCCAAATTGGTTGATTTTCAACCCAATCGGGTAGAGAACATGAAATCCCCGTGTTCCTTAGATTTAGAACTTGGAGATGCTTTTGAGAGTAAAGAAGCCATGAAGGAAATAGAGGACCTACTTGACAGTTGCTCAAATCTATTGCAGCGAGTCGATTAAATGGAGGAATCCAGTCATCACCCACATCCATCTTGAAGGAACTCAAAGATTTTGTTGAGAGTCCTAAACCTTCTAATTTTGTAAGACTAGTGAAATGGGCTTTTGATAAGACACCCTCCCACAAGTTTCCCCTGAGATTCAATTGAATTAATTCAGAAAGTTTGCCCTGAGATTCTGTTGGAAATTTGGTTTTTTAAAAAGAAAAACAAATAAGTGTTTTCCTGGATTTGAACCCTAGACCTCTTCCCTGGTTTGATCTTTGTATCACAATCAATTGGATAGTCCCATATCAACTATATATCTCTTTGAGGAAGAGTATATAAGAAGATAGTTAGGACTTGGGTTTGGACCCCTTGGGGGTACCACTCTTTTATGAGGAGGGGAGAGATAGGCCCTCGCGCCCACCGCCGCCGCCGTCCGTCCGGTCGGTCGGGTCGAATCATTTAGAAAGCAAAACATCTTTTTGCTGAAATTTTTATTTAAACGAAAAATCATTTTCTAGAGAGGATTGAGTCCAAACGGTTTCTCAAAGACCACGTCTTGGCTCCCATGATTTGATATGGCTAATGTATCTAGTCGTTTTTTCGTTTGAATGATAAATGCCAATTTTCGGTTTTCTAGAGAAGAATGAAGAGGAATAAAAACAGAGCACAAAACGAAAAACAGGGCTTGTCTTCATGTTTTGGTTTTGCTCCAGAGTGATTGCTTCTTCATAGCTTCTTCTGATCTTTTTCCAGTTCTTGATTAAAGAAGAACAGAGCTTCTTCTATCAATCTCTTCTTCCAGTTCTTGAAACGAAAAAACAGAGATAGAACAGAGCTTCCTCTACTGTCCAGTCTTCCTGATTTTCGTTGCCAAAATGAACAACGAAAAAAATAAAACAGAGCTTCCTCTAAATCAGTTCTTGCTGGGAGAGAGATCAGTTTTTATACAGAGACAGTTCTTGTTTCTTCTTCTGATCAGTTTTCAAAAACAGAGTTTTGAACAGAGTGATTTTACTTGAATTAGTCTTGCTTCTTCCAGTTTTGTCAAACAGAGTTCTTGAGCTTATTCGAGATCAGAAACAGTGTTTATGCAAAATCAGAAATTGTTCCTGCGTTTTTTCAAAACAGTAGTGCATCCTGAACGTGTTTTGAAAACAGTGTTTCTGTTTTTGCCGATTTATGATTCCGAGCAAATGATGAGAGGGTGAATAGTATACCGTTCATATATTGTGCGTATTTGAACGAGACAGAGAAGATTCTGGGCTGTTTTATCCTGGGGACGGCGAGGCTATGAAACTGCTAGCACAATCTTGGGCAGAGCTGCGAAACGTCTTAAAGAAAGCGACCTAGTCCGCGACTCAACCCAAGAAATACTGGTATTAACTATTTATTGGATTTCTTTACAGCGTTGAATCTTATACAGAAGTTACGACAAACAGGTATGTGAATTATGAATTTACTTCATAGATTATATTTGTTTGTCAAAGAATGTTTGATTACATGAGTATGCTTATGAGTATTTGCTATTGATAGTATGCTTAATGTTTGGATGGATATTATGCTTAATATTTGCATATTGAAATTGACTTGAGTAGAACATCCTATACATTAACTGCAAACTACTTAGAAATGTTTTACTATGACATTATAGGAGCTGATCACATAAATTGTCCCAACAATTTTAAGACGAATTCTTTCTGCCATGATTACAAATACTGAAGTTGCTAAACAAAGTTTGCATACATTTGTAATACAAGAATGCACACATGTGACCACACATACGATTTGAGTTAATTGTTAAGAAGTGAATCATATATAGTTTGATATATATTGATTAGCGATGAACAGTTAATATTCTGAACTCAATGCTTTTTGTTAGCATAAAAATTTTGAGTCAGGAATTTAGGCTTCTTTTAGAAATTGATCCAACTGTTGGTAACAAAAATATGTCTTTGATCTATATGCTTCATTTCCTACAAAGTAATGCATACTAGAAGTGAAGTTGAGTTATGATACTGACTTTAGCTATGGATTATTCCTTGATTCAAAGGGATCCAATGATAGGTTGACAAACATTACTTTGATATTAGTAGAAGTTGTGATCTATAAGCTAATTGACATACTGTTTTGTTATGCAAGGATGATTATATGCATTTTGATTTGACTCTTATTTATGGTTATAGAATAAGCTATATCCTCATGATTCTCATGTATTAGTTATACGCTCGTTGATTGGAAATATCCTTCAATTGAGTTTGAGAACCTTTCCTTGTTATGTAACAAACATAAAAATGGAATAGCAACCATGTTTATGAAGGCCATAAATGAGGATATGTATGCTTATATGAAAGCTTTGAAATATTGTTTTGGAAGAGTCAAACAAAATATATGATTGGGTTGCATTCCTTGTTTTGTACAAGTTGGACTATTCAAGGAAGTGTATGTTATTGCCATGTTGCTTCAATGTGTCTGTATAGTTATGGATCTCATTTGCCTAAACAAAATTTGTCAAGGATTGAAGTTTAGTTTTGTTTGCACTATGCTGCTTTAATGTATCATTGGGTAATAGTGTTTTGTTGTGAAATTGGGATGGAAGCAAGTTTCTCCATTTATTTATTTTATAAATTGGTTATGGTAGAAACTATGCAAGGACATAATCCATGGTAATATTTGAAAAGTTTGGAAAGAGGATTATATTTAAAGATCCACATGATTTAGAGTTTACAACTACGTTTTCAATTTCAGATATCTTTATCTATAATGGTGGTTTACCATGTTGTGTATTTTTTAAAGATATTTTTATGGTGACTTTACTACCATATTGAAATCATATTAATTATGATTAACGTAGTTAGAGATTGACATACATATACACATGATGACATGTAAAATGTAGTCTAAACTCTAAAATCTTGGAGGAATAGAACACCATGCTTTAAAAATTAAATTTCATAGAAATTTAACTATGAAATTGCTGCTATTTTAGGCTTTCTGAGTTGGAATATCATGAAATCTGAATCATTTAATTTCATTTGAACATTTCGTGAGAAGTGCATAA
Organism: Berberis thunbergii; assembly: GCA_003290165.1. Classification (NCBI taxonomy): domain Eukaryota; kingdom Viridiplantae; phylum Streptophyta; class Magnoliopsida; order Ranunculales; family Berberidaceae; genus Berberis; species Berberis thunbergii. Next base: position 73,755 of record QNQO01000591.1, on the reverse strand, counting down.
TATCATCTATGCATGTTACTCTTTAGATAATGAGTATGCAATTATATGATAATTATGTTATGCATGTTGGAAGATTCAGTCTATTTTGATGAGAACAATAATTGATCTATCATGCAATATAGAATGCCTCTAATAATCAATACAATTGATGGAAAGAAAAACTATGTGTTTAATAGTTGATGTTTGATGTTAAGCTGAGATAAGGAGGCTATAAGGAATCATTTATATATAGATTGACCTATGGATTTTGTTCTTAATGTCAATACATAAATGATTTTGCTAAGACCGTAAGTTGGTCGAACTTCCACATGAGGACTTGTATTCTTATGGAAATGATAAGTTCTCATGATGATGATGTTGATGACAATTTAGATCAATTGAAGCTATTGCTTGATTTTGTTGCGGAACTTTGTTATCAAAGTTTGCAACTAAATTCTTAAAGGCTGAACAAAAATAGCTTGATGTTTACATCAAAATTTGAAAAATTCAGAAGCTGAATTTAGGATACGTGTTCTAATGAAATTCTTAGTTGATCCTTGAACTTAAAAGAAAAAATGAGAATAGCGAGATGAATAGAATGGGTATTTTATTCGATATTCTCATTTTATGGGCCCTTAAGAGTTGAATGCATAGTCATCTTCAGATAGCAAGAAGACCGTCATTTAATATGCATTCAAAAAGGTAGCTAAACTTGTTTTTGACAATAGTTAGAAGGACCGAAGTTCAAAAGTCCCTTAATGGGAAGCTTCGTATATTTTTTTATACATGCTAAGAATACTTTTGTGGATTTTGATTTTTTTTGTGAAATTTTTCATGAAAAGATAAATTGCATTTATAGTGGGGGTTATTTCGAGGAATAGTGGGGGTATATCCTCAAATAACGCGCCTATGATAAGAATTCATGAAACTGATAAAGTCATAGAATCTGAGCCTAGGAGAAGTAAACGGAAATGAACTTCTTGGCCTCGATTACTACGTATTTTCAGGAAAGAAGGTTTCCCTTAGTTTTCAAGGAGCCTAATAGATGCAATTGAAAAGGTCATGAGATACCTTAAGAGGTTTATGAACCTCGGATTATAGATGGTTTCCGCTGTCCTTGAAGGATATAGCGATGCTGATTGGAACATCCTTTCAGATGACTCCAAAGCCACCAGTGGTTATATTTTCAATATAGCTGGTGAAGCTGTTTCTTGGAAGTCACAGAAACAGACCATTTTTGGCACAGTCCATGATGGAGTCTGAGATTTGAGCATTAGCTACGGCTAGTGAAGAAGCAGGTTGGTTGAGTACCCTGCTAGCAGAGAACCCTTTATGGGAAAGACTGATTCCAGTTGTCTTGATCCAGTGCGATAGTACCGCGGCTATTGCGAGAAATACAGAACCGTTTTTATAACGGCAAGAAACGACAAATACGTCGTAAGCACAGTACGGTTAGAGAATTCTATGTACTGGTGTTGAGATATCGGATCAAGTACGAACTGAGGTGAACTCGGTTAATTCTTTGACGAAAGGATTAACTAGAGAAAAAGGTTTTCAAAAACCTCGAAAGGAATGGGACTAAAGCCCTTAGATGGATGAGTCATTCATGATGGTAACCCAACCTATAGACTGGAGATCCCAAGAAATAGGTTCAACGGGTAATAACAAGTTATGAATGATATGATGTGAATCATGCTGACAAAATAACAATCTCATTCCTAGATTAAAGCATGAATTCCTGAAGCGATAGTAGGATGAGTTAAAACTCTTAATGAAGTCTATACTCTATGTGGAGTGGAGTACCTAGCTACAGGAGTACTCTTGATAGACTCACCTAAGTGATTGTGGAAGTTTGGCCGCTTCCTATGGAATTTGTGGGCAAAATTCCTAGAGCCTTCACTTACTGGGATTTACGTGCATGGCCGTAAAGCACGGGCTTTTTAGACTTCACCCAGGAAAAGGTTGTGCGTGTAATGTCTGTTAGAGATAGAGTTCAAAACTACGAGTTACTCTAGTATATTCTAAAGCATTAACACTACGCAAGAGTTCAAGTCGAAAGACACTTTTGTTTATGCACAATCTTATATGTTACAGATTGCTCGATGAAAATTGTTTTTTTCAATCCAAGTGGGGATTGTAAAATTGTTTTTAAAAATCCAAGTGGGGGATTGTTGGAAATTTGGTTTTTTAAAAAGAAAAACAAATAAGTGTTTTCCTGGATTTGAACCCTAGACCTCTTCCCTGGTTTGATCTTTGTATCACAATCAATTGGATAGTCCCATATCAACTATATATCTCTTTGAGGAAGAGTATATAAGAAGATAGTTAGGACTTGGGTTTGGACCCCTTGGGGGTACCACTCTTTTATGAGGAGGGGAGAGATAGGCCCTCGCGCCCACCGCCGCCGCCGTCCGTCCGGTCGGTCAGGTCGGGTCGGGTCGGGTCGAATCATTTAGAAAGCAAAACATCTTTTTGCTGAAATTTTTATTTAAACGAAAAATCATTTTCTAGAGAGGATTGAGTCCAAACGGTTTCTCAAAGACCACGTCTTGGCTCCCATGATTTTTGGCGCAAAATCCGCTACCATGATTTGATATGGCTAATGTATCTAGTCCTTATTTCGTTTTTTCGTTTGAATGATAAATGCCAATTTTCGGTTTTCTAGAGAAGAATGAAGAGGAATAAAAACAGAGCACAAAACGAAAAACAGGGCTTGTCTTCATGTTTTGGTTTTGCTCCAGAGTGATTGCTTCTTCATAGCTTCTTCTGATCTTTTTCCAGTTCTTGATTAAAGAAGAACAGAGCTTCTTCTATCAATCTCTTCTTCCAGTTCTTGAAACGAAAAAACAGAGATAGAACAGAGCTTCCTCTACTGTCCAGTCTTCCTGATTTTCGTTGCCAAAATGAACAACGAAAAAAATAAAACAGAGCTTCCTCTAAATCAGTTCTTGCTGGGAGAGAGATCAGTTTTTATACAGAGACAGTTCTTGTTTCTTCTTCTGATCAGTTTTCAAAAACAGAGTTTTGAACAGAGTGATTTTACTTGAATTAGTCTTGCTTCTTCCAGTTTTGTCAAACAGAGTTCTTGAGCTTATTCGAGATCAGAAACAGTGTTTATGCAAAATCAGAAATTGTTCCTGCGTTTTTTCAAAACAGTAGTGCATCCTGAACGTGTTTTGAAAACAGTGTTTCTGTTTTTGCCGATTTATGATTCCGAGCAAATGATGAGAGGGTGAATAGTATACCGTTCATATATTGTGCGTATTTGAACGAGACAGAGAAGATTCTGGGCTGTTTTATCCTGGGGACGGCGAGGCTATGAAACTGCTAGCACAATCTTGGGCAGAGCTGCGAAACGTCTTAAAGAAAGCGACCTAGTCCGCGACTCAACCCAAGAAATACTGGTATTAACTATTTATTGGATTTCTTTACAGCGTTGAATCTTATACAGAAGTTACGACAAACAGGTATGTGAATTATGAATTTACTTCATAGATTATATTTGTTTGTCAAGAATGTTTGATTACATGAGTATGCTTATGAGTATTTGCTATTGATAGTATGCTTAATGTTTGGATGGATATTATGCTTAATATTTGCATATTGAAATTGACTTGAGTAGAACATCCTATACATTAACTGCAAACTACTTAGAAATGTTTTACTATGACATTATAGGAGCTGATCACATAAATTGTCCCAACAATTTTAAGACGAATTCTTTCTGCCATGATTACAAATACTGAAGTTGCTAAACAAAGTTTGCATACATTTGTAATACAAGAATGCACACATGTGACCACACATACGATTTGAGTTAATTGTTAAGAAGTGAATCATATATAGTTTGATATATATTGATTAGCGATGAACAGTTAATATTCTGAACTCAATGCTTTTTGTTAGCATAAAAATTTTGAGTCAGGAATTTAGGCTTCTTTTAGAAATTGATCCAACTGTTGGTAACAAAAATATGTCTTTGATCTATATGCTTCATTTCCTACAAAGTAATGCATACTAGAAGTGAAGTTGAGTTATGATACTGACTTTAGCTATGGATTATTCCTTGATTCAAAGGGATCCAATGATAGGTTGACAAACATTACTTTGATATTAGTAGAAGTTGTGATCTATAAGCTAATTGACATACTGTTTTGTTATGCAAGGATGATTATATGCATTTTGATTTGACTCTTATTTATGGTTATAGAATAAGCTATATCCTCATGATTCTCATGTATTAGTTATACGCTCGTTGATTGGAAATATCCTTCAATTGAGTTTGAGAACCTTTCCTTGTTATGTAACAAACATAAAAATGGAATAGCAACCATGTTTATGAAGGCCATAAATGAGGATATGTATGCTTATATGAAAGCTTTGAAATATTGTTTTGGAAGAGTCAAACAAAATATATGATTGGGTTGCATTCCTTGTTTTGTACAAGTTGGACTATTCAAGGAAGTGTATGTTATTGCCATGTTGCTTCAATGTGTCTGTATAGTTATGGATCTCATTTGCCTAAACAAAATTTGTCAAGGATTGAAGTTTAGTTTTGTTTGCACTATGCTGCTTTAATGTATCATTGGGTAATAGTGTTTTGTTGTGAAATTGGGATGGAAGCAAGTTTCTCCATTTATTTATTTTATAAATTGGTTATGGTAGAAACTATGCAAGGACATAATCCATGGTAATATTTGAAAAGTTTGGAAAGAGGATTATATTTAAAGATCCACATGATTTAGAGTTTACAACTACGTTTTCAATTTCAGATATCTTTATCTATAATGGTGGTTTACCATGTTGTGTATTTTTTAAAGATATTTTTATGGTGACTTTACTACCATATTGAAATCATATTAATTATGATTAACGTAGTTAGAGATTGACATACATATACACATGATGACATGTAAAATGTAGTCTAAACTCTAAAATCTTGGAGGAATAGAACACCATGCTTTAAAAATTAAATTTCATAGAAATTTAACTATGAAATTGCTGCTATTTTAGGCTTTCTGAGTTGGAATATCATGAAATCTGAATCATTTAATTTCATTTGAACATTTCGTGAGAAGTGCATAATATCATCTATGCATGTTACTCTTTAGATAATGAGTATGCAATTATATGATAATTATGTTATGCATGTTGGAAGATTCAGTCTATTTTGATGAGAACAATAATTGATCTATCATGCAATATAGAATGCCTCTAATAATCAATACAATTGATGGAAAGAAAAACTATGTGTTTAATAGTTGATGTTTGATGTTAAGCTGAGATAAGGAGGCTATAAGGAATCATTTATATATAGATTGACCTATGGATTTTGTTCTTAATGTCAATACATAAATGATTTTGCTAAGACCGTAAGTTGGTCGAACTTCCACATGAGGACTTGTATTCTTATGGAAATGATAAGTTCTCATGATGATGATGTTGATGACAATTTAGATCAATTGAAGCTATTGCTTGATTTTGTTGCGGAACTTTGTTATCAAAGTTTGCAACTAAATTCTTAAAGGCTGAACAAAAATAGCTTGATGTTTACATCAAAATTTGAAAAATTCAGAAGCTGAATTTAGGATACGTGTTCTAATGAAATTCTTAGTTGATCCTTGAACTTAAAAGAAAAAATGAGAATAGCGAGATGAATAGAATGGGTATTTTATTCGATATTCTCATTTTATGGGCCCTTAAGAGTTGAATGCATAGTCATCTTCAGATAGCAAGAAGACCGTCATTTAATATGCATTCAAAAAGGTAGCTAAACTTGTTTTTGACAATAGTTAGAAGGACCGAAGTTCAAAAGTCCCTTAATGGGAAGCTTCGTATATTTTTTTATACATGCTAAGAATACTTTTGTGGATTTTGATTTTTTTTGTGAAATTTTTCATGAAAAGATAAATTGCATTTATAGTGGGGGTTATTTCGAGGAATAGTGGGGGTATATCCTCAAATAACGCGCCTATGATAAGAATTCATGAAACTGATAAAGTCATAGAATCTGAGCCTAGGAGAAGTAAACGGAAATGAACTTCTTGGCCTCGATTACTACGTATTTTCAGGAAAGAAGGTTTCCCTTAGTTTTCAAGGAGCCTAATAGATGCAATTGAAAAGGTCATGAGATACCTTAAGAGGTTTATGAACCTCGGATTATAGATGGTTTCCGCTGTCCTTGAAGGATATAGCGATGCTGATTGGAACATCCTTTCAGATGACTCCAAAGCCACCAGTGGTTATATTTTCAATATAGCTGGTGAAGCTGTTTCTTGGAAGTCACAGAAACAGACCATTTTTGGCACAGTCCATGATGGAGTCTGAGATTTGAGCATTAGCTACGGCTAGTGAAGAAGCAGGTTGGTTGAGTACCCTGCTAGCAGAGAACCCTTTATGGGAAAGACTGATTCCAGTTGTCTTGATCCAGTGCGATAGTACCGCGGCTATTGCGAGAAATACAGAACCGTTTTTATAACGGCAAGAAACGACAAATACGTCGTAAGCACAGTACGGTTAGAGAATTCTATGTACTGGTGTTGAGATATCGGATCAAGTACGAACTGAGGTGAACTCGGTTAATTCTTTGACGAAAGGATTAACTAGAGAAAAAGGTTTTCAAAAACCTCGAAAGGAATGGGACTAAAGCCCTTAGATGGATGAGTCATTCATGATGGTAACCCAACCTATAGACTGGAGATCCCAAGAAATAGGTTCAACGGGTAATAACAAGTTATGAATGATATGATGTGAATCATGCTGACAAAATAACAATCTCATTCCTAGATTAAAGCATGAATTCCTGAAGCGATAGTAGGATGAGTTAAAAACTCTTAATGAAGTCTATACTCTATGTGGAGTGGAGTACCTAGCTACAGGAGTACTCTTGATAGACTCACCTAAGTGATTGTGGAAGTTTGGCCGCTTCCTATGGAATTTGTGGGCAAAATTCCTAGAGCCTTCACTTACTGGGATTTACGTGCATGGCCGTAAAGCACGGGCTTTTAGACTTCACCCAGGAAAAGGTTGTGCGTGTAATGTCTGTTAGAGATAGAGTTCAAAACTACGAGTTACTCTAGTATATTCTAAAGCATTAACACTACGCAAGAGTTCAAGTCGAAAGACACTTTTGTTTATGCACAATCTTATATGTTACAGATTGCTCGATGAAAATTGTTTTTTCAATCCAAGTGGGGATTGTAAAATTGTTTTTAAAAATCCAAGTGGGGGATTGTTGGAAATTTGGTTTTTTAAAAAGAAAAACAAATAAGTGTTTTCCTGGATTTGAACCCTAGACCTCTTCCCTGGTTTGATCTTTGTATCACAATCAATTGGATAGTCCCATATCAACTATATATCTCTTTGAGGAAGAGTATATAAGAAGATAGTTAGGACTTGGGTTTGGACCCCTTGGGGGTACCACTCTTTTATGAGGAGGGGAGAGATAGGCCCTCGCGCCCACCGCCGCCGCCGTCCGTCCGGTCGGTCAGGTCGGGTCGGGTCGGGTCGAATCATTTAGAAAGCAAAACATCTTTTTGCTGAAATTTTTATTTAAACGAAAAATCATTTTCTAGAGAGGATTGAGTCCAAACGGTTTCTCAAAGACCACGTCTTGGCTCCCATGATTTTTGGCGCAAAATCCGCTACCATGATTTGATATGGCTAATGTATCTAGTCCTTATTTCGTTTTTTCGTTTGAATGATAAATGCCAATTTTCGGTTTTCTAGAGAAGAATGAAGAGGAATAAAAACAGAGCACAAAACGAAAAACAGGGCTTGTCTTCATGTTTTGGTTTTGCTCCAGAGTGATTGCTTCTTCATAGCTTCTTCTGATCTTTTTCCAGTTCTTGATTAAAGAAGAACAGAGCTTCTTCTATCAATCTCTTCTTCCAGTTCTTGAAACGAAAAAACAGAGATAGAACAGAGCTTCCTCTACTGTCCAGTCTTCCTGATTTTCGTTGCCAAAATGAACAACGAAAAAAATAAAACAGAGCTTCCTCTAAATCAGTTCTTGCTGGGAGAGAGATCAGTTTTTATACAGAGACAGTTCTTGTTTCTTCTTCTGATCAGTTTTCAAAAACAGAGTTTTGAACAGAGTGATTTTACTTGAATTAGTCTTGCTTCTTCCAGTTTTGTCAAACAGAGTTCTTGAGCTTATTCGAGATCAGAAACAGTGTTTATGCAAAATCAGAAATTGTTCCTGCGTTTTTTCAAAACAGTAGTGCATCCTGAACGTGTTTTGAAAACAGTGTTTCTGTTTTTGCCGATTTATGATTCCGAGCAAATGATGAGAGGGTGAATAGTATACCGTTCATATATTGTGCGTATTTGAACGAGACAGAGAAGATTCTGGGCTGTTTTATCCTGGGGACGGCGAGGCTATGAAACTGCTAGCACAATCTTGGGCAGAGCTGCGAAACGTCTTAAAGAAAGCGACCTAGTCCGCGACTCAACCCAAGAAATACTGGTATTAACTATTTATTGGATTTCTTTACAGCGTTGAATCTTATACAGAAGTTACGACAAACAGGTATGTGAATTATGAATTTACTTCATAGATTATATTTGTTTGTCAAAGAATGTTTGATTACATGAGTATGCTTATGAGTATTTGCTATTGATAGTATGCTTAATGTTTGGATGGATATTATGCTTAATATTTGCATATTGAAATTGACTTGAGTAGAACATCCTATACATTAACTGCAAACTACTTAGAAATGTTTTACTATGACATTATAGGAGCTGATCACATAAATTGTCCCAACAATTTTAAGACGAATTCTTTCTGCCATGATTACAAATACTGAAGTTGCTAAACAAAGTTTGCATACATTTGTAATACAAGAATGCACACATGTGACCACACATACGATTTGAGTTAATTGTTAAGAAGTGAATCATATATAGTTTGATATATATTGATTAGCGATGAACAGTTAATATTCTGAACTCAATGCTTTTTGTTAGCATAAAAATTTTGAGTCAGGAATTTAGGCTTCTTTTAGAAATTGATCCAACTGTTGGTAACAAAAATATGTCTTTGATCTATATGCTTCATTTCCTACAAAGTAATGCATACTAGAAGTGAAGTTGAGTTATGATACTGACTTTAGCTATGGATTATTCCTTGATTCAAAGGGATCCAATGATAGGTTGACAAACATTACTTTGATATTAGTAGAAGTTGTGATCTATAAGCTAATTGACATACTGTTTTGTTATGCAAGGATGATTATATGCATTTTGATTTGACTCTTATTTATGGTTATAGAATAAGCTATATCCTCATGATTCTCATGTATTAGTTATACGCTCGTTGATTGGAAATATCCTTCAATTGAGTTTGAGAACCTTTCCTTGTTATGTAACAAACATAAAAATGGAATAGCAACCATGTTTATGAAGGCCATAAATGAGGATATGTATGCTTATATGAAAGCTTTGAAATATTGTTTTGGAAGAGTCAAACAAAATATATGATTGGGTTGCATTCCTTGTTTTGTACAAGTTGGACTATTCAAGGAAGTGTATGTTATTGCCATGTTGCTTCAATGTGTCTGTATAGTTATGGATCTCATTTGCCTAAACAAAATTTGTCAAGGATTGAAGTTTAGTTTTGTTTGCACTATGCTGCTTTAATGTATCATTGGGTAATAGTGTTTTGTTGTGAAATTGGGATGGAAGCAAGTTTCTCCATTTATTTATTTTATAAATTGGTTATGGTAGAAACTATGCAAGGACATAATCCATGGTAATATTTGAAAAGTTTGGAAAGAGGATTATATTTAAAGATCCACATGATTTAGAGTTTACAACTACGTTTTCAATTTCAGATATCTTTATCTATAATGGTGGTTTACCATGTTGTGTATTTTTTAAAGATATTTTTATGGTGACTTTACTACCATATTGAAATCATATTAATTATGATTAACGTAGTTAGAGATTGACATACATATACACATGATGACATGTAAAATGTAGTCTAAACTCTAAAATCTTGGAGGAATAGAACACCATGCTTTAAAAATTAAATTTCATAGAAATTTAACTATGAAATTGCTGCTATTTTAGGCTTTCTGAGTTGGAATATCATGAAATCTGAATCATTTAATTTCATTTGAACATTTCGTGAGAAGTGCATAATATCATCTATGCATGTTACTCTTTAGATAATGAGTATGCAATTATATGATAATTATGTTATGCATGTTGGAAGATTCAGTCTATTTTGATGAGAACAATAATTGATCTATCATGCAATATAGAATGCCTCTAATAATCAATACAATTGATGGAAAGAAAAACTATGTGTTTAATAGTTGATGTTTGATGTTAAGCTGAGATAAGGAGGCTATAAGGAATCATTTATATATAGATTGACCTATGGATTTTGTTCTTAATGTCAATACATAAATGATTTTGCTAAGACCGTAAGTTGGTCGAACTTCCACATGAGGACTTGTATTCTTATGGAAATGATAAGTTCTCATGATGATGATGTTGATGACAATTTAGATCAATTGAAGCTATTGCTTGATTTTGTTGCGGAACTTTGTTATCAAAGTTTGCAACTAAATTCTTAAAGGCTGAACAAAAATAGCTTGATGTTTACATCAAAATTTGAAAAATTCAGAAGCTGAATTTAGGATACGTGTTCTAATGAAATTCTTAGTTGATCCTTGAACTTAAAAGAAAAAATGAGAATAGCGAGATGAATAGAATGGGTATTTTATTCGATATTCTCATTTTATGGGCCCTTAAGAGTTGAATGCATAGTCATCTTCAGATAGCAAGAAGACCGTCATTTAATATGCATTCAAAAAGGTAGCTAAACTTGTTTTTGACAATAGTTAGAAGGACCGAAGTTCAAAAGTCCCTTAATGGGAAGCTTCGTATATTTTTTTATACATGCTAAGAATACTTTTGTGGATTTTGATTTTTTTTGTGAAATTTTTCATGAAAAGATAAATTGCATTTATAGTGGGGGTTATTTCGAGGAATAGTGGGGGTATATCCTCAAATAACGCGCCTATGATAAGAATTCATGAAACTGATAAAGTCATAGAATCTGAGCCTAGGAGAAGTAAACGGAAATGAACTTCTTGGCCTCGATTACTACGTATTTTCAGGAAAGAAGGTTTCCCTTAGTTTTCAAGGAGCCTAATAGATGCAATTGAAAAGGTCATGAGATACCTTAAGAGGTTTATGAACCTCGGATTATAGATGGTTTCCGCTGTCCTTGAAGATATAGCGATGCTGATTGGAACATCCTTTCAGATGACTCCAAAGCCACCAGTGGTTATATTTTCAATATAGCTGGTGAAGCTGTTTCTTGGAAGTCACAGAAACAGACCATTTTTGGCACAGTCCATGATGGAGTCTGAGATTTGAGCATTAGCTACGGCTAGTGAAGAAGCAGGTTGGTTGAGTACCCTGCTAGCAGAGAACCCTTTATGGGAAAGACTGATTCCAGTTGTCTTGATCCAGTGCGATAGTACCGCGGCTATTGCGAGAAATACAGAACCGTTTTTATAACGGCAAGAAACGACAAATACGTCGTAAGCACAGTACGGTTAGAGAATTCTATGTACTGGTGTTGAGATATCGGATCAAGTACGAACTGAGGTGAACTCGGTTAATTCTTTGACGAAAGGATTAACTAGAGAAAAAGGTTTTCAAAAACCTCGAAAGGAATGGGACTAAAGCCCTTAGATGGATGAGTCATTCATGATAGTAACCCAACCTATAGACTGGAGATCCCAAGAAATAGGTTCAACGGGTAATAACAAGTTATGAATGATATGATGTGAATCATGCTGACAAAATAACAATCTCATTCCTAGATTAAAGCATGAATTCCTGAAGCGATAGTAGGATGAGTTAAAAACTCTTAATGAAGTCTATACTCTATGTGGAGTGGAGTACCTAGCTACAGGAGTACTCTTGATAGACTCACCTAAGTGATTGTGGAAGTTTGGCCGCTTCCTATGGAATTTGTGGGCAAAATTCCTAGAGCCTTCACTTACTGGGATTTACGTGCATGGCCGTAAAGCACGGGCTTTTTAGACTTCACCCAGGAAAAGGTTGTGCGTGTAATGTCTGTTAGAGATAGAGTTCAAAACTACGAGTTACTCTAGTATATTCTAAAGCATTAACACTACGCAAGAGTTCAAGTCGAAAGACACTTTTGTTTATGCACAATCTTATATGTTACAGATTGCTCGATGAAAATTGTTTTTTCAATCCAAGTGGGGATTGTAAAATTGTTTTTAAAAATCCAAGTGGGGGATTGTTGGAAATTTGGTTTTTTAAAAAGAAAAACAAATAAGTGTTTTCCTGGATTTGAACCCTAGACCTCTTCCCTGGTTTGATCTTTGTATCACAATCAATTGGATAGTCCCATATCAACTATATATCTCTTTGAGGAAGAGTATATAAGAAGATAGTTAGGACTTGGGTTTGGACCCCTTGGGGGTACCACTCTTTTATGAGGAGGGGAGAGATAGGCCCTCGCGCCCACCGCCGCCGCCGTCCGTCCGGTCGGTCAGGTCGGGTCGGGTCGAATCATTTAGAAAGCAAAACATCTTTTTGCTGAAATTTTTATTTAAACGAAAAATCATTTTCTAGAGAGGATTGAGTCCAAACGGTTTCTCAAAGACCACGTCTTGGCTCCCATGATTTTTGGCGCAAAATCCGCTACCATGATTTGATATGGCTAATGTATCTAGTCCTTATTTCGTTTTTTCGTTTGAATGATAAATGCCAATTTTCGGTTTTCTAGAGAAGAATGAAGAGGAATAAAAACAGAGCACAAAACGAAAAACAGGGCTTGTCTTCATGTTTTGGTTTTGCTCCAGAGTGATTGCTTCTTCATAGCTTCTTCTGATCTTTTTCCAGTTCTTGATTAAAGAAGAACAGAGCTTCTTCTATCAATCTCTTCTTCCAGTTCTTGAAACGAAAAAACAGAGATAGAACAGAGCTTCCTCTACTGTCCAGTCTTCCTGATTTTCGTTGCCAAAATGAACAACGAAAAAATAAAACAGAGCTTCCTCTAAATCAGTTCTTGCTGGGAGAGAGATCAGTTTTTATACAGAGACAGTTCTTGTTTCTTCTTCTGATCAGTTTTCAAAAACAGAGTTTTGAACAGAGTGATTTTACTTGAATTAGTCTTGCTTCTTCCAGTTTTGTCAAACAGAGTTCTTGAGCTTATTCGAGATCAGAAACAGTGTTTATGCAAAATCAGAAATTGTTCCTGGCGTTTTTTCAAAACAGTAGTGCATCCTGAACGTGTTTTGAAAACAGTGTTTCTGTTTTTGCCGATTTATGATTCCGAGCAAATGATGAGAGGGTGAATAGTATACCGTTCATATATTGTGCGTATTTGAACGAGACAGAGAAGATTCTGGGCTGTTTTATCCTGGGGACGGCGAGGCTATGAAACTGCTAGCACAATCTTGGGCAGAGCTGCGAAACGTCTTAAAGAAAGCGACCTAGTCCGCGACTCAACCCAAGAAATACTGGTATTAACTATTTATTGGATTTCTTTACAGCGTTGAATCTTATACAGAAGTTACGACAAACAGGTATGTGAATTATGAATTTACTTCATAGATTATATTTGTTTGTCAAAGAATGTTTGATTACATGAGTATGCTTATGAGTATTTGCTATTGATAGTATGCTTAATGTTTGGATGGATATTATGCTTAATATTTGCATATTGAAATTGACTTGAGTAGAACATCCTATACATTAACTGCAAACTACTTAGAAATGTTTTACTATGACATTATAGGAGCTGATCACATAAATTGTCCCAACAGATTCACTTTTAGTTAGTCCAATAATGTGAGCCAGAGAACTTTAATCACTTTTAATTAGTCCAATAATGAACTTTAATCACTTTAGGCAGTCCAATAATGTGTGGCACGTTTCTTTGGCATTTTGATTGCAAATTATGTGTGGCACGTTTGCAAAGTTCACTTTTAGGTAGTCCAATAATATGAACGAGCCAGAGAACTTTAATCACTTTTATGTGTGGAATATTTGCATTTGGACTTGAACAAATCATAGTTTCTTAGGCATTTTGATTGCAAATTATGTGTGGCACGTTTGCATTTGGGTTTTTCTTTCACAGGAGGACTTGGTGAAGTCTTTGGGATTTGGATTTTGTACAGCTGCAATTCTTGCAAGAGATCTCAAGTCCTTCAAAATTAACGTAAGTCTTCAATCATCCCATGTTTTATGGACCCATGCATGAAAATGAAAAAGGAAAAGAAAAAGAGGTTTCCTCTGCACTCAACTTCACTTTCTTCATCCACCATCATGTCGACATGTTCAGAGCTAAAAAGGAGAATTTGAAGTTTCCTCTCAAAGTCATGGAAATACAGTTTTAAGAAAAATATTTGCCATTGAAAACAAAACATGTTTATCTTCAAACTCAAGTTTTCTATTTTTCTCAGTTTCTCATTACATTTAACCAATGTTTTCTTCTTATATCTTCACCATCAAGTGCTAATAACTTGGGAATGCTATGGTGTGTCGCTAAAACATTCAGTGAAAATGCGCTCAGCAAGCTAGATCTGAAAACAAATTTATTAGGTTTTAATCAAAGAGAGAACAATCTAACAAAAATGCATTGGACAAACATGATGATTTTTTTAAACACACAAAAGAAATCGAATACAAATAAAATCCCATTAGAAAGAACTTCAACTGAAAAGGTTGGAATTTTATTGCATTAGTAATAACTAAGAAACATTGACAACTTCAACTGAACCAGAGACTGGCATAGAACATGCGAGGATAAAGTGTGATATATCCTTTCCTCGGGCAACAAGGCAGTCGTTTTTGCGAAGAAGAATGATTTCAACGTCTTCGGACAAAGAATAGTTGGAACAGACACTATCCAAAGTAGTCTGAGAGGCTTTGTTTGGAGAAATATGAGTTTCACAAATGGAAAACTGATCACCAACCAACATGTCGCCAGCAAGCATTGTAAAAAGGGAAGAACGAGCGAGGAAAAATAGGCAGCAGAAGAAAAGAAATAACACTACAGATGACATAAAGAAATAAGAAGAGTAGCCATAACACCTTTTAAGCAACTGGAAAACAAAGAAACCGCTCACGCAGAGAGTTAACTACGACCATTATAAAAGATAAAGACAACATTCGACAAAAGTATGCAACTTTAACTGAGTTTTGTCCATATTTACTTCATTCAAGTTGCACTAAATAACATGTATGTGTCAATACCTAATTAGTGCAACAAATGCACTACAGTACACCATGTTGCACTGAATCACCTCATTCTCTCAAAGTTTTTAATTTTGGGCTAAAAATTGGGTCTGTAAAAAAATTGGGCCTGTAAAAAAATTGGACATGTTTTAATGAAAGTCTTTCAAATGCTTGAGCCTGAAATTTCGACCCAACCGAACCAAACCGATCCGAAATTCGATTCAACCGAATTCATCGGTTTACAAATACAAAATTTGGTTTCGGTTTGGGTTTTGGGCAAACCGAATGAAATCGGTTCGAAATCGGTTTGGAGCTCAAAACCGAACCGAACCGACATTGCCCACCCCTACTGTTTTTGGGATTGTTACAAAAATGCATAGTGAATACAGTTTTATGAAAAATATTTGCCATTGAAAACAAACAACATTCATGTTTATCTTCAAACTCAAGTTTTATTATTATTATTATTATTATTATTATTATTATTATTATTCTCAGCTTCTCAGTACCTGAATGTTTTCTTGTCATATCTGTTGAGAAAAGTGCCGACAGTGACATTCCTCTTTTATTTCGGTGGATAATATTAAAGTCTCAGAGAGTGGCACCGATTGTTGGAGGAAAGTGGGAGCTAAAAGGACATTCAGATTAAATTATCCCACTCATTGTTGAAAAATTGATGTCGGCAATACAAATTGACAAAAACATAAGGAAGAAGAACCTGGATTTCGGCTTGAATGTGGTCGATCTATGCTGGATCTGAGTTGGATTTGAGTTGAACCTTCAAGAAGATATCTGGAGGAAGAAGGAAGAAGATGGTGGAAGGTGATGGAACCCTCCATCACCGCCACTCTCCACCGCCAAAGAGAACCTATAAAAGGAGGAATCCCCTTCCTCTTTAGATAATCTTCTTCCTTGTAAAACATGCGAGGATAAAGTGTGATATATCCTTTCCTCGGGCAACAAGGCAGTCGTTTTTGCGAAAAAGAATGATTTCAACGTCTTCAGACAAAGAATAGTTGGAACAGACACTATCCAAAGTAGTCTGAAAGGCTTTGTTTGGAGAAATGTGAGTTTCACAAGTGGAAAACTGATCACCAAGCAACATGTCGCCTGCAAGCATCGTAAAAAGGGAAGAACGAGCGAGGAAAAAGAGGCAGCACAAGAAAAGAAATAACACTACAGATGGCGTAAATAAATAAGAAGAGCAACCACAACACCTTTTAAGCAACTGGAAAACAAAGAGACCGCTCACGCAGAGAGTTAACTACGACCATTATAAAAGGTAAAGACAACATTTGGTAAAGGTATGCAACTTTAACTGAGTTTTGTCCATATTTACTGCATTCTTCCAACAGAGTTACTGACTTAAGCATTGGAGTGTCTTTAACCACCAAAAAAGTAGTCATTGACAGTTTAACGATGGTTTTGCATATCAAACTCACAAAAAAAACAATTTTTAGATGCATCAACTCTCATTTGGACTTTCTTGCTCTATTATCATTATTATTATTTTATATTTATTAATTTTTCAAAGTCTCAAGGAATTATATTGCATCCATGAAGTCAAGTCATTTCGATTCTAAATGGCGAGGAAACCAGCGAGGGAGGGAGTGGACTAGAACAAATATATATGAGTAATTCTAGCTGGCTTGGGTAACCAGCCTGGGTTGACTGTCTAAGGGTTGAAATTACATTTTTGCCCCCCCCTCTTTAAACCCCTTTTTGGAGAAAAGTGTTCAAAGAGGGGGGGGGCAAAAATGCAATTTCGCCCCCCCTAGGCAGTCAACCCAGGCTGGTTTTCCTAGGCCATTTAGAATTTCTGAATATATATATAGTAAATTTCGATTCTAATTTGCATACGTGTTGGAAACTTTAACACCTGGAGTCAAGTCTTTCATATATATATATATATATATAGTAGAATTTCCACGATATCTGAGAAAAAGGCAATCATAAATGCCATGCCGTCTATGATGGGACTAGAACAAATCGTGATTTCGTTGTCATTTGCATTTGGATTTTTCTTTCACGGGAAAAAGATAAAGAGGTTCTCATGCTCACTTCTTTATTAACCATCATGTTCCGGGAAAAACCATAATAGTTGAAGTAGTTAACACTACAAGAAATATGATAAAAGAGCAAGCCACAAGAAAAGGTGCGAGGAAGGAGAATATGAAATTTCCTCTCAAATTGGTACATTTGTAATAACTCTCAAAACAGTATCACTTTTGAGATGTTACGATTCACCAAATAATTTCAAGTCAAAACTAAATTTAGTCAAAAAAATGAAAAACAGTAACAAAAAAAATGATATAATAAGTTGGATCATCATGGATAGTATCACTTTTATAACCATACTCTTCATGGTGATACAATTATTGTATCATTTTGTTTGTGAAAATGTGTAAAATTGTAAGGTGAATTGTTACAGTTCAAAAGTGATACATTTTTTGGGGTTGTTACAAAATTGCATAGTGAATGGAGGAAAGTAGGAGCTAAAGGGACATTCAGGTTAAATTATCCCACTCATTGTAGAAAAATTGATGTCGGTAGTACAAATTGACAAAAAGAGAAGGAAGAAGAACCTGGATTTCGGCTTGAATGTGGTGGATCTTTGTTGGATCTGAGTTGGATTTGAGTTGAACCTTCAAGAAGACAGCTGGAGGAAGAAGGAAGAAGATGGTGGAAAGTGATGGAACCCTCCATCACCGCCACTCTCCACCGCCAAAGAGAACCTATAAAAAGAGGAAGGGGCCTCTTTAGATAATCGATCTTCTTCCTTGTAAGAGAAATCCTCCTTGTTTGCAAGATCTGTGAAGTTTGAGGCTAGGGTTTATCTCTCCTGTTTGTGAGAGAAAGAAGAATGGGAGGAGAGGAGAGAGAGTGTTTGGTTTGTTGTTTTGTTTTGATTTTGTGTTATACGCAATTAGCGTATCTATGTGGTGTCGTTGAGACACCTTGTATTTGTAACGTCATAGACGTTTTGTAGTTCTCTACATTTGTAATATTTCGATTTCATTAGTAAAGTTGGTATTTGTCGTGGACGTAGGCGAGTTTGCTGAACCACGCTAAATTGGTTGTCTCCGATATTTGTTAGTATTTTGTTTGTAGCTTCGCATTTCGACATTTGTAACGCTTTTGCCCGTAACACTCATATCATTTTATCCCATTCCATCTTCTCACTGAGGGTAAAGCAATTGTTTTCTCTTTAGTAAAGATTTGTAGCAGTCCATGGATGTAACTCAAGTTGATAAACCACTTAATTTGTTTGTCATAATTTATTTTTCTCACTCTCGTAATCTTGTTAACTGGGAAATTGATGTTTTTTTCCAACAATATCTTCACCATCAAGTACTAATAAGTAATAACTTGGGAACGCTACTGTGTGTCACATGGACCTGGAATCAGTAAAAAAAAAAAAAAACTACAACATTCAGAGAATATGCGCCAGCAAAATCTCAAAACGAATTTATTAGGATTTAGAGAGAACAATCTAACAAAAAGTTCATTTGTAATCAATGCCTTCAGGACATCCTGGCTTACTGAAAATAATTGAACATTTCTTGGTGTGCATTTTGCAAAAAAAAAAAAAAAACCACATTCTTTTCTACTCTTCCTTTTCTAGAATATCTATCCAACAAGTATGGCTGCTGCAAACATCGTCCGTCCCTTGGCCAATTGTTTTTTTAGGAATAATAAAAGAACAAATTTCTCCCACTTCTATCAAGGAACAAACGGTTTACGATGATGATCCAATAGTGTTGGTTACCAGAAATAATTGACTTGGTATTACGGCAAGATCTTAAATGTTGATCAGCTAACTCTCTGCAAAGTTTTCTCCCATGATCAAAAGGACAAGCGAGGACCAACCAGTGAAGGAACACACCTTTGCCTTTCCCCTTGCTCTCTTGATCATACTGCTCCCACAAATACCCAGTTTGCCAATAGTTATTAACTATATTCCTGCCAAATAAACAAGAGTCTTAAGGCATCAATGAGGTTGTTATGTTAGTATTAGCAAGTAGAGTAAACTACCTAATCAAATTATCCTGTAATTCCTTATACAATGGTTCTGGCTTTCATCCCATATGGTTCATTCTCTGCAAAGATAAACCACATTATAGGAAAAACAAACAAATTAGATAAAAGTTTTGTTTTCTACAACACCAAGTACACTTTCAAGTACCTTGGGAATAATGGTGCAATGCTGAAAGAATCGAGTAATTCATGTTCATCCAAAACTTATGAATTGCAACGAACTGAATGAACAAAAAAGACAGCATTTGGCAATCATGTGACAAATAAATAGACATTATGAATTGCAGTATAGCTTGTTTTAGCAAGTGAACAGAGTCCATAATCTGTCCACAAAGTGCTCCTAGAATATTTTCATGTTGAATTTTTAATACTTGGAAATTGCTTTAATGAACAAGTGTTTATTTCACTTCATGAAGCTTGCTCTTGGCAGGGGCTAAAAAAGGTGAATCATAAGCCCTTACTAGCTTCTAAAACTTTGTTGTAAATTTTCAATAAAGCTTTGAGTAAGAAATCAAATCCCTAATCATATTAGTGCATCAAGCTTACCTTTTCAGTGTGATTCCCAAAATCAAAATAAGTTCCAGAAACATCATCGAAGTGCATCTGTACAAAAATAAAGAAAAACCTAAAGTTAGCAACGAGAACGTGCTCATGAATATTAGATACTAAAATGAAGTAGGAGAAGCTAACATGAACTATGAGAATGCCATATTTGTCACCCTAATAATATTGGAGGTACATTTGTCCAACAACAGATTTTTCCAAGAGAAAGGCAAAAGGGAGAAAGAACCAATATTAGAAATAAGGCCTAGTCCATTGTATTTCTCCAGTTACCTAGTGGCCTTGCATCTGTTTTGATCTATATAAGTTTTCAGCTTGAACAGAAAATTTGGAAACCTATCTCTTCTTTTATATAATGGTTGTCAATTCCACACTTTGAATCAAAATTTGTTTGCTTATAAAAGAAAATGTGCATTTACAACTTCTTTTTAGTTTCATGAGCAAAAACAGTGAACAGAGATATATTTAATCATAGTAACGACTTGCAATGAATGCTGCATGAAAATTGCATAAATAAAAGCCTTGCGAGTGACCGAACAGGTTAACAGTACATGAGGCCAATTTAACAACATTTATATGAAAATGAACTACCCAAGCCCAACATAATCCCACAAATCGTAACTAAAGAATTCTGAGAATGATTGTAAAATTAAAAATATGCAAAGAAATAAACACATGACTAACTGCTAGAACACAAAACTTTGGATATAAAACCAACGAATTGTATTCACCTAATTGAGAATTATTTAACCGTTGGAACAAAGCTAGCTCCAAGCCGAACATGAGTTCTTTTTAGGAAGGAAGAGATATCTTTGCTTTCAGCATCAGTAAATTTGTTTCCTTTGATGCCACGAAATAGATCTGAAAGAAAAGACCGTAGACCGTAGAACTGGAATTAGCATTCTGATTTGTATCATATAATGACAGATAGTTATCAAATCAGCTGCACCAATAAATTTTTGCATGCATAATCAAAACAGAAAAGGAAATGTGTTCATGGAGAAGTGGAGCCTTCTGACTGCTAAGCAACATTAACCTCGTAAAGCTTAGAGGGTGTTTGTTTTTATTTCTGAAGGAGTCAGAAGTCTTAATAAAAAGTGAATCACTTTGTTTAAGAGTGTTTGGGCGTTTGTTTTTTTTTAAGTGCTTAGAAGCTAACTTCTGAACGAGCATGAATGAATTGTTTGTTTTACTTCTGAATGAGCTGCTGATTAGAAGCTGTAAAATTAAAATATGTTTGTTTTTAGGTGCTGAATGAGAACTGTTTGACAATTTTGCCCCCACTGAGCTGAAAAAATTTATGACATAAATATTATACTTAAAATCATACCGAATACGACTGTGGCGTTATTGTTGAATTTGGGCAATACGTCTGTGGCATTTTAATTAGTTATTTGATTTGATATTTTATGATACACATAAGGCATATAAACTACATGCTAAAAACTTGAAAATATACATGAGATAGAGAGTTTGAGAGATTAAGAAAAACTTGAAAATACATAAAATAAAATAAAAATGAAGGAGAGAAAGGAGTACCACAATGTTTGGTGAAGAGAATGAAGGTATGCCACCAAAATTTAGCCCTACTTATTTTAAGAAGATGGATGCAACAATTGTCATTACAAAATTATGTTAAGGTTATTATTGGAATAATTTTTTACTAAGAACTCAGTGTTAAGTGATCAGCACCTCCATGTTGCTTACTCCAATCAGAAGCAGAACTTCTGATCAGAACTAAAAACAAACACTCCAAACAAGGTGGTCCACTTCTTATTAAGACTTCTGACTCCATTCAAAAGCAAAAACAAACCCCTTCTTTGTTTTTAGTTATGATCAGAACTTCTACTTCTGATTGGAGTAAGCAACAGGAGGGTGCTGATCACAGTGCTAAGTAAAAAAACATTTCAATAATAACCTTAATATAATTTTGTAATGACAATTGTTGCACTCATCTTCTTAAAAATACACAGGGCTAAATTTTGACGGCACATTCATTCTCTTCACCAAGCATTGTGGTTCTACTTAACTTCACAAGGACGATAAGAAACTTATATCTTTTCTCTCCTTCATTTTTGTTTTTGTTTTTGTTTTTTCTGTATTTTCAAGTTTTTCTTCATCTCTCCAACTTTCCCTCTCATGTATATTTTCAACTCTCGTTCATCTTTGGTCATATTTTGATATTCTTGTGATGAAATGTATTGTAACATTCTCTTGAATTTGAATAATTATTGAATATGATTTTAAGTACAATATTTATGTCCTAAATTTTTCAGCTCAGTAGGGCAAAATTGTTGAACAGTTCTAATTCAATACCTAAAAACGAACACCTTTAAATTTTACAGCTTCTAATTAGCAGCTGATTCAGAAGCAAAACAAATAATTTATTCAGAAGTTTGTTTAGAACTTCCAACTTCAGTTAGAAGTTAGCTTCTAATCACTTAAAAAAAACAAACGCCCTCTTAGACAAAGCACGACTAGTTTCACCATGTATTGGCAATGTCACTGCCATTGCATAACACACTAATATAAGCATACACAAGCATGATCTATGTTACATAGGTGTCGATATCTAACATGGATACGAGGTGGTTTTAGACGGCCAAGAAAACACAATACATGAGACACTGAGACACACCTTTACGTTGTATTATTTACGTTTTTTGAGCAATAAGTTTTGAATTATTTGTTTTAATTCATTCAATTGTAGATCAATATTGTTACACATGTACTACTAACTTGTCATAATATACTTGTAAGATTATAAATAAAAATTTGAAATTTTTCAATAACAAAACTTTTACAGAGAAACAAAATTTGAAGATTCAAGAGCCAGAATGGTTTATGGTTTTGTTACTAATAAGATTAGAGAGGGAAATAGGAAATTTATTGAGAGATCGATTGAGGGACAAGACGACCTAGAAATGTTATTTTCCCAATAAACAAACAATTAACGGTCCAAAATCTTGTTTAAGACATACATTAGTCTCCAAAGACAGTGGGTGTCTGTCACGTACAAAACACGTGATTGTGTGGGTTGCACCGCTGTCCAGGCATGCGCGCTCATCAGTTAATGCACAGAACTGCTTGAATGCCCTGCATTTGGAAGCATAGATCAGAATATTGCGACACATCGTACTTTCAAATTACAAACCTCGAATATCTGGGATCTATGTATTTGGATTTCAAGGAAAAACGTGAGGTACCATCATTCGATGCAAGTAATTGCAATGCCACAAGAACCTGCCTGACTGCAAGACAGAGTATGAATCCCTCAAGCCAAGTTCATTTTAGTGAAAGGAAAATGCAAGAAGAAATATCTCCTTCGCTGAAGAAATTTCTATTGCAGACTCGGAGTTTGAAACCATTGAGAAGTTTATGGTACATTTCAATTAGAAGCCTTGGCACTAACAAAATTTCAATATAGTAATACAACATTACAACTTGTTTAACTGCGGGCTTGAAGCAATAGGTTGAAGTTCAGGAACCATGAAGCCAATTTGATCACTGCCTTGTTAATTTCCTAATCTAACCTCAAGCAAGGTCACTTTATTGCTCAGCACTAGGAACTAAGCTTTAGCATAACCATTTTCCGTCATTTCTGTATCCTCAGCCATGATTATCTCCATGTCCCTCATGTCACGTTTCAGTACACTTCCAAGCCTTGCAATTGCTTCCGTCTGCTGTTGCAAGACCTGCACCAAAAGAACGGAAGCACAACTAGGTGATTAAAAAATCCAGGGTATTATATCAAGCCAAAACCAATTTTGACAGATCTTATTTTTTACCTCTTGCATATCCGCAAGGCTTTGTTCATGTATTTTGGTTGATCCAGGAAGATAAACAGAACCACCACCACCAATCCCGTTTGCTTGAACACGAGATATAGAAAGTAGATTGTGAACTCTCCTCGACAGTTCTGCTCCAGATCCTTTCAGCTGGAACAAGTATCCAGGTTTGTCAGACAATAATTCCTACTTGAGAATCCCCATAGGAAGAGAAACAAAGATGGTGCAGATGAGAAAACTAACCTGCATTGTCAGTGCAGCCAGCTTCTCAGCCAATTCAGCTTCACCTTTCATTAATGGTACTCTACAACCCTTGCCCTCCAATGCCTCCACTATTCTCATTACCTATGTTAGGATAGATGTGCAATTATTAGAAGTGAGAATCAAAATAATATACCACATCCTAACAACATATTCAAAGAATCCAGATCGAATGTATCCAGGTTGGAAGGTGCAGAATCTCACACCTAACAAATTGAAGAAAACATAAAATGAAAGACAGTCAGGTCAGCATGAATGTTATTTTCTTGAGTAGGGACTCTGAACCCTCCACCCAGATAGAGATGATCTCAATTCATATTCAAAATAAATGATCCAAGGGTGATCATCTTGGCCTCATCACGTTAGTTTCACAAACGACAATGATCAAATTGAGGTACTCAGAGACCACCAAGGTAACAAAACCAGCTTTTGCACTATGGTCTACAGTAGTGTCAATTTATAGTCTGATCAAATGGTACCATTGGATTCAACCTGATTTGTCCGGCTTTTAGTACTAGATGACTATACTCCTTTAAAGTTTCAAGAAAACAAATAAAGGAAATAAAACTCTACTCTAATATTCAAAATCTACATT
This sequence comes from Berberis thunbergii, assembly GCA_003290165.1. Taxonomy (NCBI): domain Eukaryota; kingdom Viridiplantae; phylum Streptophyta; class Magnoliopsida; order Ranunculales; family Berberidaceae; genus Berberis; species Berberis thunbergii. Next base: position 49,290 of record QNQO01000591.1, on the reverse strand, counting down.
CATTTTGACATTCGCTGACGTAGCATGTTTTCATTGAATGAAGGCTTTTTTCATTACATAACTTTTTGAAAATCAAAAAGTGTGAACCAATGAGAGTACGCCACATCACAAATGTCAAAATGAATATAGATTTTGAATGTTAGAGTAGAAGGACTCGTAAAGGAAGCTTTCTCACCCTTAAGAGCCTCCTTTGAAGACTTTGCTCTTGCTGCCGCAACTTTTGGATCCATGGAAGAGTGTCTGCTTGAAAATGCCTTTGAAGCTATAACACAGATGATTCAGGTTAGCATAAAATAATATACATAGTTAATCATGCTTGAGATGACAAAAGATTGAGACGATATATACCATTTTCACATTTGTTTGAGTTGTACGAAGCCTTTCTGCATCAGAAAGCATAACTTCATCTTGAAGCTGCATTAATACATCAAGTTTCAGATAAAACACATTAACATAATGATTAAATTCCAAGGACTCTGGAAAAAGATAGCACCAGAAAAAATGACGAACTTTTCAACAAAGCAGACAAGCAAGATTATTATAGCAATGAGATTCTAGAGAAGTAGAGAAGGGTGAGATAAATGCTTCAAACAGATACAGGTTTCCAAATGCAAGTAGATGCTTTTGAGGTTTTGTCTTATAGACACATCTGATTGTTTGTTGATATCTCCAAGTCTCAATATGTTAAAATACTAGAAGTGCTGCCTCAGCTATAAAAGTTATATGATTGCTTATATTTTAAAGGCTAACACTATTTAACACCACCATTTATATTGTCCCACACCACCACCCTCACATTGCTCTCCCACACCACCACTAATTTTTTTATTTTTTTTTAACGTCCCACTCTTTCTCTTCTCTGTTTCAAGCAAACAAAACCTTGTCCATTTTATTGCTTATTGTGTACCAAGATTGAGGACATGAAATTGAGAGAGATTGGGAGAGAAATAGAGATTGCGAGAGATTGCTTCTTAATTTGTAGCCCACTGGGAAACTCATTGATGGAAAACAGAGGAGGTGAAATTGAAAGAGATTGGGAGAGAAACAGGGGGGGAAGAAGAGAAGGGTTTGTTGAGAAGTTGTGAAATTGTTGTTAAATTTTGGTGTATTTAACTCATCAAGTAGACAAGTCCGTCAAGGTTCAAAGAGACAGAAAGATGGAGAGTTTGGTGTGGAGGCAACATCCACTCAACAACACCAACCACCTATTAGCAATGTTGGTGGATGTAGCAACCACCCAACAACAATAGACCTATGCGTGTGGCAGTTCTCCATTTACAGGAGGCTGTGCGAGGACCAATTTTTTTTGCTCTCGTAGAGGCTGTCGCGAGTGGGGAACTCATCCTCCCGTTGTCCTCTGTAAGGGCGATAAAAATAAAAATAAAAAGGAGTTTGGCTGGCGGTAGCATGGTGTGGTGAGCTTGGCTGGTAGTGGCGTGGTGTGGTGAGCTTGGCTCGCGGTGGTGTGGGGAGAGGTGGGAATTTTTTTTTCTTCACAACAATAGAAGCTCAGCGAAGAAGACACAGTTTTGATCTTCGACGGAGAGAAAAATAGAAAGAAAGAATAGGAGAAGGAGAAAGAGATGTGTTTGGTTGCAGTGACAATGAATAGGAGGAGATGATCTTAATTTGAGAGAGACTGCCATGGGAGTAGGGATGGCAGTGGGGCGGATTTTCACGGATATCCGCCCATCCAATCCGTATGGAGCGGATTTGGATATAGCTAAATGGGTTTCGGGGCGGATACGGATATTCAAATAATATCCGTCGAATATTCGGGGCGGATACGGATTTAGCCATATCCGCCCCACGGATATCCGTTTAAGTATGAAATTTACTTCAATACCCCTGACCCTTTAAATAGAAAAAAAAAAAAATATACAAACAAAAACCAACCTACCCTGAATCTCACTGACTCACTCTCTCAGACCCAACCCAAGCACTCTCAGAAATCCCTCACTCTCTCCCTCAGAAATCCCTCACTCTCCCCACTCGAAGAAAACTCTCAGAAATGAGAAATCCCTCACTCTCTCCCTCAGAAATCCCTCACTCGAAGAACTCGAAGAACTCGAAGAAATCTCGAAGAAATCCCTCACTCGAAGAAATCTCGAAGAAATCCCTCCAACCTTATGAAGAAATCCCTCCCTCTCCACTCGAAGAAACCCCTCCCCTCACCCTGCTCTCGTCTCCAGTCTCTCTCAAAGCAGAGCGATAGCGAAGGCCTTCCGCCTTCGTCCCCCCTGTGTCCCTTTTTCTCTCTCAAAACAGCGAAGGGTGGCGGAGGCCGACCCTCCCTTCTCTCTCAAAGTGAAGGCCGCGACGAAGACGAAGACGTCCCTTCTCTCTCACGACCCTTCTCTCTCACAGTGAAGCCGTGAAGGCCGCGAAGGTAGACGGTGATCAAGAACTCAGATCAAGTCCTCTGATCAAGATCTCAGATCTGCCTCCCTCCTCTCGATCAAGATCTGATTTGATAGATCAAGATCTGATCGAGATCAAGATCTAGACTGATCGAGATCAAGATCCGATTTTGATCTGATCGAGATCTAGATCCGATTCTGATCTGATCAAGATCAAGATCCGATTCTGATCTGATCAAGATCCGATTCTGATCAAGATCAATCAAGATCAAGATCAATCAAGATCTGATCTGATCATGATCTGATCTGAGATCGAATACTTTAGATCGATTTGTTGTAATTTTTTTTTGAATTTGTTGTAAATTTTTTTTTAGATCAGAGGACTCTGATCTTTAGATCGAATGTTTTTTTTTCTTTGATCGAGATAGAGATCTGATCGAGATAGAGATCTGATCACGATCTGATCATGATCATGATCATGATCTGATCGAGATCAAGATCAAGATCTGATCTCAGAGATAGAATATTTCTGATCGATTTATCTTATATGTTGTAATTTTTTATTTGAATTTGTTGTATTTTTTTTTTAGATCAGAGGATGATCTTTAGATAGAATGTATTTATTTTTTATTTTGCTGTATTTTTTTTATACAAGATCTGTTTTTTTTTTTTCGGGTTAAATGGGCGGGGCGGATATCCGCCTATCTGTACGGGTCGGGGGTGGTTTTTAAAAAAATTGATAAACGGATATGCGGGGCGGTTTCGGGGACCCGAAATCTCTCGCGGGGCGGGGATGGATTTACTCAAATCCGCCCCAATCCGCCCCGTTGCCATCCCTACATGGGAGATCACTGGTTTGGTTACAGTGACAGTGAGGAGGAGAAAGAATGCAGTTTTTGTGGTGTGTTTTTTGTGGGAGAGTGTTAAGTGGTGCGTGATAAGTTTTTTTTTTTTTTAATTGGTGGTGTGGGAGAGAAAAGTAAGGGGTGGTGGTGTGCGACAATGTAATTGGTGGTGTGGAATAGTGCTTGCCTATTTTAAACAATCATATATTGCACTTGACGTAAGCTATTTGTTTATTGTACGGGAAAAACTACCAGTTCTGAATCATCAAAAGAAAGCTTCATTTGACCAACTTTATATTTATTAATTATTCTGATAAGCAAAACATGACCAGTAGATTTTACACATGAATTATCTCTTGTTAATTGCTATTCAAAGATCTATGAATTGTTCTCTTTATGTGTACCATGTCCATACATGATGTGTGTCATGCATGGTGCATGCGTGGATCAGGGAAATACGTCTGATTGTGGAGGATAAAGGTGGAAAAGAAGAGTGTCTAAGAGAAGGAATTTAGGTACAACTAAAGTACTGACTATGGCCAAAACGCACTATGATGGTGTAATCAGATGAAGGACCATAATAAACTATATAACGGGGAGTCAAAGGAAGAGAAGCGTTGGTTGAATTGGAGAGAAAAGAAACCTATCTGAGGGATTAGAAGAGATTGCGAGTCTTGAACTATCCACACACTGTTGTTATTTAAAATTAAGGAATTGTAAAGAATTGATATTTATAACGATACAAACGACAAACAGAAGAAAAGGAGTGAAAAGCTAATGAGAGTATGAGACACCTCTCAAACAAAAGCAAATAGTCCAATAGCCCAAAGACACAACCCAAAACCACAAAAAGTCAAGAAAAAATCACACAGAGAGGTGAGAAAATTTTACAGCCAACTTCCGACTGAGCTTCTTTCATTTGCTCAAAAGGGAATCGCTGTCAAAATGATGTGCTGGTCAGGTCTTTGGTGATTTTTCCCAAACTACAGTAAAGCATAGATGTAGACCAATTGGTTAAGAATAATCTTGATACTTTTTAAAAAGGGTAAATTTGTGTTTGTAAGGAAAGTCAATGAGTTATATTAGTTTATTTCCATACCAATCTCAAGCAGAACCCTTACGGTAGTCCAATTGGTTGAGCTATTGTAAGACATCAAGCGAACAAATCGATCATGTCTGGATGAGCACTTCTCACTCCAAAAGTTCAACCAAGAACTACATGGAGGTTTCCTACACTGAGGTTGATGAGCTCAACTTGGTCACCTGCTCAAGGGTATCAGCCCCTAGAAAATCATCGAATTTCTCCTCCGATTTAGAAAGATTTTCTATACATAGCTCATACACATGGTACAAAGATGATTGCCCATATAGGATCATATATCAGTATATGACAGCCACCCCAATACATGACACTTCAATTGGAAACACATTAGGTAATCCAAAACTGGAATCCAATTAACATGAACTGACCTAGTTATCTGCTGAAATCTTATGCGGTTTCTATATTCTAGATCCACTAACCAAGTACATCATGAATTCTTTCATATTGAGTGTTGACCCCTATAATTAAATTTGAAGGTTCCAAAGAAATCCAGATCCTTATTTGTTTTAAAATTCAACAGATCCCTTGGACGGTTGGTTATAATGCTTCTCCAACCTTAAATGTGTGTGTAGGCTTTATCCCAACCATTAGGCAGACAACAGTGAACCGCACAACCAGGATCTACCTAGGATCAGATTGGAATGCTTCAATGGGATAATATTGCACCAAAAATCGGGTCAGTAGTGAGTCTAGTGACAGTTTACCTATAGCTGCGTGTATTGTTTGGGTTTTACTTGGACCCCCATAGTATTTTGTTTCTTCAAAATTAACTACCAAACCAAATCCCAGTCCAATCAAAAAAATATTTCATAGTCATATTTACTGTACAATCTAAACAACCATATTGTCCTTCTTCATGATTACCCACTTGAAGATATGCCCAACACCGTCCCTTTACTTGGACAATACTGTGTTGTTGAAGCTACATAACATCCTACTCCATTTAATGGCACTTGAATGCACTGTTTTTATAAGAGCCCGTGGCCTTGCTTCTGTTCATGTCACGAGAGTAAGATCAAACACTTTAATTAGGGTAGGAAATATTACAATGGGAATGATGTCACTTTCAGGAGATGTGGCTGCGAGATGTATGCTCAATATTCTTGAATAAAATCAAGAAATAATGTAGTAAATTATGCAAGTCGTCTTTGATGGTCTTAACCATGTTTGGTGATTCTCCAATAGTTGTGTGATTGTCATTTCAACCAGCTAGGATCTTGGATTGGTTCTCATCAAGAATAAGCTGCATACTCGAATAATCTCTAGTCTATTATTTTGGTCTCTTTTTGCATTTTCTAGATCCTCGCCATCCAAGTAATTTAGGGTTTGATCTCTTTATAAAAAGGAATCAAAACCTCAATTGGTTTTAAGTCAAGCAATTGAAAGAATGGTTCAAGGTGTGGTTCTGTAGTTCAGTTGAAGTGATAATTGACTATTAATAAACGAGTTATACTACTTTTAATTGTTCAAAGCAATTTAAAACTATCTTCAACTAACACTAAAGACATTTTACTATGATAATTACCTTAAGACGCTGCGAAAGGTCCTTGAAACCTTGAACAAGCTGAGGCCACAAGCGTTCACGATCGGCACTGTCCATCCCTTCTAGCTTCCCCATAGCCTCCGCCCACATAATCTAACAAACGCAAACTAATTCATTAGTGAAATTCAAACTGCCACAGCAGAGAAACAGATATTTCAACAACTCACATCCGATATACCAGCAGGCTTGGTTCGAGCAGCCGGATCCGTCACACTGAACAACAAATGCTGCAAAACCAAACAAAGTAACAATCTTGATAAACCCTAGAAAAAAATAGCGGGAAAATTCAAGATTCGAAATTAGCAAACCTTGAAAGCATATTTAGGGTTTCCAGGCTCGTCTTTGTAAGCATCGACAATCGCCTGATACAATTAACAGAGAAAAAGATGTAAAAAGATCTTGAGAGTTGTTGGTTCAAAGATTCAGGGTTAGGGTTTGGGTTTCGGCGTACCTGAATGTCACGATCGGCTAGAGAGAAGGGGAGGGGGGTGACGGGCGCCATTTGAGTGGTTAATTGCGCATTTGGGATGGTGGGTTGAGAGAAAGTAGACGGCTGAGGAGCTCCGAATGGTGAAGTCTGGATGCCGAAGCTGGAGGCTGGTTGTTGCTGTTGTTGTTGGAAAAATGGTGTTTGTTGTTGTTGTGGTTGGGATTGAGAGAAAGGGGTGGAGAAGAGTGAAGAGCCGAAAGCAGGGGTGAAGGATGGTGTTGATGGGGTTCCGAATCCAGGGGATGACGAAGGGGTTCCGAACATTGTAGCGGAGCCGGAGAGAAAGAGAGAGAGAGAGTGAGTGAGTGAGAGTTTAAGTGTGAAACACCATTAATGGAGATGGAGAGAGCTTGTGCTTTTTAGCTACTTTAGTTGTTCGAATAGTCGATGCTCTCTCTCTCTCTCTCTCTTTCCGGTCTGGGTGTTTGGTTACTATGTTGTAGAGTGGAAAGTCTCTGAGTCAACTCGTTTGAGTTGACAAGGTGTATGAGTCCACAAAATGTTTCAGGGAACTAGAGACCACAAATTACAAAATGCTTATAACAAACTTAAAAAAAATGAGAAGACCCAAAATGCAGGCAAAATGAGAGATGAACCCGAAGGGAATTGTTGTGTGAACAGTTTCCAGACCCAAATTTTAGGTCCGTTGTTGGCATTGGGATGGGAATGGGAGCATGATCCATTCATGCTACTTCAATTGTACAATAAAACACCTGGCATCAAGATGATCCCAATTTTATGTAGCTCGCCAATTTTATAAGTGGCTGAAAATGCTATCAACCGGGGACAATAAAAATGGTTGATGCGTGTCCTCCTTCATAAATTCACAGCACCATACAGGATACTTCAATGAAATGCACAACTACACTACAATTACTATACGTCAGATGGACTGACATTCTTTTCATCTTTGCATTACTGCACTATAAGTAATCAACAACAACTCTTAAGAGCCAGGACCCCTCCCCTGCATCATCCTATTTTTTTCATCTATTCTTCTTACTCTTTTGTCATTTATTTGTTCATTTGTTGTTCTTCTTCTTCTATTCTTCATCTTCATCACGTTATTGAGGCTCCTCAGACGCCAATCTGGCGCTAGAGGCCTGGCTCTTAAGAAAGACTCAAGTAACCAGTGTCAAAACAATCCAGAGCATCTGACAATGTCTATCCAATTCAAACTGAGTCCGCTGAGTGTAAATGAAAAACTTGAGACTCGCCTAAACCATCCACTTTGTATATCAAACATTTAATACCTATCAGACTGTTTTGCACAAGGTTTTGATATGAAAGACCGAGGATCAGGAGACAACCAACTGGGTCAGCAGCATAAAATAATGAAACCTAGGTTGTTGAATCCTCGACTTAAATACAAACAAATATATTCACATTAACCCTGAAAATAATAAAATGAATAAACAAAATTCATTGGATATTACATGGGGCAAGACAAAACTTAAGATTAACATTAGTGGGCCTAAAAATGAAAACTCTGATGGATGGGTTCGCATTAGAAGTTGATCTCATTTTGCCTGTCTTGAGGAGCAACACATTGCCACAATGAACGATAGGCTGGAATATTTGCTGCTGTAACACCAAGAGCCTTGAGGTTGCGCCCATATTCCTGACAAAGGATGAGAATGAGAACATATCATAACCATACAAGCATCAAATTGGTGATCAGAAGCCTATCAAGTAAACAAAACCAAGTTTATACCTGAATATCAAGGAATAACTGCATGCAGATCTTATCAGTGTCGGATATATTATGATCAGACATATCTGAGCTTGCTCCTCCTCGTCTTTGGGCACCCTGCCGTATCCTCTGAAGCGATGACTCAGTTTTCCTTGCCTGGTAAACAAGTCAAAATGCTCATTACATGAGGATTCTTATATATAGGAAACATGTGATTACTTGAGCTTGTATAAATATGTATAGTCTTTCATACTAACCACGCTGACAAGATCGGAGGCAAGTTCATAATAGCGACCAGTAATCTCTTCTGTTGCAGTTTGGAGCAGTTTATCTCCTAATTCTTTTGTCAAATATTTTGTGGCTCGCTCTCCATAGAGAAAAGCCTATACAAAGTGAGATTGTCAACTGGTTACCCTAATCACTGGCATGAGATACACAGATCATCTATTTTATACACCAAGCTAACCAATCCAAATTCAAAAGTAATTAGACAAATCCTTCAAATATGAGCGTACAGTTTGCATAATAAAAGTAAAACTAAACAAAAACGAAGTTGGCTAGAGTACAATATAAGCACCTTAAGGGGACGTAGAACCCCAGACACATAGGGTGAATGCCTTACAGGAAGAGGTTTATTAGTCATCCTGTAGGTTGCAGTTATTCCCTTCAATTGCCTCAAGTCCTACAACAATTTTTCAATAGAATGATCAAAGGATATTTGAGATATAATAGTGAAAAAAAAAAAAAAAAAAAAAAGGAATAGTGTAGAATAAATAGTGCAAATTTTCCATTTGAAGAAAACTCAAATATGGAAGAACCATACATTGAACTCAGTTCTGGACACAGGCTTACAGTCATACATTGAACTCGGTTCTGGACAGGCTTACAGTCATATTGTCAGTAGATCAACACCCATTTAAAGATCCAACCCAAATAATTGCAAACATTCAATAAAAGATTCCAAATTATAGTGGATCATTATAGATTATGCCTCCTTAAAAATGGTTTGTGAACTCAAAGATGGTATATTTTGCTACCAGATAACTGTTAATGGCGGTTTTAACAATACATCTAATCACTTATTACCATTACAGTTTGCCAAACAAATTTAACGACTAGGGAACCAATTATATATGGAAATCGTCACAGTACCAGTATTACCAACTTTTACGAAATTACTAGAATCAAAGTGTGTACTGACTACTGAGTCTAGACCCAAGCCTTGCTTATCTCCCCAAGTTCAATAAAAATGTGGCATTCGACAGATTTACCACTTATGCATGGTACCTTGTCCAGGTAAGGAGCCTACCTCAACAGATTTCTCAACTAGCGAAGATGTCATTGTACTCATAATTTGAGGTTCTAAATCCTTCAAACATTTCCCTCCATGTATAATACTCTGCTTTACTAGATCGAGAATTTCACTGGAGCATGAAGATAGAAGCTGAAGCACGTTTTCAAGGAAATCGCCACTAAGCTCAGCAACCAAACAATCTATATCATGAATTACCTGCAGACGACCCATGTCATGTTAAACATCATGGTTTACCAAGTGCAATTCAACATACAAAGATAAACTTCATAAACATTGATTTTTACCCAAAAAATACTACTATTCCTACTAAGTTTATTTAGTAGAAAGAGAGCGATCTAAACCCTCCCTAAAGAGTTGAAGCCAATACAGGTGTATGGACAGAGGTAAGTACATTCACTCCAACACCAGATGCAGAATTCACAACAATGTGCTAGCCTTGAGCTCTTATATGACAAATCAGGTAGATCTAATCCATAGGATGCTTAATCAGGGCATACTTGAGAACACTCCCACATTCAGTTTCCATTATGTTTGCAATATAAAGGAAAGTAAAACAAGTGTTACTATGAAAATACAATGGACATGGTTTCCTGACTTGATTACTAACAAAAGTCCTATGCCAGGGCATCTTATTGGAAACCTTTTTTTGTTTTGTAATGATTATTATTTTTATTTTCACTTTTCTAACATAATTAACTTGAAAAAACATTATAGCCAACCTCAAACCCTATACCAGGTTACCCAAAAAACGGAAGTCATAGTTCAGTAGATCAGGGATCCACTCAGGGCATACTTGAGAACACTCCCACATTCAGTTTCCATTATTTGCAATATAAAGGAAAGTAAAACAAGTGTTACTATGAAAATACAATGGACATGGTTTCCTGACTTGATTACTAACAAACGTCCTATGCCAGGGCATCTTATTGGAAACTTTTTTTTGTTTTGTAATGATTATTATTTTTATTCACTTTTCTAACATAATTAACTTGAAAAAACATTATAGCCAACCTCAAACCCTATACCAGGTTACCCAAAAAACGGAAGTCATAGTTCAGTAGATCAGGGATCCACTCACCAAGGCCACCATGCATTGGACAAACATGATGATATTTCTAAGCATGCTTGAATGCACAAAACTAATCAAATGGCTCAACAATTGAAAAATAATTACCAACCATCAATGGTATAAGGTGAACACGTAAAGGTAAAAGCAAGATGAGCTAAAATCAAATGCATGCCATCGTAAAACTTCTTTTATGACATAAAAGTAAATCCTAACTTAATGGGGAGAAGTAACACCACTGCCACAGGTCATTTTGACCAAAAAATACAATTGGATTAACAAAAGCATATTAAAGTATTAACTGACCTCAGCTTGTGAGTTTAAGTGCTAGTCAAATAATAGTCTTAAAAACACTAGTCAAACAATAATTTCAACAGTAAAGGTCTGGCAACAATGACATGCCATCAATCTTGGAGGAAAATGTTCATACATCATTAATTCATTACTGGACATCCAATCCATAAGTAAATCAAAATCATATCTCACCTCCTAATATAAAATTAAAAAATTAAAAAAATTAAAAAATGATAAAAGATAAAAGGGAGAAAAAACGCATGATCTCTTGAAAGTAATAAGAGCAGTAATATAGGAAAGGAATGTGTACATATATGAAATCTTCTAAAACTGCAGAAATAGCCCACTCATTGCCAGGACTTGAGCCTGGTTTACCCGTTTTTCGAGCTCCCAGACCAGACGACAACCAAGTTGAATACCTAGAAGCCATTTAGGGTTAACAATCAGTCTATAAAACAGTAAGCTTCGTTAATGTAGGGATCCTAAGAAACTAAAGGTACCCAACCTTGAAAGAAGCTGCAAAGATAAGCGAAGAAACTTATCAGAGCAAGAGATAACAAGAACATCTTCTCTCCAGCAGGACCTCAAACTCTCCAAAAGAATAACACTTTGCTTTAAAGTTAGCTCTCGAGTACTTTCTTGATTAGAATGTGAATTGTGAACTGGAGTAAGAGCAGTCAACATAAGTGCAGAATCCAGTGCACCGGCTATTTCCTGAAACCTGACATAACAGAATATTGATATTTGTACACTAAATTAAAAATCTCTGTTAAGATAGTCTAACACAGGATAGGAAGGTTCTATCGAGTACCTCAGAGAAAAATAAACCCCAACATTCCATTGCTTCATAAAGTCTACATAGACAGCTTCAGATCGAAACTTAGAAACTGCAGATCTGGATGGACAGTAGCCTTGCATGACAATTGGATGTTATAACTAAAAGGATTAACATAAAGGCTTAAATGCATAACAGATAGTGATTGGTCAGTAAGTAACAGCTACAGAGCCATAATGTCTAGAACATGTCAGTCTATTATCAAATATATACAACAGTAGTCTCATCTGTACCTTCAAGATAAGCCAAGAATCCCAAACTGGATTTGTAATTTTTAAGAAATTCTGTAGGTCTTCCTGGAGAGAATGCCCCTGGTTTTCCTTTTTGGATAGCGAAAAGAACCTCTTTAAGTATTGAATTGGCCAAGAAGTCAAATACATGTAGACCTGAATTTGCTGAACATCGTACCAACCATCGCAAGAATTTGAATGCATGTGTCGTAGAATTAGTATACAGTTATCTAGATACCTTAACATATGTGAAGAATTCAGACAAGAGATGGATACCTAATGATGAAATTTCCAGCAAAAAATTGCAGTCGTTTCGAATGAATTTCATTATTTGTTGATAATCTGCCTCAAGCTCATCTCCTGTTGATCCCACTACCGCATGTGCATAGCTGTGTGGGATAATTTTCTGAATTGATGGGGACACAATAGTTGTGCGGAAAATCTCCTCTGCGCTGCTGGTATTATCTATAGCTGCGTAAGCACGTAAGCAATTGTATATTGCATTTGCATCTCTATGCTCCAGGCCATCTACAAAACAGTGTCCCAAACTAGCATCTAACAATGAGCTTGCACTTTGGATCCTCTTCTCCATGTTTTCAATGAAGGGAAGGTTCTGTACTGCCATAATACATAAAGTAAAGATAAGAACAAACACTTGAAAAAACTGACTTAATTGATGATATTTGTTTCCATAAACAGTGTTCCAAGCTAACATCATGTTGTCAAAGACTTGAACAATGAAAATAGATGGCGAGTGCCTAATCGGGTCATGTAGGAACAAGGTTCAAATCTAGATAGTTGAACTGAGATCTGAAGACTAGATTGTAAAGAACTAAAGATTGATAGATTCCTTTACAAACTTAGATGGATTACAACATCTAGTTACTATAATGGATCTGATGAATGAAAAGCAAGAAAATTAGGTCACTCTTGTCTTTTCTTCACTTGAAATGTGATGCATGTTAGTTATTGCTTAATAAAAAATAGATGGCATTCCTAAAACCTCAACTGCCATAATTTTCATCAAAGCTTGGTGTGTAGTACTGTACCACCATGTCACTTGTGAAAGTAAGTGATCCATCCCTTGGGAAGATCTTCCACCGGCAAAGCAACAAAAAATTAAGCTTCAAGAGGGTGGTCGAGAAACCTCTTTAGATTTGTTGCTCTGGCATGTCTCCTATCTCGCAAACCAATCAAGTACATCTTTGCCATTGAACCAATCAAGTACATCTTCGCCATTGAACTTTGAAAAGCCGTAATATCAATGAGATAGTTATGGGTTTCCATCAAAGGGTGACTTACCTCATGGACACAAATTGTGTTGATGAAGAAATATTTGAAAAGAATACTTATTTTTTATGAATGGCAGTTGAAGGGAATAATTCTGCTCCTTTGATATCGATGACACCTAACTCAACAAGTTTACAGGGGATTCTTTCAGTATAACAGTATCAACAATAAATAGTCCCAAATCAATGGCATATACGAAACAACAATTGTAGTTTGTGCAAGTTTGTAAGAGGCAATTGAAAGATCAACACTATGATGGGTGCAGGTTCCACATAAGAGATGTTTATCTTGTCGAAATTCAACAAATCCGATAATCCACCTCAACCTCCAGCCTTTTCATACATCAAATCCCTAAAACCATTTCACGTCCTTTAACACATTGAACAAGTGGCTCAGGAAATGCCGCCAGAAAGATTAGCAAGAAACATATACCTAGTTTCCAAAGTTTACAAGTTCTTTGATTTCCCAAGTTTATGACTTGCGGAAAACCGACATCCGTGATCCCAATGTTCAGAACCCATGATCATGATCTTAACATGGTGAACTAGGTGGCATGATATTCACACACAAAACTAGCTTTCTAGGATGATTCCGTAACAGGAATTGACATTTTGAATAAAGATTTCATGGGATCGGTTCTGATGGTTAGCTGATGAGTTGTCAGGATACTTTTCATTAGTAAGATGCTAGTACTTGATCTTTTTTATTTGAGGCTAGTTAACATCAGTTTCCTTTAGCTAGATTGTTTTACCATATTGCCTAGCTTACAATGTTCATGCATTGATAACGACTTGATGGGAATGTCTCTGAATCAATTCAGAATTTCTCTTCATGCTTTGCGTCTCTATTTGATATTGGTCATTTTCTCACAGCCAGAGCTTCCAATGTTAATATCTGACCTCCAATTGTAACTCAAGTTCCATATGGTGGAATAAAAACTATCGTGACCAAGGATGCACCGACTCTCCGAAAAACCCCCGAATCACGCGTCAAATTCGTGTCGGACACGGATTCGCGCATGACACGCGCTGGACACGTATTGGACACGGGGTCAACGGTCAAAATACGTTGACTGATTTGGACACGGTCCAGACACGGTCCGGACACGGTCAAATTCGGTCCAGACACGGTCCAGACTCGGTCAGACACGGTCCGGGGGGTCAAAATTCGTTGACTTCAAAAAAATTTATTTTGCCCGATTTTCTCTCCCACACTGAGTCAGAGGCAGAGCAGCAGAGAGAAAAAAAAAAAAAAAAACCCGAAACCGAAAGAAACCCTAACTGAACTGAATCTGAATCCATTGATCGATCGATCGATCAAGGTCAAGAGTCGACGGAGGAGAAGAGATCGATAGACGGAGCGGAGGAGAAGAGTGATGGCGTCTTCATCGACACCAGGACCAGGTACGATCGAATAATCGATCGATTTCTTTTTTTTTTTTTTTTTTTGTTCCTGAGATGTATCGATCGATCGATCGATGGTTCATGTTATGAGTCAACAAGCTTCATCGACCCATTTCATCGATTCATCGATCGATTGAATCGAAATATCGATTTCTGTTTTTTATTTTTTTTATTTTTTTATTTTTTTTTTGTTCCTGAGATGTATCGATCGATCGATCGATGGTTCATGTTATGAGTCGACAAGCTTCATCGACCCATTTCATCGATTCATCGATCGATTGAATCGATTCATCGATTTCTGTTTTTTTTTTGTTTTTTTTTTTTTTTTTTGTTCCTGAGATGTATCGATCGATCGATCGATGGTTCATGTTATGAGTCGACAAGCTTCATCGACCCATTTCATCGATTCATCGATCGATTGAATCGATTCATCGATTTCTTTTTTTTTTTTTTTTTTTTTTTTTTTTTTTTTGTTCCTGAGATGTATCGATCGATCGATCGATGGTTCATGTTATGAGTCGACAAGCTTCATCGACCCATTTCATCGATTCATCGATCGATTGAATCGATTTCTGTTTTGGTTTTTTTTTTTTTTTTCCTGCAATTCCTTCTTGGCTTCCTGCGATTGTTGAATTTTTTTTTTTTTTTTGCAAGTTGAATACTCTGAATTTTTTTTTGAAATATCAGATGAATATTGAATACTCTGAAGTCTGAATCTATGACATGAATTTTTTTTCGTTTTGTTTTCCTGTTTTTTTTTTTTTTCTTCTTCCTGTGATTCATTATGTTTATGAAAGCATGCATGATATTAATATATGTATTTGCTGGAAAGTTAAAAGTTAAAAGTTAAAACTAAATAATAAGAAATTAAAATTGGTTTTAGCAGGCCAAGGAACTGGGGATGATCTTTGGAAGCATGTGACAAAATTAGGAAAACCAAATGAAGGGGGGGGAAACCTTAGATGGAAGTGTAACTATTGTAAGAAAGATTATACAGGCTCTCTTACTAGATTGAAGCACCATTTGTTGAAGATAAGTGGTCAGGGGATAGCTATTTGTGCCAAAATCTCCCCCATACAACTTAGAGAGGTGCAAAAATTTATTGATGAAGCTGCATTGAAAGCAGAAAGTTCAAGGATACGAAGTGTTCCTTTACCTCCTTCAGTGGGATCAAGTAGTCACCCTCACCTGAGTTCAAGTAGTGGGGGGGTTGGCCCTTCAATTCCACTTTCATACAATGAGCAGAGGAAGAGGAGAGCCATTAGTACTACTACTAATCCTATTGCACATGCGTTCAATATGAGTGAGCGACAAGAGTTGGATGCTTTGATTGCAAGGGCGTTCTACTCAGCTGCCTTGCCATTCAACCTTGCAAGGAATCCATATTTTCAGGAGGCTTTTACCTTTGCAACGAATAAGGCAAAGTCTATTAGTGGTTACAAGATTCCTGGGTATAATGCATTGAGGACGAAATTGCTTCAAAATGAAAGGAGCAACCTTGAGAGGTTGTTGGAGGGAACAAAGTCCACATGGGTTACTAAAGGGGCAACAATTGTTTGTGATGGGTGGACTGATTCTCAAAGGAGGCCTCTCATTAATTTCATAGTGATTAATGAGGGTGGTCCAATGTTCTTAAAGGCTGTGAACTGTGAAGGGGAATACAAAGACAAGTTCTTCATTGCTAATTTGATCAAGGAAGTTGTAGCTGAGGTTGGGCCAAAGAATGTCGTTCAAGTTATAACCGACAATGCTCCAGTTTGTAAGGCTGCAGGTTTACTTGTTGAGAGCGAGTATCCTGAGGTTTTTGGACACCTTGTGTAGTCCACACTCTCAACCTTGCCTTGAAGAATATATGCGCTCCAAAGAACACGCCTGCAAATGAAAAGGCCTACAGTTTGTGTAGTTGGATTATTGATGTTGTTGGGGATGGGGTGACGATCAAGAACTTTATCATGAACCATTCCATGAGGTTGCACATATTTAATGAGCATTCGAGATTGAAGTTGCTTTCCATAGCTGAGACACGCTTTGCTTCAAGCATAATTATGCTGAAGAGGTTGAAAGACATTAAAAGTAGCATCCAAAGTATGGTGATTGGAGATAAGTGGGATTCCTATAAGGAAGATGATGTTGACAAAGCACGGATTGTGAAAGGAATACTATTGGATGACTTGTGGTGGGACAAAGTGGATTATGTGCTTCGTTTCACAGAGCCTATTTATTCAATGTTGCGGAGGGCTGATACAGATAAGTGTTGTCTTCACCTGGTGTATGAGATGTGGGATGTTATGATTGAGAAAGTGAAACAAGTTATTTACCGCCATGAAGGAAAAGAAAATAGTGAGGAGTCAGAGTTTTTTTCAGTGGTGCATCAGATATTGGTAGATCGATGGGAGAAAAACAACACACCACTGCATTGCTTAGCACATTCCTTGAATCCAAGGTAAATAATTTCACTGTTTTTAATTTTTTATTCTACTTGTTTTTTATTTGGGACATTGCTAATATTAATATATAATATAGGTATTATAGCACCGAATGGTTGGAAGAGGATCCTAATCGTATTGCGCCACACAAAGATCCTGAGATTACAAATGAGAGAAATAAATGTTTCAAGAGATACTATCCTCTAATTGAAGACAGAAGAGTGGTTGTTACAGAGTATGTAAAGTTTTCAACTGCTAATGGGCAGTTTGCAGAAAGTGATGCTATACAGAATAGAGCATACCTAGATCCTGATGTGTGGTGGGTTGCTCATGGTACCAGTGCACCTAATCTCTTGAATATTGCTTTGAAGTTACTTGGCCAACCTTGTTCTTCCTCATGTTGTGAGAGGAATTGGAGCACATATAACAACATCCACTCATTAAAAAGGAACAAATTGACCCCAAAACGAGCTGAAGATTTAGTGTATGTGCATTCCAACCTTCGTCTTTTGTCAAGAAGAAAACAAGAGTACCAAGAAGGTGAGACAAGGATGTGGGATGTCACAGGAGATACTATTGATTCGTTGGATTTGGATGCTACTGGAGTGCTTGAGATTGCCAGTCTTTCGCTTGATGAACCTGAGCTAGAGGCTGGACTGTTGGATGCAGAAAATGTGACAATGGATGAGCTTGTTAATGAAGAAGAGATATAGCCGCCTTGTTGGTGACTGGTGAGTTTTTAAAATTATCAATTTACAGTATCAAGTTAATGAAATTATATGAGTATGACTTGACTAGACTACTTTATGAGATTTACAGTATCAATTTACAGTATCAAGTTAATGAAATTATGCCTTTATGAGTATGAACTATGACTTGACTATTTGAGCAGTTGAGCTTGACTTTATGATGCATTTGTAAATTTGAATGAATGAATTTGAATGTATTATTGATATGTTTGAATTTGATGAGTTACAAAAAATATATATTAAAAAATTAAGTTTGACCGTGTCGCCGAGTCGCCGAGTCCTATTTTTTTGAAAATTGCCGAGTCGCCGTGTCGTGTCGTGTCCGTGTCCGTGTCCGAGTCCGTGCATCCTTGATCGTGACAAAGCATATTGGAATAATAACTATAATAACCTACTCAACAATTTTACATGGGATTCCTTCAGTATATTGGTATACAAAGCATATCAATCCCAAAGCAATGGCAACCATCAAAACAGAAACTGTAATTTGTGCAAGTTTGTATGAAGCAATCAGAAGATCAACACTATGTCGAGTTCCACATGGGACACCTTTACCTTGTGCACATTTAGCATATTCAACCATCCACCTTAGCATCTTGCCTTTTCATAAATTGAATCCTAAAACAGTGGACCTTTTCGCATCCTTCAAATTGAACAAGTAGCTCAGGAACCGCTCCTCAGGAAACTTAGAAACAAGTGCCTAATTTCCTCAATTAATGACTTATTTGATTTTTCAAATTTATGACTTGCTGAAAATTCATCTTTCGTGATCCAAATGTCTCTATTACTTAAATGCTGAAGACTAGAGGAATTTGATTGTATCTTCATTGCCATTTTCAATATTCCTAAAGTGATCCCACTAATTACCAAATTTACCCGATTGCCCTTAGATAAAACAAAACCTTTCTCTTGTCAATCGATCAAAAGTCAAAACCACTCTTCCAACTCGAATGATCACAATCCCACTTCTTCTCCCTCACATTCTGGATCCCTCTTTGTTCCCCAGAACCCTAGATTCCTCATTCGTCAACCCAATTCATCAAATTTATCTTCAGCATGGAATCTACAGCAGAAACCTTAACTGATTTATCTACTTTTAATAAGTATCTAAGAATTATCAAAATTTATTGAGGGGGGAAAAAAATCAAACAAAAAACGGAATACAAAGGGGAAAATCCCCGCCCATGCCCATCACCAAGCCATCAAGGGACCCTTATGAATCCTCCCACTCACGGAATACAAAGGGGAAAATCCCCGCCCCATGCACATCACCAAGCCATCAAGGGACCCTTATGAACTCCTCCCACTCTAACAAAAATTGGAGGAGACACATACACCTAAAAGCAAAACAAGATGAACACAAATACCACAGATAACCATAATTCCATAACTCGGTCTCTAGAAATGAAGGAATTGTTTAAGACCGTGACTATTCCTTTCTTGCCTAATGGCTAGCAATATGAGTTGTCGGCACTTGATGTTTTATCCTCTGAGGGTGGTCGTTAGGATTAGTTTCCTAAGTTAGCTAGATACTTTTCCCGAATTGGCTACTAAAAATGTCTTACTAGCTATAATGAATTGAGCAGAAAAGAAAATCTTATTTTTTTTCCCTTTTCCTCCCTCTTTCTTACTCTATCCGAAATCAATTTAGATACTTGCGACATTTTCAAGGAACAAATAAAAAGGAACTTTAAAAAGAGAGTGCAAAGAGACCTGTGCATTAGCAATGTAGAACTTCAGCCGATTCATCTCGCTCGCAATGCGCTCTAATAACATACTTTGTGTCTCTCTGAGACTCATACCATTCTCAGCATGTTGTGGTGAAGATCCATTGCTCAGTGCTTCCTTTTCTGTCGAAGTTACATCTCCATTTGACCAATCCGCCGGAACACTGGGTAATTCCTTAATAAGCTTCTCAACCTATCCAAACCCACCACCAAAGTCACTCTTATAACACACAAATGCTATTCATAATTTACTCAATTTCACTCAGCATTGCAGCATCAAGATCAAATTCTTCAAAATTAGGGTTTTGGGTGCACAATTAATTCAATTTCAAAAACAAATTAAAGAAATTAGGGTTTAAACGTTCACCTTGGAGACCACATGAAAGGTATCAAGCAAGAGCTCCAAAACCTCGCGAGCAGACGAAGCCTCAGCCCGCTGCCTTAGCCGATTCTGCAAAGCGGCGAGAGACGACTCAACACTAACCCTAAACTGCGAGATCTTCTCGCGCAACTCCGTAAGCGGCGCGCGCATCCGCAAGATCGCGCCATCGACATCAACAAGCTTGGTGCTGAGATTGACGAAGTCGCCATAATCGCGATTGATGAGCTCGACGAGCTCGTGCTTGAGCGAGGAGAGGTGAGATTGAAGTTCGGATCTGAGGTTGTCGAAAGGGACGAAGGATCTGAGATCTGCGATGTAGGTTTCGGAGTCGAAGTTTTCTTGGAGGAAAGAGTCCTTCTTGAACCAGAGCGGTTGTGAGTCGATTGGGTCCCCGAAGATGTCTGTTGTGGATCGCTGTTGTGGGGCGATGAGACCCGCCATTGTTGATTGGTTTTGGCGAGAGTGAGTGAGTTCTTAATTGTGAGTTGGTTCAGCGTGGAGATCTTGGGTCATCGTCGTCTTCCTATCTTAATTGACAAGTAAACGATTGGAGTAAAATGTGTATATCTGTGTTTTTGTCTGAAAACGCTGGAACTTAGTCTTGTATATACACCCTATTATGTGCTTTACTTCACCAACAAAGAAGATTAATCAAAACATTAAGTGGGGCGGAATTTTACGGATATTTGCCCTCCCCGTTCCGTTTGTGGCAGTTTTGGTTATGATTAAATGGAGGTTGGAGCAGATACGAATATCCAAACTGTATTCGTTTATTAATCGGAGCTGATACGGATTTGGTCATATTAACCCCACGAATATTCATTTAATTGATAAAATTACATAAATACCCCTGGCCTATAAAAAGGAAAAATAAAATCATAACCCTAAAATTTATTCAATCTCTCATCTCACCCTCAACTCTCACTTGCCTCCTTCAGAGACTCTCTCAGACGCTTGGATTTACCACAACGAACATCAGGCTCGCTCAAATATTTGTCTTTCTCTCTGTATTTCATCTTTTTGTCACATTCTCTCAAATCTTCATTCAAATCATTCATCTTCTTTGTCTCATTCTCAGTGAACGGATCTGGAACTCAATTCCAATCCGAATCAGAGATCTTTATGCACGAATCAAAGATTGTGAGTAAGTCTTTTTTTTTTTTTCCTTCTTCTGTTCTTCTTTTATAGGATGGTGAAATTGCATTTTCTTCTGATTGCAAGGCTGATTGGTCTATTTTGTATAGTTTATTTGCTAAATGAACTAATCTGTGGGTTGGAATTACATGGTTTCATGCTCAGATTGCGACGACCCGTGAAAAGCATATTCTAATCAGTATGTTATGATTAAGAAGTGTGATATGCGAGTGGTTTGGTGCCTAGAGTTGTCACTCAAATTGAGAAGTTGCAAAGGGAGTTACACGAATTCAAGTGCTTCTCCAAAACCACAACAATGAGAAGACAATGATCATATTGATAATGGTGGTGGATGATTTTGGTCTGTTTGTTGCTAGGGCTGATGTGTACGGTCTTAATCATGAGTAAATTCGTTTATGTCTATATGACCATGATGGAAAGTTGGATCACATGTTTATAGAATAAATATTAAGCTTCCAAAGAAATTGTAGAATAAATTTTACTAGATGATCTGGTATAGTTTGTGACTAGCTTTTGTTTATTTTCTCATCAGCTGCTATTTTATTTGCAAATTAAACCAAGTTTGGATAATCTGGTGTAGTTTGTTATTGTTGTTTTGTATTGTTAACATATTATGTAGATTTGTGAGAATATATTTCCGATCCAGTTATGCAATTACATGAAGTTTTAGGCCCAAAACAAATAGGCAAGCGCTGATTGGGGCGGTTCGGGCAGGTAACCAGCAACCCACCAGAAAAACCACAAGTTCTTTAATGGATTGGCTGATCGGAGCGGATATCCGCCAAACCGTTCGGGGCGGATATGGTTTTTGCCAAAAAATTTAAACGGATTGACAGTGCAGATTTGGGGATCTGTGACCACTGACGGGGCGGGGATGGATTTGTTTAAATCCGCCCCATATCCCTAAGTAAGATTCAGTGGTAACTTTTGAAAA
The DNA here is from genome assembly GCA_003290165.1 of Berberis thunbergii. Classification (NCBI taxonomy): domain Eukaryota; kingdom Viridiplantae; phylum Streptophyta; class Magnoliopsida; order Ranunculales; family Berberidaceae; genus Berberis; species Berberis thunbergii. The sequence continues at coordinate 27,451 of QNQO01000591.1, read as the reverse complement.
TTTGAATTTGGTTGGTAATTTAAGCAAATAGTAACTTTTCTATGTGTGTTAGTAACTAAGTGAGCAAATGGTAACTTTGGCAAACTTATGGTAACTTTATGTATGTCAAGTAGTTGGGGTAACTTTTTGTTTTTGTGGATGCATCGTGCATTCAAATTTTGTGGATATACCAAATGATTGTTTTTAATTTTAATTAACAAAAAGAGGGGGTTTAAGGTTTGGACTTTCTCGCATTCCTAATTCATACCCACTAAGACATCATTTAATGATTTTATGTTTCAGGTCACTCGAAGTACGCTTGACAATTAAAAAAAATATCATTTTGTAACTCTATGTAGATGTGTACCATTGAAACCACATTTTATTTTCTTTTCAAAAAATACCAAATTTTAATCTTAATATCTTAACATCTTAATAAACGTCGTTTTACGGTATTCACGAACCGCCCTTCAGATGGTCTGCGACAATGGGCGTTGGCTGATGGTCTATATCATGTCCAAGGTGGGTCCTTGCTCACTTCATCATTATGATAGATTAGTCCAAAAGAACACATTGTTCATATTATATTTTAATGCATATCTCGAAGAATGTCTTTTGAAACGAGGTGAAAATTTAACATATTGTTGTTTACGTGAATATGTAATTTTCTTCAATATTTCAACTTAAACAAAACGTGGAAGGCTATAGAATAAAAAATGTATTTTGCATATGCATTGTGCAATGCATGTGTTCCCTTTGGGCAATTTCATTGACTCAAATTGTAAAAATTACTAAATTGTCCTGCAAATTGCATATTCGTGCAAAGGAAGCACTTGTTCTCTCATTTATATTAATAAAACAAAAATAAAAGGTCTCGTTTATGATTATAAACAATTTGTATAGTTTAAGATTATGCGTACAAAAAATGTATGCCATCGGATTCGTCTATTTCTTCAAATAAAAATTGAACCAAAATAAGAGGTTTGTAAAGTATATTCAATGATTTTCTTTTTGCAAGGAAAATTCTATGACTGAACAACCTATTCGGTCATTGGTACATTTTATGGTTTTCTTCATGTGGTATTACAAAGATAAATTAGAATATGAATATGTGATTTAATAATTAATTAGAAAAAAAGTTATGATTAACTTTGGGAGTTACTATATATACCCGACTATTTTTCATGATGCCCCCTACTTCATTTTTTAGATTTAGCTTTTAGAAATTGCTTGGTGTACTCAACCACATTTTATTAACCATAAAACAACTTTAGTTAATTAATTACCAAGAGAAGAAGAGTACTCATGTTATTGATGAATTAATGACTTCCTAGAAATCATTCCAATAATAAACTTTGGGATGTAGAATTTTTTGAGTTTTAAATACAATTTTTTCGAATTTGTTATAATAGTTGTCATAATTTTTAAATTGATACACTCATTTAAATATTTATGTTTAATACATATTGATGAACACATTATACCTTTTTGCATTTTAGATTAGATGCAAACAGAAGACAAAATTTGTCAGCAATGCGATTTTAAAAGATTCTTGGACGACATTCTTATTTCTATTACACAACCTATCATAGCATTTACTATTTATTATAGAACTTGTGATGATGGTTAATTTATCTTTGATGTTTGTACGTAAATTCGAAAGTTAAGAATTTGTTGCTAAAGTTTAGATTTGTTAATATTTTACTTTTATTCTTTATTCAATAATAAATTAACGTTTATAAACGAGAAGATTTAACTAGCAAATGACTTTTATTGATAAAAAAAATGATAAGTCGGTGTTAAATATTTTAGGTTAGTGCAACAAAGTTGAAACATCCCAAAATGTCAGTGCAACCGAGCCAAATAGTCGGGTACACGTAACAACTCTCTTAACTTTTTTGTAGTAAATATCTGAAACAATCAACCCAAAGCCAACTGCTGCAAATAAACTAAACACAAGGCCTAGACCCAGTCGATGAAAGTGAATGACTGAAAACTATGTTATGAAATAAGGAGGCAATAAACAATAGCAGAAAATAAAGATGACATCGAGAATTTAACGTGGTTCGGCTTTGCCTACTCCACTGACGACGACTCTGTAACAATCTTATTGATGTGGTAAACACTTACACAGGATAATACAAGAAGATAAGATAACTATCTCACTGTTTTTTCATCTAAAACACATACACAAGAACAACCCCTTCTACACCATGTTTTTCACTATTTTCCCACTAGAAAACAGCCAAATAACGGATCTATAACCTGTTCTTACACCCTCTTTTTCTCCCTGTATAAAACAACCAAATAGGTAGGTTTACAACCTGCAGGAGCAACTGAAATCAACCTTCTTTTTCACGTTGTGTATGCAGTTTTTCACATTGTGTATCTCCTGTTTGACACCATATCGCATCAAATTTATTCACGCACTGCTTGAAGAAGTATACAAAGATAGAAGGAGTTCTACTCCTTGTCCAACACATCCCTTCAATTTGGGATCCTTGTTTATGGAGGAATTTGAGTCCCTGTTGTACTCTTCCCAACAAATTGGGAATACAATCCTTGTGTAGAACTACTTTGAGTACCTGATAAATTGGGAGCCATAACTTGTTTGACTTAAATAATTGAGTCTTTGTTTGACTTAAGTAATTGAGTCATCGTCTCACACTTTTTGAGTTGAATTTATAAATGTTAAATTTTGTATGAGTTTGGTGTCTAGTTGTGTAATTACAAAATGTTTATTGAACACCTCGTATTAGTTCAAGTACTATTTATGTGAATACAGAATTTATATTTGTTTGGGCGTCTAGCTAATTGTGTACATGTCAAATTTGAACTCAACACACCCATCAATTGGGGCATATTGAGTTGTGTGGATATTTTGGTCAAGTAAGCGGGCAAAAATATGTTTAAAACTACTTTGAAAGATAATATATTATAGTAAATCTTCATTGCGAATAATTATATTGAGACTTAACCATCATCTTGGCGACATGAGCTAAAAACTTTTGACTTAACTTTACTAAATATTGATAAAACAATGTGTGTCTTCCTCAGTTGTTCTGTATGTATATCCACAACATGGGTCTTCGTAACAATAAATTTATTTCAAAATTTGTCATTAGTATTTTCAGTTATCGTTAAAAACTATCATCAATAAATAAAAACTCATGATAGAAAAAATTTCATTGATGATTTTATGATGCATGACAATGGTCTCTATACGGGAACTAGACACAATATTCACTATGAAATATATTTTGCTTTAAGAGTTATCTTCTTCATTTTGAAGATGTCTGCTATATCAACACTATCACCGTTCAAGATGCCATAGGACATGAAAAAGATAATGAAATCTACTAAAGTTTGAATACAGCGTACAAGATGTGCATGAAATTTTAAGTTAAGTGTTTATTTTATGCACTTCAAGTCACGCTAGCACTTTAGCACATGTTACACACATTTACATTTGCTTTTCTGAAATAGTGTATATAGGTGATTTCACACATAAAATGATTTATTTGAATGCATAATTCATTTTAAAAACAAAAAATGTTTATCTTGCAATATGATATAACATTTCCATAAACAAGATTTAAAAAAAAAATCCTCTCGAACTCGATATAATTTCTAGAAAAAAAAAATCTCTTTCAATGCTATATTATGTAAGTTTTTTGGAAAATCAGCTTTACGACAAATGAAAAATATGTGCACTTCCGCGTTGTAACGAACATCTTATAATACATATGTTGCCACATCGTTGAGTACAAATAATTTTCAAAGTTCGCATAGATTGGAACGACTTGGATAAAAAATGAACAGGTGTTGCATATGACTCGAGCTACAATTGGGGGACATTCGTCTTGTTGGTTACTAGTGGAGTTACATCCACGATACATGTAAAAATAATACAAAGACAGATTTTATGATTTTATTAAAATATCTCTTATCTAATAAAAATTGAAAAAAACTACAATAAAGCAGGCAAGTATGTAATTTTTGTTCCCAATAAACCCCTGTGTAAATTTGAAATCAGAGAGACTCTGGCCCTCACGTGGAATCCACATATCAAGTGTTGGGTTCCTTATACACTACACCACGGGGCGCATGTTGTGTTTTCTGCCCATAAAGACCTTTCGGCCCAACCCCCAGTTCTAGGCAGTTAGGCTTTATAGTCATGTTGTGGGTTTTTACACTTCTACCCTTTCTATAGATAATGTTTGTGGTTGTGTTTTAAAGAAAATGGGTAAAAGTGTAAAAACACCCAAGCCTAGCAAAAAAATGGCTTTAAAACCTGGCTGCCTAGACAAACTCCGACCCAACACATTCCATCAAACTTTTCTATAACCTTTATTTATTTTGTTATGTTATTAAACAAACAAACACAACACTAAACAATAAAATAAAATAAAAGTGAGACACCAACTTATAATGTTCCCACACTGCCTTTATAGAACTTTAAAAATTTTCATTACCATTATATGAGGTGCAATTAATTAAATACCAAATCCATGGGCATTCACTGCTCACCTAATTGGAATATATGGTATCATAAAAGGAGTAGGTGTTAAGGAGGTGGTGGAAGCTTCCGCCACCGCGTCACCTTAATTATGAGATGTTGTTGATGCTTAGTGAAAAAGAAAAACAAATAAGAGTTATTTGCCAACCAATGGACAACTCACAATGAACTTGTATTTGTCGCCTGATGCACTTCCTCAAGGGGCCTATATAAGGACCCTTGAGTGGTCTTGATTATTAACCCCCTTAGCCATTTGTAATAACCCTTTCGAGAGTTGTGAGAGATCTCATTTGTATCCGAAATTTGTTTAGGAAAATCCGACATTGGATTTGTTTTGGGTTGGATTTTCATTTGCTTATTTGTTAGGGTATTTTTCGGATTTTGTATTTGGATTTCTTTTGGGAAACCAATTTGTACATCGTGTTTGTAATCTATCTGTAATCTGAATCTGAAACAATAACAGTTGTTATTTGTTATGGACGTAGGCGAGTTTGTCGAACCACATAAATTGTTTGTCTCCGGTATTTGTTGGTATTTTTTTGTAACTTCGCATTTTGGCATTTGTAACGCTTCCGCGCGTAACAAATTGGTATCAGAGCCGGCGGTTAGATCTTTGGGTTTGTTTAAAACTATGTGAATCGGTGGTTGGTGAAAAACATGTTGAGTTCTGGACCAAAGATGATTACCGCTACAGTCGGTAAATTTGACGTTGAAAAGTTCAATGGAAATAATAACTTTGGCATGTGGCAATGCAAAGTTTTGGATGTGTTGGCAAAAGAGAATTTGGGATGATGCTTTAGGAGATAAGCCGAAGAATATGAAAGAAGAATAATGGAACAAGCTAAATCGGCAAGCTTGCGATCAATAAGATTGTGTTTAGTAAATGAGCAAAAATATTTCGTTATGAAGGAGACCTTCGCTAAGGTGTTATGAAGAAAGTTTGAAGATAGGTACATGACGAAGAACATCCAGAATAAGCTCTTCCTCACGAAGCAATTTTTTAGGATGAATATGAGACCCGGGATCACTTTGTCTGAGCACTTGGAAGAGTTCAATGGGCTTACTGCCAACCTATTGAATTTGGAAGAAGATGTTCTAGAAAATTACAGGGCTTTTTGCCCTTTGAATTCCCTTCCAAAAGAGTATGAACATCTCGCTACGACTTTGTTAACGAAAAAACAATAATTGAATTATGATGAGGTGACTACGACGTTGCTCAATTATGAATTCAGAAAAAATGATCTCAATGTCCATAGGGATGCAACGTCAGAAGTATTGGTAGCGAGGAAAATATCTGAAAAGAGGTATGTTGGTGATAAAGGAAGATCACAGTAAAAGGGAATATCTGTAGACATGAGGTTTTTGCTGAGGGATGAATGTGTCTATTGTCATGAGAAGGGCCACTGGAAGAATGACTGTGAGTAATTGAAAGCTGCAATAAAAAATAAAAACAAAAAGTTAGATGCAAATGTGGTGCACAATTTAGATGAAAATGAGGATGAGGATGAGGATGATGCGTATTTTTTGTCTGCAACTTCAACATTGGCGTGTCATTATGATGAATAGCTACTCGATTCAGGTTTTACCTATCATATTTGTACCCGTAGGGACTGGTTCTCTAACTTTAGAGAAATGAATGGTGGTGTTGTCCATACGGGTAACAATGATGAATGTAAAATTATAGGGATAGGTAAAATCAAGTTGAAGCTGCATAATGGACTTGTTCGGATTTTGAATAAAGTTCGGTATGTACCCGATTTGAAGAAGAATCTCATCTCCGTTAGTGCTTTAGAGTCCAAAGGTTACAAGGTCATGGTAAATGGTGGAGCTTTAAAGGTTGTTTTCTGTTGCACTGATGGTTCTAAAAGCAATTCGAAAGGGTAACTTGTACTTATTGCAAGGGAGTACGGTTACGGGTAATCGGAAAGTTGAATTTGGTGGAGCAACTTGTATGTTGAAGGCCCTATGAATGTTGTTTCTGGTGGAGTTGCTGATAACTCCAAGAATTTTGTATGGATACCTCGAGGGTTTGGCATTTACGTGCAGGTAGTAAATGTGAGAAAGTTATGCACGAGTTATTGACGAAACGATTGATAGAAGATATGAAGACGTGCAATATGAAAGTTTGTGCACATTATGTTTCCGAAAAGTTTGGTTTAAGACTTCATCCTAATCAAGGTGGAAGTGGTTTGTTAGCTTGAGCATGCTTTGGTATATGGCACATTCGGGTGTATGGCGCATATGAGCGCATTTGAAGAGTTGAAGTCCGTCTTTGTGTTTTGAAGATGTGATGTCTGTTTGTTGGGATCGGCTAAGATTTGTTCAATATTCACCGAGGTGGAGAATTGTTAAGGAGGTGGTGGAACCGCCTCATCTTAATTGTGAGATGTTGTTGACGCTTAGTGAAGAAGCATGACAAAGAGGAGTTATTTGTCAACAAATGGACAACTCACAGTGAGCTTGTATTTGTCGCATGTTGCACCTCCTCAAGGGGCCTTGGTTATTAACTCCATTAGCCATTTGTAATAACCCTTTCCGAGAGTTGTGAGAGATCTCATTTGTATCATAAATTTGTTTCGGAAAATCCGACATTGGATTTGTTTTGGGTTGGATTTTCATTTGCTTATTTGTTAGGGCATTGTTCGGATTTTGTATTTGAATTTCTTTTGGGAAACCAATTTGTACGGTGTGTTTGTAATGTCTATAATCTGAATCTGAAACAATAACAGTTGTTATTGTGGACGTAGGCGAGTTTGCCGAACTACGTAAATTGTTTATCTCTAGTATTTGTTAATATTTTGTTTGTAACTTCGTATTTCGACATTTGTAACGCTTTCATGCATAACAGCAGACACTCTTAAAAAAGTAGTAGTGGGTGTTATCAACAATTGTTTAAAATATATATTTTTTAAAAACTATTTTTACGACACCATTACACGACCAATAACTAAATGAACACATAAAAGGGATTTCTGACCGTAAAAAAATAATTTTTTTTATAAAAATCTAAAAACAAATCATGATAAATGATTAGCAATTGTTTAAAATATTGTTTTGCAATTAAAGTCTGCAAGAATTGGGAGTCATGTATTCTCTAATTTCCATCATTTTATTTTTACCTCTTATTGGAAAGAAATGAATAAGTGATTTACCATGTGCTGAAGTTATTCTTCTTCTCGTCGTTCACTTTCTATTTATTTTTCCCTTTCTTCTTGATCAAGTTAGACACAAAATAATGCCATATGTAGAAAAAGAAAATGCACTTCAATCTCACCCAAATTTCATCGCTATTAGTTTTATTTATTTATTTTTTATGAGTTGTTGGGGCAAAGAGGAATAATATCCCGTGCCTCATAACAGGTTTTGAGGTTGCCTCTAATATGGTATTTTTCTTTTGGTAACTCAATTTAATTTTGAGTCAATATTTAAGCATTATCATTATACCATTCATGGTTCTAATACACCACAGGTTCCATGTACATTTTTGCAATTATTCATCACTTTCTATAATTTTTTTTGATTTTTGATTATATATGTTGTCTACCACTACCTTGATTAAATATAGAGATGCATTAGTGTAATTATGATTTGTTTTTATATTTAATAATTTAGTAACATATTTGGGGAGTGTCGTAGGCACGACCCAAGGACCAGGGTGACATATCGCATGGGTACACACTATGGAAAGTGTATGGTCATGTAAGTACGGCTGGTACACTAGTACATATAACTTATAATTTCTTATTTCTTGAAAAATTTCAGTATATATGACACTTCAAAATCTAAATTCATTTATTTATGTTTTTTATTCTCTAAAAATATATTTTGAAATTAAAAAAGGTGGGGCAAGCCCAAGCCCAAGCCCAAGCAAAGCAATCACTATTTACTCCTCCAGACCAGACGTTATCCACTTCCCTCTTCCACTCCATTCCCGCTTCAAAACCCAGCACAAAAAACGACCATGTTGTTCCTCTCCTCAGTTCAACCCTCCTCCTCTTCATCCTTCATCACTTCTCGCTTCACCCAGTGCGCACTACGCACCCCACCTCCCCCTCCTCAACCCCAAATTCAATCTTTCCCACAAACCCCTAATTCACTCCCATCCCCCTCCCCTCCTCTAACCTGCGCCTTACAGTGTCAACACTTCCAATCGTACGCACCCTCTCTCTCTCCTCCACTCACTCACCGGTTCGTGTTCATCTACTTATCATCTCTTTTCTCTTGCAGGTGTTCAGGTTGCACGCACGAGTGGAACCTCCACCGTCCGATCATTCTCGATGAAGTTACTGACTTCTTTAAGAATCTCGGCGTTTCGGACTTCACATTCGATAGCTGTAAATTGGTATAGAAATCAGTTTTTAATTTTTTAATTATTTGATTATTGTGGTTTTGAATTTGATTTGCTTTTTAAGTGGGGATGGCGGTGCCGTGCGAAACTAGCCGTTCGAGGTTCATCTGATAACCCTTTGATTGGATTGTATGAAGAGGGTACTCATAATGTTGTAGACATTCCAAACTGTGTAGGTTAGCATTTTGATTTCGGATTTTTTTTGCCATTTTATTTGGATTTTTTAATTTCGTAATTTGATTTTGATTTTTGTATGCAGCTCATCACCCTAACATCAATACAGCGGTAGAACTTCTAAAACAAGGTAATTTACCTTTTTTTAGATTTTATTTTTATTTTTGTCATTCATATATAATATTTATTCAGTTTTATTTTTCGTAGTTGTTATTGTGTTATTGGTATTTTTTACAGGAATTACTGAGTTGGATGTGGAACCATATGATGAAGATCACGGAACCGGTGAATTGCGATATGTGCAGGTCAGTAATTGAAGTTACTGTACTACACTTCATTTTGTGAATACCATATGATGAAGATCAGGGAACCAGTATGTTTTTAATTTTATTTATTTATTTATGTTGACAAAGTTCCCATTTAAACAACAGAATAAAATTTGGCCAACTCTTTCTTCAATATTCAATAATTTAGACTCAAACCTCAGGTCACTCCTCTCAAGAGCTTGCGCTAATTAAAAGTTACAAATAATGAAGCCTTATTCTCTAACCAAATTCTTCTAAACTTTTAGTCTAGAATTTAGGTCCAGTAATGATGCCACAACATGGGTTAATTTAATCCCTCAATGGGTTAAATGAAAAGGATGAAGGAAAAGCTATGTAACAACGACATGGATACGGATATCGATATCTCACACGGATGCAAGGTGTCAGACACGTTGGCCGACAAAACACACTATGGGATGCACTGGGTACACATTAGTACATTTTACTATTATGCACGTTTTCAACAATTTTGAATTATTAGTTTTAAAGAATTTAAACTTTTCAAAATATGGAGTGTCCTATGGGAGTATTCGTGAGTTTTGACATGTGTATCTAACACTATCGTGTTAGATACACATTTTTTAAACTTTAAATTGTTATAGCGTCTTGTTACATAGAGGAAAAGTAACGAGATAAGAAAAAGTTCACATACTGATACATGAGGTTGTTGGAATTTTCTAGATTGGTTTTGAATTATTGGATGATTTTTTCACCTTCACCTGTTTATGCCAACGAGATACCAGCTTAGTGGTAGTCTTGGGGCGGATGGAATCACAAGTACGTGGTTCAAACCCTCCCGGCGATATTTGGGATGGGAGGGGTTAAGGGATTTATTAAAAAAAAAACCTCCACTTGTTTATATGCATTAATTATCACACTCAGAACATGGGAACTTTTATAATTCCTTTTGAAACGTCTACAACATTCCACAATTACGTAGCCCCCCATATACATTTGAATTTCCAAAAGGCCACTAACTCACTACATACATACATATATGAGGTGTTCGACACGTCAACCAAAAAACACATTTCATAGATACTCCTGTACAATATACTATTATTTACTTATTTAGCAATAAGTTTCATATTATTAATCATGTTCTTTGACTAGGTCAATATTGTTAATATGCTTGTAACATTTGTAAAGAATTAAACTTTTGAAAGGTATGTGAAAAGTTGATGACATAAGCATTAAGCGTCTGATGAGAGTGTCCAATACGTGTCCGATATGAGAATTTTATTTGGAAATGAAGTGTCATTGTTACATAGGTCTTTAAAAATCAATGTAAAAAAGTTTTATTTACTTAAAAAAAGTAAAACAAAACAAGACACTATCAGGATTTGTTTCCAATGACAAGTAATATCAGGATTTGTTTCGAATGGCGAGTCTGATGGATTCTGGGTTTGCAGATGGCTGTGACCACCTACAACACATCCCTCCGTGCTGCAGAAAGATACCGAAATGGTTAGTTTATGGACATATATCAATGTGACAATTTTTCTTCAAAAGAATGTTTTCATTGAATTTCCATTTCCTGGACTTGTTGAAACTTTATCCAAAGATTGAGTTGTTTGATGGAGTTTTGGTTCGCAATGTTGCCTATGCCAATATTTAGGTTGGGATAATGCAACAATGATGTTTACCTATGCATTCTTTTCAGGTAAAGTCCAGGTTTCTTTGGTTTGGAATTCAAGAAATGAGAACTCACCCAGTTCAGGAAAATTAAATGCCTTGGCCAATGTAAGTCACACATCTTCGTTTATTTTTTAGTGATTATCTGTTTTTTTTTTCAACAAACTCATCAAAGGTTGTGGACATCTATACTAACCATGTGTTTTTTTTCAGAAGAACGATCATTTGTATGGAGTTTCCTAGAATCTGGACTCTGTTTTGTAAATGATGCTTTCCTTATGTTTGCAGTTCTTGTGGAAAAATGGTGGACCGAGGAGCCGTTCTAATTTAATCCATTCCTTGTGGATCAACTATCAGACGTCAAGTAATAATGTGAGTGAAAACATGTGAGCTTTTTATCTGAAAATAAATCAGTCCTTCAATTAAGACACTTTTTCATTTCTCGCACTTCTCTTGATGTGAAGAACATCTCTTGGATTCATCGCATTCTTGTTTTACTAATAAGGTATGTGCTTTCTGGTTTAGAATTATGTATCCAAATTAATGTTCTATATCTTGGAATGATAAATACACTGTACCAAATACAATATGTGGAATTTAACTTTTAAGCATTTTTTAAGTTTTTACAAGCTGAAGATATCTAAGGAAATATTGTTAGATCTATATATGAAACAAAGGTTTGAAAACTAATGAACTTTGTTGGAAAAGATTACAACATCATCATCAAAGCCCATTCCCGATATTTTTGGGGTCGGCTACATGGATTTTGGTTATCCAAGCAATGCGGTCTTCCCACATATCCTCGCCTAATCCAAGTTCAATGATATCTTCATTCACCGCCTTCATCCAAGTTTTCAACGGTCGTCCCCTCTGTCTACACCCTCCATTAACTTGCCAATCTAGACATTTTCTAATTGGCGCCGTGCTTGGTCTCATTTGCACTTGACCAAACCAAGTTAAACGTCTTTATCTAATTTTGTCTTCTATGGACGCTACACCTGAGTATATCCTAATTCTTTCATTTCTAATTTTATCCTTACGAGTTTTACCACACATCCACCTTAACATACGCATTTCTGCTACTGCTATCCTATGTGTAAGTTGTCCCGTAGTAGCCCAGCATTTGAACCGTATAGCATGGTTGGTCGAACAATTGTCTTATAACATTTCCCTTTTAGCCATCATTCTATCGCATAATACTCCTGACGTCATTCTCCATTTCAACCAACCAGCTTTAATCCTATGGTCTACATCTTCTCCAATAGCCCCATTCTTTTGAATTATAGATCCTAGATATCGAAAAGCCTCACACTCTGGGACCTCTACACCTTCAATCTCAATTGCATTACTTCTCCCTCGTGGTTCACAACCAAAGTTGCATACTAGATACTCCGTCTTCAAACGGCTAATTTTAAAATTTTTACTCTTTAAAGCCGCCCACCACCTATCTAATTTCTAACCTAAACATGCACTAGTCTCATCAATTAAAACAATATCATCTGCAAATAACATGCACCAAGGTACATCTTTTTGCAGATGTCTCGTCAACTCATCCATGACCAAAGCAAAGAGATATGGACTTAACGCCGAACACATGTTACAGCCCCTTTCATACATATCCTTAATGATATCGACATAACATTGAGATACTTTCTTCCTTTCAAGCACCCACCAAATTAACTCTCTGGGGACCCTATCATATGCTTTCTCCAGATCAATAAAAATCATATGCAAACTCTTACGTGCCTCTAGGTATTTTTCTATAGTTTGCCTAAGCAGGAATATGGCCTCCGTAATAGACCTACTCGGCATAAATCCAAATTGATTCTCCGAAACCGTGGTTAAACTCCCAAGTCTTCATTCTATAACCCTCTCCCAAAATTTCATCGTATGACTCATAAGCTTTATCCCTCTATAGTTCGAGCAATTCTGGATATCCCCTTTGTTCTTATAAATTGGTACCACAATGCTATGCCTCCATGAATCTGACATTTTTCTAGTTTCCAAAATTCTATTAAAAAGCTTAGTTAGCCATTGAATCCCAACTTCTCTCAGACATTTTCATGCTTCAATTGGTATATCATCCGGTCCAACGGCCTTCCCTGTCTTCAATCTTTTTAAAGCTTCTCTCACTTCTGTGGCACTAACTCTGCAATGGAACACATGATCTCTCCCTTCATGTGAAGCATACGCCTCCAAGTTTAACTCCCTTACATTGTTCCATTGAGTAGGTTTCAAAAGTAATCATTCCATCTATCTAAAATAGCTTTATCCTGCATTAAAACTCTTCCATCCTCATGCTTAACACACTTAACATGACTCAAGTCCCTAGTTTTTCGTTTTCTAGCTTTAGCTATTTTGAAAATATCCTTCTCCCCTTCCTTTGTACCTAGCATATTATAAAGATCATCATATGCTCTCTTGTTAACTTTCTCTACTGCTTTACTTCTCAACTTCTTATCTTGCTTATAAAGCTCATAAGACTCTAGGCACCTATTTTTTGCCACTCTTTAAAGCATCATTTCTTTTCCGTAATGGTTTGTTGCACATCAGCGTTCCACCACCGTGTCTCCTTACCATATAAACCTCATCTTTTGGCCTCTCCTAACTCTTTCTTCGCACATCTTCTTATTCGGTTTGCCAAACGTTCAAAAAGATCCGCGCTACTAGTCCTATCCTTTGGTTCGAGATTCTCTCAACCATTTGAAACTGATTGGCCACCCAAAATCTTTTTTCTAAATTTTTGGCACACATCTCCTTGTAAGGTCCACCACTTAGTTCTCGGTCTAACCTGTTATATAGCAATACGATCCCTACTCTTAAGACAAAAATCGAGAACTAACAGCCTATGTTGGTTTGTCAACACTCCCCTGGTATAACCTTACAATTTTTACACCTACCTAAATCCTGTCTCCTAACAAGAAAATAATCAATTTGACTTCTATATTGCCCCCACTCGCAAAGGTCACCAAGTGATCTTCCATCTTCTTATAAAAAATATTTCTGATCCTAAAATCCAGAGCTAAAGCAAAATCTATAATAGAAATCCCCGTAGTGTTTCGATCCCCAAATCCTTGACCTCCATGTATCCTCTCATACCCAATTTTATCTTTACCAACATGGCCATTCAAATCCCCGCCTAGGAAAATCCTATCGGAAGAGGGAATTCCAAGAACTAACTCCTCTAAAGAGTCCCAAAAATCCTTCTTAGTTCCTTGTCCAAACCCACTTGGGGTGCATACACACTAATAACATGCACTATCTCTAGTTCTAAAGCTAATTTAATACTTATGATTCTATCCCCAAACCTCCTAACGTCGACTACTGCATCCTTAAAAACTTTATCTACCACTATTCCCACCCCATTCCTAATGGCCTTTGAAAAGAAAGAGAAAGATTTGTAGAAGAAACGATTAAGTTAGAAGAATTATAGTGGAAGGAGGTTGTCTGCGGCAAAACCGGCTATGAAAAAGACCAACTAGTATCACATTCAAATTCACAACCAGTATGTACAACTTCCACTTTTTCAACATTTTTTTTTTTTGAAAGGCAAGCAGGGTTTTTATAGGATCCTCGAACCCATAAAGATGCCACAAGCTGGGTTTGAACCCATGACCTAGTGGTACCATCCTTCTTCAACAATTTTAATGAAAAATAGTAAAATCTGCTTGACCTCTGAAATTTAAGACAACATTTCAAGATCATTTTACAGCACTTGTAGCGTTACACTAACTTTAGTAATACTATTATCCCATGGTGTAATGTTTATCCGTCCCCTACAAGTCTTGTTGGACAAACAAAAATCTTTCCAAAGATATTATCTAGCTATAAGAGATGTTTTGGCAAGAAGAGGTATGGCTGGAATGCAAGGGATGTGGTACAACCATTGAAAATTAAGATCATTTATTCTCATGATGTACCCTGCTCAGGCTATTTAACATCACTTCAGGGGACTCAGATATGTTTAGGAGTTGAAAGTTTCAGGCCTATGGTAGAGGTTCCCAAAAAGTGCTATAGTTTTTGGCACCCTGTACTATATGTCGGAATGTGAAATACAAAAGAAGTCAATCATCATAATGACAAATTGAAAGTAGAAAGCTAATCAGGGAAGTCATGGATTGCTACGACGTTGAGCTTTGGTTTCCTTATAGGGTTGCTTGGCTATCTTGTAATATTGTAGGAACTACATTGCATGGCAAGTAGCACCTGACTTGTATTGGCTTCGACCTATCGTATTTATTTATTTTTGAATTGTTGAAATTTCTCCATATTTAAAAAAATAACTCCATATTAATTTTATTTGTTTCAGCTAAATTATTTCACTTGTAGGTTTAATGCAGCTTAGAATTTTTGCAAAGTTTTGTTGCGGATAACATGAGAGATTTTATCAACTGTGCAGATAATTTTTGGAAATAGGTGGAGACATATAGTAGGAGAGAGAGATTTTTGGGAAAATGTTGGAGGGATTGACATTTCCTTGGCTCCATCCAGCTTTGGTCAAGCGAACACACGGGTATTCTAAACTTCTATTCTAATGGACCGAGCTTCATTAATTATGCTTATCTTTATTTTGCTTTGACACATATTCTAGTGAATATAATGTAATGAGGAGCCAAAAGTTGAGGGACTATGTGATCTTTACTTTTCTTCTTAGGCAATGATTAGATATTGGAAACATTCAGGGTAGCCCGTCTTTAATCTTGAAAATAACAAGGAAACTTGGAATTTTTTTCTTGCCTATTTGCCATTTTAAATCGTGACTTTTCCTTTGAGTTTATGGTACCCTAATGGTTGCAATAAAAGACCTCTTTACTTTTATTTAGATTTACAGTCACTTGCCAAGTTACACTTTCTGAAGCACCTGATCTATACAAATATGTTGCAGGCTTTTGATTCACTGCTTCAGAAGTTGAGAAGATATGTTCCATATGGCTCATCTGTTACAGATTTGTATGCCGGAGCTGGTGTCATTGGGTTATCATTAGCTGTTGCTAGGAAATGCAGGCAATTACTCAGATTCATTTGCGTAATAATGTTTCTCATTGCCATGTATTTCTCTTCGTATGAAATTACTTTTCTTGATTTGTAGATATGTTAGATGTGTGGAGATCAACAAGGAGTCAAAGTTGTCTTTTGAGAAGTCAGTCAGCCGGTTACCAAAATCTGTAGATAGCAGCATCAGCTGGCACCAAGCAGACACTTCAGTTGTAAGTGTTCAATTTATTTACTTGTCTCCAATTGCAATTCGATCTGATATTCATGAAGATCCTTGCATTATTATCTGATTGTACCAGAAATAACTAGGATGGAGTGGTAATCTTGACGATTCTTGCCAAGTTAATTGTCAGCATTTCCCAAGAGATTGGTGTTTAATAGTTCATTACCTTTATAATTAATTAATGATTATTGTGATTTGTTTCCTCTCTTTTTAGTCTCCGTATATTAAGGATAAAAACCAACAAAATGAAAATCTTGGAGGCGTAGTGTAATACTGTAGTGTGACTTATCTTACCAGGGCGAACTACTTCTTAGTTCTTACTGCATATTGTTTTAGTTAGAGCTTTGGAATAGTTCAAATTCTTATGGTTCATGTATCAGGATCCTCTTTCTTGGCTCGAGGGATCAGATGTAGTTGTGGTCGATCCCCCAGAAAAGGGCTGGACCGTTCTCTAGTTGATGCATTGCGGGCATTATCATCCAAGCGCAAAGCTCAGGTGTCTGAAAGGTAGCACCCTTCCCCCTCTGAATGCACATAGTGCTCCTGTGTTGGTATATTCAGTAATTTATGCATTACCATGTTCATAAAGGATACATGTAATAGAGAATAAGGGATTAATAATATATTCTTCATCAATCAGTTCTCCCGCAAAGGTGAAAGATGAAAAGAGGCCATGGATTTTACGAGCGAGGGAAGCATCTGTTCATGTAGATGGCAAAACAGCTTGGGAGAAAAGTCAGTCACTGCCTGAAACACTTATCTATATCAGCTGTGGATGGGAAAGCTTCAAGGAGGTATTAATATTATGAGCATGGTAGCTTGCCATGATTAATATGAAACCTATTTTTTCATTTTGTTTTTGTTTATTATTTATTTTATTGGTCTCAGCAATCTTAGGGATGTCTTTAACCTTGGACTTTGTCGTTTCGTCTTGTAAATTAAAGTTGCAACAACTGTTCAACAGGATTGCAGAGCTTTGTTGTCTAGTAACAAATGGCGTTTGGAGAAAGCTCATGGGTTCAATTTCTTCCCTGGTACCCAGAGGTAATCACTAGCCTTTATTTGATCCAGAGATTTTACTTATGTGATGAATCTAGCTAATGTATATTTTGCTTGCTAGAGCTACAAATCAAAATGGTATCAAACAGTTCAATCAATCAAAAGAATAGTACCATCACACTTAAAAAAACTGAGCTCTTTACCATTGGAATGTTTAAATGGTGTAAACCTTGTCATGTCATCCGCTGACAGTGTATAGTGCAGTAAACCTCGTCTCTGAGTTGTAATGCTCGACCACACACCTAAGGACCAAAAACCTTTCATAGGTATTTGCACGTTGTATCTAGGAATCTTAGGAGGGTCCTTCTCATTGTTAATGAAAATGGGTTCAATCCTATATATCACCAGGGACCCCTCGATGGTTCCTTGGTATAACGACTCACTCCTTTTAACACGCATGTGATTGAAAACTGTGCTTTAAAGCTTTTTGGTGAAGCAGCTTCACAGGGGTGGTGTACCTTGAGGCAATTTCAATTACTCTATGATCACCATTTTTCTTTATTGCAAAGTAAAGGCAATTAATAATTGTTTATGTTTTAGTTACTACCTTGCTGAATGTAACTTCCTCTAGTAGTTCTTTACATTTGGCTGTTGTAAGTTTTCTTGAATGGGCGAATCACTGTGACTGCAGCATTGAAGTTTTAGCCGTGTTCAAACGGGGACCGAAAGTCAGTCTCAAGAAAAAGAAAACAGGAACAAAGAAGAAGAAGAAAGTAAAAAACAGCATTAGGAATGTACTTCAAACAGAATAAGTATTTTATTTATTTTTATTTCTTAGGTGATAAAATGTAAGAGAATGGTTATAAAATAGAAAATTTTGCATATGAGGCCTAAATTGTCTTTTCAATGATGATAAAGAATGTGATATCGATACAAAAATCACAAGATGTTGTGTTGCTCCATTAGATGAAATGTTTCCACCCCTCGTTGAGAGTGGTTCATCCAGTCTTTTCTCTACCCTTGGTCTTCTCAAAATGGGGGAATGCCCGCAAAATGTTGTGAGCCCTCAAATCTTGCCTCGTTAAGATTCCTACAACAGGACAGATCTACAAAATCGAACACACAAATATGTCAGTGAAAAAAGAATTATACTTGGTTCCTTTAAGATGATAATACTCCTAGATATAATTGATATTTTAGCTGATGAAGGCCATCATTGGAAAATTTTGAACTTAAAAACAGCATAAAGAAGAAAGTGGAAAATGAAACTTTTACTGCATGCATGGATGTGAAGTGCATCTGTGCATGAGAAATCCTGGTAATAAAACTCACCCCAGCTGCTTGATATCTGGGTACAATCAGCAAATGCCGAAGCCCAACCTCCCGGAAGAGCACCAAAGCCTTTGCGACTGACATGTTCTCCATCACTGTGTATGGGGTGGCGTTGGTGAGAGGATGCAAGTCTACATACATTTCCATCTCACCCTTTGTCACTTCGAGCTCCTCAATTGTTAACTCCCTCTCTGCCAGGTCAACAGAGGTAAATTTCTGCCTCACTTCCCATTCCTCTGTTCTCCTCTTCTCGGTCAGAAACCATTTCTTCCTCAGTGCTGCAACGAGATGTGCTCTGAGAACCAGTCCATGTAGTTCTATTGCACCATTGGGCAGCCTTACTGGTGGAACTATCCATTTGTCAACAACTGGGAAGCCATTATGCTCAGTGTTTTGCAGGACTTCAACAATTCTAGACACTTTCTCCACACCTTGGAGGGTAACAACAGCTGATTTTGCATCAGCAAGTTCACCGACTGTAAGGTTCCTCATCCATGGTTCTGGATGCGCCTCCAAGAAAGGCAGGCCTTTGAGGTCCAAGATGATTTCATAAATGCTTGGGTTGAAGCAGTCGCCAACAGTTTTGGCAATTAACAGGACGAGCATCGTTATGGGGAGGAGGAGAAGGTTGTTAGTGAGCTCAAGGAAGATGACACAAAGAGAGACAGTCATTCTCATGGATCCAGCCATGAGGGATGCAGCACCTAGTACTGCAAAAGCCCTTGGTCAATCTTCGTGTAGGGAGACATTACAAGGCCAAGCAAGCGGCCGTAAGCTGAACCCATGAGAATGATAGGCAAAAAGAGGCCGGAGGGGACAGCAATGCCGAATGTGATGAGGCCTAGAATGCAGTAGAGGCCAAAAAAGATGAGAAGTGAAATTGGATGGAATTCGGTTGGGGTTGAGGTGGAGAAGATGTGGCGGACAGCATCGTCATTGGTGGAGTGAAGGAGACTGGCAAGGTCATTATAATAGCCAGAGGGGCAGTTGAATTGCTTAAAGTTCCCTGTTCGTCCAGTGGTAGGACAGGTGGAAGCCGGAAGGGAAGGATCGCAAGGCGAGCAGCCTGCAAGGAAAGGCAAACTGTAAAGGCAACCGGAGGTGAAGAGGGAGACAGCAAGACTGAGGAGGACCTTGTACACTTTGCCTTTCCTGCAAAAAGTAGATAAGTGGTTGGTTGGATGTGTAAGACGAGCAAATAATAGATTGTTATAACCAGGGTGTAGCTTGCTTGCTTACTCGTTTATGAGATTATAGAGTCTGAGGACCTTGTGGAGAATGTAGTTGTACAGGCTCCCCAATACTCCACCTACAACTCCAATTACCACGACAGGTATAAGATCAACTACATGGTACCTCACAGTGACATCACCCACATCGAACATGATGAGGCCACCGCTTCCAAACAGTCCACAGTTTCCGGATTTGCAGTACTCCATGAATGCTCTGAGCACCACCACCACAACAGCGGTGCTGAAGAAACTTCTCCAGAGTAGAGCACTCCTCCACCATGTAGCTACCTCTTCAAGAGCAAAGAGGACGCCTCCAACTGGTGCTTTGAAAGCAGCACAGACACCTGAAGCTGCACCACACGTGATGAGATCCCTACGGTCCCTGTCATTGTTGAAGTGACGCATCCAACCCCATTTCAGGCGATATTTGTCTGGTCCACCTTGGCCTAGCAAGGAAGCAATGCAGGCACCAATGTGCACCATTGGTCCTTCTTTTCCTAGATCTAGACATGCAGAGACTGCTCCAATGCTTCCAATAATCTGCAATGATGGAAAAGTGAGGCTTTAGACTATCTGCTGTGTTACGATTTCTTGATTCATGATCCCTATTGCGTCAAGATTCTATCCTCCGGACTGAGATTTCTGTCTAATTATTAGAATTTACAAAAAAAATGTTGTCATAAGGAAAAACCAATAGAATACCGTTATAAAACAATGATGTTGACCTGAGCATTCATAGAGGACCCAGCCTAGTCAAGAAAAGTCCTTGTTGATAGGAGCCATCAGGTTCAAAACAAAACCCAAACTGCTTCTTTTCCAATTAATTTTACTTCTCCAGAAGTTTGGTGAGTCTGAATAAATAATGAACACGAGGGTTTTACTTGCACCAAATTGTTATCTTGGATCGTATGAATTTGCATAAGTGACTATTGATTCACTTTCTTGAAAAAGCTTACTATCAATCTTGGGAAATTGATCTGTTCTGGGGGGGTTAATTGTTCTTTTAAAAGAACCAATGTTTGTGTGTTTTCAGATAATTTTTTTGCTTTGGCAAACTGTTAATCCCAGCTTGTCAAGCCTCATACTGACATACAATGTTCCCACAAACTTGTCAGAAATAAGGACTCTGGCGAAAGCCAACATGAGACACATATTCTAACTAGAACTGCACTTATTGTCCTAACTTACATTAGTTTTGTTTCAATGTTAAATTAACCTAGAAGAAAGCTCACCTTTACTATCAATGTTGTAGCACCGAACATGTTAGGTGTGTCAACACATTAAGGTAAGCTTTGATCTCGGGTATACCCGGCCCTGCTGCAGTGGGTGCAAACATAACACAGAGAACTGTAGCCACCAGGGTAAGCAACAAATTAGCTCCAGCAAAGTATAAGAACCCCACTGCATACCTGCATCAGGCATTATTTCGGGCATTATTTTATGATTAAAAACAAGATCAAATGAAGGATTTAAATTGATCTGACATACTACAGTAGAGAGGTTGATTATAATACTAGAGATGCATCACCTTCCTTCTCTACAAAGCGGGCTACTGTTGAGAAGCTTGTATCCAGCATGTTTTCGATTGCCAGATTGATGAGCGTGGCAATGACCCCAGTTAGAAGTCCAACAAGAAAGGCCAATGTCCATTTCAAGAACACATACTGCAACACTTCAACTCGTGATCTACGCCGCCAATCATGCTTGAAGAGATCATTCTCATTGATCCTGCATCAACAAAAACAAATCAGAACAATCCATTTGACGAGCTCATGAGCATTCTTCCTAAAGAGCTACATGACTAGATCATAATGACACATCATTTCTTACTCATAATCCAAGCTCTCTATATGAGAGACCTTAGTTCCAATTATGGCTAATGGGATCGACGATAATGTTCTGTCTCTCTTGAGGAAGTGGCTGCTGCAGAGAGTTACTCTCTGGGTCTCTTTCTTCCTCTGTTGCTTCTTGTCCTTCCATGTTATTTCTTGCTGTTGTTTCTTCATGATACTTCAAACCCTGCTCCATTGATGAACACAAACTTGCAGAAGAGGGAGAGAAAAAAAGAATCTTTAATAGTGGATATACTTCAATCAATCTTAGAGGGAGTTGAATTTTTATAAATATGAAGAACCAAATTCTTATATGAACATAACCAATCCAATGGTTTTTTTTAATGACTAACATGCCCCTCCATCACTCCAGCTAGATGCCAAGTGGCTATCAAAGGGTATAATATTCTAAACGTAATGATTTCTTATAAGTATTTGTAGATGAGTACTGGCATCATTTTTCGATTAGTTTAACCTCGCATTTCACCATGAAGTTGAAGGCTCCTATAATAATTGAGTGCTTTCTAACGTTTCGAAATTTTTAGTAGTTTAGTTGAAATCTCACTTTCACTCATTCATTTAAAGGAAAAAAAAAAAAAAAAACACTTTTATGTTAACGAAAATTCTAAATGTCGAGGGAATGGGCGAGGAAAACACGAGGGAGGGATGACCGTCCATCCATCTCGGAATGCGTGTCATCATTTTTCTTGCAATAGTCGAATTTAGGGCTCTTATGTTAATGTAAAAATCTAAATGGCGAGGGAAACAGCGAAGGACCCCACAGGGGTGAGGGGGAGCCATCCATTCTCCCGGGATGCGTGTTTGAATTTTCAACTCACGCATCCAGAAGGGAATGGACGGCTCCCCCTCCCCTCCCCCTCCCCCTGTGGAGTCCCTCGACAATTAGACGGGTTAGTGAAAACAGGTGAGCTTAAGTAATGCATACCTCATTTGAGTTAATCCAAACTTAATTATCCATTTGCACTAAAATAATTCATTAATGAGGGATAAGCATGAACATATTGACACAAAAAAACAAAGAAAAAAAACCTTATCCATTAGCTCATGAAGAATGAAATCCTTCTTTGTTGCCGTCCACATTAATAATTTTCGGAGGGAAAGATTATGATTGAATAATTCAGGCCCACAAACTTCAACATGGGCTTTTGGGCCCACATTACACATCCAACAAACAAATTCGGTCATCTTCGATGTGGCGCGATTATCGCCATTCGTTACCTTCTCGATGAAATCATTGAGGATCTGTAAGAGTTGGATTAAATTAAATTGCACCACCCACATGTGTTAACTAACATGTTGAGCATTTTTAGTTTTATAACATTGTTGAGGCTCGATCCGATCAGATTTGATCAATAAGGTATTAAAAATGTCATCTTGATGATGAAATACAGCTTGGACCTGGGTGTTCAGTCACGTTTTTGGTAGTTTAGATCTCTCTCATTATCTGGGATGGAAATAATCCCCTCATCGATCCTTCGGGTTGACTGGAATGGCATCCGTAATGAGACATCAAATCCAAACCCTAAACTCATTTATAGTAATCTTATAAATCTGTGTCGTGTTTATGTCGCGTTCGCTTGTTAGAGTATGAAATGAAACATATCGAGTCCAAGAAGCTTTAACCATTACGGGTTAGTAATGTTCCTAAATTAGATTAGGTGAAAGTACAAAAAGAGAGAAATTCGAACCCTCGGACAAACAAAAGTCTACATAACAGATGGCATTTTTATGGGTTCTGGGATCCTATAAAAAAAACACAGTTCCAATGCTATGCCTTCAACCACTCGACCATCTATAAATTTTTTGCATTATTTTATTTTGTCTTGTCAAACACCCATTAGTGATCGCTAAGCAAGAAAACACGCGTATTAATCTCTATTTAATATTAAAAAACGTGAACCTCATTGAGTACTTGAAACTTTAAATGGATGTCGCTGTGACACCAATAATTTCTTTTGAGTGAGAGAAGAAAGGAGAATATATAAAATCTCACGCATCTTTTAAAAAACATTTTTTTTTTTGGTGTAAAAATAGAAATTGTCAACAATCATCGAGAGTGAAATTATTGTAAAATTTACCAAATGCTGAGATTTTGGAGACCTCAGGAAGTTGACAACAATTAGATTACTAAATTTACGTTTAAAACGTCGAAATCGTGCGTTGTTTAATTATGTTTATCTCATTTTCAGCTTTTCTCAATCCATAAAAAATTATTCTCGAATTGTTGACCCTTTTTCGTGATTGTTTCATCTAATTTCATATTATATAAAATTGGCTACATGCACGATTTGAAAAGGGTTATTCTTCAACAAAATAAAAATGTGATTCTCGATCAAAATATGCACCAGAGAGAACAAAACACACACCCAAACAAGTAAGAAAGTCTTTCTAATGAACATGATTCACCATATAACACACGACCACATACAACAATGGTGTTTCATCATCACTCAAGATGAGCTAACTGCGCGTACCAGTCTGTATACAGACTCGTAGACTTTGAAACTCACTAACATTACAACATTTTACTCTTTCAATAAATCTGATAATTAGGTACATTACAAGATCTACACATCAACAACCCCAGCTGTGTATGCCAGCCAGTAACGCAGGTAAGGCATAAACTGCTTCAACCAAAACTGTTCTTGATACACTAAGTAATGGCGATGCCACATTAAACAACAGTGCAAATATACTTGGGCATTTCTACAAAGGGGTGGATAACTTAGTGAGTGAGATGATGGAACAAAACATATCAGCGAGACTTTATCCTCACTACCAGACTAGACTGATCCCGGTGTAACTTTGTGCATGTATGTACAAAGCATTGTCAGTATTTGTGTTTGTAACTCATATATCATACAGTGCATGTCAAGCTCAGCCCAAGATTAACTAGTCCAAAATGACCAGTCTAGAGCCAGGAGAGGCCTTAACAAACAATGCCTATTGACATCGCCTTGATCAAAAATAGGGGGGGAAAGGGAGTGCAAAATGGTGGATGATAATATGTCTTCACATGAAGTAGCTTAAAGAACTTTTCTTTCTAGACCCGCCTTCTCCGTAGAGTTCGTTCCATTGTTGCAGCTCATTCATGTTTACTGACTCGGATGAGACACTAGCACAAACCTATTTCATAAAGAGTGGAAATTGATTACAAAAAGAAACAACCAATAGAGCAATTGAAAGTTTCAGCTTGTGTGTGTGTGTGTTTTTACCGTACGTCCATTACCTGTTCATGAGCAAATTTGAAGTCATCTACGTTCAAAGATCGAATATCAGTGCTCCCACTCAAGGCCGGAGGAGTTTTTTTTCTGCTAATGCTGCAGCTTGTTCCTGTTAACCATTCAAAACATATTAGGCAAGAGCAAAGAAACATATCTAAAAGACCATAAAACAAGATTCAGAGGCTAAGCTTAAGGGAGACAAATGGACTTCCGGTTGAAGTACCTCACACAAACTGAGGAAATATGCAACTAGGAAGAAACCAATTAAACCATGCTAGTATCCTTAGAGATGCTAGAGGAAGGCCTGCTATTTTCAGTGGCAAACTAAGACTTGAGGATTTTACAAAGGCAGCGACTATTTGGAACCACAACTTACTCTCATCCACACCACTGTTCTCTTCCACACCACTTATAAAAAGAAAAACCTAAATCTTTCTCCCCCTCCCAAATTCAAAACAATGGAAACCTCCCCCTCCTTCCCAACTTCCTCTCTTCTCACTACCACCCTTGTTCCAATATCTTATTCTCTGCATCTTCTTCACTCATTTCTCTTCCCTTTCCATCCGGAGGTAACCCCCAAAGCACCCCTCTCTTCTTCTCTCATCTTCTTCTTCTTCTCTTCCCTCCCCATCCAGGGACACCCCCAAAGCAACCCTCATCTTCTTCTCCATCTCGATTCCGCCTACGCTTCACTCCCTTTTCTTATTTTTCTTCCCCTTGCGCACATTCTATTTTTTGTCATCGCGGCGAATTGTGCTTGGATGGGTTCCCCATTCGCACGGGGCGCTGCGAGGGCAAAAAAAATTTGCCCCTTCGCAAAGATAGGAACACTCTTAGTCGCGGAGGATTAAACAGAGTGTGTGCGAGGGGAAGGAGAAGAAGACGGCCTGTGCGAGAAGAAGAGAAGGGAACTGAGAGAGTGTGGGAGAACTGGGAGAGGGGAAGGGGAGGAGGAGAAGATGGAGAGGGGCGACAATGGTTGTTGCTCCCTCTCCTCTATCTCTTGTTGTCACCGGTTGTCTCTCACCGTCCCTCTCAATCGATCACCCCCTTCCTCGCTACCCCTTCCAAGTTGTTGCTGTTGTTCTTGTTCTTGAAAAAGAGAGGGTGAGAGAAGAAAATGAATAACGGTTTTTATGGGCGGTGTGGAAAGCTTGTAAAAAAAAAAAAAAAAAAGGTGGCATGGGCGAGAATAAGTTGTGGTGCCAAATAGTCGCTGCGTTTTACAAAATGTTCCGATTAACTTGTAAATTTTGATGAAATGGGAGACTTAACTGCTCTTTTGGTAGCAATACAACTTAAGTTGAGGATTCTTCTAAATTTTAGTTGATAATCTTTAATGATTATAATGAAGAAATTTAGAAGATAAACTAGAGATACTTTGGAACAAAATTCCTCTCACATCAGATATTATAAATGTGAAGCTTGATTCTACAATGTTGTCTTCAATTAAAAACACTTTCGAAGTTTCAAAATTGCCCCTGTCCAAGGAATGTGATTTCGCGAAACCTCGCGAAATTTTAATGAAAATTTCGTTTTTTTGAAATTACGAAAAGAAAAATGGAGAAATTAAAATTCCCTCCAGAATTTCAAGCCTCATGAGTTTAGGCCCATAAACCTGTAACTGACTCCAGGCCCACATCATTTCAAGTCCATATAGTCCATACTGTACAATAATAAATTTTTATAATCTATTTATTATTATAAATTCAGTATTAATTATGCAAATTCTCATGACTGTAAATGGTTCATGTGAAAAGAAAAAAAAATCATTCATTCAACATGTAAACTTTTAAGAATCGACAAAAATTCATTGCACAATGACATTTGTCATACACCACACAAAACGAATTACCAGTCGGACAGAAAGAGAAGTAAAACAGCGGAAAACATGAGTCTACAAAGCAGGCAACTAGGGGCATCTCAGTTCATGGGAGAGACATGACAATGGATCTATTCATGTTTGGGTCGAACTATTTTGTGACACACTATGCTTGAACGATGTATACCATTGTCTAATGTTTAGTGAAACCCCAACTCAGTCTACGAATTACCAGTCGGACAGAAAGAGAAGTAAAACAGCGGGCGGAAAACACGAGTCTACAAAGCAGGCAACTAGGGGCATCTTAGTTCATGGGAGAGACATGACACTGGATCTATTCAAGTTTGGGTCGAACTATTTTGTGACACACTACGCTTGAACGATGTATACCATTGTCTAATGTTTAGTGAAACCCCAACTCAGTCTACGAATTACCAGTCGGACAGAAAGAGAAGTAAAACAGCAGGCGGAAAACACGAGTCTACAAAGCAAGCAACTAGGGGCATCTCAGTTCATGGGTGAGACATGACACTGGATCTATTCATGTTTGGGTTGAACTATTTTGTGACACACTATGCTTGAACGATGTATACCATTGTCTAATGTTTAGTGAAACCCCAACTCAGTCTCACTAGATTCCAATTTATCTATACTATAAATGGAAAAGGCAGGTTTAAAGATGTTCAACCTTTAGTTAACCAAATGAGAACAATTGCAAATACAACCATTTCCTTCTTTCCTTCAATCCGTTGAAAACGAAATCAACGGATGAAATTGGGCCTCCCAACTC